>OY759251.1:20306992-20906992 GCA_963662185.1 Eilema griseolum | reverse complement strand
AAACACTCTAATATAGACACTCCGATGCCGTGGGGCACTCTTGGATTGGGCAACCGTCACCGTTGGACACTTTTAGATTGGCGCTCAACGCCGTTGAAAACTCTTAACTTGGCGCCCAACGCCGTGCGAAAATCTTCGTTTGGCAACCAACGTCGTCAGGTATTCTAAAGTAGACACTCCGATGCCGTGGGGCACTCTTGGATTGGGCAACCGTCACCGTTGGACACTTTTAGATTGGCGCTCAACGCCGTTGAAAACTCT
Source organism: Eilema griseolum (assembly GCA_963662185.1). Classification (NCBI taxonomy): domain Eukaryota; kingdom Metazoa; phylum Arthropoda; class Insecta; order Lepidoptera; family Erebidae; genus Eilema; species Eilema griseolum. The sequence goes on along the minus strand of OY759251.1, from coordinate 20,906,731 downwards.
TAACTTGGCGCCCAACGTCGTGCGAAAATCTTCGTTTGGCAACCAACGTCGTCAGGTACTCTGAAGTAGACACTCCGACGCCGTTGGACACTCTTGGATTGGCGCTCGTAACCGATGGACGCTTTTAGATTGGCGCTCAACGCTGTTGAAAACTCTTAACTTGGCACCCAATGCCATGCTAAAATCTTCGTTTGACAACCAACATCGTCAAACACTCTAAGATAGACACTCCGACGCCGTGGGGCACTCTTGGATTGGGCAACCGTCACCGTTGGACACTTTTAGATTTGAGCTCAACGCCGTTGAAAACTCTTAACTTGGCGCCCAACGCCGTGCGAAAATCTTCGTTTGGCAACCAACGTCGTCAAGTACTCTAAAATAGTCACTCCGACGCCGTGGGACACTCTTGGATTGGTACCCGATGCCGTTGGACACTTTTAGATTGGCGCTCAACGCTGTTGAAAAATCTTAACTTGGCGCCCAACCCCGTGCAAAAATCTTCGTTTGGATACCAACATCGTCAAATATGCTCTAAGATTGACACTCCGAAGCCGTTGGTCACTCTTGGATTGGCGCCCGTTGCCATTGGACTCTTTTAGATTGGCGGTAAACGCTGCTGAAAACTCTTAACTTGGCGCCCAACGCCGTGCGAAAATCTTCGTTTGGCAACCGACATTGTCAAGCACTCTAAAGTAGACACTCCGATGCCGTTGAACACTGTTGGATTGGCGACCGTAGCCGTTGTACACTTATAGATTGGCGCAACGCTGTTGAAAACTCTTAACTTGGCGCCCAACGCCGTGCGAAAATCTTCGTTTGGCAACCGACATCGTCAAGCACTCTAAAGTAGACACTCCGATGCCGTTGAACACTGTTGGATTGGCGACTGTAGCCGTTGTACACTTATAGATTGGCGCAACGCTGTTGAAATCTCTTAACTTGGCGCCCAACGCCGTGCTAAAATCTTCGTTTGACAACCAACATCGTCAAACACTCTAAGATAGACACTCCGACGCCGTGGGGCACTCTTGGATTGGGCAACCGTCACCTTTGGACACTTTTAGATTGGCGCTCAACGCTGTTGAAAACTCTTAACTTGGCGCCCAACGCCGTGCTAAAATCTTCGTTTGGCAACCAATGTCGTCAGGTACTCTAAAGTAGACACTCCGACGCCGTTGGACACTCTTGGATTGGCGCCCGTTACCGTTGGACACTTTTAGATTGGCGCTCAACGCTGCTGAAAACTCTTAACTTGGCGCCCAACGCCGTGCTAAGATCTTCGTTTGACAACCAACACCGTCAAACACTCTTAGATAGACACTCCGATGCCGTGGGGCACTCTTGGATTGGGCAACCGTCACCGTTGGACACTTTTAAATTGGCGCTCAACGCCGTTGAAAACTCTTAACTTGGCGCCCAACGCCGTGCGAAAATCTTCGTTTGGCAACCAACGTCGTCAGGTACTCTAAAGTAGACATACCGACGCCGTTGAATACTGTTGGATTGGCGACCGTAGCCGTTGTACACTTTTAGATTGGCGCTCAACGCTGTTGTAAACTCTTAACTTGGCGCCCAACGCCGTACGAAAATCTTCGTTTGGCAACCAACGTCGTCAGGTACTCTAAAGTAGACACACCGACGCCGTTGAATATTGTTGGATTGGCGCCCGTTACCGTTGGACACTTTTAGATTGGCGCTAAACGCTGCTGAAAACTCTTAACTTGGCGCCCAACGCCGTGCTAAAATATTCGTTTGACAACCAACACCGTCAAACACTCTAAGATAGACACTCCGATGCCATGCGGCACTCTTGGATTGGGCAACCGTCACCGTTGGACACTTTTAGATTGGCGCTCAACGCCGTTGAAAACTCTTAACTTGGCGCCCAACGCCGTGCGAAAATCTTCGTTTGGCAACCAACGTCGTCAGGTACTCTAAAGTAGACACAATGACGCCGTTGAATACTGTTGGATTGGCGACCGTAGCCGTTGTACACTTTTAGATTGGCGCTCAACGCCGTTGAAAACTCTTAACTTGGCGCCCAACGCCGTGAGAAAATCTTCGTTTGGCAACCAACGTCGTCAGGTACTCTAAAGTAGACACACCGACGCCGTTGAATATTGTTGGATTGGCGCCCGTTACCGTTGGACACTTTTAGATTGGCGCTCAACGCTGCTGAAAACTCTTAACTTGGCGCCCAACGCCGTGCTAAAATCTTCGTTTGACAACCAACACCGTCAAACACTCTTAGATAGACACTCCGATGCCGTGGGGCACTCTTGGATTGGGCAACCGTCACCGTTGGACACTTTTAGATTGGCACTCAACGCTGCTGAAAACTCTTAACTTGGCGCCCAACGCCGTGCTAAAATCTTCGATTGACAACCAACAACGTCAAACACTCTAAGATAGACACTCCGATGCCGTGGGGCACTCTTGGATTGGGCAACCGTCACCGTTGGACACTTTTAGATTGGCGCTCAACGCCGTTGAAAACTCTTAACTTGACGCCCAACGCCGTGCGAAAATCTTCGTTTGGCAACCAATGTCGTCAGGTACTCTAAAGTAGACACACCGACGCCGTTGAATATTGTTGGATTGGCGCCCGTTACCGTTGGACACTTTTAGATTGGCGCTAAACGCTTCTGAAAACTCTTAACTTGGCGCCCAACGCCGTGCGAAAATCTTCGTTTGGCAACCAACGTCGTCAGGTACTCTAAAGTAGACACACCGACGCCGTTGAATACTGTTGGATTGGCGACCGTAGCCGTTGTACACTTTTAGATTGGCGCTCAACGCTGCTGAAAACTCTTAACTTGGCGCCCAACGCCGTGCTAAAATCTTCTTTTGACAACCAACACCGTCAAACACTCTTAGATAGACACTCCGACGCCGTGGGGCACTCTTGGTTTGGCGACCGTAGCCGTTGGACACTTTTAGATTGGCGCTCAACGCCGTTGAAAACTCTTAACTTGACGCCCAACGCCGTGCGAAAATCTTCGTTTGGCAACCAATGTCGTCAGGTACTCTAAAGTAGACACACCGACGCCGTTGAATATTGTTGGATTGGCGCCCGTTACCGTTGGACACTTTTAGATTGGCGCTAAACGCTTCTGAAAACTCTTAACTTGGCGCCCAACGCCGTGCGAAAATCTTCGTTTGGCAACCAACGTCGTCAGGTACTCTAAAGTAGACACACCGACGCCGTTGAATACTGTTGGATTGGCGACCGTAGCCGTTGTACACTTTTAGATTGGCGCTCAACGCTGCTGAAAACTCTTAACTTGGCGCCCAACGCCGTGCTAAAATCTTCTTTTGACAACCAACACCGTCAAACACTCTTAGATAGACACTCCGACGCCGTGGGGCACTCTTGGTTTGGCGACCGTAGCCGTTGTACACTTTTAGATTGGCGGTCAATGCTGCTGAAAACTCTTAACTTGGCGCCCAACGCCGTGCGAAAATTTTCAATTGGCACCGTGCACCGCACACTTTTAGATTGGCGGTCAACGCTGCTTAAAACTCTTAACTTGGCGCCCAACGCCGTGCGAAAATTTTCAATTGGCAACCGACATCGTCAAGCACTCTAAAGTAGACACTCCGATGCCGTTGAACACTGTTGGATTGGCGACCGTAGCCGTTGTACACTTATAGATTGGCGCAACGCTGTTGAAATCTCTTAACTTGGCGCCCAACGCCGTGCTAAAATCTTCGTTTGACAACCAACATCGTCAAACACTAAGATAGACACTCCGACGCCGTGGGGCACTCTTGGATTGGGCAACCGTCACCTTTGGACACTTTTAGATTGGCGCTCAACGCTGTTGAAAACTCTTAACTTGGCGCCCAACGCCGTGCTAAAATCTTCGTTTGGCAACCAATGTCGTCAGGTACTCTAAAGTAGACACTCCGACGCCGTTGGACACTCTTGGATTGGCGCCCGTTACCGTTGGACACTTTTAGATTGGCGCTCAACGCTGCTGAAAACTCTTAACTTGGCGCCCAACGCCGTGCTAAGATCTTCGTTTGACAACCAACACCGTCAAACACTCTTAGATAGACACTCCGATGCCGTGGGGCACTCTTGGATTGGGCAACCGTCACCGTTGGACACTTTTAAATTGGCGCTCAACGCCGTTGAAAACTCTTAACTTGGCGCCCAACGCCGTGCGAAAATCTTCGTTTGGCAACCAACGTCGTCAGGTACTCTAAAGTAGACACACCGACGCCGTTGAATATTGTTGGATTGGCGCCCGTTACCGTTGGACACTTTTAGATTGGCGCTAAACGCTGCTGAAAACTCTTAACTTGGCGCCCAACGCCGTGCTAAAATATTCGTTTGACAACCAACACCGTCAAACACTCTAAGATAGACACTCCGATGCCATGCGGCACTCTTGGATTGGGCAACCGTCACCGTTGGACACTTTTAGATTGGCGCTCAACGCCGTTGAAAACTCTTAACTTGGCGCCCAACGCCGTGCGAAAATCTTCGTTTGGCAACCAACGTCGTCAGGTACTCTAAAGTAGACACAATGACGCCGTTGAATACTGTTGGATTGGCGACCGTAGCCGTTGTACACTTTTAGATTGGCGCTCAACGCCGTTGAAAACTCTTAACTTGGCGCCCAACGCCGTGAGAAAATCTTCGTTTGGCAACCAACGTCGTCAGGTACTCTAAAGTAGACACACCGACGCCGTTGAATATTGTTGGATTGGCGCCCGTTACCGTTGGACACTTTTAGATTGGCGCTCAACGCTGCTGAAAACTCTTAACTTGGCGCCCAACGCCGTGCTAAAATCTTCGTTTGACAACCAACACCGTCAAACACTCTTAGATAGACACTCCGATGCCGTGGGGCACTCTTGGATTGGGCAACCGTCACCGTTGGACACTTTTAGATTGGCACTCAACGCTGCTGAAAACTCTTAACTTGGCGCCCAACGCCGTGCTAAAATCTTCGATTGACAACCAACAACGTCAAACACTCTAAGATAGACACTCCGATGCCGTGGGGCACTCTTGGATTGGGCAACCGTCACCGTTGGACACTTTTAGATTGGCGCTCAACGCCGTTGAAAACTCTTAACTTGACGCCCAACGCCGTGCGAAAATCTTCGTTTGGCAACCAATGTCGTCAGGTACTCTAAAGTAGACACACCGACGCCGTTGAATATTGTTGGATTGGCGCCCGTTACCGTTGGACACTTTTAGATTGGCGCTAAACGCTTCTGAAAACTCTTAACTTGGCGCCCAACGCCGTGCGAAAATCTTCGTTTGGCAACCAACGTCGTCAGGTACTCTAAAGTAGACACACCGACGCCGTTGAATACTGTTGGATTGGCGACCGTAGCCGTTGTACACTTTTAGATTGGCGCTCAACGCTGCTGAAAACTCTTAACTTGGCGCCCAACGCCGTGCTAAAATCTTCTTTTGACAACCAACACCGTCAAACACTCTTAGATAGACACTCCGACGCCGTGGGGCACTCTTGGTTTGGCGACCGTAGCCGTTGGACACTTTTAGATTGGCGCTCAACGCCGTTGAAAACTCTTAACTTGACGCCCAACGCCGTGCGAAAATCTTCGTTTGGCAACCAATGTCGTCAGGTACTCTAAAGTAGACACACCGACGCCGTTGAATATTGTTGGATTGGCGCCCGTTACCGTTGGACACTTTTAGATTGGCGCTAAACGCTTCTGAAAACTCTTAACTTGGCGCCCAACGCCGTGCGAAAATCTTCGTTTGGCAACCAACGTCGTCAGGTACTCTAAAGTAGACACACCGACGCCGTTGAATACTGTTGGATTGGCGACCGTAGCCGTTGTACACTTTTAGATTGGCGCTCAACGCTGCTGAAAACTCTTAACTTGGCGCCCAACGCCGTGCTAAAATCTTCTTTTGACAACCAACACCGTCAAACACTCTTAGATAGACACTCCGACGCCGTGGGGCACTCTTGGTTTGGCGACCGTAGCCGTTGTACACTTTTAGATTGGCGGTCAATGCTGCTGAAAACTCTTAACTTGGCGCCCAACGCCGTGCGAAAATTTTCAATTGGCACCGTGCACCGCACACTTTTAGATTGGCGGTCAACGCTGCTTAAAACTCTTAACTTGGCGCCCAACGCCGTGCGAAAATTTTCAATTGGCAACCGACATCGTCAAGCACTCTAAAGTAGACACTCCGATGCCGTTGAACACTGTTGGATTGGCGACCGTAGCCGTTGTACACTTATAGATTGGCGCAACGCTGTTGAAATCTCTTAACTTGGCGCCCAACGCCGTGCTAAAATCTTCGTTTGACAACCAACATCGTCAAACACTAAGATAGACACTCCGACGCCGTGGGGCACTCTTGGATTGGGCAACCGTCACCTTTGGACACTTTTAGATTGGCGCTCAACGCTGTTGAAAACTCTTAACTTGGCGCCCAACGCCGTGCTAAAATCTTCGTTTGGCAACCAATGTCGTCAGGTACTCTAAAGTAGACACTCCGACGCCGTTGGACACTCTTGGATTGGCGCCCGTTACCGTTGGACACTTTTAGATTGGCGCTCAACGCTGCTGAAAACTCTTAACTTGGCGCCCAACGCCGTGCTAAGATCTTCGTTTGACAACCAACACCGTCAAACACTCTTAGATAGACACTCCGATGCCGTGGGGCACTCTTGGATTGGGCAACCGTCACCGTTGGACACTTTTAAATTGGCGCTCAACGCCGTTGAAAACTCTTAACTTGGCGCCCAACGCCGTGCGAAAATCTTCGTTTGGCAACCAACGTCGTCAGGTACTCTAAAGTAGACACACCGACGCCGTTGAATACTGTTGGATTGGCGACCGTAGCCGTTGTACACTTTTAGATTGGCGCTCAACGCTGTTGTAAACTCTTAACTTGGCGCCCAACGCCGTACGAAAATCTTCGTTTGGCAACCAACGTCGTCAGGTACTCTAAAGTAGACACACCGACGCCGTTGAATATTGTTGGATTGGCGCCCGTTACCGTTGGACACTTTTAGATTGGCGCTAAACGCTGCTGAAAACTCTTAACTTGGCGCCCAACGCCGTGCTAAAATATTCGTTTGACAACCAACACCGTCAAACACTCTAAGATAGACACTCCGATGCCATGCGGCACTCTTGGATTGGGCAACCGTCACCGTTGGACACTTTTAGATTGGCGCTCAACGCCGTTGAAAACTCTTAACTTGGCGCCCAACGCCGTGCGAAAATCTTCGTTTGGCAACCAACGTCGTCAGGTACTCTAAAGTAGACACAACGACGCCGTTGAATACTGTTGGATTGGCGACCGTAGCCGTTGTACACTTTTAGATTGGCGCTCAACGCCGTTGAAAACTCTTAACTTGGCGCCCAACGCCGTGAGAAAATCTTCGTTTGGCAACCAACGTCGTCAGGTACTCTAAAGTAGACACACCGACGCCGTTGAATATTGTTGGATTGGCGCCCGTTACCGTTGGACACTTTTAGATTGGCGCTCAACGCTGCTGAAAACTCTTAACTTGGCGCCCAACGCCGTGCTAAGATCTTCGTTTGACAACCAACACCGTCAAACACTCTTAGATAGACACTCCGATGCCGTGGGGCACTCTTGGATTGGGCAACCGTCACCGTTGGACACTTTTAAATTGGCGCTCAACGCCGTTGAAAACTCTTAACTTGGCGCCCAACGCCGTGCGAAAATCTTCGTTTGGCAACCAACGTCGTCAGGTACTCTAAAGTAGACACACCGACGCCGTTGAATACTGTTGGATTGGCGACCGTAGCCGTTGTACACTTTTAGATTGGCGCTCAACGCTGTTGTAAACTCTTAACTTGGCGCCCAACGCCGTACGAAAATCTTCGTTTGGCAACCAACGTCGTCAGGTACTCTAAAGTAGACACACCGACGCCGTTGAATATTGTTGGATTGGCGCCCGTTACCGTTGGACACTTTTAGATTGGCGCTAAACGCTGCTGAAAACTCTTAACTTGGCGCCCAACGCCGTGCTAAAATATTCGTTTGACAACCAACACCGTCAAACACTCTAAGATAGACACTCCGATGCCATGCGGCACTCTTGGATTGGGCAACCGTCACCGTTGGACACTTTTAGATTGGCGCTCAACGCCGTTGAAAACTCTTAACTTGGCGCCCAACGCCGTGCGAAAATCTTCGTTTGGCAACCAACGTCGTCAGGTACTCTAAAGTAGACACAACGACGCCGTTGAATACTGTTGGATTGGCGACCGTAGCCGTTGTACACTTTTAGATTGGCGCTCAACGCCGTTGAAAACTCTTAACTTGGCGCCCAACGCCGTGAGAAAATCTTCGTTTGGCAACCAACGTCGTCAGGTACTCTAAAGTAGACACACCGACGCCGTTGAATATTGTTGGATTGGCGCCCGTTACCGTTGGACACTTTTAGATTGGCGCTCAACGCTGCTGAAAACTCTTAACTTGGCGCCCAACGCCGTGCTAAAATCTTCGTTTGACAACCAACACCGTCAAACACTCTTAGATAGAAACTCCGATGCCGTGGGGCACTCTTGGATTGGGCAACCGTCACCGTTGGACACTTTTAAATTGGCGCTCAACGCCGTTGAAAACTCTTAACTTGGCGCCCAAAGCCGTGCGAAAATCTTCGTTTGGCAACCAACGTCGTCAGGTACTCTAAAGTAGACACACCGACGCCGTTGAGTACTGTTGGATTGGCGACCGTAGCCGTTGTACACTTTTAGATTGGCGCTCAACGCTGCTGAAAAGTCTTAACTTGGCGCCCAATGCCGTGCTAAAATCTTCGTTTGACAACCAACACCGTCAAACACTCTAAGATAGACACTCCGACGCCGTGGGGCACTCTTGGATTGGGCAACCGTCACCTTTGGACACTTTTAGATTGGCGCTCAACGCCGTTGAAAACTCTTAACTCGGCGCCCAACGTCGTGCGAAAATCTTCGTTTGGCAACCAACGTCGTCAGGTACTCTAAAGTAGACACTCCGACGCCGTTGGACACTCTTGGATTGGCGCTCGTATCCGATGGACGCTTTTAGATTGGCGCTCAACGCCGTTGAAAACTCTTAACTTGGCGCCAAACGCCGTGCGAAAATCTTCGTTTGGCAACCAACGTCAACAGGTACTCTAAGATAGACACTCCGACGCCGTGGGGCACTCTTGGATTGGGCAACCGTCACCTTTGGACACTTTTAGATTGGCGCTCAACGCCGTTGAAAACTCTTAACTCGGCACCCAATGCCGTGCGAAAATCTTCGTTTGGCAACCAACGTCGTCAGGTACTCTAAAGTAGACACACCGACGCCGTTGAATATTGTTGGATTGGCGCCCGTTACCGTTGGACACTTTTAGATTGGCGCTCAACGCTGCTGAAAATTCTTAACTTGGCGCCCAACGCCGTGCTAAAATCTTCGTTTGACAACCAACACCGTCAAACACTCTAAGATAGACACTCCGATGCCGTGGGGCACTCTTGGGTTGGGCAACCGTCACCGTTGGACACTTTTAGATTGGCGCTCAACGCCGTTGAAAACTCTTAACTCGGCACCCAATGCCGTGCGAAAATCTTCGTTTGGCAACCAACGTCGTCAGGTACTCTAAAGTAAACACACCGACGCCGTTGAATATTGTTGGATTGGCGCCCGTTACCGTTGGACACTTTTAGATTGGCGCTCAACGCTGCTGAAAACTCTAAACTTGGCGCCCAACGCCGTGCTAAAATCTTCGTTTGACAACCAACACCGTCAAACACTCTAAGATAGACACTCCGATGCCGTGGGGCACTCTTGGGTTGGGCAACCGTCACCGTTGGACACTTTTAGATTGTCGCTCAACGACGTTGAAAACTCTTAACTTGGCGCCCAACGCCGTGCGAAAATCTTCGTTTGGCAACCAACGTCGTCAGGTTCTCTAAAGTAGACACACCGACGCCGTTGAATACTGTTGGATTGGCGACCGTAGCCGTTGTACACTTTTAGATTGGCGCTCAACGCCGTTGAAAACTCTTAACTTGGCGCCCAACGCCGAGTGAAAATCTTCGTTTGGCAACCAACATCGTCAAGCAATCTAAAGTAGACACTCCAATGCCGTGGGGCACTCTTGGATTGGGCAACCATCACCGTTGGACACTTTTAGATTGGCGCTCAACGCCGTTGAAAACTCTTAACTTGGCGCCCAACGTCGTGCGAAAATCTTCGTTTGGCAACCAACGTCGTCAGGTACTCTAAAGTAGACACTCTGACGCCGTTGGACACTCTTGGATTGGCGCTCGTAACCGATGGACGCTTTTAGATTGGCGCTCAACGCCGTTGAAAACTCTTAACTTGGCGCCCAACGCCGTGCGAAAATCTTCGTTTGGCAACCAACGTCGTCAATTACTCCAAAGTAGACACTACGACGCCGTTGCACACTCTTGGATTGGCGCCCGTTACCATTGTACACTTTTAGATTGGCGCTCAACGCCGTTGAAAACTCTTAACTTGGCGCCCAACGCCGAGTGAAAATCTTCGTTTGGCCACCAACATTGTCAAGCACTCTAAAGTAGACACTCCGATGCCGTGGGGCACTCTTGGATTGGGCAACCGTCACCGTTGGACACTTTTAGATTGGCGCTCAACGCCGTTGAAAACTCTTAACTTGGCGCCCAACGCCGTGCGAAAATCTTCGTTTGGCAACCAACGTCGTCAGGTACTCTAAAGTAGACACACCGACGCCGTTGAATACTGTTGGATTGGCGACCGTAGCCGTTGTACTCTTTTAGATTGGCGCTCAACGCCGTTGAAAACTCTTAACTTGGCGCCCAACGCCGAGTGAAAATCTTCGTTTGGCAAGCAACATCGTCAAGCACTCTAAAGTAGACACTCCGATGCCGTGGGGCACTCTTGGATTGGGCAACCGTCACCGTTGGACACTTTTAGATTGGTGCTCAACGCCGTTGAAAACTCTTAACTTGGCGCCCAACGCCGTGCGAAAATCTTCGTTTGGCAACCAACGTCGTCAGGTACTCTAAAGTAGACACACCGACGCCGTTGAACACTGTTGGATTGGCGACCGTAGCCGTTGTACACTTTTAGATTGGCGCTCAACGCTGCTTAAAACTCTTAACTTGGCGCCCAACGCCGTGCGAAAATTTTCAATTGGCAAGCGACATCGTCAAGCACTCTAAAGTAGACACTCCGATGCCGTTGAACACTGTTGGATTGGCGACCGTAGCCGTTGTACACTTATAGATTGGCGCAACGCTGTTGAAATCTCTTAACTTGGCGCCCAACGCCGTGCTAAAATCTTCGTTTGACAACCAACATCGTCAAACACTCTAAGGTAGACACTCCGACGCCGTGGGGCACTCTTGGATTGGGCAACCGTCACCTTTGGACACTTTTAGATTGGCGCTCAACGCCGTTGAAAACTCTTAACTCGGCGCCCAATGCAGTGCGAAAATCTTAGTTTGGCAACCAACGTCGTCAGGTACTCTAAAGTAGACACTCCGACGCCATTGGACACTCTTGGATTGGCGCTCGTAACCGATGGACGCTTTTAGATTGGCGCTCAACGCCGTTGAAAACTCTTAACTTGGCGCCCAACGCCGTGCGATAATCTTCGTTTGGCAACCAACGTCGTCAATTACTCCAAAGTAGACACTCCGACGCCGTTGGACACTCTTGGATTGGCGCCCGTTACCATTGTACACTTTTAGATTGGCGCTCAACGCCGTTGAAAACTCTTAACTTGGCGCCCAACGCCGAGTGAAAATCTTCGTTTGGCAACCAACATCGTCAAGCACTCTAAAGTAGACACTCCGATGCCGTGGGGCACTCTTGGATTGGGCAACCGTCACCGTTGGACACTTTTAGATTGGCGCTCAACGCCGTTGAAAACTCTTAACTTGGCAGCCAACATCGTCAAGCACTCTAAAGTAGCCACTCCGATGCCGTGGGGCACTCTTGGATTGGGCAACCGTCACCGTTGGACACTTTTAGATTGGCGGTCAACGCTGCTGAAAACTCTTAACTTGGCGCCCAACGCCGTGCGAAAATCTTCGTTTGGCAACCGACATCGTCAAGCACTCTAAAGTAGACACTCCGATGCCGTTGAACACTGTTGGATTGGCGACCGTAGCCGTTGTACACTTTTAGATTGGCGCTCAACGCTGTTGAAAACTCTTAACTTGGCGCCCAACGCCGTGCGAAAATCTTCGTTTGGCAACAAACATCGTCAAGCACTCTAAAGTAGACACTCCGATGCCGTTGAACACTATTGGATTGGTGACCGTAGCCGTTGTACACTTTTAGATTGGCGCTCAACGCTGTAGAAAACTCTTAACTTGGCGCCCAACGCCGTGCGAAAATCTTCGTTTGGAAACCAACGTCGTCAAGTACTCTAAAATAGTCACTCCGACGCCGTGGGACACTCTTAGATTGGTACCCGATGCCGTTGGACACTTTTAGATTGGCGCTCAACGCTGTTGAAAACTCTTAACTTGGCGCCCAACGCCGTGCGAAAATCTTCGTTTGGCAACCAACGTCGTCAAGTACTCTAAGATAGACACTCCGACGCCGTGGGGCACTATTGGATTGGGCAACTGTCACCGTTGGACACTTTAAGATTGGCGCTCAACGCCGTTGAAAACTCTTAACTTGGCGCCCAACGCCGTGCGAAAATCTTCGTTTGGCAACCAACGTCGTCAGGTACTCTAAAATAGACACTCCGACGACGTTGGACACTCTTGGATTGGCGCCCGTTACCGTTGGACGCTTTTAGATTGGCGCTCAACGCCGTTGAAAACTCTTAACTTCGCGCCCAACGCCGAGTGAAAATCTTCGTTTGGCAACCAACATCGTCAAGCACTCTAAAGTAGACACTCCGATGCCGTGGGGCACTCTTGGATTGGGCAACCGTCACCGTTGGACACTTTTAGATTGGCGCTCAACGCCGTTGAAAACTCTTAACTTGGCGCCCAACGTCGTGCGAAAATCTTCGTTTGGCAACCAACGTCGTCAGGTACTCTAATGTAGACACTCCGACGCCGTTGGACACTCTTGGATTGGCGCTCGTAACCAATGGACGCTTTTAGATTGGCGCTCAACGCCGTTGAAAACTCTTAACTTGGCGCCCAATGCCGTGCGAAAATCTTCGTTTGGCAACCGACATCGTCAAGCACTCTAAAGTAGACACTCCGGTGCCGTTGAACACTGTTAGATTGGCGACCGTAGCCGTTGTACACTTTTAGATTGGCGCTCAACGCTGTTGAAAACTCTTAATTTGGCGCCCAACGCCGTGCGAAAATCTTCGTTTGGCAACAAACATCGTCAAGCACTCTAAAGTAGACACTCCGATGCCGTTGAACACTATTGGATTGGCGACCGTAGCCGTTGTACACTTTTAGATTGGCGCTCAACGCTTTAGAAAACTCTTAACTTGGCGCCCAACGCCGTGCGAAAATCTTCGTTTGGCAACCAACGTCGTCAAGTACTCTAAAATAGTCACTCCGACGCCGTGGGACACTCTTAGATTGGTACCCGATGCCGTTGGACACTTTTAGATTGGCGCTCAACGCTGTTGAAAAATCTTAACTTGGCGCCCACCGCCGTGCTAAAATCTTCGTTTGGCAACCAACATCGTCAAGCACTCTAAAGTAGACCCTCCGATGCCGTGGGGCACTCTTGGATTGGGCAACCGTCACCGTTGGACACTTTTAGATTGGCGCTCAACGCCGTTGAAAACTCTTAACTTGGCGCCCAACGTCGTGCGAAAATCTTCGTTTGGCAACCAACGTCGTCAGGTACTCTAAAGTAGACACTCCGACGCCGTTGGACACTCTTGGATTGGCGCTCGTAACCGATGGACGCTTTTAGATTGGCGCTCAACGCCGTTGAAAACTCTTAACTTGGCGCCCAATGCCGTGCGAAAATCTTCGTTTGGCAACCAACGTCGTCAATTACTCCAAAGTAGACACTCCGACGCCGTTGGACACTCTTGGATTGGCGCCCGTTACCGTTGTACACTTTTAGATTGGCGCTCAACGCCGTTGAAAACTCTTAACTTGGCGCCCAACGCCGAGTGAAAATCTTCGTTTGGCAACCAACATCGTCAAGCACTCTAAAGTAGACACTCCGATGCCGTGGGGCACTCTTGGATTGGGCAACCGTCACCGTTGGACACTTTAAGATTGGCGCCCAACGCCGTTGAAAACTCTTAACTTGGCAACCAACATCGTCAAGCACTCTAAAGTAGACACTCCGATGCCGTGGGGCACTCTTGGATTGGGCAACCGTCACCGTTGGACACTTTTAGATTGGCGCTCAACGCCGTTGAAAACTCTTAACTTGGCAACCAACATCGTCAAGCACTCTAAAGTAGCCACTCCGATGCCGTGGGGCACTCTTGGATTGGGCAACCGTCACCGTTGGACACTTTTAGATTGGCGCTCAACGCCGTTGATAACTCTTAACTTGGCGCCCAACGCCGTGCGAAAATCTTCGTTTGGCAACCAACGTCGTCAAGTACTCTAAAATAGACACTCCGACGCCGTGGGACACTCTTGGATTGGCGCCCGTTACCGTTGTACACTTTTAGATTGGCGCTCAACGCCGTTGAAAACTCTTAACTTGGCGCCCAACGCCGAGTGAAAATCTTCGTTTGGCAACCAACATCGTCAAGCACTCTAAAGTAGACACTCCGATGCCGTGGGGCACTCTTGGATTGGGCAACCGTCACCGTTGGACACTTTTAGATTGGCGCTCAACGCCGTTGAAAACTCTTAACTTGGCGCCCAACGTCGTGCCAAAATCTTCGTTTGGCAACCAACGTCGTCAGGTACTCTAAAGTAGACACTCCGACGTCGTTGGACACTCTTGGATTGGCGCTCGTAACCGATGGACGCTTTTAGATTGGCGCTCAACGCCGTTGAAAACTCTTAACTTGGCGCCCAACGCCGTGCTAAAATCGCCGTTTGGGTACCAACATCGTCAAACGTGCTCTAAGATTGACACTCCGACGCCCTGGGGCACTCTTGGATTGGGCAACCTTCACCGTTGGACACTTTTAGATTGGCGCTCAACGCCGTTGAAAACTCTTAACTTGGCGCCCAACGACGTGCTAAAATCTTCGTTTGGCAACCGACATCGTCAAGCACTCTAAAGTAGACACTCCGATGCCGTTGAACACTATTGGATTGGCGACCGTAGCCGTTGTACACTTTTAGATTGGCGCTCAACGCTGTTGAAAACTCTTAACTTGGCGCCCAACGCCGTGCGAAAATCTTCGTTTGGCAACCAACGTCGTCAAGTACTCTAAAATAGTCACTCCGACGCCGTGGGACACTCTTGGATTGGTACCCGATGCCGTTGGACACTTTTAGATTGGCGCTCAACGCTGTTGAAAAATCTTAACTTGGCGCCCAACCCCGTGCAAAAATCTTCGTTTGGATACCAACATCGTCAAATATGCTCTAAGATTGACACTCCGAAGCCGTTGGTCACTCTTGGATTGGCGCCCGTTGCCATTGGACTCTTTTAGATTGGCGGTCAACGCTGCTGAAAACTCTTAACTTGGCGCCCAACGCCGTGCGAAAATCTTCGTTTGGCAACCGACATTGTCAAGCACTCTAAAGTAGACACTCCGATGCCGTTGAACACTGTTGGATTGGCGACCGTAGCCGTTGTACACTTATAGATTGGCGCAACGCTGTTGAAAACTCTTAACTTGGCGCCCAACGCCGTGCGAAAATCTTCGTTTGGCAACCGACATCGTCAAGCACTCTAAAGTAGACACTCCGATGCCGTTGAACACTGTTGGATTGGCGACTGTAGCCGTTGGACTCTTTTAGATTGGCGGTCAACGCTGCTGAAAACTCTTAACTTGGCGCCCAACGCCGTGCGAAAATCTTCGTTTGGCAACCGACATCGTCAAGCACTCTAAAGTAGACACTCCGATGCCGTTGAACACTGTTGGATTGGTGACCGTAGCCGTTGTACGCTTTTAGATTGGCGCTCAACGCTGTTGAAAACTCTTAACTTGGCGCCCAACGCCGTGCGAAAATCTTCGTTTGGCAACCAACGTCGTCAGGTACTCCAAAGTAGACACTCCGACGCCGTTGGACACTCTTGGATTGGCGCCCGTTACCGTTGTACACTTTTAGATTGGCGCTCAACGCTGTTGAAAACTCCTAACTTGGCGCCCAACGCCGAGTGAAAATCTTGGTTTGGCGACCAACATCGTCAATCACTCTAAAGTAGACACTCCGATGCCGTGGGGCACTCTTGGATTGGGCAACCGTCACTGTTGGACACTTTTAGATTGGCGCTCAACGCCGTTGAAAACTCTTAACTTGGCGCCCAACGCCGTGCGAAAATCTTCGTTTGGCAACCAACGTCGTCAGGTACTCTAAAGTAGACACACCGACGCCGTTGAATACTGTTGGATTGGCGACCGTAGCCGTTGTACACTTTTAGATTGGCGCTCAACGCTGTTGAAAACTCTTAACTTGGCGCCCAACGCCGTGCGAAAATCTTCGTTTGGCAACCAACGTCGTCAAGTACACTAAAATAGACACTCCGACGCCGTGGGACACTCTTGTATTGGTACCTGTTGCCATTGGACACTTTTAGATTGGCACTCATCGCCGCTGAAAAATCCTAACTTGGCGCCCAACGCCGTGCGAATATCTTCGTTTGGCAACCAACATCGTCAAGCACCCTAAAGTAGACACTCCGATGCCGTGGGGCACTCTTGGATTGGGCAACCGTCACAGTTGGACACTTTTAGATTGGCGCTCAACGCCGTTGAAAACTCTTAACTTGGCGCCCAACCCCGTGCAAAAATCTTCGTTTGGCAACCAACGTCGTCAGGTATTCTAAAGTAGACACTCCGACGACGTTGGACACTCTAGGATTGGCGCCCGTTACCGTTGGACGCTTTGAGATTGGCGCTCAACGCTGTTGAAAACTCTTAACTTGGTGCCCAACGCCGTGCTAAAATCTTCGTTTGGCAAACAATGTCGTCAGGTACTCTAAAGTAGACACACCGACGCCGTTGAATACTGTTGGATTGGCGACCGTAGCCGTTGGACACTTTTAGATTGGCGCTCAACGCCGTTGAAAACTCTTAACTTGGCGCCCAACGCCGTGCGAAAATCTTCGTTTGGCAACCAACGTCGTCAGGTACTCTAAAGTAGGCACACCGACGCCGTTGAATATTGTTGGATTGGCGCCCGTTACCGTTGGATACTCAATACTCAATACTCAATACATTTATTGCGTTCCATAATGAAGTACAGTTGTTCAGGTTAAAATTATTGTTACAATTATGGACCCTGTCGGGCACAGCACAATGTTTGGAGAGAGGAAGAATTTGTCATACACAATATGTTCACTCTTAATTACAGTTTGTTGATATTACTTATTATATTAAATTTAAATGATTTTTAGTAGGTATAAATGTCATTTTACTCGTTTTGTTTCGGCCCAAAAAGACAAGGACAAAAATGTAATGAAAATGTCAATATAGAATGTTTAGTGATACATATACAATTTATACAATTTGAAAATACATTGGGTTGATAATTTATCAGTTTAATATTAGTATGATATGTCATAAGTCAATCTTGATGTCAACATAGGGTTAATTAATTAATAGTAAGAGTAAAAATAAAAATACGTCAGTACGAATAAATGTCAGTCAATATATATATACATATTTTAAATTAATTAAATGATATATTTGAAATTATTATTATAAATTATTAAATATATTTATATATGCATTTTAAATGAATTAAATTATTAAAATTGAATTAGATTATTAAAATTGTATTAGATTATTAATATTATTTTTTTATAAATTTTGGTTAAGATAATATTTAACTATTCTAGATTGATTTTATTAATTTATTTGCCAAATAAATATGTCCGTACGTATGTTTATTTATTATTTAGATATTCCTGTATGCTGTAGTAGGTTTTGCTTAGTAGGAAGGTTTTTAGTTTGCTTACAAAAAGCTGTAATTTTTTTTCTTCTTTTATGGGCTCTGGCAATTTATTGTATATTTTTACTGACATGACCAAGGGACCCGAAGAATGCATTTCCAGTTTTGAGGTGGGCAGGTTTAATCTATTTTTGTGTCTTAGTGTATATCTAGTTTGTATGTCCTCTCGTGTGGTGTAGTGTCCAGGGTATTTTCGGACAAACTTACATATTTCCAATATATATATGCATGGTAATGTTAAAATTTTTAGGTTTTGAAAGTGGGGCTTACAGGTGTCTGTTTGTTCTATATTTACCAGATTTCTCATCAGTTTTTTTTGTTGAGTGAATAAAGTACTCGCGGATACTTTTAGATTGGCGCTCAACGCTGCTGAAAACTCTCAACTTGGCGCCCAACGCCGTGCTAAAATCTTCGATTGACTACCAACACCGTCAAACACTCTAATATAGACACTCCGATGCCGTGGGGCACTCTTGGATTGGGCAACCGTCACCGTTGGACACTTTTAGATTGGCGCTCAACGCCGTTGAAAACTCTTAACTTGGCGCCCAACGCCGTGCGAAAATCTTCGTTTGGCAACCAACGTCGTCAGGTATTCTAAAGTAGACACTCCGATGCCGTGGGGCACTCTTGGATTGGGCAACCGTCACCGTTGGACACTTTTAGATTGGCGCTCAACGCCGTTGAAAACTCTTAACTTGGCGCCCAACGTCGTGCGAAAATCTTCGTTTGGCAACCAACGTCGTCAGGTACTCTGAAGTAGACACTCCGACGCCGTTGGACACTCTTGGATTGGCGCTCGTAACCGATGGACGCTTTTAGATTGGCGCTCAACGCTGTTGAAAACTCTTAACTTGGCACCCAATGCCATGCTAAAATCTTCGTTTGACAACCAACATCGTCAAACACTCTAAGATAGACACTCCGACGCCGTGGGGCACTCTTGGATTGGGCAACCGTCACCGTTGGACACTTTTAGATTTGAGCTCAACGCCGTTGAAAACTCTTAACTTGGCGCCCAACGCCGTGCTAAAATCGCCGTTTGGGTACCAACATCGTCAAACGTGCTCTAAGATTGACACTCCGACGCCGTTGGTCACTTTTGGATTGGCGCCCGTTGCCATTGGACTCTTTTATATTGGCGGTCAACGCTGTTGAAAAGTCTTAACTTGGCGCCCAACGACGTGCTAAAATCTTCGTTTGGCAACCGACATCGTCAAGCACTCTAAAGTAGACACTCCGATGCCGTTGAACACTATTGGATTGGCGACCGTAGCCGTTGTACACTTTTAGATTGGCGCTCAACGCTGTTGAAAACTCTTAACTTGGCGCCCAACGCCGTGCGAAAATCTTCGTTTGGCAACCAACGTCGTCAAGTACTCTAAAATAGTCACTCCGACGCCGTGGGACACTCTTGGATTGGTACCCGATGCCGTTGGACACTTTTAGATTGGCGCTCAACGCTGTTGAAAAATCTTAACTTGGCGCCCAACCCCGTGCAAAAATCTTCATTTGGATACCAACATCGTCAAATATGCTCTAAGATTGACACTCCGAAGCCGTTGGTCACTCTTGGATTGGCGCCCGTTGCCATTGGACTCTTTTAGATTGGCGGTCAACGCTGCTGAAAACTCTTAACTTGGCGCCCAACGCCGTGCGAAAATCTTCGTTTGGCAACCGACATTGTCAAGCACTCTAAAGTAGACACTCCGATGCCGTTGAACACTGTTGGATTGGCGACCGTAGCCGTTGTACACTTATAGATTGGCGCAACGCTGTTGAAAACTCTTAACTTGGCGCCCAACGCCGTGCGAAAATCTTCGTTTGGCAACCGACATCGTCAAGCACTCTAAAGTAGACACTCCGATGCCGTTGAACACTGTTGGATTGGCGACTGTAGCCGTTGGACTCTTTTAGATTGGCGGTCAACGCTGCTGAAAACTCTTAACTTGGCGCCCAACGCCGTGCGAAAATCTTCGTTTGGCAACCAACGTCGTCAGGTACTCTAAAATAGTCACTCCGACGCCATGGGACACTCTTAGATTGGTACCCGATGCCGTTGGACACTTTTAGATTGGCGCTCAACGCTGTTGAAAAATCTTAACTTGGCGCCCACCGCCGTGCTAAAATCTTCGTTTGACAACCAACATCGTCAAACACTCTAAGATAGACACTCCGACGCCGTGGGGCACTATTGGATTGGGCAACTGTCACCGTTGGACACTTTAAGATTGGCGCTCAACGCCGTTAAAAACTCTTAACTTGGCGCCCAACGCCGTGCGAAAATCTTCGTTTGGCAACCAACGTCGTCAGGTACTCTAAAATAGACACTCCGACGCCGTGGGGCACTCTTGGATTGGGCAACCGTCACCGTTGGACACTTTTAGATTGGCGCTCAACGCCGTTGAAAACTCTTAACTTGGCGCCCAACGTCGTGCCAAAATCTTCGTTTGGCAACCAACGTCGTCAGGTACTCTAAAGTAGACACTCCGACGTCGTTGGACACTCTTGGATTGGCGCTCGTAACCGATGGACGCTTTTAGATTGACGCTCAACGCCGTTGAAAACTCTTAACTTGGCGCCCAACGCCGTGCGAAAATCTTCGTTTGGCAACCAACGTCGTCAGGTACTCTAAAGTAGACACTCCGACGCCGTTGGACACTCTTGGATTGGCGCTCGTAACCGATGGACGCTTTTAGATTGGCGCTCGTTCCCGATTCTCTGGGTGGTACAGTTCGCCTGAAAATTAACTTTTTATTCAAATTTTTATTGTATATAAACCGTTTTTCGGCGATATTTCCAAATTTTCACAGGAACGCCTACCTAACCGATTGCACCACCGTGTGGCTGCTGACGAGACCTTTCCGTAGGTACCTCTCGCGACTCGCTGGAGTCAGTACTTTTTTGGCTAATTGCATTTTTAAGAATTTTTGGTTTTTCAGGCAAATTCTATAATCGTAGTTTCAGGATTTTTCAGAGATTTAACTATTTGTCCTTGAGGAGCTCGTCGAGACGAGTCCGCCGGTACCACGTTCTACTCTCTGGGACCTATACTTTTTGAGTAATTAGCGTTTCAAATCGAGTGGGCGTGGCCAGAGTTTACCTTAGGGCACAGTAATTTATAACAATTGTTCTGATAGAAACTTTATATTGATTTTTTGAACCAAATTTACGGAATAAATACTATAGTGCTATATATTTTTGAATTCGCACCGCTGCCGGCTACACGGCGCGACCGGAAAATTGGAAAATTTCCACGAAAATTCATTGACTTCACCGCTTTTTGTGCAAATTTTGGACAATTCAGCACAGCATATTGCTTGACAATCGAAATTTTTGCACTGATCCCTGATACGCTAGCTATACCAAGATGTGTGCGACGACGTTCCGCGTCGTCTGATACCATACACGAGTACATCAGGTGGATCCTGTGCATCGTAGGACCGTATTTCGTCTGCGGAATAGGGATTTTCGTCGGTTTCCATCAGTTTATCGTATTTTATTAAATTTTTTACTACTGACTCATAGAACGAATCGCATACCATCAGGTGCGCGAGGACAATACCTGTCCTCCGACTACAGGCGTGGTACCTCACTTTTCCTCAGCCAGACGTATAATTATTGCTGGCCACCATGCGCTGTCGAAGGCACCCTCTATATCCAGCGACACCAACGTGACAATCCTCTTTTCACGAAGCTTGCCACGAACGTGCCGCAACAGGTTATAGAGGGCGTCCTCGGTGCTCCTCCGGGGCATAAAACCGTACTGACGAGTACTGATCCGAGGTAGCAGATAGAACTTGAGCCGAGCTGCCAGCATCTTCTCGTACACTTTCCCCAGGACAGGCAGGAGCCCAATCGGTCTGTACGACTTGGGGGAGTTGTACGAGTCCTTACCTGGTTTCCGTAAGGCGACCACGGTCGCCTCCTTCCACGGTTTCGGGAAGTACTCGAATTCCAGGCACTTGTTAAGCAGTTTCAAGAACAGTACCGGTGCGCAGTTCACCGCGTGAGTGCAGATGTCAGCTGTGAAGCCATCTGCTCCCGGTGCTTTTTTCGGGTTGAAAGAGCCCAACGCGTCTCGAAGTTCGCCAATAGTGAATGGCGGGTCGTAAGCTTCATGTTCACCCCCGCCATTAACCGTGCTGGCTAACGCGCGGGTTCTCTCATGATCCGCGTTGTCCTCCTCGGTTCGGTCCTCCGGATAGAAGACCGAAGCGAGGAGTCCTGCAGATCCACTGGCGTCCAAATCTACCCCATTTTGGGACAACGGCCAAACCTGAACTGACCGGTGAGATTATTGCGAGGCGCTCCAAAATTGACCAGGCAACGAACTTTTTAAGTTTTTCGCATTAAAATTTTTGTACTTTTGTAATTAATTCGCAAAGTAGATCGATGACCCCACTTTTTTATATTATCAGTAGTTAATTTAGTTAGCGTTGTAGCATCCTGCAAAATCTCAGATTTTTTGAGTGAGGGCGCGCGAAAATTTTGAATTTTTAAATTTTCCGGTGCGAATTCGCAGAAATCGTGCGAAAACCGATTGCACCAGTCGCTGGGGCTTCCCGAGAGCATTCCGAAAATACCAAACTTGGTGGGTCTGCAATTTATGGTGCCGAAGCTACAGCCGTCTAAAGATCTGCGCGCCGGGCGCGGACGCCATCTTGTTTTTCAGCCAAAATTTCAAACTGCTGTAGCTCCGGAACCAGTTGTCCGATCGCTGCCGGATTTTCGGCTGACAGGGTCTCTTGGGGAGTGCCGTCGACTCCGGCGCCCGACTCTAGAAAAGGAGAGTCAAACTTCGCGACTCTAACAGAGGCTCGGGCGCTGTAGAGCACGCGTAGTGGTAGCAAATGGTGGAAACCCGAACTTTCTGCGATCACGGGAACGGGAGTTATTAGCCAGTAAAGTTATACTTTGACAGCTAGGCGGCCGTCACCGTTGGACACTTTTAGATTGGCACTCAACGCTGCTGAAAACTCTTAACTTGGCGCCCAACGCCGTGCTAAAATCTTCGTTTGACAACCAACACCGTCAAACACTCTAAGATAGACACTCCGATGCCGTGGAGCACTCTTGGATTGGGCAACCGTCACCGTTGGACACTTTTAGATTGGCGCTCAACGCCGTTGAAAACTCTTAACTTGACGCCCAACGCCGTGCGAAAATCTTCGTTTGGCAACCAATGTCGTCAGGTACTCTAAAGTAGACACTCCGACGCCGTTGGTCACTTTTGGATTGGCGCCCGTTGCCATTGGACTCTTTTAGATTGGCGCTTAACTCCGTTGAAAACTCTTAACTTGGCGCCCAACGACGTGCTAAAATCTTCGTTTGACAACCAACATCGTCAAACACTCTAAGATAGACACTCCGACGCCGTGGGGCACTCTTGGATTGGACAACCGTCATCGTTGGACACTTTTAGATTGGCGCTCAACGCTATTGAAAACTCTTAACTTGGCGCCCAACACCGTGCTAAAATCTTCGTTTGGGTACCAACATCGTCAAACGTGCTCTAAGATTGACACTCCGACGCCGTTGGTCACTTTTCGATTGGCGCCCGTTGCCATTGGACTCTTTTAGATTGGCGCTCAACTCCGTTGAAAACTCTTAACTTGGCGCCCAACGCCGTGCTAAAATCTTCGTTTGACAACCAACATCGTCAAACACTCTAAGATAGACACTCCGACGCCGTGGGGCACTCTTGGATTGGACAACCGTCATCGTTGGACACTTTTAGATTGGCGCTCAACGCTATTGAAAACTTTTAACTTGGCGCCCAACACCATGCTAAAATCTTCGTTTGACAACCAACATCGTCAAACACTCTAAGATAGACACTCCGACGCCGTGGGGCACTCTTGGATTGGGCAACCTTCACCGTTGGACACTTTTAGATTGGCGCTCAGCGCCGTTGAAAACTCTTAACTTGGCGCCCAACGACGTGCTAAAATCTTCGTTTGACAACCAACATCGTCAAACACTCTAAGATAGACACTCCGACGCCGTGGGGCACTCTTGGATTGGGCAACCTTCACCGTTGGACACTTTTAGATTGGCGCTCAACGCCGTTGAAAACTCTTAACTTGGCGCCCAACGACGTGCTAAAATCTTCGTTTGACAACCAACATCGTCAAACACTCTAAGATAGACACTCCGAAGCCGTGGGGCACTCTTGTATTGGGCATCCGTCACCGTTGGAATCTTTTAGATTGGCGCTCAACGCCGTTGAAAACTCTTAACTTGCTGCCCAACGCCGTGCAAAAATCTTCGTTTGGGTACCAACATCGTCAAATATGCTCTAAGATTGACACTCCGACGCTGTTGGTCACTTTTGGATTGGCGCCCGTTGCCATTGGACTCTTTTAGATTGGCGCTCAACGCCGTTGAAAACTGTTAACTTAGCGCCCAACGACGTGCTAAAATCTTCGTTTGACAACCAACATCGTCAAACACTCTAAGATAGACACTCCGACGCCGTGGGGCACTCTTGGATTGGGCAACCTTCACCGTTGGACACTTTAAGATTGGCGCTCAACGCCGTTGAAAACTCTTTAACTTGGCGCCCAACGCCGTGCTAAAATCTTCGTTTGACAACCAACATCGTCAAACACTCTAATAATAATATATAATAATAAATTTCTTTATTTCGAGCAACAAGACTCAATGTGTTAGTAACAATTGACTTATATAAATCTATGTTAGTATGTATAATAATTTAAGAAAAGTCTGGAATTAATTCAATTAAAATAAAAATAAAAATTGCAATATAATATAAAATGTCAACGAAAAATTACAATTTAATTAATTCAATTACAGATTAAAATGTCAAAGAAAATTACTATAAAATCAATTTCAATTAAATTTATTCCGAATCAAATATCACAATAATTACAATTAAATTTACATTTTTAATAAAACATGCTCTGCCTCTGAGTCATTTGTATGTTTGTCAGCACATGAACCATGCACGCATGGTTGATGTACCGACAATCAAACCTACTTGCAAATACATTCAGGATAGTGTTACCGCTGCCCCGGATCCTGCGCCCCAGGGATGTGCACCGCTTTCGCATCGTCGTATAGAAACAGTCGATGCGAGCGTCGGCGAACATCCCCGACGCGCTACAATTCCGTGGCAGCCCCAAGAGCACCCGAAACGCATTATTATATTGTACACGAAGGGCGCTGTACTGCTTCTGCGTATACGACACCCACAAGCTGGACGTGTACAGGGACGTACAAAATGCTTTGAAAAGAGTCACCTTGGCACTCCCCGAGCAACGCGCAAACCTGCGGGCGATCATATTGGCCCTCACAGACAACGCCCTTCGCTCCCTATCGATATCTGCATCGTCTCTCAGGTCAGAGGTCACGATATGCCCGAGATACTTGAAGTTTTGAACCTTTTTCAGTTCGATACCGTTCAGTCTAATTGGTGGAACCGTACTAGGACATTTCCGACCCATGGCCCGAAAGACCATGCACTCACTTTTCGATCCATTATACACCAGACCGTGACTCAGCGCATAACGTTCGCAGACTCTCAATAGCCTAGACAAGCCACACACCGAGGCGCTCAGCAGGACCATGTCGTCAGCATAACTAATGTTATTGATAGCAACTCCATCAATATGGCAACCGACACGAGTGCTACTGAGCTCCTCGATGAGCGCGTTTACGTAAAGGTTGAAGAGTTTCGGCGAGGTCAGTCCTCCCTGCCTCACCCCGCACTCCAGTCTATACGGCTCCGACAACGCGCTCGACCATCTAACGACGTTGACCTGGTTCAGATACCAATACCTTACAATATGTATTAGTTCTCTAGGCATAGAAATATCAGCAAGTTTTTGCCATAGGATGTCATAATTAACCAGGTCAAACGCCTTCGAAAGGTCGAGGAAACAGGCATATACAGATGTACTTCTATCGGCGTAGTACTTGACAGTTTGCTTCAAACATAAAATGGCTGACTCAGTAGACAGTCCTGGTTTAAAACCAAATTGATTGTCATGGCAAGTTATGTACTGGTCAAGCTGTGTATTTAGCAAACTGTCAAGCACCTTCGCAAGTACCGTCGCTAGGGAGATTGGCCTATAATTGTTCTTATCATTTAAGTCCCCGGTTTTACTCTTAACGATTGGCACCACCACGGTCTCCATCATCTTTGTGGGTAGATACGAATGCCCAATGCAGAATGTATACAGCATTGCAAGGGCTCTAGGCAGGTGTACGCCAGCATACTTGAGGTGCTCAATACTCAAACTGTCATGACCAGGAGACTTACCTCCCGACATTGACTGGACTGCTCTCCTCACTTCCTTCGCATCAAATCTAGTGCCAAGCTCCCGATCATGACGCTCCTCCACACTTGAAGACCGGGATGGCCCCAATGGAGATCTTACAGCAAAGTGGTCCCTAAAACTGTCCGCAATGAGCTTCGGATCACAAACACCGTTGATACTCACGGGCAAGCCCGGCCTGTTGTTTAATTTGCTTGTGGTTTTCCAAAAGCTCCGAAAGTCATGATTGGAATGATGAGAAGCGAGCATGTCCATCTTTATCTGCTCCCTATTCTCCTGACACCACTTCAGGCGCGATTTAAAAATTTTACGACTCTCACGCATCTCGTCCCAAACACGACCCCGTCCCGGTTTACCCCCCTGTACCCATTCCAAAAACTTAGACCGGGCCACCCCGTGAGCCTCACGCACATGTCTGTTCCACCCGACTACAGGTTGCTTCCTCCTGTGCTCAACAACAGTATGACTTTCAGAGGCAGACATACTAAGGGCATCAATAATTTCATCATACAATTTATCAATCACATACTTATGGTTTAGCTCACTACAATATTTATTACAGCATTGTCGAAGTTCAGATGGGAAGTCAATTAATTTCAAACGATTATTACATAATGTACTATATCTTTCTATCTGGTCTTGGTCTCTTTCACCCCATTTTACCTTATTACACATATGTTTACTATTGTTAATTTTCAATGGTACATTGTCTAGGTTACACTGAATAATGAGAGGCAGATGGTCGGACCACACGGGATCATATTTAATGTATGTCTTATGTACAGTGTGAAAAGCCGTCTCAGTCACAATGCAGTGGTCTAACCAACTTAGCGACCCATTTACGTCACTAATGAAACTGTAAGTGTCGGAAGTTACACCCAATTTAAGAACATCCGCACATAACCAATTAGAGTCGTTACAAAAATTTAAAAGTTCTTTATAAAATGGCTCACCTGGGTGCGCATTAAAGTCACCGAGCATGTAAACACTCTCAATGTCTTCACTGTCCACTATGGCGTTTAAAGTACTCAGACAGTCCGTGAACTCTGCCAGATTAACACTGTTGTCAGTAGGCATGTACACACTGAACACTAATAATGACCTTTGACCTAGTACAACTTTTATGCCGCACACACGCGTATTATTACACTCCACTACAGTCACGTTTTGAAATACCTTTGTGTCCCATAATAACGCCACTCCGCCCCACGGTCGTCCTGTAATCATCCCTTTCGACGTATCCATTGGCGAGATACCCGTATAAGCGAAATCACTATCTATACCTCTCAGGAAATGTATATCATGCGGCAACAACCAATGTTCTTGTAAAGCAATAATGTGGCATGTTTTACATAGCTGCCGGACATCCTGTATGGAGCGCTTCACATTTTTGCAGTTGAAGCTCACCATATTATAATTACACCAGTCCTTATGTGTCATTATTGTTCTTATTGGCCGATACAGCGTTATTGCCATTCGCATATCGTTGTTTAAAATTTACAAATCGTCTAAACACGATTCCCTCTGGCCACAGACTATCATTTAAATACATTGATAATTTACTCTCCGATACAAAAAATTTAAATGATTTATAATATTTTTCCGCTTTAATTGAGATTTGTTCTAATTTTATCGTTTCTTTCGTTTTTCTAAATACATAGTCAATAACATCTTTATCAGTAGTATCTATATGTACTCTCGTTATGAATATTGGGACTTTTCTATCTGCAGCTTTAAAGTTTCCTTCCGTGTCCCTCGAAATACCAGATTTACCGTGAAAACGGTAAAAAGGTTTCTTTCGTTTAGAAACGATTTTCCATCCTTCTTGATCATCATTTCCGCTAGGCTCGGTTTCGTGTACTGAATTTACTGCGCTGTGGCGCTCGACGTTCTTCTCAGTAGGCGTGCTATCCGCCGGCGCAGGTAGCGGTGACGTCACCTCGACCCGATGCTCCTCGCCACTTGTTATTGTACGACGATTATCGGCACCTTCCAACACAGCTAACTCGCGCTTGTTTTTATTGCCTACCCTCAATATATCTCGATATTGTCGCATATCACGGCGATCGCTTGATTTCTCGTTTACAACATCTATCGAATCATTGAAAGTAGAATTACTTATATTATGGTGAGAAATACCTATAGGCCCACTATCACACTGCTGCCATGCGCCTCGCCTCAAATTAACGTTTTGTGTAATCATTGGCGGTAATGAGTCATATTTTAATTGTGATAATAATTCTGTTCGGCACTCACTCAGCTGTTCATGGGTAACATAATTAGATTTAATTTCCTCTAACCCGTTTTGCATTTTAAGGAGATCCTTCAATAGTTTTGTGCAGTCAAGGTGGTCAAATAGTATGGGAGGTAGTTTTTCCAGTTCTCGGGCCACAAAAATAGGAACAATATCGGAT
Organism: Eilema griseolum; assembly: GCA_963662185.1. Lineage (NCBI taxonomy): Eukaryota > Metazoa > Arthropoda > Insecta > Lepidoptera > Erebidae > Eilema > Eilema griseolum. The sequence goes on along the minus strand of OY759251.1, from coordinate 20,878,017 downwards.
TCTGTCGATTTCAAAACGTTTAATATATCGAATAAATCCCTGCTTTCCTTCCCTTTGTTTTTCCTATTTGTTTTCGCTATACCTGTTGGAACAGATTCAAACAGTAACGTCTTCGCATTCTTGATTTCTTCACTAGAAAACGATGTCGTACATATACGCACTAGTGTCTCTTCATCCACTATCGAAATTTTGTTTTGTATATACGATAATAGTTCGTTTATCACTATATTGCATGTATTGCACTTAACGATCGACATTTTAACACACTCGGAGTACGCTCAAACAACGCCCGTCACGGAGAGATGCGCGCGTGCGACTGAGATAAGTAAGATAGACACTCCGACGCCGTGGGGCACTCTTGGATTGGGCAACCTTCACCGTTGGACACTTTTAGATTGGCGCTCAACGCCGTTGAAAACTCTTAACTTGGCGCCCAACGACGTGCTAAAATCTTCGTTTGACAACCAACATCGTCAAACACTCTAAGATAGACACTCCGACGCTGTGGGGCACTCTTGGATTGGGCAACCGTCACTGTTGGACACATTTAGATTGGCGGTCAACGCTGTTGAGAACTCTTAACTTGGCGCCCAACGCCGTGCTAAAATCTTCGTTTGGCAACCGACATCGTCAAATATGCTCTAAGATTGACACTCCGACGCTGTTGGTCACTTTTGAATTGGCGCCCTTTGCCATTGGACTCTTTTAGATTGGCGCTCAACTCCGTTGAAAACTCTTAACTTGGCGCCCAACGCCGTGCTAAAATCTTCGTTTGGGTACCAACGTCGTCAGGTACTCTAAAGTAGACACACTGACGCCGTTGAATATTGTTGGATTGGCGCCCGTTAATCTAAAAGTGTCCAACGGGACACTTTTAGATTGGCGCTCAACGCTGCTGAAAACTCTTAACTTGGCGCCCAACGCCGTGCTAAAATCTTCCTTTGACAACCAACATCGTCAAACACTCTAAGATAGACACTCCGACGCCGTGGGGCACTCTTGGATTGGGCAACCGTCACCGTTGGACACTTTTAGATTGGCGCTCAACGCTGTTGAAATTTCTTAACTTGGCGCCCAACGCCGGGCAAAAATCTTCGTTTGGGTACCAACATCGTCAAATATGATCTAAGATTGACACTCCGACGCCGTGGGACACTCTTGGATTGGCGCTCGTTACCGTTGTACACTTTTAGATTGGTGCTCAACTCTGTTGAACACTCTTAACTTGACGCCCAACGCCGTGCGAAAATCTTCGTTTGGCAACCAACGTTGTCAGGTACTCTAAAGTAGACACACCGACGCCGTTGAAAACTGTTGGATTGGCGACCGTAGCCGTTGGACACTTTTAGATTGGCGCTCAACGCCGTTGAAAACTCTTAACTTGGCGCCCAACGCCGTGCGAAAATCTTCGTTTGGCAACACGTCGTGGGGTACTCTAAAGTAGACACACCGACGCCGTTGAATACTGTTGGATTGGCGACCGTAGCCGTTGTACACTTTTAGATTGGCGCTCAACGACGTTGAAAACTCTTAACTTGGCGCCCAACGCCGTGCGAAAATCTTCGTTTGTCAACCTACGTCGTCAGGTACTCTAAAGTAGACACACCGACGCCGTTGAATATTGTTGGATTGGCGCCCGTTACCGTTGGACACTTTTAGATTGGCGCTAAACGCTGCTGAAAACTCTTAACTTGGCGCCCAACGCCGTGCTAAAATCTTCGTTTGACAACCAACACCGTCAAACACTCTAAGATAGACACTCCGATGCCGTGGGGCACTCTTGGATTGGGCAACCGTCACCGTTGGACACTTTTACGAGCGCCAATCCAAGAGTGTCCCACGGCGTCGGAGTGTCAATCTTAGAGCATATTTGACGACGTTGGTTGTCAAACGAAGATTTTCGCACGGCGTTGGGCGCCAGGATAAGAGTTTTCAGCAGCGTTGACCGCCAATCTAAAAGTGTACAACGGCTACGGTCGCCAATCCAAGACTGCCCCACGGCGTCGGAGTGTCTATCTTAGAGTGTTTGACGATGTTGGTTGTCAAACGAAGATTTTAGCACGGCGTTGGGCGCCAAGTTAAGAGTTTTCAGCAGCGTTGGGCGCCAATCTAAAAGCGTCCATCGGTTACGTGCGCCAATCCAAGAGTGTCCAACGGCGTCGGAGTGTCTAATTTGGAGTACCTGACTACGTTGGTTGCCAAACGAAGATTTTCGCACGACGTTGGGCGCCAAGTTAAGAGTTTTCAACGGCGTTGAGCGCCAATCTAAAAGTGTCCAACGGTGACGGTTGCCCAATCCAAGAGTGCCCCACGGCATCGGAGTGTCTACTTTAGAGTGCTTGACGATGTTGGTTGCCAAACGAAGATTTTCACTCGGCGTTGGGCGCCAAGTTAAGAGTTTTCAACGGCGTTGAGCGCCAATCTAAAAGTGTACAACGGCTACGGTCGCCAATCCAACAGTATTCAACGGCGTCGGTGTGTCTACTTTAGAGAACCTGACGACGTTGGTTGCCAAACGAAGATTTTCACACGGCGTTGGGCGCCAAGTTAAGAGTTTTCAACGGCGTTGAGCGCCAATCTAAAAGTGTCCAACGGTGACGGTTGCCCAATCCAAGAGTGCCCCACGGCATCGGAGCGTCTATCTTAGAGTGTTTGACGGTGTTGGTTGTCAAATGAAGATTTTAGCACGGCGTTGGGCGCCAAGTTAAGAGTTTTCAGCAGCGTTTAGCGCCAATCTAAAAGTGTCCAACGGTAACGGGCGCCAATCCAACAATATTCAACGGCGTCGGTGTGTCTACTTTAGAGTACCTGACGACGTTGGTTGCCAAACGAAGATTTTCGCACGGCGTTGGGCGCCAAGTTAAGAGTTTTCAACGGCGTTGAGCGCCAATCTAAAAGTGTCCAACGGTGACGGTTGCCCAATCCAAGAGTGCCCCACGGCATTGGAGTATCTATCTTAGAGTGTTTGACGGTGTTGGTTGTCAAACGAAGATTTTAGCACGGCGTTGGGCGCCAAGTTAAGAGTTTTCAGCAGCGTTTAGCGCCAATCTAAAAGTGTCCAACGGTAACGGGCTCCAATCCAACAATATTCAACGGCGTCGGTGTGTCTACTTTAGAGTACCTGACGACGTTAGTTGCCAAACGAAGATTTTCGCACGGCGTTGGGCGCCAAGTTAAGAGTTTTCAACGGCGTTGAGCGCCAATTTGAAAGTGTCCAACGGTGACGGTTGCCCAATCCTAGAGTGGCCCACGGCATCGGAGTGTCTATCTAAGAGTGTTTGACGGTGTTGGTTGTCAAACGAAGATTTTAGCACGGCGTTGGGCGCCAAGTTAAGAGTTTTCAGCAGCGTTTAGCGCCAATCTAAAAGTGTCCAACGGTAACGGGCGCCAATCCAACAATATTCAACGGCGTCGGTGTGTCTACTTTAGAGTACCTGACGACGTTGGTTGCCAAACGAAGATTTTCGCACGGCGTTGGGCGCCAAGTTAAGAGTTTTCAACGTCGTTGAGCGACAATCTAAAAGTGTCCAACGGTGACGGTTGCCCAACCCAAGAGTGCCCCACGGCATCGGAGTGTCTATCATAGAGTGTTTGACGGTGCTGGTTGTCAAACGAAGATTTTAGCACGGCGTTGGGCGCCAAGTTAAGAGTTTTCAGCAGCGTTGAGCGCCAATCTAAAGGTGTCCAACGGTTACGGGCGCCAATCCAACAATATTCAACGGCGTCGGTGTGTCTACTTTGGAGTACCTGACGACGTTGGTTGCCAAACGAAGATTTTCGCACGGCATTGGGTGCCGAGTTAAGAGTTTTCAACGGCGTTGAGCGCCAATCTAAAAGTGTCCAAAGGTGACGGTTGCCCAATCCAAGAGTGCCCCACGGCGTCGGAGTGTCTATCTTAGAGTGTTTGACGATGTTGGTTGTCAAACGAAGATTTTAGCACGGCGTTGGGCGCCAAGTTAAGAGTTTTCAACAGCGTTGAGCGCCAATCTAAAAGCGTCCAACGGTAACGGGCGCCAATACCAAGAGTGTCCAACGTCGTCGGAGTGTCTATTTTAGAGTACCTGACGACGTTGGTTGCCAAACGAAGATCTTCGCACGGCGTTGGGCGCCAAGTTAAGAGTTTTCAACGGCGTTGAGCGCCAATCTTAAAGCGTCCGTCGGTTACGAGCGCCAATCCAAGAGTGTCCAACGACGTCGGAGTGTCTACTTTAGAGTACCTGACGACGTTGGTTGCCAAACGAAGATTTTCGCACGACGTTGGGCGCCAAGTTAAGAGTTTTCAACGGCGTTGAGCGCCAATCTAAAAGTGTCCAACGGTGACGGTTGCCCAATCCAAGAGTGCCCCACGGCATCGGAGTGTCTACTTTAGAGTGCTTGACGATGTTGGTTGCCAAACGAAGATTTTCGCACGGCGTTGGGCGCCAAGTTAAGAGTTATCAACGGCGTTGAGCGCCAATCTAAAAGTGTCCAACGGTGACGGTTGCCCAATCCAAGAGTGCCCCACGGCATCGGAGTGGCTACTTTAGAGTGCTTGACGATGTTGGTTGCCAAGTTAAGAGTTTTCAACGGCGTTGAGCGCCAATCTAAAAGTGTACAACGGTAACGGGCGCCAATCCAAGAGTGCCCCACGGCATCGGAGTGTCTATTTTAGAGTACTTGACGACGTTGGTTGCCAAACGAAGATTTTCGCACGGCGTTGGGCGCCAAGTTAAGAGTTATCAACGGCGTTGAGCGCCAATCTAAAAGTGTCCAACGGTAACGGGCGCCAATCCAAAAATATTCAACGGCGTCGGTGTGTCTACTTTAGAGTACCTGACGACGTTGGTTGCCAAACGAAGATTTTCGCACGGCGTTGGGCGCCAAGTTAAGAGTTTTCAACGGCGTTGAGCGCCAATTTGAAAGTGTCCAACGGTGACGGTTGCCCAATCCAAGAGTGGCCCACGGCATCGGAGTGTCTATCTAAGAGTGTTTGACGGTGTTGGTTGTCAAACGAAGATTTTAGCACGGCGTTGGGCGCCAAGTTAAGAGGTTTCAGCAGCGTTGAGCGCCAATCTAAAAGTGTCCAACGGTAACGGGCGCCAATCCAAGAGTGTCCAACGGCGTCGGAGTGTTTACTTTAGAGTACCTGACGACGTTGGTTGCCAAACGAAGATTTTCGCACGGCGTTGGGTGCCAAGTTAAGAGTTTTCAGCAGCGTTGAGCGCCAATCTAAAAGTGTCCAACGGTAACGGGCGCCAATCCAAGAGTGTCCAACGGCGTCGGAGTGTTTACTTTAGAGTACCTGACGACGTTGGTTGCCAAACGAAGATTTTCGCACGGCGTTGGGCGCCAAGTTAAGAGTTTTCAACGGCGTTGAGCGCCAATCTTAAAGTGTCCAACGGCGACAGTTGCCCAATCCAATAGTGCCCCACGGCGTCGGAGTGTCTATCTTAGAGTGTTTGACGATGTTGGTTGTCAAACGAAGATTTTAGCACGGCGGTGGGCGCCAAGTTCAGATTTTTCAACAGCGTTGAGCGCCAATATAAAAGTGTCCAACGGCATCGGGTACCAATCTAAGAGTGTCCCACGGCGTCGGAGTGACTATTTTAGAGTACTTGACGACGTTGGTTGCCAAACGAAGATTTTCGCACGGCGTTGGGCGCCAAGTTAAGAGTTTTCTACAGCGTTGAGCGCCAATCTAAAAGTGTACAACGGCTACGGTCGCCAATCCAATAGTGTTCAACGGCATCGGAGTGTCTACTTAAGAGTGCTTGACGATGTTTGTTGCCAAACGAAGATTTTCGCACGGCGTTGGGCGCCAAGTTAAGAGTTTTCAACGGCGTTGAGCTCAAATCTAAAAGCGTCCATCGGTTACGAGCGCCAATCCAAGAGTGTCCAACGGCGTCGGAGTGTCTACTTTGGAGTACCTGACGACGTTGGTTGCCAAACTAAGATTTTCGCACTGCATTGGGCGCCGAGTTAAGAGTTTTCAACGGCGTTGAGCGCCAATCTAAAAGTGTCCAAAGGTGACGGTTGCCCAATCCAAGAGTGCCCCACGGCGTCGGAGTGTCTACCTTAGAGTGTTTGACGATGTTGGTTGTCAAACGAAGATTTTAGCACGGCGTTGGGCGCCAAGTTAAGAGATTTCAACAGCGTTGCGCCAATCTATAAGTGTACAACGGCTACGGTCGCCAATCCAACAGTGTTCAACGGCATCGGAATGTCTACTTTAGAGTGCTTGACGATGTCGGTTGCCAATTGAAAATTTTCGCACGGCGTTGGGCGCCAAGTTAAGAGTTTTAAGCAGCGTTGAGCGCCAATCTAAAAGTGTACAACGGCTACGGTCGCCAATCCAACAGTGTTCAACGGCATCGGAGTGTCTACTTTAGAGTGCTTGACGATGTCGGTTGCCAAACGAAGATTTTCGCACGGCGTTGGGCGCCAAGTTAAGAGTTTTCAGCAGCGTTGACCGCCAATTTAAAAGAGTCCAACGGCTACAGTCGCCAATCCAACAGTGTTCAACGGCATCGGAGTGTCAACTTTAGAGAGCTTGACGATGTCGGTTGCCAAACGAAGATTTTCTCACGGCGTTGGGCGCCAAGTTAAGAGTTTTCAACAGCGTTGCGCCAATCTATAAGTGTACAACGGCTACGGTCGCCAATCCAACAGTGTTCAACGGCATCGGAGTGTCTACTTTAGAGTGCTTGACGATGTCGGTTGCCAATTGAAGATTTTCGCACGGCGTTGGGCGCCAAGTTAAGAGTTTTCAGCAGCGTTGACCGCCAATCTAAAAGTGTACAACGGCTACGGTCGCCAATCCAACAGTGTTCAACGGCATCGGAGTGTCTACTTTAGAGTGCTTGACAATGTCGGTTGCCAAACGAAGATTTTCGCACGGCGTTGGGCGCCAAGTTAAGAGTTTTCAGCAGCGTTGAGCGCCAATCTAAAAGCGTCCAACGGTAACGGGCGCCAATCCAAGAGTGTCCAACGTCGTCGGAGTGTCTACTTTAGAGTTCCTGACGACGTTGGTTGCCAAACGAAGATTTTCGCACGGCGTTGGGCGCCAAGTTAAGAGTTTTCAACGGCGTTGAGCGCCAATCTAAAAGTGTCCAACGGTGACAGTTGCCCAATCCAAGAGTGCCCCACGGCGTCGGAGTGTCTATCTTAGAGTGTTTGACGATGTTGGTTGTCAAACGAAGATTTTAGCACGGCGTTGGGCGCCAAGTTAAGATTTTTCAACAGCGTTGAGCGCCAATCTAAAAGTGTCCAACGGCATCGGGTACCAATCCAAGAGTGTCCCACGGCGTCGGAGTGACTATTTTAGAGTACTTGACGACGTTGGTTGCCAAACGAAGATTTTCGCACGGCGTTGGGCGCCAAGTTAAGAGTTTTCAACAGCGTTGAGCGCCAATCTAAAAGTGTACAACAGCTACGGTCGCCAATCCAATAGTGTTCAACGGCATCGGAGTGTCTACTTTAGAGTGCTTGACGATGTTTGTTGCCAAACGAAGATTTTCGCACGGCGTTGGGCGCCAAATTAAGAGTTTTCAACAGCGTTGAGCGCCAATCTAAAAGTGTACAACGGCTACGGTCACCAATCCAACAGTGTTCAACGGCATCGGAGTGTCTACTTTAGAGTGCTTGACGATGTCGGTTGCCAAACGAAGATTTTCGCACGGCGTTGGGCGCCAAGTTAAGAGTTTTCAGCAGCGTTGACCGCCAATCTAAAAGAGTCCAACGGCTACAGTCGCCAATCCAACAGTGTTCAACGGCATCGGAGTGTCTACTTTAGAGTGCTTGACGATGTCGGTTGCCAAACGAAGATTTTCGCACGGCGTTGGGCGCCAAGTTAAGAGTTTTCAACAGCGTTGCGCCAATCTATAAGTGTACAACGGCTACGGTCGCCAATCCAACAGTGTTCAACGGCATCGGAGTGTCTACTTTAGAGTGCTTGACAATGTCGGTTGCCAAACGAAGATTTTCGCACGGCGTTGGGCGCCAAGTTAAGAGTTTTCAGCAGCGTTGACCGCCAATCTAAAAGAGTCCAATGGCAACGGGCGCCAATCCAAGAGTGACCAACGGCTTCGGAGTGTCAATCTTAGAGCATATTTGACGATGTTGGTATCCAAACGAAGATTTTTGCACGGGGTTGGGCGCCAAGTTAAGATTTTTCAACAGCGTTGAGCGCCAATCTAAAAGTGTCCAACGGCATCGGGTACCAATCCAAGAGTGTCCCACGGCGTCGGAGTGACTATTTTAGAGTACTTGACGACGTTGGTTGCCAAACGAAGATTTTCGCACGGCGTTGGGCGCCAAGTTAAGAGTTTTCAACGGCGTTGAGCGTCAAACTACAAGTGTCCAAAGGTGGCGGTTGCCCAATCCAAGAGTGCCCCACGGCGTCGGAGTGTCTATCTTAGAGTGTTTGACGATGTTGGTTGTCAAACGAAGATTTCAGCACGGCGTTGGGCGCCAAGTTAAGAGTTTTCAACGGCGTTGAGCTCAAATCTAAAAGTGTCCAACGGTGACGGTTGCCCAATCCAAGAGTGCCCCACGGCGTCGGAGTGTCTATCTTAGAGTGTTTTACGATGTTGGTAGTCAATCGAAGATTTTAGCACGGCGTTGGGCGCCAAGTTAAGAGTTTTCAGCAGCGTTGAGCGCCAATCTAAAAGTATCCGCGAGTACTTTATTCACTCAACAAAAAAAACTGATGAGAAATCTGGTAAATATAGAACAAACAGACACCTGTAAGCCCCACTTTCAAAACCTAAAAATTTTAACATTACCATGCATATATATATTGGAAATATGTAAGTTTGTCCGAAAATACCCTGGACACTACACCACACGAGAGGACATACAAACTAGATATACACTAAGACACAAAAATAGATTAAACCTGCCCACCTCAAAACTGGAAATGCATTCTTCGGGTCCCTTGGTCATGTCAGTAAAAATATACAATAAATTGCCAGAGCCCATAAAAGAAGAAAAAAAATTACAGCTTTTTGTAAGCAAACTAAAAACCTTCCTACTAAGCAAAACCTACTACAGCATACAGGAATATCTAAATAATAAATAAACATACGTACGGACATATTTATTTGGCAAATAAATTAATAAAATCAATCTAGAATAGTTAAATATTATCTTAACCAAAATTTATAAAAAATTAATATTAATAATCTAATACAATTTTAATAATCTAATTCAATTTTAATAATTTAATTCATTTAAAATGCATATATAAATATATTTAATAATTTATAATAATAATTTCAAATATATCATTTAATTAATTTAAAATATGTATATATATATTGACTGACATTTATTCGTACTGACGTATTTTTATTTTTACTCTTACTATTAATTAATTAACCCTATGTTGACATCAAGATTGACTTATGACATATCATACTAATATTAAACTGATAAATTATCAACCCAATGTATTTTCAAATTGTATAAATTGTATATGTATCACTAAACATTCTATATTGACATTTTCATTACATTTTTGTCCTTGTCTTTTTGGGCCGAAACAAAACGAGTAAAATGACATTTATACCTACTAAAAATCATTTAAATTTAATATAATAAGTAATATCAACAAACTGTAATTAAGAGTGAACATATTGTGTATGACAAATTCTTCCTCTCTCCAAACATTGTGCTGTGCCCGACAGGGTCCATAATTGTAACAATAATTTTAACCTGAACAACTGTACTTCATTATGGAACGCAATAAATGTATTGAGTATTGAGTATCCAACGGTAACGGGCGCCAATCCAACAATATTCAACGGCGTCGGTGTGCCTACTTTAGAGTACCTGACGACGTTGGTTGCCAAACGAAGATTTTCGCACGGCGTTGGGCGCCAAGTTAAGAGTTTTCAACGGCGTTGAGCGCCAATCTAAAAGTGTCCAACGGCTACGGTCGCCAATCCAACAGTATTCAACGGCGTCGGTGTGTCTACTTTAGAGTACCTGACGACATTGTTTGCCAAACGAAGATTTTAGCACGGCGTTGGGCACCAAGTTAAGAGTTTTCAACAGTGTTGAGCGCCAATCTCAAAGCGTCCAACGGTAACGGGCGCCAATCCTAGAGTGTCCAACGTCGTCGGAGTGTCTACTTTAGAATACCTGACGACGTTGGTTGCCAAACGAAGATTTTTGCACGGGGTTGGGCGCCAAGTTAAGAGTTTTCAACGGCGTTGAGCGCCAATCTAAAAGTGTCCAACTGTGACGGTTGCCCAATCCAAGAGTGCCCCACGGCATCGGAGTGTCTACTTTAGGGTGCTTGACGATGTTGGTTGCCAAACGAAGATATTCGCACGGCGTTGGGCGCCAAGTTAGGATTTTTCAGCGGCGATGAGTGCCAATCTAAAAGTGTCCAATGGCAACAGGTACCAATACAAGAGTGTCCCACGGCGTCGGAGTGTCTATTTTAGTGTACTTGACGACGTTGGTTGCCAAACGAAGATTTTCGCACGGCGTTGGGCGCCAAGTTAAGAGTTTTCAACAGCGTTGAGCGCCAATCTAAAAGTGTACAACGGCTACGGTCGCCAATCCAACAGTATTCAACGGCGTCGGTGTGTCTACTTTAGAGTACCTGACGACGTTGGTTGCCAAACGAAGATTTTCGCACGGCGTTGGGCGCCAAGTTAAGAGTTTTCAACGGCGTTGAGCGCCAATCTAAAAGTGTCCAACAGTGACGGTTGCCCAATCCAAGAGTGCCCCACGGCATCGGAGTGTCTACTTTAGAGTGATTGACGATGTTGGTCGCCAAACCAAGATTTTCACTCGGCGTTGGGCGCCAAGTTAAGAGTTTTCAACAGCGTTGAGCGCCAATCTAAAAGAGTCCAACGGCTACAGTCGCCAATCCAACAGTGTTCAACGGCATCGGAGTGTCTACTTTAGAGTGCTTGACGATGTCGGTTGCCAAACGAAGATTTTCGCACGGCGTTGGGCGCCAAGTTAAGAGTTTTCAGCAGCGTTGACCGCCAATCTAAAAGAGTCCAACGGCTACAGTCGCCAATCCAACAGTGTTCAACGGCATCGGAGTGTCTACTTTAGAGTGCTTGACGATGTCGGTTGCCAAACGAAGATTTTCGCACGGCGTTGGGCGCCAAGTTAAGAGTTTTCAACAGCGTTGCGCCAATCTATAAGTGTACAACGGCTACGGTCGCCAATCCAACAGTGTTCAACGGCATCGGAGTGTCTACTTTAGAGTGCTTGACAATGTCGGTTGCCAAACGAAGATTTTCGCACGGCGTTGGGCGCCAAGTTAAGAGTTTTCAGCAGCGTTGACCGCCAATCTAAAAGAGTCCAATGGCAACGGGCGCCAATCCAAGAGTGACCAACGGCTTCGGAGTGTCAATCTTAGAGCATATTTGACGATGTTGGTATCCAAACGAAGATTTTTGCACGGGGTTGGGCGCCAAGTTAAGATTTTTCAACAGCGTTGAGCGCCAATCTAAAAGTGTCCAACGGCATCGGGTACCAATCCAAGAGTGTCCCACGGCGTCGGAGTGACTATTTTAGAGTACTTGACGACGTTGGTTGCCAAACGAAGATTTTCGCACGGCGTTGGGCGCCAAGTTAAGAGTTTTCAACAGCGTTGAGCGCCAATCTAAAAGTGTACAACGGCTACGGTCGCCAATCCAATAGTGTTCAACGGCATCGGAGTGTCTACTTTAGAGTGCTTGACGATGTCGGTTGCCAAACGAAGATTTTAGCACGTCGTTGGGCGCCAAGTTAAGAGTTTTCAACGGCGTTGAGCGCCAATCTAAAAGTGTCCAACGGTGAAGGTTGCCCAATCCAAGAGTGCCCCAGGGCGTCGGAGTGTCTATCTTAGAGTGTTTGACGATGTTGGTTGTCAAACGAAGATTTTAGCACGGCGTTGGGCGCCAAGTTAAAGAGTTTTCAACGGAGTTGAGGGCCAATCTAAAAGAGTCCAATGGCAACGGGCGCCAATCCAAAAGTGACCAACGGCGTCGGAGTGTCAATCTTAGAGCATATTTGACGATGTCGGTTGCCAAACGAAGATTTTCGCACGGCGTTGGGTGCCAAGTTAAGAGTTTTCAACAGCGTTGAGCGCCAATCTGAAAGTGTCCAACAATGACGGTTGCCCAATCCAAGAGTGCCCCACGGCGTCGGAGTGTCTATCTTAGAGTGTTTGACGATGTTGGTTGTCAAACGAAGATTTTAGCACGGCGTTGGGCGCCAAGTTAAAGAGTTTTCAACAGCGTTGAGTGCCAATCTAGAAGAGTCTAATGGCAACGGGCGCCAATCCAAAAGTGACCAACGGCGTCGGAGTGTCAATCTTAGAGCACGTTTGACGATGTTGGTACCCAAACGAAGATTTTAGCACGTCGTTGGGCGCCAAGTTAAGAGTTTTCAACGGCGTTGAGCGCCAATCTAAAAGTGTCCAACGGTGAAGGTTGCCCAATCCAAGAGTGCCCCACGGCGTCGGAGTGTCTATCTTAGAGTGTTTGACGATGTTGGTTGTCAAACGAAGATTTTAGCACGTCGTTGGGCGCCAAGTTAAGAGTTTTCAACGGCGTTGAGCGCCAATCTAAAAGTGTCCAACGGTGAAGGTTGCCCAATCCAAGAGTGCCCCACGGCGTCGGAGTGTCTATCTTAGAGTGTTTGACGATGTTGGTTGTCAAACGAAGATTTTAGCACGTCGTTGGGCGCCAAGTTAAGAGTTTTCAACGGCGTTGAGCGCCAATCTAAAAGTGTCCAACGGTGAAGGTTGCCCAATCCAAGAGTGCCCCACGGCGTCGGAGTGTCTATCTTAGAGTGTTTGACGATGTTGGTTGTCAAACGAAGATCTTAGCACGTCGTTGGGCGCCAAGTTAAGAGTTTTCAACGGAGTTGAGCGCCAATCTAAAAGAGTCCAATGGCAACGGGCGCCAATTCAAAAGTGACCAACAGCGTCGGAGTGTCAATCTTAGAGCATATTTGATGATGTCGGTTGCCAAACGAAGATTTTAGCACGGCGTTGGGCGCCAAGTTAAGAGTTTTCAACGGCGTTGAGCGCCAATCTAAAAGTGTCCAACGGTGAAGGTTGCCCAATCCAAGAGTGCCCCACGGCGTCGGAGTGTCTATCTTAGAGTGTTTGACGATGTTGGTTGTCAAACGAAGATTTTAGCACGGCGTTGGGCGCCAAGTTAAGAGTTTTCAACAGCGTTGAGCGCCAATCTAAAAGCGTCCAACGGTAACGGGCGCCAATACCAAGAGTGTCCAACGTCGTCGGAGTGTCTATTTTAGAGTACCTGACGACGTTGGTTGCCAAACGAAGATTTTAGCACGTCGTTGGGCGCCAAGTTAAGAGTTTTCAACGGCGTTGAGCGCCAATCTAAAAGAGTCCAATGGCAACGGGCGCCAATCCAAAAGTGACCAACAGCGTCGGAGTGACAATCTTAGAGCATATTTGACGATGTTGGTACCCAAACGAAGATTTTAGCACGTCGTTGGGCGCCAAGTTAAGAGTTTTCAACGGCGTTGAGCGCCAATCTAAAAGTGTCCAACGGTGAAGGTTGCCCAATCCAAGAGTGCCCCACGGCGTCGGAGTGTCTATCTTAGAGTGTTTGACGATGTTGGTTGTCAAACGAAGATTTTAGCACGTCGTTGGGCGCCAAGTTAAGAGTTTTCAACGGCGTTGAGCGCCAATCTAAAAGTGTCCAACGGTGAAGGTTGCCCAATCCAAGAGTGCCCCACGGCGTCGGAGTGTCTATCTTAGAGTGTTTGACGATGTTGGTTGTCAAACGAAGATTTTAGCACGTCGTTGGGCGCCAAGTTAAGAGTTTTCAACAGCGTTGAGCGCCAATCTAAAAGTGTCCAACGGTGAAGGTTGCCCAATCCAAGAGTGCCCCACGGCGTCGGAGTGTCTATCTTAGAGTGTTTGACGATGTTGGTTGTCAAACGAAGATCTTAGCACGTCGTTGGGCGCCAAGTTAAGAGTTTTCAACGGAGTTGAGCGCCAATCTAAAAGAGTCCAATGGCAACGGGCGCCAATTCAAAAGTGACCAACAGCGTCGGAGTGTCAATCTTAGAGCATATTTGACGATGTCGGTTGCCAAACGAAGATTTTAGCACGGCGTTGGGCGCCAAGTTAAGAGTTCTCAACAGCGTTGACCGCCAATCTAAAAGTGTCCAACAGTGACGGTTGCCCAATCCAAGAGTGCCCCACAGCGTCGGAGTGTATATCTTAGAGTGTTTGACGATGTTGGTTGTCAAACGAAGATTTTAGCACGTCGTTGGGCGCCAAGTTAAGAGTTTTCAACGGCGTTGAGCGCCAATCTAAAAGAGTCCAATGGCAACGGGCGCCAATCCAAAAGTGACCAACAGCGTCGGAGTGTCAATCTTAGAGCATATTTGACGATGTTGGTACCCAAACGAAGATTTTAGCACGTCGTTGGGCGCCAAGTTAAGAGTTTTCAACGGAGTTGAGCGCCAATCTAAAAGTGTCCAACGGTGAAGGTTGCCCAATCCAAGAGTGCCCCACAGCGTCGGAGTGTCAATCTTAGAGCATATTTGACGATGTCGGTTGCCAAACGAAGATTTTAGCACGGCGTTGGGCGCCAAGTTAAGAGTTCTCAACAGCGTTGACCGCCAATCTAAAAGTGTCCAACAGTGACGGTTGCCCAATCCAAGAGTGCCCCACAGCGTCGGAGTGTATATCTTAGAGTGTTTGACGATGTTGGTTGTCAAACGAAGATTTTAGCACGTCGTTGGGCGCCAAATTAAGAGTTTTCAACGGCGTTGAGCGCCAATCTAAAAGAGTCCAATGGCAACGGGCGCCAATCCAAAAGTGACCAACAGCGTCGGAGTGTCAATCTTAGAGCATATTTGACGATGTTGGTACCCAAACGAAGATTTTAGCACGTCGTTGGGCGCCAAGTTAAGAGTTTTCAACGGAGTTGAGCGCCAATCTAAAAGTGTCCAACGGTGAAGGTTGCCCAATCCAAGAGTGCCCCACGGCGTCGGAGTGTCTATCTTAGAGTGTTTGACGATGTTGGTTGTCAAACGAAGATTTTAGCACGTCGTTAGGCGCCAAGTTAAGAGTTTTCAACGGCGCTGAGCGCCAATCTAAAAGTGTCCAACGGTGAAGGTTGCCCAATCCAAGAGTGCCCCACGGCGTCGGAGTGTCTATCTTAGAGTGTTTGACGATGTTGGTTGTCAAACGAAGATTTTAGCACGTCGTTGGGCGCCAAGTTAAGAGTTTTCAACGGCGTTGAGCGCCAATCTAAAAGTGTCCAACGGTGAAGGTTGCCCAATCCAAGAGTGCCCCACGGCGTCGGAGTGTCTATCTTAGAGTGTTTGACGATGTTGGTTGTCAAACGAAGATTTTAGCACGTCGTTGGGCGCCAAGTTAAGAATTTTCAACAGCGTTGACCGCCAATCTAAAAGAGTCCAATGGCAACGGGCGCCAATCCAAAAGTGACCAAAATCTTCGTTTGGGTACCAACATCGTCAAATATGCTCTAAGATTGACACTCCGACGCTGTTGGTCACTTTTGGATTGGCGCCCGTTGCCATTGGACTCTTTTAGATTGGCGCTCAACTCCGTTGAAAACTCTTTAACTTGGCGCCCAACGCCGTGCTAAAATCTTCGTTTGACAACCAACATCGTCAAACACTCTAAGATAGACACTCCGACGCCGTGGGGCACTCTTGGATTGGGCAACCTTCACCGTTGGACACTTTTAGATTGGTGCTCAACGCCGTTGAAAACTCTTAACTTGGCGCCCAACGACGTGCTAAAATCTTCGTTTGACAACCAACATCGTCAAACACTCTAAGATAGACACTCCGACGCTGTGGGGCACTCTTGGATTGGGCAACCGTCACTGTTGGACACTTTTAGATTGGCGGTCAACGCTGTTGAGAACTCTTAACTTGGCGCCCAACGCCGTGCTAAAATCTTC
Organism: Eilema griseolum; assembly: GCA_963662185.1. NCBI lineage: Eukaryota > Metazoa > Arthropoda > Insecta > Lepidoptera > Erebidae > Eilema > Eilema griseolum. The sequence goes on along the minus strand of OY759251.1, from coordinate 20,862,103 downwards.
GTTTGGCAACCGACATCGTCAAATATGCTCTAAGATTGACACTCCGACGCTGTTGGTCACTTTTGAATTGGCGCCCTTTGCCATTGGACTCTTTTAGATTGGCGCTCAACTCCGTTGAAAACTCTTAACTTGGCGCCCAACGCCGTGCTAAAATCTTCGTTTGGGTACCAACATCGTCAAATGTGCTCTAAGATTGACACTCCGACGCCGTTGGTCACTTTTGGATTGGCGCCCGTTGCCATTGGACTCTTTTAGATTGGCGCTCAACTCCGTTGAAAACTCTTAACTTAGCGCCCAACGACGTGCTAAAATCTTCGTTTGACAACCAACATCGTCAAACACTCTAAGATAGACACTCCGACGCCGTGGGGCACTCTTGGATTGGGCAACCGTCACTGTTGGACACTTTTAGATTGGCGCTCAACGCTGTTGAAAACTCTTAACTTGGCACCCAACGCCGTGCGAAAATCTTCGTTTGGCAACCGACATCGTCAAATATGCTCTAAGATTGACACTCCGACGCCGTTGGTCACTTTTCGATTGGCGCCCGTTGCCATTGGACTCTTTTAGATTGGCGCTCAACTCCGTTGAAAACTCTTAACTTGGCGCCTAACGACGTGCTAAATTCTTCGTTTGACAACCAACATCGTCAAACACTCTAAGATAGACACTCCGACGCCGTGGGGCACTCTTGGATTGGACAACCGTCATCGTTGGACACTTTTAGATTGGCGCTCAACGCTATTGAAACCTCTTAACTTGGCGCCCAACGCCGTGCTAAAATCTTCGTTTGGGTACCAACATCGTCAAATGTGCTCTAAGATTGACACTCCGACGCCGTTGGTCACTTTTGAATTGGCGCCTGTTGCCATTGGACTCTTTTAGATTGGCGCTCAACTCCGTTGAAAACTCTTAACTTGGCGCCCAACGACGTGCTAAAATCTTCGTTTGACAACCAACATTGTCAAACACTCTAAGATAGACATTCCGACGCCGTGGGGCACTCTTGGATTGGGCAACCGTCACTGTTGGACACTGTCAGATTGGCGCTCAACGCTGTTAAAAACTCTTAACTTGGCGCCCAAAGCCGTGCGAAAATCTTCATTTGGCAAACAACGTCGTCAAGTACTCTTAAATAGATACTCCGACGCCGTAGGACACTCTTGGATTGGTACCAATTGCCGTTGGACACTTTAAGTTTGGCGCTCAACGCAGTTGGAAACTCTTAACTTGGCGCCCAACGCCGTGCAAAAATCTTCGTTTGGCAACCGACATCGTCAAGCACTCTAAAGTAGACACTCCGATGCCGTTGAACACTGTTGGAATGGCGACCGTAGCCATTGAACACTTTTAGATTGGCGGTCAATGCTGTTGAGAACTCTTAACTTGGCGCCCAACGCCGTGCTAAAATCTTCGTTTGGCAACCGATATCGTCAAAAATGCTCTAAGATTGACACTCCGACGCCGTTGGTCACTTTTGAATTGGCGCCCGTTGCCATTGGACTCTTTTAGATTGGCGCTCAACTCCGTTGAAAACTCTTAACTTGGCGCCTAACGACGTGCGAAAATCTTCGTTTTCATTTTCAATGATCCTCAATGTTTACAGTCACATATAATAAATCACACAATAAGAATCAACAATATTCTTATAAGAATTTAAAGAATGACTCATAACCGTCACAAAAAATCACACTTCAGCGTCTTCGCCACTTACAAAGCGATAAATTTTTTTTGTTTATCTGAACTCGACCCGGCCGGCGCCGTATGACGTCACACGCCGCCACGCCGGCGCGCAGTATATTTACATTAGGTGCGAGATTCGCGCAATAACGGCTAAGATTGACACTCCGACGCCGTTGGTCACTTTTGGATTGCCGCCCGTTGCCATTGGACTCTTTTAGATTGGCGCTCAACTCCGTTGAAAACTTCTAACTTGGCGCCCAACGACGTGCTAAAATCTTCGTTTGACAACCAACATCGTCAAACACTCTAAGATAGACACTCCGACGCTGTGGGGCACTCTTGGATTGGGCAACCGTCACTGTTGGACACTTTTAGATTGGCGGTCAACGCTGTTGAGAACTCTTAACTTGGCGCCCAACGCCGTGCTAAAATCTTCGTTTGGCAACCGACATCGTCAAATATGCTCTAAGATTGACACTCCGACGCTGTTGGTCACTTTTGAATTGGCGCCCTTTGCCATTGGACTCTTTTAGATTGGCGCTCAACTCCGTTGAAAACTCTTAACTTGGCGCCCAACGACGTGCTAAAATCTTCGTTTGACAACCAACATCGTCAAACACTCTAAGATAGACACTCCGACGCCGTGGGGCACTCTTGGATTGGGCACCTTCACCGTTGGACACTTTTAGATTGGCGCTCAACGCCGTTGAAAACTCTTAACTTGGCGCCCAACGCCGTGCTAAAATCTTCGTTTGGCAACCGACATCATCAAATATGAAAGAAAGAAAGAAAGAAAGAAAGAAAAAACATTTATTCGCGAACACACAACGTTATGCTCTAAGATTGACACTCCGACGCTGTTGGTCACTTTTGAATTGGCGCCCGTTGCCATTGGACTCTTTTAGATTGGCGCTCAACTCCGTTGAAAACTTTTAACTTGGCGCCCAACGACGTGCTAAAATCTTCGTTTGACAACCAACATCGTCAAACACTCTAAGATAGACACTCCGACGCCGTGGGGCACTCTTGGATTGGGCAACCTTCACCGTTGGACACTTTTAGATTGGCGATCAACGCCGTTGAAAACTCTTAACTTGGCGCCCAACGACGTGCTAAAATCTTCGTTTGACAACCAACATCGTCAAACACTCTAAGATAGACACTCCGACGCCGTGGGGCACTCTTGGATTGGGCAACCTTCACCGTTGGACACTTTTAGATTGGCGCTCAACGCCGTTGAAAACTCTTAACTTGGCGCCCAACGACGTGCTAAAATCTTCGTTTGACAACCAACATCGTCAAACACTCTAAGATAGACACTCCGACGCCGTGGGGCACTCTTGGATTGGGCAACCGTCACTGTTGGACACTTTCAGATTGGCGCTCAACGCTGTTGAAAACTCTTAACTTGGCACCCAACGCCGTGCGAAAATCTTCGTTTGGCAACCGACATCGTCAAATATGCTCTAAGATTGACACTCCGACGCCGTTGGTCACTTTTCGATTGGCGCCCGTTGCCATTGGACTCTTTTAGATTGGCGCTCAACTCCGTTGAAAACTCTTAACTTGGCGCCTAACGACGTGCTAAAATCTTCGTTTGACAACCAACATCGTCAAACACTCTAAGATAGACACTCCGACGCCGTGGGGCACTCTTGGATTGGACAACCGTCATCGTTGGACACTTTTAGATTGGCGCTCAACGCTATTGAAAACTCTTAACTTGGCGCCCAACACCGTGCTAAAATCTTCGTTTGGGTACCAACATCGTCAAACGTGCTCTAAGATTGACACTCCGACGCCGTTGGTCACTTTTGGATTGGCGCCCGTTGCCATTAGACTCTTCTAGATTGGCACTCAACGCTGTTGAAAACTCTTTAACTTGGCGCCCAACGCCGTGCTAAAATCTTCGTTTGACAACCAACATCGTCAAACACTCTAAGATAGACACTCCGACGCCGTGGGGCACTCTTGGATTAGGCAACCTTCACCGTTGGACACTTTTAGATTGGCGCTCAACGCCGTTGAAAACTCTTAACTTGGCGCCCAACGACGTGCTAAAATCTTCGTTTGACAACCAACATCGTCAAACACTCTAAGATAGACACTCCGACGCTGTTGGTCACTTTTGAATTGGCGCCCGTTGCCATTGGACTCTTTTAGATTGGCGCTCAACGCCGTTGAAAACTCTTAACTTGGCGCCCACCGACGTGCTAAAATCTTCGTTTGACAACCAACATCGTCAACACTCTAAGATAGACACTCCGACGCCGTGGGGCACTCTTGGATTGGGCAACCGTCATTGTTGGACACTTTCAGATTGGCGCTCAACGCTGTTGAAAACTCTTAACTTGGCACCCAACGCCGTGCGAAAATCTTCGTTTGGCAACCGACATCGTCAAATATGCTCTAAGATTGACACTCCGACGCCGTTGGTCACTTTTGGATTGGCGCCCGTTGCCATTGGACTCTTTTAGATTGGCGCTTAACTCCGTTGAAAACTCTTAACTTGGCGCCTAACGACGTGCTAAAATCTTCGTTTGACAACCAACATCGTCAAACACTCTAAGATAGACACTCCGACGCCGTGGGGCACTCTTGGATTGGACAACCGTCATCGTTGGACACTTTTAGATTGGCGCTCAACGCTATTGAAAACTCTTAACTTGGCGCCCAACACCGTGCTAAAATCTTCGTTTGGGTACCAACATCGTCAAACGTGCTCTAAGATTGACACTCCGACGCCGTTGGTCACTTTTGGATTGGCGCCCGTTGCCATTAGACTCTTCTAGATTGGCACTCAACGCTGTTGAAACCTCTTTAACTTGGCGCCCAACGCCGTGCTAAAATCTTCGTTTGACAACCAACATCGTCAAACACTCTAAGATAGACACTCCGACGCCGTGGGGCACTCTTGGATTGGGCAACCTTCACCGTTGGACACTTTTAGATTGGCGCTCAACGCCGTTGAAAACTCTTAACTTGGCGCCCAACGACGTGCTAAAATCTTCGTTTGACAACCGACATCATCAAATATGCTCTAAGATTGACACTCCGACGCTGTTGGTCACTTTTGAATTGGCGCCCGTTGCCATTGGACTCTTTTAGATTGGCGCTCAACTCCGTTGAAAACTCTTAACTTGGCGCCCAACGACGTGCTAAGATCTTCGTTTGACAACCAACATCGTCAAACACTCTAAGATAGACACTCCGACGCCGTGGGGCACTCTTGGATTGGGCAACCTTCACCGTTGGACACTTTTAGATTGGCGCTCAACGCCGTTGAAAACTCTTAACTTGGCGCCCAACGACGTGCTAAAATCTTCGTTTGACAACCAACATCGTCAAACACTCTAAGATAGACACTCCGACGCCGTGGGGCACTCTTGGATTGGGCAACCTTCACCGTTGGACACTTTTAGATTGGCGCTCAACGCCGTTGAAAACTCTTAACTTGGCGCCCAACGACGTGCTAAAATCTTCGTTTGACAACCAACATCGTCAAACACTCTAAGATAGACACTCCGACGCCGTGGGGCACTCTTGGATTGGGCAACCTTCACCGTTGGACACTTTTAGATTGGCGCTCAACGCCGTTGAAAACTCTTAACTTGGCGCCCAACGACGTGCTAAAATCTTCGTTTGACAACCAACATCGTCAAACACTCTAAGATATACACTCCGACGCTGTGGGGCACTCTTGGATTGGGCAACCGTCACTGTTGGACACTTTTAGATTGGCGGTCAACGCTGTTGAGAACTCTTAACTTGGCGCCCAACGCCGTGCTAAAATCTTCGTTTGGCAACCGACATCGTCAAATATGCTCTAAGATTGACACTCCGACGCTGTTGGTCACTTTTGAATTGGCGCCCGTTGCCATTGGACTCTTTTAGATTGGCGCTCAACTCCGTTGAAAACTGTTAACTTAGCGCCCAACGACGTGCTAAAATCTTCGTTTGACAACCAACATCGTCAAACACTCTAAGATAGACACTCCGACGCCGTGGGGCACTCTTGGATTGGGCAACCTTCACCGTTGGACACTTTTAGATTGGCGCTCAACGCCGTTGAAAACTCTTAACTTGGCGCCCAACGCCGTGCTAAAATCTTCGTTTGGCAACCGACATCATCAAACACTCTAAGATATACACTCCGACGCTGTGGGGCACTCTTGGATTGGGCAACCGTCACTGTTGGACACTTTTAGATTGGCGGTCAACGCTGTTGAGAACTCTTAACTTGGCGCCCAACGCCGTGCTAAAATCTTCGTTTGGCAACCGACATCGTCAAATATGCTCTAAGATTGACACTCCGACGCTGTTGGTCACTTTTGAATTGGCGCCCGTTGCCATTGGACTCTTTTAGATTGGCGCTCAACTCCGTTGAAAACTGTTAACTTAGCGCCCAACGACGTGCTAAAATCTTCGTTTGACAACCAACATCGTCAAACACTCTAAGATAGACACTCCGACGCCGTGGGGCACTCTTGGATTGGGCAACCTTCACCGTTGGACACTTTTAGATTGGCGCTCAACGCCGTTGAAAACTCTTAACTTGGCGCCCAACGCCGTGCTAAAATCTTCGTTTGGCAACCGACATCATCAAATATGCTCTAAGATTGACACTCCGACGCTGTTGGTCACTTTTGAATTGGCGCCCGTTGCCATTGGACTCTTTTAGATTGGCGCTCAACTCCGTTGAAAACTCTTAACTTGGCGCCCAACGACGTGCTAAGATCTTCGTTTGACAACCAACATCGTCAAACACTCTAAGATATACACTCCGACGCTGTGGGGCACTCTTGGATTGGGCAACCGTCACTGTTGGACACTTTTAGATTGGCGGTCAACGCTGTTGAGAACTCTTAACTTGGCGCCCAACGCCGTGCTAAAATCTTCGTTTGGCAACCGACATCGTCAAATATGCTCTAAGATTGACACTCCGACGCTGTTGGTCACTTTTGAATTGGCGCCCGTTGCCATTGGACTCTTTTAGATTGGCGCTCAACTCCGTTGAAAACTGTTAACTTAGCGCCCAACGACGTGCTAAAATCTTCGTTTGACAACCAACATCGTCAAACACTCTAAGATAGACACTCCGACGCCGTGGGGCACTCTTGGATTGGGCAACCTTCACCGTTGGACACTTTTAGATTGGCGCTCAACGCCGTTGAAAACTCTTAACTTGGCGCCCAACGCCGTGCTAAAATCTTCGTTTGGCAACCGACATCATCAAATATGCTCTAAGATTGACACTCCGACGCTGTTGGTCACTTTTGAATTGGCGCCCGTTGCCATTGGACTCTTTTAGATTGGCGCTCAACTCCGTTGAAAACTCTTAACTTGGCGCCCAACGACGTGCTAAGATCTTCGTTTGACAACCAACATCGTCAAACACTCTAAGATAGACACTCCGACGCCGTGGGGCACTCTTGGATTGGGCAACCTTCACCGTTGGACACTTTTAGATTGGCGCTCAACGCCGTTGAAAACTCTTAACTTGGCGCCCAACGACGTGCTAAAATCTTCGTTTGACAACCAACATCGTCAAACACTCTAAGATAGACACTCCGACGCCGTGGGGCACTCTTGGATTGGGCAACCTTCACCGTTGGACACTTTTAGATTGGCGCTCAACGCCGTTGAAAACTCTTAACTTGGCGCCCAACGACGTGCTAAAATCTTCGTTTGACAACCAACATCGTCAAACACTCTAAGATAGACACTCCGACGCCGTGGGGCACTCTTGGATTGGGCAACCTTCACCGTTGGACACTTTTAGATTGGCGCTCAACGCCGTTGAAAACTCTTAACTTGGCGCCCAACGACGTGCTAAAATCTTCGTTTGACAACCAACATCGTCAAACACTCTAAGATAGACACTCCGACGCCGTGGGGCACTCTTGGATTGGGCAACCGTCACTGTTGGACACTTTCAGATTGGCGCTCAACGCTGTTGAAAACTCTTAACTTGGCACCCAACGCCGTGCGAAAATCTTCGTTTGGCAACCGACATCGTCAAATATGCTCTAAGATTGACACTCCGACGCCGTTGGTCACTTTTCGATTGGCGCCCGTTGCCATTGGACTCTTTTAGATTGGCGCTCAACTCCGTTGAAAACTCTTAACTTGGCGCCTAACGACGTGCTAAAATCTTCGTTTGACAACCAACATCGTCAAACACTCTAAGATAGACACTCCGACGCCGTGGGGCACTCTTGGATTGGACAACCGTCATCGTTGGACACTTTTAGATTGGCGCTCAACGCTATTGAAAACTCTTAACTTGGCGCCCAACACCGTGCTAAAATCTTCGTTTGGGTACCAACATCGTCAAACGTGCTCTAAGATTGACACTCCGACGCCGTTGGTCACTTTTGGATTGGCGCCCGTTGCCATTAGACTCTTCTAGATTGGCACTCAACGCTGTTGAAAACTCTTTAACTTGGCGCCCAACGCCGTGCTAAAATCTTCGTTTGACAACCAACATCGTCAAACACTCTAAGATAGACACTCCGACGCCGTGGGGCACTCTTGGATTAGGCAACCTTCACCGTTGGACACTTTTAGATTGGCGCTCAACGCCGTTGAAAACTCTTAACTTGGCGCCCAACGACGTGCTAAAATCTTCGTTTGACAACCAACATCGTCAAACACTCTAAGATAGACACTCCGACGCCGTGGGGCACTCTTGGATTGGGCAACCTTCACCGTTGGACACTTTTAGATTGGCGCTCAACGCCGTTGAAAACTCTTAACTTGGCGCCCACCGACGTGCCAAAATCTTCGTTTGACAACCAACATCGTCAAACACTCTAAGATAGACACTCCGACGCCGTGGGGCACTCTTGGATTGGGCAACCGTCATTGTTGGACACTTTCAGATTGGCGCTCAACGCTGTTGAAAACTCTTAACTTGGCACCCAACGCCGTGCGAAAATCTTCGTTTGGCAACCGACATCGTCAAATATGCTCTAAGATTGACACTCCGACGCCGTTGGTCACTTTTGGATTGGCGCCCGTTGCCATTGGACTCTTTTAGATTGGCGCTTAACTCCGTTGAAAACTCTTAACTTGGCGCCTAACGACGTGCTAAAATCTTCGTTTGACAACCAACATCGTCAAACACTCTAAGATAGACACTCCGACGCCGTGGGGCACTCTTGGATTGGACAACCGTCATCGTTGGACACTTTTAGATTGGCGCTCAACGCTATTGAAAACTCTTAACTTGGCGCCCAACACCGTGCTAAAATCTTCGTTTGGGTACCAACATCGTCAAACGTGCTCTAAGATTGACACTCCGACGCCGTTGGTCACTTTTGGATTGGCGCCCGTTGCCATTAGACTCTTCTAGATTGGCACTCAACGCTGTTGAAACCTCTTTAACTTGGCGCCCAACGCCGTGCTAAAATCTTCGTTTGACAACCAACATCGTCAAACACTCTAAGATAGACACTCCGACGCCGTGGGGCACTCTTGGATTGGGCAACCTTCACCGTTGGACACTTTTAGATTGGCGCTCAACGCCGTTGAAAACTCTTAACTTGGCGCCCAACGACGTGCTAAAATCTTCGTTTGACAACCAACTTCGTCAAACACTCTAAGATAGACACTCCGACGCCGTGGGGCACTCCTGGATTGGGCAACCTTCACCGTTGGACACTTTTAGATTGGCGCTCAGCGTCGTTGAAAACTCTTAACTTGGCGCCCAACGACGTGCTAAAATCTTCGTTTGACAACCAACATCGTCAAACACTCTAAGATAGACACTCCGACGCCGTGGGGCACTCTTGGATTGGGCACCCTTCACCGTTGGACACTTTTAGATTGGCGCTCAACGCCGTTGAAAACTCTTAACTTGGCGCCCAACGACGTGCTAAAATCTTCGTTTGGGTACCAACATCGTCAAATATGCTCTAAGATTGACACTCCGACGCTGTTGGTCACTTTTGGATTGGCGCCCGTTGCCATTGGACTCTTTTAGATTGGCGCTCAACGCCGTTGAAAACTCTTAACTTGGCGCCCAACGACGTGCTAAAATCTTCGTTTGACAACCAACATCGTCAAACACTCTAAAATAGACACTCCGACGCCGTGGGGCACTCTTGGATTGGGCAACCTTCACCGTTGGACACTTTTAGATTTGCGCTCAACGCCGTTGAAAACTCTTAACTTGGCGCCCAACGACGTGCTAAAATCTTCGTTTGACAACCAACATCGTCAAACACTCTAAGATATACACTCCGACGCTGTGGGGCACTCTTGGATTGGGCAACCGTCACTGTTGGACACTTTTAGATTGGCGGTCAACGCTGTTGAGAACTCTTAACTTGGCGCCCAACGCCGTGCTAAAATCTTCGTTTGGCAACCGACATCGTCAAATATGCTCTAAGATTGACACTCCGACGCTGTTGGTCACTTTTGAATTGGCGCCCGTTGCCATTGGACTCTTTTAGATTGGCGCTCAACTCCGTTGAAAACTGTTAACTTAGCGCCCAACGACGTGCTAAAATCTTCGTTTGACAACCAACATCGTCAAACACTCTAAGATAGACACTCCGACGCCGTGGGGCACTCTTGGATTGGGCAACCTTCACCGTTGGACACTTTTAGATTGGCGCTCAACGCCGTTGAAAACTCTTAACTTGGCGCCCAACGCCGTGCTAAAATCTTCGTTTGGCAACCGACATCATCAAACACTCTAAGATATACACTCCGACGCTGTGGGGCACTCTTGGATTGGGCAACCGTCACTGTTGGACACTTTTAGATTGGCGGTCAACGCTGTTGAGAACTCTTAACTTGGCGCCCAACGCCGTGCTAAAATCTTCGTTTGGCAACCGACATCGTCAAATATGCTCTAAGATTGACACTCCGACGCTGTTGGTCACTTTTGAATTGGCGCCCGTTGCCATTGGACTCTTTTAGATTGGCGCTCAACTCCGTTGAAAACTGTTAACTTAGCGCCCAACGACGTGCTAAAATCTTCGTTTGACAACCAACATCGTCAAACACTCTAAGATAGACACTCCGACGCCGTGGGGCACTCTTGGATTGGGCAACCTTCACCGTTGGACACTTTTAGATTGGCGCTCAACGCCGTTGAAAACTCTTAACTTGGCGCCCAACGCCGTGCTAAAATCTTCGTTTGGCAACCGACATCATCAAATATGCTCTAAGATTGACACTCCGACGCTGTTGGTCACTTTTGAATTGGCGCCCGTTGCCATTGGACTCTTTTAGATTGGCGCTCAACGCCGTTGAAAACTCTTAACTTGGCGCCCAACGACGTGCTAAAATCTTCGTTTGGGTACCAACATCGTCAAATATGCTCTAAGATTGACACTCCGACGCTGTTGGTCACTTTTGGATTGGCGCCCGTTGCCATTGGACTCTTTTAGATTGGCGCTCAACGCCGTTGAAAACTCTTAACTTGGCGCCCAACGACGTGCTAAAATCTTCGTTTGACAACCAACATCGTCAAACACTCTAAAATAGACACTCCGACGCCGTGGGGCACTCTTGGATTGGGCAACCTTCACCGTTGGACACTTTTAGATTGGCGCTCAACGCCGTTGAAAACTCTTAACTTGGCGCCCAACGACGTGCTAAAATCTTCGTTTGACAACCAACATCGTCAAACACTCTAAGATATACACTCCGACGCTGTGGGGCACTCTTGGATTGGGCAACCGTCACTGTTGGACACTTTTAGATTGGCGGTCAACGCTGTTGAGAACTCTTAACTTGGCGCCCAACGCCGTGCTAAAATCTTCGTTTGGCAACCGACATCGTCAAATATGCTCTAAGATTGACACTCCGACGCTGTTGGTCACTTTTGAATTGGCGCCCGTTGCCATTGGACTCTTTTAGATTGGCGCTCAACTCCGTTGAAAACTGTTAACTTAGCGCCCAACGACGTGCTAAAATCTTCGTTTGACAACCAACATCGTCAAACACTCTAAGATAGACACTCCGACGCCGTGCGGCACTCTTGGATTGGGCAACCTTCACCGTTGGACACTTTTAGATTGGCGCTCAACGCCGTTGAAAACTCTTAACTTGGCGCCCAACGCCGTGCTAAAATCTTCGTTTGGCAACCGACATCATCAAACACTCTAAGATATACACTCCGACGCTGTGGGGCACTCTTGGATTGGGCAACCGTCACTGTTGGACACTTTTAGATTGGCGGTCAACGCTGTTGAGAACTCTTAACTTGGCGCCCAACGCCGTGCTAAAATCTTCGTTTGGCAACCGACATCGTCAAATATGCTCTAAGATTGACACTCCGACGCTGTTGGTCACTTTTGAATTGGCGCCCGTTGCCATTGGACTCTTTTAGATTGGCGCTCAACTCCGTTGAAAACTGTTAACTTAGCGCCCAACGACGTGCTAAAATCTTCGTTTGACAACCAACATCGTCAAACACTCTAAGATAGACACTCCGACGCCGTGGGGCACTCTTGGATTGGGCAACCTTCACCGTTGGACACTTTTAGATTGGCGCTCAACGCCGTTGAAAACTCTTAACTTGGCGCCCAACGCCGTGCTAAAATCTTCGTTTGGCAACCGACATCATCAAATATGCTCTAAGATTGACACTCCGACGCTGTTGGTCACTTTTGAATTGGCGCCCGTTGCCATTGGACTCTTTTAGATTGGCGCTCAACTCCGTTGAAAACTCTTAACTTGGCGCCCAACGACGTGCTAAGATCTTCGTTTGACAACCAACATCGTCAAACACTCTAAGATATACACTCCGACGCTGTGGGGCACTCTTGGATTGGGCAACCGTCACTGTTGGACACTTTTAGATTGGCGGTCAACGCTGTTGAGAACTCTTAACTTGGCGCCCAACGCCGTGCTAAAATCTTCGTTTGGCAACCGACATCGTCAAATATGCTCTAAGATTGACACTCCGACGCTGTTGGTCACTTTTGAATTGGCGCCCGTTGCCATTGGACTCTTTTAGATTGGCGCTCAACTCCGTTGAAAACTGTTAACTTAGCGCCCAACGACGTGCTAAAATCTTCGTTTGACAACCAACATCGTCAAACACTCTAAGATAGACACTCCGACGCCGTGGGGCACTCTTGGATTGGGCAACCTTCACCGTTGGACACTTTTAGATTGGCGCTCAACGCCGTTGAAAACTCTTAACTTGGCGCCCAACGCCGTGCTAAAATCTTCGTTTGGCAACCGACATCATCAAATATGCTCTAAGATTGACACTCCGACGCTGTTGGTCACTTTTGAATTGGCGCCCGTTGCCATTGGACTCTTTTAGATTGGCGCTCAACTCCGTTGAAAACTCTTAACTTGGCGCCCAACGACGTGCTAAGATCTTCGTTTGACAACCAACATCGTCAAACACTCTAAGATAGACACTCCGACGCCGTGGGGCACTCTTGGATTGGGCAACCTTCACCGTTGGACACTTTTAGATTGGCGCTCAACGCCGTTGAAAACTCTTAACTTGGCGCCCAACGACGTGCTAAAATCTTCGTTTGACAACCAACATCGTCAAACACTCTAAGATAGACACTCCGACGCCGTGGGGCACTCTTGGATTGGGCAACCTTCACCGTTGGACACTTTTAGATTGGCGCTCAACGCCGTTGAAAACTCTTAACTTGGCGCCCAACGACGTGCTAAAATCTTCGTTTGACAACCAACATCGTCAAACACTCTAAGATAGACACTCCGACGCCGTGGGGCACTCTTGGATTGGGCAACCGTCACTGTTGGACACTTTCAGATTGGCGCTCAACGCTGTTGAAAACTCTTAACTTGGCACCCAACGCCGTGCGAAAATCTTCGTTTTGCAACCGACATCGTCACTTTTCGATTGGCGCCCGTTGCCATTGGACTCTTTTAGATTGGCGCTCAACTCCGTTGAAAACTCTTAACTTGGCGCCTAACGACGTGCTAAAATCTTCGTTTGACAACCAACATCGTCAAACACTCTAAGATAGACACTCCGACGCCGTGGGGCACTCTTGGATTGGGCAACCGTCATTGTTGGACACTTTCAGATTGGCGCTCAACGCTGTTGAAAACTCTTAACTTGGCACCCAACGCCGTGCGAAAATCTTCGTTTGGCAACCGACATCGTCAAATATGCTCTAAGATTGACACTCCGACGCCGTTGGTCACTTTTGGATTGGCGCCCGTTGCCATTGGACTCTTTTAGATTGGCGCTTAACTCCGTTGAAAACTCTTAACTTGGCGCCTAACGACGTGCTAAAATCTTCGTTTGACAACCAACATCGTCAAACACTCTAAGATAGACACTCCGACGCCGTGGGGCACTCTTGGATTGGACAACCGTCATCGTTGGACACTTTTAGATTGGCGCTCAACGCTATTGAAAACTCTTAACTTGGCGCCCAACATCGTGCTAAAATCTTCGTTTGGGTACCAACATCGTCAAACGTGCTCTAACCGTTATCGCGCGCAAAGGGACTACAGTCCCTTTCTTTAATCCGAGTCCTGCGAGCCTCCGGGACCGCGGTCCCTATTCATGGCGCGACGCGAGTGACGCGACACACGCGTATAAATAAATCGATTTCTTTTTAATACTCGAAACAATATGGATATTCGTCTTTCTACTCGACTAAATATACATCCTGCTTACTAAAAAATAAGATTTGCAGGCCGACACTAGCTATTTCGATTAAAAAAATAATGTGTGTCTGTGGTAGACGTAACGCATTGTAAGATCTCATCAACAACTGTTTAGGTGAATTGCGAGATTTATTTTACAATCGCTGTTGTAAAATATACAGAACAATGTGCAATAATTGTGATATATCATTGGAATGAGCGTTTCTTGTAGAAAATAGGTACATATGATTTATTTCCTATACTCAAACTTTACTGAACAAATAAAAACAATTAAGTCACATGTGTTGTTACGAAAGTAATAAAGTAAGTAAATACCTACATTGAATCTAATAGTTTTAAATATATATATTCTTAATATATTTTTAAAACGTATATAAATAATGTTGAAACTATCTGTTACAATATAAATAAAGCTTTCAGGTGGTATAAATCATTTTAGGTTACGTAGGACGATAAAATCAAGATATATTATTTAATTTTGCCGAAAAAAAGGTTCGCCGCCAGCAAATTTTTCGTCCTAGTCATAGGCCTGTAAAACAATGTTTTTTTATTATTACATATGATTTTTTGATATACTCGTATGTAGTTAGAACCTGTAGACCATTTAAAATTATAAAATACATAGGTTATCGATTTACTTTTTAAAATAAATACACCTAAAGTAGACATAGTAACATTTTCAATGATCCTCAATGTTTACAGTCACATATAATAAATCACACAATAAGAATCAACAATATTCTTATAAGAATTTAAAGAATGACTCATAACCGTCACAAAAAATCACACTTCAGCGTCTTCGCCACTTACAAAGCGATAAATTTTTTTTGTTTATCTGAACTCGACCCGGCCGGCGCCGTATGACGTCACACGCCGCCACGCCGGCGCGCAGTATATTTACATTAGGTGCGAGATTCGCGCAATAACGGCTAAGATTGACACTCCGACGCCGTTGGTCACTTTTGGATTGCCGCCCGTTGCCATTGGACTCTTTTAGATTGGCGCTCAACTCCGTTGAAAACTCTTAACTTGGCGCCCAACGACGTGCTAAAATCTTCGTTTGACAACCAACATCGTCAAACACTCTAAGATAGACACTCCGACGCTGTGGGGCACTCTTGGATTGGGCAACCGTCACTGTTGGACACTTTTAGATTGGCGGTCAACGCTGTTGAGAACTCTTAACTTGGCGCCCAACGCCGTGCTAAAATCTTCGTTTGGCAACCGACATCGTCAAATATGCTCTAAGATTGACACTCCGACGCTGTTGGTCACTTTTGAATTGGCGCCCTTTGCCATTGGACTCTTTTAGATTGGCGCTCAACTCCGTTGAAAACTCTTAACTTGGCGCCCAACGCCGTGCTAAAATCTTCGTTTGGGTACCAACATCGTCAAATGTGCTCTAAGATTGACACTCCGACGCCGTTGGTCACTTTTGGATTGGCGCCCGTTGCCATTGGACTCTTTTAGATTGGCGCTCAACTCCGTTGAAAACTCTTAACTTAGCGCCCAACGACGTGCTAAAATCTTCGTTTGACAACCAACATCGTCAAACACTCTAAGATAGACACTCCGACGCCGTGGGGCACTCTTGGATTGGGCAACCGTCACTGTTGGACACTTTTAGATTGGCGCTCAACGCTGTTGAAAACTCTTAACTTGGCACCCAACGCCGTGCGAAAATCTTCGTTTGGCAACCGACATCGTCAAATATGCTCTAAGATTGACACTCCGACGCCGTTGGTCACTTTTCGATTGGCGCCCGTTGCCATTGGACTCTTTTAGATTGGCGCTCAACTCCGTTGAAAACTCTTAACTTGGCGCCCAACGACGTGCTAAAATCTTCGTTTGACAACCAACATTGTCAAACACTCTAAGATAGACATTCCGACGCCGTGGGGCACTCTTGGATTGGGCAACCGTCACTGTTGGACACTGTCAGATTGGCGCTCAACGCTGTTAAAAACTCTTAACTTGGCGCCCAAAGCCGTGCGAAAATCTTCATTTGGCAAACAACGTCGTCAAGTACTCTTAAATAGATACTCCGACGCCGTAGGACACTCTTGGATTGGTACCAATTGCCGTTGGACACTTTAAGTTTGGCGCTCAACGCAGTTGGAAACTCTTAACTTGGCGCCCAACGCCGTGCAAAAATCTTCGTTTGGCAACCGACATCGTCAAGCACTCTAAAGTAGACACTCCGATGCCGTTGAACACTGTTGGAATGGCGACCGTAGCCATTGAACACTTTTAGATTGGCGGTCAATGCTGTTGAGAACTCTTAACTTGGCGCCCAACGCCGTGCTAAAATCTTCGTTTGGCAACCGACATCGTCAAAAATGCTCTAAGATTGACACTCCGACGCTGTTGGTCACTTTTGAATTGGCGCCCGTTGCCATTGGACTCTTTTAGATTGGCGCTCAACTCCGTTGAAAACTCTTAACTTGGCGCCCAACGCCGTGCTAAAATCTTCGTTTGGGTACCAACATCGTCAAATGTGCTCTAAGATTGACACTCCGACGCCGTTGGTCACTTTTGGATTGGCGCCCGTTGCCATTGGACTCTTTTAGATTGGCGCTCAACTCCGTTGAAAACTCTTAACTTGGCGCCCAACGACGTGCTAAAATCTTCGTTTGACAACCAACATCGTCAAACACTCTAAGATAGACACTCCGACGCCGTGGGGCACTCTTGGATTGGGCACCTTCACCGTTGGACACTTTTAGATTGGCGCTCAACGCCGTTGAAAACTCTTAACTTGGCGCCCAACGCCGTGCTAAAATCTTCGTTTGGCAACCGACATCATCAAATATGCTCTAAGATTGACACTCCGACGCTGTTGGTCACTTTTGAATTGGCGCCCGTTGCCATTGGACTCTTTTAGATTGGCGCTCAACTCCGTTGAAAACTTTTAACTTGGCGCCCAACGACGTGCTAAAATCTTCGTTTGACAACCAACATCGTCAAACACTCTAAGATAGACACTCCGACGCCGTGGGGCACTCTTGGATTGGGCAACCTTCACCGTTGGACACTTTTAGATTGGCGCTCAACGCCGTTGAAAACTCTTAACTTGGCGCCCAACGACGTGCTAAAATCTTCGTTTGACAACCAACATCGTCAAACACTCTAAGATAGACACTCCGACGCCGTGGGGCACTCTTGGATTGGGCAACCTTCACCGTTGGACACTTTTAGATTGGCGCTCAACGCCGTTGAAAACTCTTAACTTGGCGCCCAACGACGTGCTAAAATCTTCGTTTGACAACCAACATCGTCAAACACTCTAAGATAGACACTCCGACGCCGTGGGGCACTCTTGGATTGGGCAACCGTCACTGTTGGACACTTTCAGATTGGCGCTCAACGCTATTGAAAACTCTTAACTTGGCACCCAACGCCGTGCGAAAATCTTCGTTTGGCAACCGACATCGTCAAATATGCTCTAAGATTGACACTCCGACGCCGTTGGTCACTTTTCGATTGGCGCCCGTTGCCATTGGACTCTTTTAGATTGGCGCTCAACTCCGTTGAAAACTCTTAACTTGGCGCCTAACGACGTGCTAAAATCTTCGTTTGACAACCAACATCGTCAAACACTCTAAGATAGACACTCCGACGCCGTGGAGCACTCTTGGATTGGACAACCGTCATCGTTGGACACTTTTAGATTGGCGCTCAACGCTATTGAAAACTCTTAACTTGGCGCCCAACACCGTGCTAAAATCTTCGTTTGGGTACCAACATCGTCAAACGTGCTCTAAGATTGACACTCCGACGCCGTTGGTCACTTTTGGATTGGCGCCCGTTGCCATTAGACTCTTCTAGATTGGCACTCAACGCTGTTGAAAACTCTTTAACTTGGCGCCCAACGCCGTGCTAAAATCTTCGTTTGACAACCAACATCGTCAAACACTCTAAGATAGACACTCCGACGCCGTGGGGCACTCTTGGATTAGGCAACCTTCACCGTTGGACACTTTTAGATTGGCGCTCAACGCCGTTGAAAACTCTTAACTTGGCGCCCAACGACGTGCTAAAATCTTCGTTTGACAACCAACATCGTCAAACACTCTAAGATAGACACTCCGACGCCGTGGGGCACTCTTGGATTGGGCAACCTTCACCGTTGGACACTTTTAGATTGGCGCTCAACGCCGTTGAAAACTCTTAACTTGGCGCCCACCGACGTGCCAAAATCTTCGTTTGACAACCAACATCGTCAAACACTCTAAGATAGACACTCCGACGCCGTGGGGCACTCTTGGATTGGGCAACCGTCATTGTTGGACACTTTCAGATTGGCGCTCAACGCTGTTGAAAACTCTTAACTTGGCACCCAACGCCGTGCGAAAATCTTCGTTTGGCAAACGACATCGTCAAATATGCTCTAAGATTGACACTCCGACGCCGTTGGTCACTTTTGGATTGGCGCCCGTTGCCATTGGACTCTTTTAGATTGGCGCTTAACTCCGTTGAAAACTCTTAACTTGGCGCCTAACGACGTGCTAAAATCTTCGTTTGACAACCAACATCGTCAAACACTCTAAGATAGACACTCCGACGCCGTGGGGCACTCTTGGATTGGACAACCGTCATCGTTGGACACTTTTAGATTGGCGCTCAACGCTATTGAAAACTCTTAACTTGGCGCCCAACACCGTGCTAAAATCTTCGTTTGGGTACCAACATCGTCAAACGTGCTCTAAGATTGACACTCCGACGCCGTTGGTCACTTTTGGATTGGCGCCCGTTGCCATTAGACTCTTCTAGATTGGCACTCAACGCTGTTGAAACCTCTTTAACTTGGCGCCCAACGCCGTGCTAAAATCTTCGTTTGACAACCAACATCGTCAAACACTCTAAGATAGACACTCCGACGCCGTGGGGCACTCTTGGATTGGGCAACCTTCACCGTTGGACACTTTTAGATTGGCGCTCAACGCCGTTGAAAACTCTTAACTTGGCGCCCAACGACGTGCTAAAATCTTCGTTTGACAACCAACTTCGTCAAACACTCTAAGATAGACACTCCGACGCCGTGGGGCACTCTTGGATTGGGCAACCTTCACCGTTGGACACTTTTAGATTGGCGCTCAGGGCCGTTGAAAACTCTTAACTTGGCGCCCAACGACGTGCTAAAATCTTCGTTTGACAACCAACATCGTCAAACACCCTAAGATAGACACTCCGACGCCGTGGGGCACTCTTGGATTGGGCAACCTTCACCGTTGGACACTTTTAGATTGGCGCTCAACGCCGTTGAAAACTCTTAACTTGGCGCCCAACGACGTGCTAAAATCTTCGTTTGGGTACCAACATCGTCAAATATGCTCTAAGATTGACACTCCGACGCTGTTGGTCACTTTTGGATTGGCGCCCGTTGCCATTGGACTCTTTTAGATTGGCGCTCAACGCCGTTGAAAACTCTTAACTTGGCGCCCAACGACGTGCTAAAATCTTCGTTTGACAACCAACATCGTCAAACACTCTAAGATAGACACTCCGACGCCGTGGGGCACTCTTGGATTGGGCAACCTTCACCGTTGGACACTTTTAGATTGGCGCTCAACGCCGTTGAAAACTCTTAACTTGGCACCCAACGACGTGCTAAAATCTTCGTTTGACAACCAACATCGTCAAACACTCTAAGATATACACTCCGACGCTGTGGGGCACTCTTGGATTGGGCAACCGTCACTGTTGGACACTTTTAGATTGGCGGTCAACGCTGTTGAGAACTCTTAACTTGGCGCCCAACGCCGTGCTAAAATCTTCGTTTGGCAACCGACATCGTCAAATATGCTCTAAGATTGACACTCCGACGCTGTTGGTCACTTTTGAATTGGCGCCCGTTGCCATTGGACTCTTTTAGATTGGCGCTCAACTCCGTTGAAAACTGTTAACTTAGCGCCCAACGACGTGCTAAAATCTTCGTTTGACAACCAACATCGTCAAACACTCTAAGATAGACACTCCGACGCCGTGGGGCACTCTTGGATTGGGCAACCTTCACCGTTGGACACTTTTAGATTGGCGCTCAACGCCGTTGAAAACTCTTAACTTGGCGCCCAACGCCGTGCTAAAATCTTCGTTTGGCAACCGACATCATCAAACACTCTAAGATATACACTCCGACGCTGTGGGGCACTCTTGGATTGGGCAACCGTCACTGTTGGACACTTTTAGATTGGCGGTCAACGCTGTTGAGAAATCTTAACTTGGCGCCCAACGCCGTGCTAAAATCTTCGTTTGGCAACCGACATCGTCAAATATGCTCTAAGATTGACACTCCGACGCTGTTGGTCACTTTTGAATTGGCGCCCGTTGCCATTGGACTCTTTTAGATTGGCGCTCAACTCCGTTGAAAACTCTTAACTTGGCGCCCAACGACGTGCTAAGATCTTCGTTTGACAACCAACATCGTCAAACACTCTAAGATAGACACTCCGACGCCGTGGGGCACTCTTGGATTGGGCAACCTTCACCGTTGGACACTTTTAGATTGGCGCTCAACGCCGTTGAAAACTCTTAACTTGGCGCCCAACGCCGTGCTAAAATCTTCGTTTGGCAACCGACATCATCAAATATGCTCTAAGATTGACACTCCGACGCTGTTGGTCACTTTTGAATTGGCGCCCGTTGCCATTGGACTCTTTTAGATTGGCGCTCAACTCCGTTGAAAACTCTTAACTTGGCGCCCAACGACGTGCTAAGATCTTCGTTTGACAACCAACATCGTCAAACACTCTAAGATAGACACTCCGACGCCGTGGGGCACTCTTGGATTGGGCAACCTTCACCGTTGGACACTTTTAGATTGGCGCTCAACGCCGTTGAAAACTCTTAACTTGGCGCCCAACGACGTGCTAAAATCTTCGTTTGACAACCAACATCGTCAAACACTCTAAGATAGACACTCCGACGCCGTGGGGCACTCTTGGATTGGGCAACCTTCACCGTTGGACACTTTTAGATTGGCGCTCAACGCCGTTGAAAACTCTTAACTTGGCGCCCAACGACGTGCTAAAATCTTCGTTTGACAACCAACATCGTCAAACACTCTAAGATAGACACTCCGACGCCGTGGGGCACTCTTGGATTGGGCAACCGTCACTGTTGGACACTTTCAGATTGGCGCTCAACGCTGTTGAAAACTCTTAACTTGGCACCCAACGCCGTGCGAAAATCTTCGTTTTGCAACCGACATCGTCACTTTTCGATTGGCGCCCGTTGCCATTGGACTCTTTTAGATTGGCGCTCAACTCCGTTGAAAACTCTTAACTTGGCGCCTAACGACGTGCTAAAATCTTCGTTTGACAACCAACATCGTCAAACACTCTAAGATAGACACTCCGACGCCGTGGGGCACTCTTGGATTGGACAACCGTCATCGTTGGACACTTTTAGATTGGCGCTCAACGCTATTGAAAACTCTTAACTTGGCGCCCAACACCGTGCTAAAATCTTCGTTTGGGTACCAACATCGTCAAACGTGCTCTAAGATTGACACTCCGACGCCGTTGGTCACTTTTGGATTGGCGCCCGTTGCCATTAGACTCTTCTAGATTGGCACTCAACGCTGTTGAAAACTCTTTAACTTGGCGCCCAACGCCGTGCTAAAATCTTCGTTTGACAACCAACATCGTCAAACACTCTAAGATAGACACTCCGACGCCGTGGGGCACTCTTGGATTAGGCAACCTTCACCGTTGGACACTTTTAGATTGGCGCTCAACGCCGTTGAAAACTCTTAACTTGGCGCCCAACGACGTGCTAAAATCTTCGTTTGACAACCAACATCGTCAAACACTCTAAGATAGACACTCCGACGCCGTGGGGCACTCTTGGATTGGGCAACCTTCACCGTTGGACACTTTTAGAATTGCGCTCAACGCCGTTGAAAACTCTTAACTTGGCGCCCATCGACGTGCCAAAATCTTCGTTTGACAACCAACATCGTCAAACACTCTAAGATAGACACTCCGACGCCGTGGGGCACTCTTGGATTGGGCAACCGTCATTGTTGGACACTTTCAGATTGGCGCTCAACGCTGTTGAAAACTCTTAACTTGGCACCCAACGCCGTGCGAAAATCTTCGTTTGGCAACCGACATCGTCAAATATGCTCTAAGATTGACACTCCGACGCCGTTGGTCACTTTTGGATTGGCGCCCGTTGCCATTGGACTCTTTTAGATTGGCGCTTAACTCCGTTGAAAACTCTTAACTTGGCGCCTAACGACGTGCTAAAATCTTCGTTTGACAACCAACATCGTCAAACACTCTAAGATAGACACTCCGACGCCGTGGGGCACTCTTGGATTGGACAACCGTCATCGTTGGACACTTTTAGATTGGCGCTCAACGCTATTGAAAACTCTTAACTTGGCGCCCAACATCGTGCTAAAATCTTCGTTTGGGTACCAACATCGTCAAACGTGCTCTAACCGTTATCGCGCGCAAAGGGACTACAGTCCCTTTCTTTAATCCGAGTCCTGCGAGCCTCCGGGACCGCGGTCCCTATTCATGGCGCGACGCGAGTGACGCGACACACGCGTATAAATAAATCGATTTCTTTTTAATACTCGAAACAATATGGATATTCGTCTTTCTACTCGACTAAATATACATCCTGCTTACTAAAAAATAAGATTTGCAGGCCGACACTAGCTATTTCGATTAAAAAAATAATGTGTGTCTGTGGTAGACGTAACGCATTGTAAGATCTCATCAACAACTGTTTAGGTGAATTGCGAGATTTATTTTACAATCGCTGTTGTAAAATATACAGAACAATGTGCAATAATTGTGATATATCATTGGAATGAGCGTTTCTTGTAGAAAATAGGTACATATGATTTATTTCCTATACTCAAACTTTACTGAACAAATAAAAACAATTAAGTCACATGTGTTGTTACGAAAGTAATAAAGTAAGTAAATACCTACATTGAATCTAATAGTTTTAAATATATATATTCTTAATATATTTTTAAAACGTATATAAATAATGTTGAAACTATCTGTTACAATATAAATAAAGCTTTCAGGTGGTATAAATCATTTTAGGTTACGTAGGACGATAAAATCAAGATATATTATTTAATTTTGCCGAAAAAAAGGTTCGCCGCCAGCAAATTTTTCGTCCTAGTCATAGGCCTGTAAAACAATGTTTTTTTATTATTACATATGATTTTTTGATATACTCGTATGTAGTTAGAACCTGTAGACCATTTAAAATTATAAAATACATAGGTTATCGATTTACTTTTTAAAATAAATACACCTAAAGTAGACATAGTAACATTTTCAATGATCCTCAATGTTTACAGTCACATATAATAAATCACACAATAAGAATCAACAATATTCTTATAAGAATTTAAAGAATGACTCATAACCGTCACAAAAAATCACACTTCAGCGTCTTCGCCACTTACAAAGCGATAAATTTTTTTTGTTTATCTGAACTCGACCCGGCCGGCGCCGTATGACGTCACACGCCGCCACGCCGGCGCGCAGTATATTTACATTAGGTGCGAGATTCGCGCAATAACGGCTGAGATTGACACTCCGACGCCGTTGGTCACTTTTGGATTGCCGCCCGTTGCCATTGGACTCTTTTAGATTGGCGCTCAACTCCGTTGAAAACTCTTAACTTGGCGCCCAACGACGTGCTAAAATCTTCGTTTGACAACCAACATCGTCAAACACTCTAAGATAGACACTCCGACGCTGTGGGGCACTCTTGGATTGGGCAACCGTCACTGTTGGACACTTTTAGATTGGCGGTCAACGCTGTTGAGAACTCTTAACTTGGCGCCCAACGCCGTGCTAAAATCTTCGTTTGGCAACCGACATCGTCAAATATGCTCTAAGATTGACACTCCGACGCTGTTGGTCACTTTTGAATTGGCGCCCTTTGCCATTGGACTCTTTTAGATTGGCGCTCAACTCCGTTGAAAACTCTTAACTTGGCGCCCAACGCCGTGCTAAAATCTTCGTTTGGGTACCAACATCGTCAAATGTGCTCTAAGATTGACACTCCGACGCCGTTGGTCACTTTTGGATTGGCGCCCGTTGCCATTGGACTCTTTTAGATTGGCGCTCAACTCCGTTGAAAACTCTTAACTTAGCGCCCAACGACGTGCTAAAATCTTCGTTTGACAACCAACATCGTCAAACACTCTAAGATAGACACTCCGACGCCGTGGGGCACTCTTGGATTGGGCAACCGTCACTGTTGGACACTTTTAGATTGGCGCTCAACGCTGTTGAAAACTCTTAACTTGGCACCCAACGCCGTGCGAAAATCTTCGTTTGGCAACCGACATCGTCAAATATGCTCTAAGATTGACACTCCGACGCCGTTGGTCACTTTTCGATTGGCGCCCGTTGCCATTGGACTCTTTTAGATTGGCGCTCAACTCCGTTGAAAACTCTTAACTTGGCGCCCAACGACGTGCTAAAATCTTCGTTTGACAACCAACATTGTCAAACACTCTAAGATAGACATTCCGACGCCGTGGGGCACTCTTGGATTGGGCAACCGTCACTGTTGGACACTGTCAGATTGGCGCTCAACGCTGTTAAAAACTCTTAACTTGGCGCCCAAAGCCGTGCGAAAATCTTCATTTGGCAAACAACGTCGTCAAGTACTCTTAAATAGATACTCCGACGCCGTAGGACACTCTTGGATTGGTACCAATTGCCGTTGGACACTTTAAGTTTGGCGCTCAACGCAGTTGGAAACTCTTAACTTGGCGCCCAACGCCGTGCAAAAATCTTCGTTTGGCAACCGACATCGTCAAGCACTCTAAAGTAGACACTCCGATGCCGTTGAACACTGTTGGAATGGCGACCGTAGCCATTGAACACTTTTAGATTGGCGGTCAATGCTGTTGAGAACTCTTAACTTGGCGCCCAACGCCGTGCTAAAATCTTCGTTTGGCAACCGACATCGTCAAAAATGCTCTAAGATTGACACTCCGACGCTGTTGGTCACTTTTGAATTGGCGCCCGTTGCCATTGGACTCTTTTAGATTGGCGCTCAACTCCGTTGAAAACTCTTAACTTGGCGCCCAACGCCGTGCTAAAATCTTCGTTTGGGTACCAACATCGTCAAATGTGCTCTAAGATTGACACTCCGACGCCGTTGGTCACTTTTGGATTGGCGCCCGTTGCCATTGGACTCTTTTAGATTGGCGCTCAACTCCGTTGAAAACTCTTAACTTGGCGCCCAACGACGTGCTAAAATCTTCGTTTGACAACCAACATCGTCAAACACTCTAAGATAGACATTCCGACGCCGTGGGGCACTCTTGGATTGGGCAACCGTCACTGTTGGACACTGTCAGATTGGCGCTCAACGCTGTTAAAAACTCTTAACTTGGCGCCCAAAGCCGTGCGAAAATCTTCATTTGGCAAACAACGTCGTCAAGTACTCTTAAATAGATACTCCGACGCCGTAGGACACTCTTGGATTGGTACCAATTGCCGTTGGACACTTTAAGTTTGGCGCTCAACGCAGTTGGAAACTCTTAACTTGGCGCCCAACGCCGTGCAAAAATCTTCGTTTGGCAACCGACATCGTCAAGCACTCTAAAGTAGACACTCCGATGCCGTTGAACACTGTTGGAATGGCGACCGTAGCCATTGAACACTTTTAGATTGGTGGTCAATGCTGTTGAGAACTCTTAACTTGGCGCCCAACGCCGTGCTAAAATCTTCGTTTGGCAACCGACATCGTCAAAAATGCTCTAAGATTGACACTCCGACGCTGTTGGTCACTTTTGAATTGGCGCCCGTTGCCATTGGACTCTTTTAGATTGGCGCTCAACTCCGTTGAAAACTCTTAACTTGGCGCCCAACGCCGTGCTAAAATCTTCGTTTGGGTACGGACATCGTCAAATGTGCTCTAAGATTGACACTCCGACGCCGTTGGTCACTTTTGGATTGGCGCCCGTTGCCATTGGACTCTTTTAGATTGGCGCTCAACTCCGTTGAAAACTCTTAACTTGGCGCCCAACGACGTGCTAAAATCTTCGTTTGACAACCAACATCGTCAAACACTCTAAGATAGACACTCCGACGCCGTGGGGCACTCTTGGATTGGGCACCTTCACCGTTGGACACTTTTAGATTGGCGCTCAACGCCGTTGAAAACTCTTAACTTGGCGCCCAACGCCGTGCTAAAATCTTCGTTTGGCAACCGACATCATCAAATATGCTCTAAGATTGACACTCCGACGCTGTTGGTCACTTTTGAATTGGCGCCCGTTGCCATTGGACTCTTTTAGATTGGCGCTCAACTCCGTTGAAAACTTTTAACTTGGCGCCCAACGACGTGCTAAAATCTTCGTTTGACAACCAACATCGTCAAACACTCTAAGATAGACACTCCGACGCCGTGGGGCACTCTTGGATTGGGCAACCTTCACCGTTGGACACTTTTAGATTGGCGCTCAACGCCGTTGAAAACTCTTAACTTGGCGCCCAACGACGTGCTAAAATCTTCGTTTGACAACCAACATCGTCAAACACTCTAAGATAGACACTCCGACGCCGTGGGGCACTCTTGGATTGGGCAACCTTCACCGTTGGACACTTTTAGATTGGCGCTCAACGCCGTTGAAAACTCTTAACTTGGCGCCCAACGACGTGCTAAAATCTTCGTTTGACAACCAACATCGTCAAACACTCTAAGATAGACACTCCGACGCCGTGGGGCACTCTTGGATTGGGCAACCGTCACTGTTGGACACTTTCAGATTGGCGCTCAACGCTGTTGAAAACTCTTAACTTGGCACCCAACGCCGTGCGAAAATCTTCGTTTGGCAACCGACATCGTCAAATATGCTCTAAGATTGACACTCCGATGCCGTTGGTCACTTTTCGATTGGCGCCCGTTGCCATTGGACTCTTTTAGATTGGCGCTCAACTCCGTTGAAAACTCTTAACTTGGCGCCTAACGACGTGCTAAAATCTTCGTTTGACAACCAACATCGTCAAACACTCTAAGATAGACACTCCGACGCCGTGGAGCACTCTTGGATTGGACAACCGTCATCGTTGGACACTTTTAGATTGGCGCTCAACGCTATTGAAAACTCTTAACTTGGCGCCCAACACCGTGCTAAAATCTTCGTTTGGGTACCAACATCGTCAAACGTGCTCTAAGATTGACACTCCGACGCCGTTGGTCACTTTTGGATTGGCGCCCGTTGCCATTAGACTCTTCTAGATTGGCACTCAACGCTGTTGAAAACTCTTTAACTTGGCGCCCAACGCCGTGCTAAAATCTTAGTTTGACAACCAACATCGTCAAACACTCTAAGATAGACACTCCGACGCCGTGGGGCACTCTTGGATTAGGCAACCTTCACCGTTGGACACTTTTAGATTGGCGCTCAACGCCGTTGAAAACTCTTAACTTGGCGCCCAACGACGTGCTAAAATCTTCGTTTGACAACCAACATCGTCAAACACTCTAAGATAGACACTCCGACGCCGTGGGGCACTCTTGGATTGGGCAACCTTCACCGTTGGACACTTTTAGATTGGCGCTCAACGCCGTTGAAAACTCTTAACTTGGCGCCCACCGACGTGCCAAAATCTTCGTTTGACAACCAACATCGTCAAACACTCTAAGATAGACACTCCGACGCCGTGGGGCACTCTTGGATTGGGCAACCGTCATTGTTGGACACTTTCAGATTGGCGCTCAACGCTGTTGAAAACTCTTAACTTGGCACCCAACGCCGTGCGAAAATCTTCGTTTGGCAAACGACATCGTCAAATATGCTCTAAGATTGACACTCCGACGCCGTTGGTCACTTTTGGATTGGCGCCCGTTGCCATTGGACTCTTTTAGATTGGCGCTTAACTCCGTTGAAAACTCTTAACTTGGCGCCTAACGACGTGCTAAAATCTTCGTTTGACAACCAACATCGTCAAACACTCTAAGATAGACACTCCGACGCCGTGGGGCACTCTTGGATTGGACAACCGTCATCGTTGGACACTTTTAGATTGGCGCTCAACGCTATTGAAAACTCTTAACTTGGCGCCCAACACCGTGCTAAAATCTTCGTTTGGGTACCAACATCGTCAAACGTGCTCTAAGATTGACACTCCGACGCCGTTGGTCACTTTTGGATTGGCGCCCGTTGCCATTAGACTCTTCTAGATTGGCACTCAACGCTGTTGAAACCTCTTTAACTTGGCGCCCAACGCCGTGCTAAAATCTTCGTTTGACAACCAACATCGTCAAACACTCTAAGATAGACACTCCGACGCCGTGGGGCACTCTTGGATTGGGCAACCTTCACCGTTGGACACTTTTAGATTGGCGCTCAACGCCGTTGAAAACTCTTAACTTGGCGCCCAACGACGTGCTAAAATCTTCGTTTGACAACCAACTTCGTCAAACACTCTAAGATAGACACTCCGACGCCGTGGGGCACTCTTGGATTGGGCAACCTTCACCGTTGGACACTTTTAGATTGGCGCTCAGCGCCGTTGAAAACTCTTAACTTGGCGCCCAACGACGTGCTAAAATCTTCGTTTGACAACCAACATCGTCAAACACTCTAAGATAGACACTCCGACGCCGTGGGGCACTCTTGGATTGGGCAACCTTCACCGTTGGACACTTTTAGATTGGCGCTCAACGCCGTTGAAAACTCTTAACTTGGCGCCCAACGACGTGCTAAAATCTTCGTTTGGGTACCAACATCGTCAAATATGCTCTAAGATTGACACTCCGACGCTGTTGGTCACTTTTGGATTGGCGCCCGTTGCCATTGGACTCTTTTAGATTGGCGCTCAACGCCGTTGAAAACTCTTAACTTGGCGCCCAACGACGTGCTAAAATCTTCGTTTGACAACCAACATCGTCAAACACTCTAAGATAGACACTCCGACGCCGTGGGGCACTCTTGAATTGGGCAACCTTCACCGTTGGACACTTTTAGATTGGCGCTCAACGCCGTTGAAAACTCTTAACTTGGCACCCAACGACGTGCTAAAATCTTCGTTTGACAACCAACATCGTCAAACACTCTAAGATATACACTCCGACGCTGTGGGGCACTCTTGGATTGGGCAACCGTCACTGTTGGACACTTTTAGATTGGCGGTCAACGCTGTTGAGAACTCTTAACTTGGCGCCCAACGCCGTGCTAAAATCTTCGTTTGGCAACCGACATCGTCAAATATGCTCTAAGATTGACACTCCGACGCTGTTGGTCACTTTTGAATTGGCGCCCGTTGCCATTGGACTCTTTTAGATTGGCGCTCAACTCCGTTGAAAACTGTTAACTTAGCGCCCAACGACGTGCTAAAATCTTCGTTTGACAACCAACATCGTCAAACACTCTAAGATAGACACTCCGACGCCGTGGGGCACTCTTGGATTGGGCAACCTTCACCGTTGGACACTTTTAGATTGGCGCTCAACGCCGTTGAAAACTCTTAACTTGGCGCCCAACGCCGTGCTAAAATCTTCGTTTGGCAACCGACATCATCAAACACTCTAAGATATACACTCCGACGCTGTGGGGCACTCTTGGATTGGGCAACCGTCACTGTTGGACACTTTTAGATTGGCGGTCAACGCTGTTGAGAAATCTTAACTTGGCGCCCAACGCCGTGCTAAAATCTTCGTTTGGCAACCGACATCGTCAAATATGCTCTAAGATTGACACTCCGACGCTGTTGGTCACTTTTGAATTGGCGCCCGTTGCCATTGGACTCTTTTAGATTGGCGCTCAACTCCGTTGAAAACTGTTAACTTAGCGCCCAACGACGTGCTAAAATCTTCGTTTGACAACCAACATCGTCAAACACTCTAAGATAGACACTCCGACGCCGTGGGGCACTCTTGGATTGGGCAACCTTCACCGTTGGACACTTTTAGATTGGCGCTCAACGCCGTTGAAACCTCTTAACTTGGCGCCCAACGCCGTGCTAAAATCTTCGTTTGGCAACCGACATCATCAAATATGCTCTAAGATTGACACTCCGACGCTGTTGGTCACTTTTGAATTGGCGCCCGTTGCCATTGGACTCTTTTAGATTGGCGCTCAACTCCGTTGAAAACTGTTAACTTAGCGCCCAACGACGTGCTAAAATCTTCGTTTGACAACCAACATCGTCAAACACTCTAAGATAGACACTCCGACGCCGTGGGGCACTCTTGGATTGGGCAACCTTCACCGTTGGACACTTTTAGATTGGCGCTCAACGCCGTTGAAAACTCTTAACTTGGCGCCCAACGCCGTGCTAAAATCTTCGTTTGGCAACCGACATCATCAAATATGCTCTAAGATTGACACTCCGACGCTGTTGGTCACTTTTGAATTGGCGCCCGTTGCCATTGGACTCTTTTAGATTGGCGCTCAACTCCGTTGAAAACTCTTAACTTGGCGCCCAACGACGTGCTAAGATCTTCGTTTGACAACCAACATCGTCAAACACTCTAAGATAGACACTCCGACGCCGTGGGGCACTCTTGGATTGGGCAACCTTCACCGTTGGACACTTTTAGATTGGCGCTCAACGCCGTTGAAAACTCTTAACTTGGCGCCCAACGACGTGCTAAAATCTTCGTTTGACAACCAACATCGTCAAACACTCTAAGATAGACACTCCGACGCCGTGGGGCACTCTTGGATTGGGCAACCTTCACCGTTGGACACTTTTAGATTGGCGCTCAACGCCGTTGAAAACTCTTAACTTGGCGCCCAACGACGTGCTAAAATCTTCGTTTGACAACCAACATCGTCAAACACTCTAAGATAGACACTCCGACGCCGTGGGGCACTCTTGGATTGGGCAACCGTCACTGTTGGACACTTTCAGATTGGCGCTCAACGCTGTTGAAAACTCTTAACTTGGCACCCAACGCCGTGCGAAAATCTTCGTTTTGCAACCGACATCGTCACTTTTCGATTGGCGCCCGTTGCCATTGGACTCTTTTAGATTGGCGCTCAACTCCGTTGAAAACTCTTAACTTGGCGCCTAACGACGTGCTAAAATCTTCGTTTGACAACCAACATCGTCAAACACTCTAAGATAGACACTCCGACGCCGTGGGGCACTCTTGGATTGGACAACCGTCATCGTTGGACACTTTTAGATTGGCGCTCAACGCTATTGAAAACTCTTAACTTGGCGCCCAACACCGTGCTAAAATCTTCGTTTGGGTACCAACATCGTCAAACGTGCTCTAAGATTGACACTCCGACGCCGTTGGTCACTTTTGGATTGGCGCCCGTTGCCATTAGACTCTTCTAGATTGGCACTAAACGCTGTTGAAAACTCTTTAACTTGGCGCCCAACGCCGTGCTAAAATCTTCGTTTGACAACCAACATCGTCAAACACTCTAAGATAGACACTCCGACGCCGTGGGGCACTCTTGGATTGGGCAACCTTCACCGTTGGACACTTTTAGATTGGCGCTCAACGCCGTTGAAAACTCTTAACTTGGCGCCCAACGACGTGCTAAAATCTTCGTTTGACAACCAACATCGTCAAACACTCTAAGATAGACACTCCGACGCCGTGGGGCACTTTTGGATTGGGCAACCTTCACCGTTGGACACTTTTAGATTGGCGCTCAACGCCGTTGAAAACTCTTAACTTGGCGCCCATCGACGTGCCAAAATCTTCGTTTGACAACCAACATCGTCAAACACGCTAAGATAGACACTCCGACGCCGTGGGGCACTCTTGGATTGGGCAACCGTCATTGTTGGACACTTTCAGATTGGCGCTCAACGCTGTTGAAAACTCTTAACTTGGCACCCAACGCCGTGCGAAAATCTTCGTTTGGCAACCGACATCGTCAAATATGCTCTAAGATTGACACTCCGACGCCGTTGGTCACTTTTGGATTGGCGCCCGTTGCTATTGGACTCTTTTAGATTGGCGCTCAACTCCGTTGAAAACTCTTTAACTTGGCGCCCAACGCCGTGCTAAAATCTTCGTTTGACAACCAACATCGTCAAACACTCTAAGATAGACACTCCGACGCCCTGGGGCACTCTTGGATTGGGCAACCTTCACCGTTGGACACTTTTAGATTGGCGCTCAACGCCGTTGAAAACTGTTAACTTAGCGCCCAACGACGTGCTAAAATCTTCGTTTGACAACCAACATCGTCAAACACTCTAAGATAGACACTCCGACGCTGTGGGGCACTCTTGGATTGGGCAACCGTCACTGTTGGACACTTTTAGATTGGCGGTCAACGCTGTTGAGAACTCTTAACTTGGCGCCCAACGCCGTGCTAAAATCTTCGTTTGGCAACCGACATCGTCAAATATGCTCTAAGATTGACACTCCGACGCTGTTGGTCACTTTTGAATTGGCGCCCGTTGCCATTGGACTCTTTTAGATTGGCGCTCAACTCCGTTGAAAACTCTTAACTTGGCGCCCAACGACGTGCTAAAATCTTCGTTTGGGTACCAACATCATCAAATGTGCTCTAAGATTGACACTCCGACGCCGTTGGTCACTTTTGGATTGGCGCCCGTTGCCATTGGACTCTTTTAGATTGGCGCTCAACTCCGTTGAAAACTCTTAACTTGGCGCCTAACGACGTGCTAAATTCTTAGTTTGACAACCAACATCGTCAAACACTCTAAGATAGACACTCCGACGCCGTGGGGCACTCTTGGATTGGACAACCGTCATCGTTGGACACTTTTAGATTGGCGCTCAACGCTATTGAAAACTCTTAACTTGGCGCCCAACATCGTGCTAAAATCTTCGTTTGGGTACCAACATCGTCAAACGTGCTCTAAGATTGACACTCCGACGCCGTTGGTCACTTTTGGATTGGCGCCCGTTGCCATTAGACTCTTCTAGATTGGCACTCAACGCTGTTGAAAACTCTTTAACTTGGCGCCCAACGCCGTGCTAAAATCTTCGTTTGACAACCAACATCGTCAAACACTCTAAGATAGACACTCCGACGCCGTGGGGCACTCTTGGATTGGGCAACCTTTACCGTTGGACACTTTTAGATTGGCGCTCAACGCCGTTGAAAACTCTTAACTTGGCGCCCAACGACGTGCTAAAATCTTCGTTTGACAACCAACATCGTCAAACACTCTAAGATAGACACTCCGACGCCGTGGGGCACTCTTGGATTGGGCAACCTTCACCGTTGTACACTTTTAGATTGGCGCTCAACGCCGTTGAAAACTCGTAACTTGGCGCCCAACGCCGTGCTAAAATCTTCGTTTGGCAACCGACATCATCAAATATGCTCTAAGATTGACACTCCGACGCTGTTGGTCACTTTTGAATTGGCGCCTGTTGCCATTGGACTCTTTTAGATTGGCGCTCAACTCCGTTGAAAACTCTTAACTTGGCGCCCAACGACGTGCTAAAATATTCGTTTGACAACCAACATCGTCAAACACTCTAAGATAGACACTCCGACGCCGTGGGGCACTCTTGGATTGGGCAACCGTCATTGTTGGACACTTTTAGATTGGCGGTCAACGCTGTTGAGAACTCTTAACTTGGCGCCCAACGCCGTGCTAAAATCTTCGTTTGGCAACCGACATCGTCAAATATGCTCTAAGATTGACACTCCGACGCTGTTGGTCACTTTTGGATTGGCGCCCGTTGCCATTGGACTCTTTTAGATTGGCGGTCAACGCTGTTGAAAATTCTTAACTTGGCGCCCAACGACGTGCTAAAATCTTCGTTTGACAACCAACATCGTCAAACACTCTAAGATAGACACTCCGACGCCGTGGGGCACTCTTGGTTTGGTCAACCTTCACCGTTGGACACTTTTAGATTGGCGCTCAACGCCGTTGAAAACTCTTAACTTGGCGCCCATCGACGTGCCAAAATCTTCGTTTGACAACCAACATCGTCAAACACGCTAAGATAGACACTCCGACGCCGTGGGGCACTCTTGGATTGGGCAACCGTCATTGTTGGACACTTTCAGATTGGCGCTCAACGCTGTTGAAAACTCTTAACTTGGCACCCAACGCCGTGCGAAAATCTTCGTTTGGCAACCGACATCGTCAAATATGCTCTAAGATTGACACTCCGACGCCGTTGGTCACTTTTGGATTGGCGCCCGTTGCCATTGGACTCTTTTAGATTGGCGCTCAACTCCGTTGAAAACTCTTTAACTTGGCGCCCAACGCCGTGCTAAAATCTTCGTTTGACAACCAACATCGTCAAACACTCTAAGATAGACACTCCGACGCCCTGGGGCACTCTTGGATTGGGCAACCTTCACCGTTGGACACTTTTAGATTGGCGCTCAACGCCGTTGAAAACTCTTAACTTGGCGCCCAACGACGTGCTAAAATCTTCGTTTGACAACCAACATCGTCAAACACTCTAAGATAGACACTCCGACGCTGTGGGGCACTCTTGGATTGGGCAACCGTCACTGTTGGACACTTTTAGATTGGCGGTCAACGCTGTTGAGAACTCTTAACTTGGCGCCCAACGCCGTGCTAAAATCTTCGTTTGGCAACCGACATCGTCAAATATGCTCTAAGATTGACACTCCGACGCCGTTGGTCACTTTTGGATTGGCGCCCGTTGCCATTGGACTCTTTTAGATTGGCGCTCAACTCCGTTGAAAACTCTTAACTTGGCGCCCAACGACGTGCTAAAATCTTCGTTTGACAACCAACATCGTCAAACACTCTAAGATAGACACTCCGACGCCGTGGGGCACTCTTGGATTGGGCAACCTTCACCGTTGGACACTTTTAGATTGGCGCTCAACTCCGTTGAAAACTCTTTAACTTAGCGCCCAACGCCGTGCTAAAATCTTCGTTTGACAACCAACATCGTCAAACACTCTAAGATAGACACTCCGACGCCCTGGGGCACTCTTGGATTGGGCAACCTTCACCGTTGGACACTTTTAGATTGGCGCTCAACGCCGTTGAAAACTGTTAACTTAGCGCCCAACGACGTGCTAAAATCTTCGTTTGACAACCAACATCGTCAAACACTCTAAGATAGACACTCCGACGCTGTGGGGCACTCTTGGATTGGGCAACCGTCACTGTTGGACACTTTTAGATTGGCGGTCAACGCTGTTGAGAACTCTTAACTTGGCGCCCAACGCCGTGCTAAAATCTTCGTTTGGCAACCGACATCGTCAAATATGCTCTAAGATTGACACTCCGACGCTGTTGGTCACTTTTGAATTGGCGCCCGTTGCCATTGAACTCTTTTAGATTGGCGCTCAACTCCGTTGAAAACTCTTAACTTGGCGCCCAACGCCGTGCTAAAATCTTCGTTTGGGTACCAACATCATCAAATGTGCTCTAAGATTGACACTCCGACGCCGTGGGGCACTCTTGGATTGGGCAACCGTCATTGTTGGACACTTTCAGATTGGCGCTCAACGCTGTTGAAAACTCTTAACTTGGCACCCAACGCCGTGCGAAAATCTTCGTTTGGCAACCGACATCGTCAAATATGCTCTAAGATTGACACTCCGACGCCGTTGGTCACTTTTGGATTGGCGCCCGTTGCCATTGGACTCTTTTAGATTGGCGCTCAACTCCGTTGAAAACTCTTTAACTTGGCGCCCAACGCCGTGCTAAAATCTTCGTTTGACAACCAACATCGTCAAACACTCTAAGATAGACACTCCGACGCCCTGGGGCACTCTTGGATTGGGCAACCTTCACCGTTGGACACTTTTAGATTGGCGCTCAACGCCGTTGAAAACTCTTAACTTGGCGCCCAACGACGTGCTAAAATCTTCGTTTGACAACCAACATCGTCAAACACTCTAAGATAGACACTCCGACGCTGTGGGGCACTCTTGGATTGGGCAACCGTCACTGTTGGACACTTTTAGATTGGCGGTCAACGCTGTTGAGAACTCTTAACTTGGCGCCCAACGCCGTGCTAAAATCTTCGTTTGGCAACCGACATCGTCAAATATGCTCTAAGATTGACACTCCGACGCTGTTGGTCACTTTTGAATTGGCGCCCGTTGCCATTGGACTCTTTTAGATTGGCGCTCAACTCCGTTGAAAACTCTTAACTTGGCGCCCAACGCCGTGCTAAA
This sequence comes from Eilema griseolum, assembly GCA_963662185.1. Taxonomy (NCBI): domain Eukaryota; kingdom Metazoa; phylum Arthropoda; class Insecta; order Lepidoptera; family Erebidae; genus Eilema; species Eilema griseolum. The sequence continues at coordinate 20,825,703 of OY759251.1, read as the reverse complement.
ATCTTCGTTTGGGTACCAACATCATCAAATGTGCTCTAAGATTGACACTCCGACGCCGTTGGTCACTTTTCAATTGGCGCCCGTTGCCATTGGACTCTTTTAGATTGGCGCTCAACTCCGTTGAAAACTGTTAACTTAGCGCCCAACGACGTGCTAAAATCTTCGTTTGACAACCAACATCGTCAAACACTCTAAGATAGACACTCCGACGCCGTGGGGCACTCTTGGATTGGGCAACCTTCACCGTTGGACACTTTTAGATTGGCGCTCAACGCCGTTGAAAACTCGTTACTTGGCGCCCAACGCCGTGCTAAAATCTTCGTTTGGCAACCGACATCATCAAATATGCTCTAAGATTGACACTCCGACGCTGTTGGTCACTTTTGAATTGGCGCCCGTTGCCATTGGACTCTTTTAGATTGGCGCTCAACTCCGTTGAAAACTCTTAACTTGGCACCCAACGCCGTGCGAAAATCTTCGTTTGGCAACCGACATCGTCAAATATGCTCTAAGATTGACGCTCCGACGCCGTTGGTCACTTTTCGATTGGCGCCCGTTGCCATTGGACTCTTTTAGATTGGCGCTCAACTCCGTTGAAAACTCTTAACTTGGCGCCTAACGACGTGCTAAATTCTTCGTTTGACAACCAACATCGTCAAACACTCTAAGATAGACACTCCGACGCCGTGGGGCACTCTTGGATTGGACAACCGTCATCGTTGGACACTTTTAGATTGGCGCTCAACGCTATTGAAAACTCTTAACTTGGCGCCCAACATCGTGCTAAAATCTTCGTTTGGGTACCAACATCGTCAAACGTGCTCTAAGATTGACACTCCGACGCCGTTGGTCACTTTTGGATTGGCGCCCGTTGCCATTAGACTCTTCTAGATTGGCACTCAACGCTGTTGAAAACTCTTTAACTTGGCGCCCAACGCCGTGCTAAAATCTTCGTTTGACAACCAACATCGTCAAACACTCTAAGATAGACACTCCGACGCCGTGGGGCACTCTTGGATTGGGCAACCTTCACCGTTGGACACTTTGAGATTGGCGCTCAACGCCGTTGAAAACTCTTAACTTGGCGCCCAACGACGTGCTAAAATCTTCGTTTGACAACCAACATCGTCAAACACTCTAAGATAGACACTCCGACGCCGTGGGGCACTCTTGGATTGGGCAACCTTCACCGTTGGACACTTTTAGATTGCCGCTCAACGCCGTTGAAAACTCTTAACTTGGCGCCCAACGACGTGCTAAAATCTTCGTTTGACAACCAACATCGTCAAACACTCTAAGATAGACACTCCGACGCCGTGGGGCACTCTTGGATTGGGCAACCTTCACCGTTGGACACTTTGAGATTGGCGCTCAACGCCGTTGAAAACTCTTAACTTGGCGCCCAACGACGTGCTAAAATCTTCGTTTGACAACCAACATCGTCAAACACTCTAAGATAGACACTCCGACGCCGTGGGGCACTCTTGGATTGGGCAACCTTCACCGTTGGACACTTTTAGATTGGCGCTCAACGCCGTTGAAAACTCTTAACTTGGCGCCCAACGACGTGCTAAAATATTCGTTTGACAACCAACATCGTCAAACACTCTAAGATAGACACTCCGACGCTGTGGGGCACTCTTGGATTGGGCAACCGTCACTGTTGGACACTTTTAGATTGGCGGTCAACGCTGTTGAGAACTCTTAACTTGGCGCCCAACGCCGTGCTAAAATCTTCGTTTGGCAACCGACATCGTCAAATATGCTCTAAGATTGACACTCCGACGCTGTTGGTCACTTTTGGATTGGCGCCCGTTGCCATTGGACTCTTTTAGATTGGCGGTCAACGCTGTTGAAAATTCTTAACTTGGCGCCCAACGACGTGCTAAAATCTTCGTTTGACAACCAACATCGTCAAACACTCTAAGATAGACACTCCGACGCCGTGGGGCACTCTTGGATTGGGCAACCTTCACCGTTGGACACTTTTAGATTGGCGCTCAACGCCGTTGAAAACTCTTAACTTGGCGCCCATCGACGTGCCAAAATCTTCGTTTGACAACCAACATCGTCAAACACGCTAAGATAGACACTCCGACGCCGTGGGGCACTCTTGGATTGGGCAACCGTCATTGTTGGACACTTTCAGATTGGCGCTCAACGCTGTTGAAAACTCTTAACTTGGCACCCAACGCCGTGCGAAAATCTTCGTTTGGCAACCGACATCGTCAAATATGCTCTAAGATTGACACTCCGACGCCGTTGGTCACTTTTGGATTGGCGCCCGTTGCCATTGGACTCTTTTAGATTGGCGCTCAACTCCGTTGAAAACTCTTTAACTTGGCGCCCAACGCCGTGCTAAAATCTTCGTTTGACAACCAACATCGTCAAACACTCTAAGATAGACACTCCGACGCCCTGGGGCACTCTTGGATTGGGCAACCTTCACCGTTGGACACTTTTAGATTGGCGCTCAACGCCGTTGAAAACTCTTAACTTGGCGCCCAACGACGTGCTAAAATCTTCGTTTGACAACCAACATCGTCAAACACTCTAAGATAGACACTCCGACGCTGTGGGGCACTCTTGGATTGGGCAACCGTCACTGTTGGACACTTTTAGATTGGCGGTCAACGCTGTTGAGAACTCTTAACTTGGCGCCCAACGCCGTGCTAAAATCTTCGTTTGGCAACCGACATCGTCAAATATGCTCTAAGATTGACACTCCGACGCTGTTGGTCACTTTTGAATTGGCGCCCGTTGCCATTGGACTCTTTTAGATTGGCGCTCAACTCCGTTGAAAACTCTTAACTTGGCGCCCAACGCCGTGCTAAAATCTTCGTTTGGGTACCAACATCATCAAATGTGCTCTAAGATTGACACTCCGACGCCGTTGGTCACTTTTGGTTTGGCGCCCGTTGCCATTGGACTCTTTTAGATTGGCGCTCAACTCCGTTGAAAACTGTTAACTTAGCGCCCAACGACGTGCTAAAATCTTCGTTTGACAACCAACATCGTCAAACACTCTAAGATAGACACTCCGACGCCGTGGGGCACTCTTGGATTGGGCAACCTTCACCGTTGGACACTTTTAGATTGGCGCTCAACGCCGTTGAAAACTCGTAACTTGGCGCCCAACGCCGTGCTAAAATCTTCGTTTGGCAACCGACATCATCAAATATGCTCTAAGATTGACACTCCGACGCTGTTGGTCACTTTTGAATTGGCGCCCGTTGCCATTGGACTCTTTTAGATTGGCGCTCAACTCCGTTGAAAACTCTTAACTTGGCACCCAACGCCGTGCGAAAATCTTCGTTTGGCAACCGACATCGTCAAATATGCTCTAAGATTGACGCTCTCACGCCGTTGGTCACTTTTCGATTGGCGCCCGTTGCCATTGGACTCTTTTAGATTGGCGCTCAACTCCGTTGAAAACTCTTAACTTGGCGCCTAACGACGTGCTAAATTCTTCGTTTGACAACCAACATCGTCAAACACTCTAAGATAGACACTCCGACGCCGTGGGGCACTCTTGGATTGGACAACCGTCATCGTTGGACACTTTTAGATTGGCGCTCAACGCTATTGAAAACTCTTAACTTGGCGCCCAACATCGTGCTAAAATCTTCGTTTGGGTACCAACATCGTCAAACGTGCTCTAAGATTGACACTCTGACGCCGTTGGTCACTTTTGGATTGGCGCCCGTTGCCATTAGACTCTTCTAGATTGGCACTCAACGCTGTTGAAAACTCTTTAACTTGGCGCCCAACGCCGTGCTAAAATCTTCGTTTGACAACCAACATCGTCAAACACTCTAAGATAGACACTCCGACGCCGTGGGGCACTCTTGGATTGGGCAACCTTCACCGTTGGACACTTTGAGATTGGCGCTCAACGCCGTTGAAAACTCTTAACTTGGCGCCCAACGACGTGCTAAAATCTTCGTTTGACAACCAACATCGTCAAACACTCTAAGATAGACACTCCGACGCCGTGGGGCACTCTTGGATTGGGCAACCTTCACCGTTGGACACTTTTAGATTGCCGCTCAACGCCGTTGAAAACTCTTAACTTGGCGCCCAACGACGTGCTAAAATCTTCGTTTGACAACCAACATCGTCAAACACTCTAAGATAGACACTCCGACGCCGTGGGGCACTCTTGGATTGGGCAACCTTCACCGTTGGACACTTTGAGATTGGCGCTCAACGCCGTTGAAAACTCTTAACTTGGCGCCCAACGACGTGCTAAAATCTTCGTTTGACAACCAACATCGTCAAACACTCTAAGATAGACACTCCGACGCCGTGGGGCACTCTTGGATTGGGCAACCTTCACCGTTGGACACTTTTAGATTGGCGCTCAACGCCGTTGAAAACTCGTAACTTGGCGCCCAACGCCGTGCTAAAATCTTCGTTTGGCAACCGACATCATCAAATATGCTCTAAGATTGACACTCCGACGCTGTTGGTCACTTTTGAATTGGCGCCCGTTGCCATTGGACTCTTTTAGATTGGCGCTCAACTCCGTTGAAAACTCTTAACTTGGCACCCAACGCCGTGCGAAAATCTTCGTTTGGCAACCGACATCGTCAAATATGCTCTAAGATTGACGCTCCGACGCCGTTGGTCACTTTTCGATTGGCGCCCGTTGCCATTGGACTCTTTTAGATTGGCGCTCAACTCCGTTGAAAACTCTTAACTTGGCGCCTAACGACGTGCTAAATTCTTCGTTTGACAACCAACATCGTCAAACACTCTAAGATAGACACTCCGACGCCGTGGGGCACTCTTGGATTGGACAACCGTCATCGTTGGACACTTTTAGAATGGCGCTCAACGCTATTGAAAACTCTTAACTTGGCGCCCAACATCGTGCTAAAATCTTCGTTTGGGTACCAACATCGTCAAACGTGCTCTAAGATTGACACTCCGACGCCGTTGGTCACTTTTGGATTGGCGCCCGTTGCCATTAGACTCTTCTAGATTGGCACTCAACGCTGTTGAAAACTCTTTAACTTGGCGCCCAACGCCGTGCTAAAATCTTCGTTTGACAACCAACATCGTCAAACACTCTAAGATAGACACTCCGACGCCGTGGGGCACTCTTGGATTGGGCAACCTTCACCGTTGGACACTTTGAGATTGGCGCTCAACGCCGTTGAAAACTCTTAACTTGGCGCCCAACGACGTGCTAAAATCTTCGTTTGACAACCAACATCGTCAAACACTCTAAGATAGACACTCCGACGCCGTGGGGCACTCTTGGATTGGGCAACCTTCACCGTTGGACACTTTTAGATTGCCGCTCAACGCCGTTGAAAACTCTTAACTTGGCGCCCAACGACGTGCTAAAATCTTCGTTTGACAACCAACATCGTCAAACACTCTAAGATAGACACTCCGACGCCGTGGGGCACTCTTGGATTGGGCAACCTTCACCGTTGGACACTTTGAGATTGGCGCTCAACGCCGTTGAAAACTCTTAACTTGGCGCCCAACGACGTGCTAAAATCTTCGTTTGACAACCAATATCGTCAAACACTCTAAGATAGACACTCCGACGCCGTGGGGCACTCTTGGATTGGGCAACCTTCACCGTTGGACACTTTTAGATTGGCGCTCAACGCCGTTGAAAACTCTTAACTTGGCGCCCATCGACGTGCCAAAATCTTCGTTTGACAACCAACATCGTCAAACACGCTAAGATAGACACTCCGACGCCGTGGGGCACTCTTGGATTGGGCAACCGTCATTGTTGGACACTTTCAGATTGGCGCTCAACGCTGTTGAAAACTCTTAACTTGGCACCCAACGCCGTGCGAAAATCTTCGTTTGGCAACCGACATCGTCAAATATGCTCTAAGATTGACACTCCGACGCCGTTGGTCACTTTTGGATTGGCGCCCGTTGCCATTGGACTCGTTTAGATTGGCGCTCAACTCCGTTGAAAACTCTTTAACTTGGCGCCCAACGCCGTGCTAAAATCTTCGTTTGACAACCAACATCGTCAAACACTCTAAGATAGACACTCCGACGCCCTGGGGCACTCTTGGATTGGGCAACCTTCACCGTTGGACACTTTTAGATTGGCGCTCAACGCCGTTGAAAACTCTTAACTTGGCGCCCAACGACGTGCTAAAATCTTCGTTTGACAACCAACATCGTCAAACACTCTAAGATAGACACTCCGACGCTGTGGGGCACTCTTGGATTGGGCAACCGTCACTGTTGGACACTTTTAGATTGGCGGTCAACGCTGTTGAGAACTCTTAACTTGGCGCCCAACGCCGTGCTAAAATCTTCGTTTGGCAACCGACATCGTCAAATATGCTCTAAGATTGACACTCCGACGCTGTTGGTCACTTTTGAATTGGCGCCCGTTGCCATTGGACTCTTTTAGATTGGCGCTCAACTCCGTTGAAAACTCTTAACTTGGCGCCCAACGCCGTGCTAAAATCTTCGTTTGGGTACCAACATCATCAAATGTGCTCTAAGATTGACACTCCGACGCCGTTGGTCACTTTTGGATTGGCGCCCGTTGCCATTGGACTCTTTTAGATTGGCGCTCAACTCCGTTGAAAACTGTTAACTTAGCGCCCAACGACGTGCTAAAATCTTCGTTTGACAACCAACATCGTCAAACACTCTAAGATAGACACTCCGACGCCGTGGGGCACTCTTGGATTGGGCAACCTTCACCGTTGGACACTTTTAGATTGGCGCTCAACGCCGTTGAAAACTCGTAACTTGGCGCCCAACGCCGTGCTAAAATCTTCGTTTGGCAACCGACATCATCAAATATGCTCTAAGATTGACACTCCGACGCTGTTGGTCACTTTTGAATTGGCGCCCGTTGCCATTGGACTCTTTTAGATTGGCGCTCAACTCCGTTGAAAACTCTTAACTTGGCACCCAACGCCGTGCGAAAATCTTCGTTTGGCAACCGACATCGTCAAATATGCTCTAAGATTGACGCTCCGACGCCGTTGGTCACTTTTCGATTGGCGCCCGTTGCCATTGGACTCTTTTAGATTGGCGCTCAACTCCGTTGAAAACTCTTAACTTGGCGCCTAACGACGTGCTAAAATCTTCGTTTGACAACCAACATCGTCAAACACTCTAAGATAGACACTCCGACGCCGTGGAGCACTCTTGGATTGGACAACCGTCATCGTTGGACACTTTTAGATTGGCGCTCAACGCTATTGAAAACTCTTAACTTGGCGCCCAACACCGTGCTAAAATCTTCGTTTGGGTACCAACATCGTCAAACGTGCTCTAAGATTGACACTCCGACGCCGTTGGTCACTTTTGGATTGGCGCCCGTTGCCATTAGACTCTTCTAGATTGGCACTCAACGCTGTTGAAAACTCTTTAACTTGGCGCCCAACGCCGTGCTAAAATCTTAGTTTGACAACCAACATCGTCAAACACTCTAAGATAGACACTCCGACGCCGTGGGGCACTCTTGGATTAGGCAACCTTCACCGTTGGACACTTTTAGATTGGCGCTCAACGCCGTTGAAAACTCTTAACTTGGCGCCCAACGACGTGCTAAAATCTTCGTTTGACAACCAACATCGTCAAACACTCTAAGATAGACACTCCGACGCCGTGGGGCACTCTTGGATTGGGCAACCTTCACCGTTGGACACTTTTAGATTGGCGCTCAACGCCGTTGAAAACTCTTAACTTGGCGCCCACCGACGTGCCAAAATCTTCGTTTGACAACCAACATCGTCAAACACTCTAAGATAGACACTCCGACGCCGTGGGGCACTCTTGGATTGGGCAACCGTCATTGTTGGACACTTTCAGATTGGCGCTCAACGCTGTTGAAAACTCTTAACTTGGCACCCAACGCCGTGCGAAAATCTTCGTTTGGCAAACGACATCGTCAAATATGCTCTAAGATTGACACTCCGACGCCGTTGGTCACTTTTGGATTGGCGCCCGTTGCCATTGGACTCTTTTAGATTGGCGCTTAACTCCGTTGAAAACTCTTAACTTGGCGCCTAACGACGTGCTAAAATCTTCGTTTGACAACCAACATCGTCAAACACTCTAAGATAGACACTCCGACGCCGTGGGGCACTCTTGGATTGGACAACCGTCATCGTTGGACACTTTTAGATTGGCGCTCAACGCTATTGAAAACTCTTAACTTGGCGCCCAACACCGTGCTAAAATCTTCGTTTGGGTACCAACATCGTCAAACGTGCTCTAAGATTGACACTCCGACGCCGTTGGTCACTTTTGGATTGGCGCCCGTTGCCATTAGACTCTTCTAGATTGGCACTCAACGCTGTTGAAACCTCTTTAACTTGGCGCCCAACGCCGTGCTAAAATCTTCGTTTGACAACCAACATCGTCAAACACTCTAAGATAGACACTCCGACGCCGTGGGGCACTCTTGGATTGGGCAACCTTCACCGTTGGACACTTTTAGATTGGCGCTCAACGCCGTTGAAAACTCTTAACTTGGCGCCCAACGACGTGCTAAAATCTTCGTTTGACAACCAACTTCGTCAAACACTCTAAGATAGACACTCCGACGCCGTGGGGCACTCTTGGATTGGGCAACCTTCACCGTTGGACACTTTTAGATTGGCGCTCAGCGCCGTTGAAAACTCTTAACTTGGCGCCCAACGACGTGCTAAAATCTTCGTTTGACAACCAACATCGTCAAACACTCTAAGATAGACACTCCGACGCCGTGGGGCACTCTTGGATTGGGCAACCTTCACCGTTGGACACTTTTAGATTGGCGCTCAACGCCGTTGAAAACTCTTAACTTGGCGCCCAACGACGTGCTAAAATCTTCGTTTGGGTACCAACATCGTCAAATATGCTCTAAGATTGACACTCCGACGCTGTTGGTCACTTTTGGATTGGCGCCCGTTGCCATTGGACTCTTTTAGATTGGCGCTCAACGCCGTTGAAAACTCTTAACTTGGCGCCCAACGACGTGCTAAAATCTTCGTTTGACAACCAACATCGTCAAACACTCTAAGATAGACACTCCGACGCCGTGGGGCACTCTTGAATTGGGCAACCTTCACCGTTGGACACTTTTAGATTGGCGCTCAACGCCGTTGAAAACTCTTAACTTGGCACCCAACGACGTGCTAAAATCTTCGTTTGACAACCAACATCGTCAAACACTCTAAGATATACACTCCGACGCTGTGGGGCACTCTTGGATTGGGCAACCGTCACTGTTGGACACTTTTAGATTGGCGGTCAACGCTGTTGAGAACTCTTAACTTGGCGCCCAACGCCGTGCTAAAATCTTCGTTTGGCAACCGACATCGTCAAATATGCTCTAAGATTGACACTCCGACGCTGTTGGTCACTTTTGAATTGGCGCCCGTTGCCATTGGACTCTTTTAGATTGGCGCTCAACTCCGTTGAAAACTGTTAACTTAGCGCCCAACGACGTGCTAAAATCTTCGTTTGACAACCAACATCGTCAAACACTCTAAGATAGACACTCCGACGCCGTGGGGCACTCTTGGATTGGGCAACCTTCACCGTTGGACACTTTTAGATTGGCGCTCAACGCCGTTGAAAACTCTTAACTTGGCGCCCAACGCCGTGCTAAAATCTTCGTTTGGCAACCGACATCATCAAACACTCTAAGATATACACTCCGACGCTGTGGGGCACTCTTGGATTGGGCAACCGTCACTGTTGGACACTTTTAGATTGGCGGTCAACGCTGTTGAGAAATCTTAACTTGGCGCCCAACGCCGTGCTAAAATCTTCGTTTGGCAACCGACATCGTCAAATATGCTCTAAGATTGACACTCCGACGCTGTTGGTCACTTTTGAATTGGCGCCCGTTGCCATTGGACTCTTTTAGATTGGCGCTCAACTCCGTTGAAAACTGTTAACTTAGCGCCCAACGACGTGCTAAAATCTTCGTTTGACAACCAACATCGTCAAACACTCTAAGATAGACACTCCGACGCCGTGGGGCACTCTTGGATTGGGCAACCTTCACCGTTGGACACTTTTAGATTGGCGCTCAACGCCGTTGAAACCTCTTAACTTGGCGCCCAACGCCGTGCTAAAATCTTCGTTTGGCAACCGACATCATCAAATATGCTCTAAGATTGACACTCCGACGCTGTTGGTCACTTTTGAATTGGCGCCCGTTGCCATTGGACTCTTTTAGATTGGCGCTCAACTCCGTTGAAAACTGTTAACTTAGCGCCCAACGACGTGCTAAAATCTTCGTTTGACAACCAACATCGTCAAACACTCTAAGATAGACACTCCGACGCCGTGGGGCACTCTTGGATTGGGCAACCTTCACCGTTGGACACTTTTAGATTGGCGCTCAACGCCGTTGAAAACTCTTAACTTGGCGCCCAACGCCGTGCTAAAATCTTCGTTTGGCAACCGACATCATCAAATATGCTCTAAGATTGACACTCCGACGCTGTTGGTCACTTTTGAATTGGCGCCCGTTGCCATTGGACTCTTTTAGATTGGCGCTCAACTCCGTTGAAAACTCTTAACTTGGCGCCCAACGACGTGCTAAGATCTTCGTTTGACAACCAACATCGTCAAACACTCTAAGATAGACACTCCGACGCCGTGGGGCACTCTTGGATTGGGCAACCTTCACCGTTGGACACTTTTAGATTGGCGCTCAACGCCGTTGAAAACTCTTAACTTGGCGCCCAACGACGTGCTAAAATCTTCGTTTGACAACCAACATCGTCAAACACTCTAAGATAGACACTCCGACGCCGTGGGGCACTCTTGGATTGGGCAACCTTCACCGTTGGACACTTTTAGATTGGCGCTCAACGCCGTTGAAAACTCTTAACTTGGCGCCCAACGACGTGCTAAAATCTTCGTTTGACAACCAACATCGTCAAACACTCTAAGATAGACACTCCGACGCCGTGGGGCACTCTTGGATTGGGCAACCGTCACTGTTGGACACTTTCAGATTGGCGCTCAACGCTGTTGAAAACTCTTAACTTGGCACCCAACGCCGTGCGAAAATCTTCGTTTTGCAACCGACATCGTCACTTTTCGATTGGCGCCCGTTGCCATTGGACTCTTTTAGATTGGCGCTCAACTCCGTTGAAAACTCTTAACTTGGCGCCTAACGACGTGCTAAAATCTTCGTTTGACAACCAACATCGTCAAACACTCTAAGATAGACACTCCGACGCCGTGGGGCACTCTTGGATTGGACAACCGTCATCGTTGGACACTTTTAGATTGGCGCTCAACGCTATTGAAAACTCTTAACTTGGCGCCCAACACCGTGCTAAAATCTTCGTTTGGGTACCAACATCGTCAAACGTGCTCTAAGATTGACACTCCGACGCCGTTGGTCACTTTTGGATTGGCGCCCGTTGCCATTAGACTCTTCTAGATTGGCACTAAACGCTGTTGAAAACTCTTTAACTTGGCGCCCAACGCCGTGCTAAAATCTTCGTTTGACAACCAACATCGTCAAACACTCTAAGATAGACACTCCGACGCCGTGGGGCACTCTTGGATTGGGCAACCTTCACCGTTGGACACTTTTAGATTGGCGCTCAACGCCGTTGAAAACTCTTAACTTGGCGCCCAACGACGTGCTAAAATCTTCGTTTGACAACCAACATCGTCAAACACTCTAAGATAGACACTCCGACGCCGTGGGGCACTTTTGGATTGGGCAACCTTCACCGTTGGACACTTTTAGATTGGCGCTCAACGCCGTTGAAAACTCTTAACTTGGCGCCCATCGACGTGCCAAAATCTTCGTTTGACAACCAACATCGTCAAACACGCTAAGATAGACACTCCGACGCCGTGGGGCACTCTTGGATTGGGCAACCGTCATTGTTGGACACTTTCAGATTGGCGCTCAACGCTGTTGAAAACTCTTAACTTGGCACCCAACGCCGTGCGAAAATCTTCGTTTGGCAACCGACATCGTCAAATATGCTCTAAGATTGACACTCCGACGCCGTTGGTCACTTTTGGATTGGCGCCCGTTGCTATTGGACTCTTTTAGATTGGCGCTCAACTCCGTTGAAAACTCTTTAACTTGGCGCCCAACGCCGTGCTAAAATCTTCGTTTGACAACCAACATCGTCAAACACTCTAAGATAGACACTCCGACGCCCTGGGGCACTCTTGGATTGGGCAACCTTCACCGTTGGACACTTTTAGATTGGCGCTCAACGCCGTTGAAAACTGTTAACTTAGCGCCCAACGACGTGCTAAAATCTTCGTTTGACAACCAACATCGTCAAACACTCTAAGATAGACACTCCGACGCTGTGGGGCACTCTTGGATTGGGCAACCGTCACTGTTGGACACTTTTAGATTGGCGGTCAACGCTGTTGAGAACTCTTAACTTGGCGCCCAACGCCGTGCTAAAATCTTCGTTTGGCAACCGACATCGTCAAATATGCTCTAAGATTGACACTCCGACGCTGTTGGTCACTTTTGAATTGGCGCCCGTTGCCATTGGACTCTTTTAGATTGGCGCTCAACTCCGTTGAAAACTCTTAACTTGGCGCCCAACGACGTGCTAAAATCTTCGTTTGGGTACCAACATCATCAAATGTGCTCTAAGATTGACACTCCGACGCCGTTGGTCACTTTTGGATTGGCGCCCGTTGCCATTGGACTCTTTTAGATTGGCGCTCAACTCCGTTGAAAACTCTTAACTTGGCGCCTAACGACGTGCTAAATTCTTAGTTTGACAACCAACATCGTCAAACACTCTAAGATAGACACTCCGACGCCGTGGGGCACTCTTGGATTGGACAACCGTCATCGTTGGACACTTTTAGATTGGCGCTCAACGCTATTGAAAACTCTTAACTTGGCGCCCAACATCGTGCTAAAATCTTCGTTTGGGTACCAACATCGTCAAACGTGCTCTAAGATTGACACTCCGACGCCGTTGGTCACTTTTGGATTGGCGCCCGTTGCCATTAGACTCTTCTAGATTGGCACTCAACGCTGTTGAAAACTCTTTAACTTGGCGCCCAACGCCGTGCTAAAATCTTCGTTTGACAACCAACATCGTCAAACACTCTAAGATAGACACTCCGACGCCGTGGGGCACTCTTGGATTGGGCAACCTTTACCGTTGGACACTTTTAGATTGGCGCTCAACGCCGTTGAAAACTCTTAACTTGGCGCCCAACGACGTGCTAAAATCTTCGTTTGACAACCAACATCGTCAAACACTCTAAGATAGACACTCCGACGCCGTGGGGCACTCTTGGATTGGGCAACCTTCACCGTTGTACACTTTTAGATTGGCGCTCAACGCCGTTGAAAACTCGTAACTTGGCGCCCAACGCCGTGCTAAAATCTTCGTTTGGCAACCGACATCATCAAATATGCTCTAAGATTGACACTCCGACGCTGTTGGTCACTTTTGAATTGGCGCCTGTTGCCATTGGACTCTTTTAGATTGGCGCTCAACTCCGTTGAAAACTCTTAACTTGGCGCCCAACGACGTGCTAAAATATTCGTTTGACAACCAACATCGTCAAACACTCTAAGATAGACACTCCGACGCCGTGGGGCACTCTTGGATTGGGCAACCGTCATTGTTGGACACTTTTAGATTGGCGGTCAACGCTGTTGAGAACTCTTAACTTGGCGCCCAACGCCGTGCTAAAATCTTCGTTTGGCAACCGACATCGTCAAATATGCTCTAAGATTGACACTCCGACGCTGTTGGTCACTTTTGGATTGGCGCCCGTTGCCATTGGACTCTTTTAGATTGGCGGTCAACGCTGTTGAAAATTCTTAACTTGGCGCCCAACGACGTGCTAAAATCTTCGTTTGACAACCAACATCGTCAAACACTCTAAGATAGACACTCCGACGCCGTGGGGCACTCTTGGTTTGGTCAACCTTCACCGTTGGACACTTTTAGATTGGCGCTCAACGCCGTTGAAAACTCTTAACTTGGCGCCCATCGACGTGCCAAAATCTTCGTTTGACAACCAACATCGTCAAACACGCTAAGATAGACACTCCGACGCCGTGGGGCACTCTTGGATTGGGCAACCGTCATTGTTGGACACTTTCAGATTGGCGCTCAACGCTGTTGAAAACTCTTAACTTGGCACCCAACGCCGTGCGAAAATCTTCGTTTGGCAACCGACATCGTCAAATATGCTCTAAGATTGACACTCCGACGCCGTTGGTCACTTTTGGATTGGCGCCCGTTGCCATTGGACTCTTTTAGATTGGCGCTCAACTCCGTTGAAAACTCTTTAACTTGGCGCCCAACGCCGTGCTAAAATCTTCGTTTGACAACCAACATCGTCAAACACTCTAAGATAGACACTCCGACGCCCTGGGGCACTCTTGGATTGGGCAACCTTCACCGTTGGACACTTTTAGATTGGCGCTCAACGCCGTTGAAAACTCTTAACTTGGCGCCCAACGACGTGCTAAAATCTTCGTTTGACAACCAACATCGTCAAACACTCTAAGATAGACACTCCGACGCTGTGGGGCACTCTTGGATTGGGCAACCGTCACTGTTGGACACTTTTAGATTGGCGGTCAACGCTGTTGAGAACTCTTAACTTGGCGCCCAACGCCGTGCTAAAATCTTCGTTTGGCAACCGACATCGTCAAATATGCTCTAAGATTGACACTCCGACGCCGTTGGTCACTTTTGGATTGGCGCCCGTTGCCATTGGACTCTTTTAGATTGGCGCTCAACTCCGTTGAAAACTCTTAACTTGGCGCCCAACGACGTGCTAAAATCTTCGTTTGACAACCAACATCGTCAAACACTCTAAGATAGACACTCCGACGCCGTGGGGCACTCTTGGATTGGGCAACCTTCACCGTTGGACACTTTTAGATTGGCGCTCAACTCCGTTGAAAACTCTTTAACTTAGCGCCCAACGCCGTGCTAAAATCTTCGTTTGACAACCAACATCGTCAAACACTCTAAGATAGACACTCCGACGCCCTGGGGCACTCTTGGATTGGGCAACCTTCACCGTTGGACACTTTTAGATTGGCGCTCAACGCCGTTGAAAACTGTTAACTTAGCGCCCAACGACGTGCTAAAATCTTCGTTTGACAACCAACATCGTCAAACACTCTAAGATAGACACTCCGACGCTGTGGGGCACTCTTGGATTGGGCAACCGTCACTGTTGGACACTTTTAGATTGGCGGTCAACGCTGTTGAGAACTCTTAACTTGGCGCCCAACGCCGTGCTAAAATCTTCGTTTGGCAACCGACATCGTCAAATATGCTCTAAGATTGACACTCCGACGCTGTTGGTCACTTTTGAATTGGCGCCCGTTGCCATTGAACTCTTTTAGATTGGCGCTCAACTCCGTTGAAAACTCTTAACTTGGCGCCCAACGCCGTGCTAAAATCTTCGTTTGGGTACCAACATCATCAAATGTGCTCTAAGATTGACACTCCGACGCCGTGGGGCACTCTTGGATTGGGCAACCGTCATTGTTGGACACTTTCAGATTGGCGCTCAACGCTGTTGAAAACTCTTAACTTGGCACCCAACGCCGTGCGAAAATCTTCGTTTGGCAACCGACATCGTCAAATATGCTCTAAGATTGACACTCCGACGCCGTTGGTCACTTTTGGATTGGCGCCCGTTGCCATTGGACTCTTTTAGATTGGCGCTCAACTCCGTTGAAAACTCTTTAACTTGGCGCCCAACGCCGTGCTAAAATCTTCGTTTGACAACCAACATCGTCAAACACTCTAAGATAGACACTCCGACGCCCTGGGGCACTCTTGGATTGGGCAACCTTCACCGTTGGACACTTTTAGATTGGCGCTCAACGCCGTTGAAAACTCTTAACTTGGCGCCCAACGACGTGCTAAAATCTTCGTTTGACAACCAACATCGTCAAACACTCTAAGATAGACACTCCGACGCTGTGGGGCACTCTTGGATTGGGCAACCGTCACTGTTGGACACTTTTAGATTGGCGGTCAACGCTGTTGAGAACTCTTAACTTGGCGCCCAACGCCGTGCTAAAATCTTCGTTTGGCAACCGACATCGTCAAATATGCTCTAAGATTGACACTCCGACGCTGTTGGTCACTTTTGAATTGGCGCCCGTTGCCATTGGACTCTTTTAGATTGGCGCTCAACTCCGTTGAAAACTCTTAACTTGGCGCCCAACGCCGTGCTAAAATCTTCGTTTGGGTACCAACATCATCAAATGTGCTCTAAGATTGACACTCCGACGCCGTTGGTCACTTTTCAATTGGCGCCCGTTGCCATTGGACTCTTTTAGATTGGCGCTCAACTCCGTTGAAAACTGTTAACTTAGCGCCCAACGACGTGCTAAAATCTTCGTTTGACAACCAACATCGTCAAACACTCTAAGATAGACACTCCGACGCCGTGGGGCACTCTTGGATTGGGCAACCTTCACCGTTGGACACTTTTAGATTGGCGCTCAACGCCGTTGAAAACTCGTTACTTGGCGCCCAACGCCGTGCTAAAATCTTCGTTTGGCAACCGACATCATCAAATATGCTCTAAGATTGACACTCCGACGCTGTTGGTCACTTTTGAATTGGCGCCCGTTGCCATTGGACTCTTTTAGATTGGCGCTCAACTCCGTTGAAAACTCTTAACTTGGCACCCAACGCCGTGCGAAAATCTTCGTTTGGCAACCGACATCGTCAAATATGCTCTAAGATTGACGCTCCGACGCCGTTGGTCACTTTTCGATTGGCGCCCGTTGCCATTGGACTCTTTTAGATTGGCGCTCAACTCCGTTGAAAACTCTTAACTTGGCGCCTAACGACGTGCTAAATTCTTCGTTTGACAACCAACATCGTCAAACACTCTAAGATAGACACTCCGACGCCGTGGGGCACTCTTGGATTGGACAACCGTCATCGTTGGACACTTTTAGATTGGCGCTCAACGCTATTGAAAACTCTTAACTTGGCGCCCAACATCGTGCTAAAATCTTCGTTTGGGTACCAACATCGTCAAACGTGCTCTAAGATTGACACTCCGACGCCGTTGGTCACTTTTGGATTGGCGCCCGTTGCCATTAGACTCTTCTAGATTGGCACTCAACGCTGTTGAAAACTCTTTAACTTGGCGCCCAACGCCGTGCTAAAATCTTCGTTTGACAACCAACATCGTCAAACACTCTAAGATAGACACTCCGACGCCGTGGGGCACTCTTGGATTGGGCAACCTTCACCGTTGGACACTTTGAGATTGGCGCTCAACGCCGTTGAAAACTCTTAACTTGGCGCCCAACGACGTGCTAAAATCTTCGTTTGACAACCAACATCGTCAAACACTCTAAGATAGACACTCCGACGCCGTGGGGCACTCTTGGATTGGGCAACCTTCACCGTTGGACACTTTTAGATTGCCGCTCAACGCCGTTGAAAACTCTTAACTTGGCGCCCAACGACGTGCTAAAATCTTCGTTTGACAACCAACATCGTCAAACACTCTAAGATAGACACTCCGACGCCGTGGGGCACTCTTGGATTGGGCAACCTTCACCGTTGGACACTTTGAGATTGGCGCTCAACGCCGTTGAAAACTCTTAACTTGGCGCCCAACGACGTGCTAAAATCTTCGTTTGACAACCAACATCGTCAAACACTCTAAGATAGACACTCCGACGCCGTGGGGCACTCTTGGATTGGGCAACCTTCACCGTTGGACACTTTTAGATTGGCGCTCAACGCCGTTGAAAACTCTTAACTTGGCGCCCAACGACGTGCTAAAATATTCGTTTGACAACCAACATCGTCAAACACTCTAAGATAGACACTCCGACGCTGTGGGGCACTCTTGGATTGGGCAACCGTCACTGTTGGACACTTTTAGATTGGCGGTCAACGCTGTTGAGAACTCTTAACTTGGCGCCCAACGCCGTGCTAAAATCTTCGTTTGGCAACCGACATCGTCAAATATGCTCTAAGATTGACACTCCGACGCTGTTGGTCACTTTTGGATTGGCGCCCGTTGCCATTGGACTCTTTTAGATTGGCGGTCAACGCTGTTGAAAATTCTTAACTTGGCGCCCAACGACGTGCTAAAATCTTCGTTTGACAACCAACATCGTCAAACACTCTAAGATAGACACTCCGACGCCGTGGGGCACTCTTGGATTGGGCAACCTTCACCGTTGGACACTTTTAGATTGGCGCTCAACGCCGTTGAAAACTCTTAACTTGGCGCCCATCGACGTGCCAAAATCTTCGTTTGACAACCAACATCGTCAAACACGCTAAGATAGACACTCCGACGCCGTGGGGCACTCTTGGATTGGGCAACCGTCATTGTTGGACACTTTCAGATTGGCGCTCAACGCTGTTGAAAACTCTTAACTTGGCACCCAACGCCGTGCGAAAATCTTCGTTTGGCAACCGACATCGTCAAATATGCTCTAAGATTGACACTCCGACGCCGTTGGTCACTTTTGGATTGGCGCCCGTTGCCATTGGACTCTTTTAGATTGGCGCTCAACTCCGTTGAAAACTCTTTAACTTGGCGCCCAACGCCGTGCTAAAATCTTCGTTTGACAACCAACATCGTCAAACACTCTAAGATAGACACTCCGACGCCCTGGGGCACTCTTGGATTGGGCAACCTTCACCGTTGGACACTTTTAGATTGGCGCTCAACGCCGTTGAAAACTCTTAACTTGGCGCCCAACGACGTGCTAAAATCTTCGTTTGACAACCAACATCGTCAAACACTCTAAGATAGACACTCCGACGCTGTGGGGCACTCTTGGATTGGGCAACCGTCACTGTTGGACACTTTTAGATTGGCGGTCAACGCTGTTGAGAACTCTTAACTTGGCGCCCAACGCCGTGCTAAAATCTTCGTTTGGCAACCGACATCGTCAAATATGCTCTAAGATTGACACTCCGACGCTGTTGGTCACTTTTGAATTGGCGCCCGTTGCCATTGGACTCTTTTAGATTGGCGCTCAACTCCGTTGAAAACTCTTAACTTGGCGCCCAACGCCGTGCTAAAATCTTCGTTTGGGTACCAACATCATCAAATGTGCTCTAAGATTGACACTCCGACGCCGTTGGTCACTTTTGGTTTGGCGCCCGTTGCCATTGGACTCTTTTAGATTGGCGCTCAACTCCGTTGAAAACTGTTAACTTAGCGCCCAACGACGTGCTAAAATCTTCGTTTGACAACCAACATCGTCAAACACTCTAAGATAGACACTCCGACGCCGTGGGGCACTCTTGGATTGGGCAACCTTCACCGTTGGACACTTTTAGATTGGCGCTCAACGCCGTTGAAAACTCGTAACTTGGCGCCCAACGCCGTGCTAAAATCTTCGTTTGGCAACCGACATCATCAAATATGCTCTAAGATTGACACTCCGACGCTGTTGGTCACTTTTGAATTGGCGCCCGTTGCCATTGGACTCTTTTAGATTGGCGCTCAACTCCGTTGAAAACTCTTAACTTGGCACCCAACGCCGTGCGAAAATCTTCGTTTGGCAACCGACATCGTCAAATATGCTCTAAGATTGACGCTCTCACGCCGTTGGTCACTTTTCGATTGGCGCCCGTTGCCATTGGACTCTTTTAGATTGGCGCTCAACTCCGTTGAAAACTCTTAACTTGGCGCCTAACGACGTGCTAAATTCTTCGTTTGACAACCAACATCGTCAAACACTCTAAGATAGACACTCCGACGCCGTGGGGCACTCTTGGATTGGACAACCGTCATCGTTGGACACTTTTAGATTGGCGCTCAACGCTATTGAAAACTCTTAACTTGGCGCCCAACATCGTGCTAAAATCTTCGTTTGGGTACCAACATCGTCAAACGTGCTCTAAGATTGACACTCTGACGCCGTTGGTCACTTTTGGATTGGCGCCCGTTGCCATTAGACTCTTCTAGATTGGCACTCAACGCTGTTGAAAACTCTTTAACTTGGCGCCCAACGCCGTGCTAAAATCTTCGTTTGACAACCAACATCGTCAAACACTCTAAGATAGACACTCCGACGCCGTGGGGCACTCTTGGATTGGGCAACCTTCACCGTTGGACACTTTGAGATTGGCGCTCAACGCCGTTGAAAACTCTTAACTTGGCGCCCAACGACGTGCTAAAATCTTCGTTTGACAACCAACATCGTCAAACACTCTAAGATAGACACTCCGACGCCGTGGGGCACTCTTGGATTGGGCAACCTTCACCGTTGGACACTTTTAGATTGCCGCTCAACGCCGTTGAAAACTCTTAACTTGGCGCCCAACGACGTGCTAAAATCTTCGTTTGACAACCAACATCGTCAAACACTCTAAGATAGACACTCCGACGCCGTGGGGCACTCTTGGATTGGGCAACCTTCACCGTTGGACACTTTGAGATTGGCGCTCAACGCCGTTGAAAACTCTTAACTTGGCGCCCAACGACGTGCTAAAATCTTCGTTTGACAACCAACATCGTCAAACACTCTAAGATAGACACTCCGACGCCGTGGGGCACTCTTGGATTGGGCAACCTTCACCGTTGGACACTTTTAGATTGGCGCTCAACGCCGTTGAAAACTCGTAACTTGGCGCCCAACGCCGTGCTAAAATCTTCGTTTGGCAACCGACATCATCAAATATGCTCTAAGATTGACACTCCGACGCTGTTGGTCACTTTTGAATTGGCGCCCGTTGCCATTGGACTCTTTTAGATTGGCGCTCAACTCCGTTGAAAACTCTTAACTTGGCACCCAACGCCGTGCGAAAATCTTCGTTTGGCAACCGACATCGTCAAATATGCTCTAAGATTGACGCTCCGACGCCGTTGGTCACTTTTCGATTGGCGCCCGTTGCCATTGGACTCTTTTAGATTGGCGCTCAACTCCGTTGAAAACTCTTAACTTGGCGCCTAACGACGTGCTAAATTCTTCGTTTGACAACCAACATCGTCAAACACTCTAAGATAGACACTCCGACGCCGTGGGGCACTCTTGGATTGGACAACCGTCATCGTTGGACACTTTTAGAATGGCGCTCAACGCTATTGAAAACTCTTAACTTGGCGCCCAACATCGTGCTAAAATCTTCGTTTGGGTACCAACATCGTCAAACGTGCTCTAAGATTGACACTCCGACGCCGTTGGTCACTTTTGGATTGGCGCCCGTTGCCATTAGACTCTTCTAGATTGGCACTCAACGCTGTTGAAAACTCTTTAACTTGGCGCCCAACGCCGTGCTAAAATCTTCGTTTGACAACCAACATCGTCAAACACTCTAAGATAGACACTCCGACGCCGTGGGGCACTCTTGGATTGGGCAACCTTCACCGTTGGACACTTTGAGATTGGCGCTCAACGCCGTTGAAAACTCTTAACTTGGCGCCCAACGACGTGCTAAAATCTTCGTTTGACAACCAACATCGTCAAACACTCTAAGATAGACACTCCGACGCCGTGGGGCACTCTTGGATTGGGCAACCTTCACCGTTGGACACTTTTAGATTGCCGCTCAACGCCGTTGAAAACTCTTAACTTGGCGCCCAACGACGTGCTAAAATCTTCGTTTGACAACCAACATCGTCAAACACTCTAAGATAGACACTCCGACGCCGTGGGGCACTCTTGGATTGGGCAACCTTCACCGTTGGACACTTTGAGATTGGCGCTCAACGCCGTTGAAAACTCTTAACTTGGCGCCCAACGACGTGCTAAAATCTTCGTTTGACAACCAATATCGTCAAACACTCTAAGATAGACACTCCGACGCCGTGGGGCACTCTTGGATTGGGCAACCTTCACCGTTGGACACTTTTAGATTGGCGCTCAACGCCGTTGAAAACTCTTAACTTGGCGCCCATCGACGTGCCAAAATCTTCGTTTGACAACCAACATCGTCAAACACGCTAAGATAGACACTCCGACGCCGTGGGGCACTCTTGGATTGGGCAACCGTCATTGTTGGACACTTTCAGATTGGCGCTCAACGCTGTTGAAAACTCTTAACTTGGCACCCAACGCCGTGCGAAAATCTTCGTTTGGCAACCGACATCGTCAAATATGCTCTAAGATTGACACTCCGACGCCGTTGGTCACTTTTGGATTGGCGCCCGTTGCCATTGGACTCGTTTAGATTGGCGCTCAACTCCGTTGAAAACTCTTTAACTTGGCGCCCAACGCCGTGCTAAAATCTTCGTTTGACAACCAACATCGTCAAACACTCTAAGATAGACACTCCGACGCCCTGGGGCACTCTTGGATTGGGCAACCTTCACCGTTGGACACTTTTAGATTGGCGCTCAACGCCGTTGAAAACTCTTAACTTGGCGCCCAACGACGTGCTAAAATCTTCGTTTGACAACCAACATCGTCAAACACTCTAAGATAGACACTCCGACGCTGTGGGGCACTCTTGGATTGGGCAACCGTCACTGTTGGACACTTTTAGATTGGCGGTCAACGCTGTTGAGAACTCTTAACTTGGCGCCCAACGCCGTGCTAAAATCTTCGTTTGGCAACCGACATCGTCAAATATGCTCTAAGATTGACACTCCGACGCTGTTGGTCACTTTTGAATTGGCGCCCGTTGCCATTGGACTCTTTTAGATTGGCGCTCAACTCCGTTGAAAACTCTTAACTTGGCGCCCAACGCCGTGCTAAAATCTTCGTTTGGGTACCAACATCATCAAATGTGCTCTAAGATTGACACTCCGACGCCGTTGGTCACTTTTGGATTGGCGCCCGTTGCCATTGGACTCTTTTAGATTGGCGCTCAACTCCGTTGAAAACTGTTAACTTAGCGCCCAACGACGTGCTAAAATCTTCGTTTGACAACCAACATCGTCAAACACTCTAAGATAGACACTCCGACGCCGTGGGGCACTCTTGGATTGGGCAACCTTCACCGTTGGACACTTTTAGATTGGCGCTCAACGCCGTTGAAAACTCGTAACTTGGCGCCCAACGCCGTGCTAAAATCTTCGTTTGGCAACCGACATCATCAAATATGCTCTAAGATTGACACTCCGACGCTGTTGGTCACTTTTGAATTGGCGCCCGTTGCCATTGGACTCTTTTAGATTGGCGCTCAACTCCGTTGAAAACTCTTAACTTGGCACCCAACGCCGTGCGAAAATCTTCGTTTGGCAACCGACATCGTCAAATATGCTCTAAGATTGACGCTCCGACGCCGTTGGTCACTTTTCGATTGGCGCCCGTTGCCATTGGACTCTTTTAGATTGGCGCTCAACTCCGTTGAAAACTCTTAACTTGGCGCCTAACGACATGCTAAATTCTTCGTTTGACAACCAACATCGTCAAACACTCTAAGATAGACACTCCGCCGCCGTGGGGCACTCTTGGATTGGACAACCGTCATCGTTGGACACTTTTAGATTGGCGCTCAACGCTATTGAAAACTCTTAACTTGGCGCCCAACACCGTGCTAAAATCTTCGTTTGGGTACCAACATCGTCAAACGTGCTCTAAGATTGACACTCCGACGCCGTTGGTCACTTTTGGATTGGCGCCCGTTGCCATTAGACTCTTCTAGATTGGCACTCAACGCTGTTGAAAACTCTTTAACTTGGCGCCCAACGCCGTGCTAAAATCTTCGTTTGACAACCAACATCGTCAAACACTCTAAGATAGACACTCCGACGCCGTGGGGCACTCTTGGATTGGGCAACCTTTACCGTTGGACACTTTTAGATTGGCGCTCAACGCCGTTGAAAACTCTTAACTTGGCGCCCAACGACGTGCTAAAATCTTCGTTTGACAACCAACATCGTCAAACACTCTAAGATAGACACTCCGAAGCCGTGGGGCACTCTTGGATTGGGCAACCTTCACCGTTGGACACTTTGAGATTGGCGCTTAACGCCGTTGAAAACTCTTAACTTGGCGCCCAACGACGTGCTAAAATCTTCGTTTGACAACCAACATCGTCAAACACTCTAAGATAGACACTCCGACGCCGTGGGGCACTCTTGGATTGGGCAACCTTCACCGTTGGACACTTTTAGATTGGCGCTCAACGCCGTTGAAAACTCTTAACTTGGCGCCCAACGACGTGCTAAAATATTCGTTTGACAACCAACATCGTCAAACACTCTAAGATAGACACTCCGACGCTGTGGGGCACTCTTGGATTGGGCAACCGTCACTGTTGGACACTTTTAGATTGGCGGTCAACGCTGTTGAGAACTCTTAACTTGGCGCCCAACGCCGTGCTAAAATCTTCGTTTGGCAACCGACATCGTCAAATATGCTCTAAGATTGACACTCCGACGCTGTTGGTCACTTTTGGATTGGCGCCCGTTGCCATTGGACTCTTTTAGATTGGCGGTCAACGCTGTTGAAAATTCTTAACTTGGCGCCCAACGACGTGCTAAAATCTTCGTTTGACAACCAACATCGTCAAACACTCTAAGATAGACACTCCGACGCTGTGGGGCACTCTTGGATTGGGCAACCGTCACTGTTGGACAATTTTAGATTGGCGGTCAACGCCGTTGAAAACTCTTAACTTGGCGCCCAACGACGTGCTAAAATCTTCGTTTGGGTACCAACATCGTCAAATGTGCTCTAAGATTGACACTCCGACGCCGTTGGTCACTTTTGGATTGGCGCCCGTTGCCATTGGACTCTTTTAGATTGGCGCTCAACTCCGTTGAAAACTCTTAACTTAGCGCCCAACGACGTGCTAAAATCTTCGTTTGACAACCAACATCGTCAAACACTCTAAGATAGACACTCCGACGCCGTGGGGCACTCTTGGATTGGGCAACCGTCACTGTTGGACACTTTTAGATTGGCGCTCAACGCTGTTGAAAACTCTTAACTTGGCACCCAACGCCGTGCGAAAATCTTCGTTTGGCAACCGACATCGTCAAATATGCTCTAAGATTGACACTCCGACGCCGTTGGTCACTTTTCGATTGGCGCCCGTTGCCATTGGACTCTTTTAGATTGGCGCTCAACTCCGTTGAAAACTCTTAACTTGGCGCCTAACGACGTGCTAAAATCTTCGTTTGACAACCAACATCGTCAAACACTCTAAGATAGACACTCCGACGCCGTGGGGCACTCTTGGATTGGACAACCGTCATCGTTGGACACTTTTAGATTGGCGCTCAACGCTATTGAAAACTCTTAACTTGGCGCCCAACACCGTGCTAAAATCTTCGTTTGGGTACCAACATCGTCAAACGTGCTCTAAGATTGACACTCCGACGCCGTTGGTCACTTTTGGATTGGCGCCCGTTGCCATTAGACTCTTCTAGATTGGCACTCAACGCTGTTGAAAACTCTTTAACTTGGCGCCCAACGCCGTGCTAAAATCTTCGTTTGACAACCAACATCGTCAAACACTCTAAGATAGACACTCCGACGCCGTGGGGCACTCTTGGATTGGGCACCTTCACCGTTGGACACTTTTAGATTGGCGCTCAACGCCGTTGAAAACTCTTAACTTGGCACCCAACGCCGTGCTAAAATCTTCGTTTGACAACCAACATCGTCAAACACTCTAAGATAGACACTCCGAAGCCGTGGGGCACTCTTGGATTGGGCAACCTTCACCGTTGGACACTTTGAGATTGGCGCTTAACGCCGTTGAAAACTCTTAACTTGGCGCCCAACGACGTGCTAAAATCTTCGTTTGACAACCAACATCGTCAAACACTCTAAGATAGACACTCCGACGCCGTGGGGCACTCTTGGATTGGGCAACCTTCACCGTTGGACACTTTTAGATTGGCGCTCAACGCCGTTGAAAACTCTTAACTTGGCGCCCAACGACGTGCTAAAATATTCGTTTGACAACCAACATCGTCAAACACTCTAAGATAGACACTCCGACGCTGTGGGGCACTCTTGGATTGGGCAACCGTCACTGTTGGACACTTTTAGATTGGCGGTCAACGCTGTTGAGAACTCTTAACTTGGCGCCCAACGCCGTGCTAAAATCTTCGTTTGGCAACCGACATCGTCAAATATGCTCTAAGATTGACACTCCGACGCTGTTGGTCACTTTTGGATTGGCGCCCGTTGCCATTGGACTCTTTTAGATTGGCGGTCAACGCTGTTGAAAATTCTTAACTTGGCGCCCAACGACGTGCTAAAATCTTCGTTTGACAACCAACATCGTCAAACACTCTAAGATAGACACTCCGACGCCCTGGGGCACTCTTGGATTGGGCAACCTTCACCGTTGGACACTTTTAGATTGGCGCTCAACGCCGTTGAAAACTCTTAACTTGGCGCCCAACGACGTGCTAAAATCTTCGTTTGACAACCAACATCGTCAAACACTCTAAGATAGACACTCCGACGCTGTGGGGCACTCTTGGATTGGGCAACCGTCACTGTTGGACACTTTTAGATTGGCGGTCAACGCTGTTGAGAACTCTTAACTTGGCGCCCAACGCCGTGCTAAAATCTTCGTTTGGCAACCGACATCGTCAAATATGCTCTAAGATTGACACTCCGACGCTGTTGGTCACTTTTGAATTGGCGCCCGTTGCCATTGGACTCTTTTAGATTGGCGCTCAACTCCGTTGAAAACTCTTAACTTGGCGCCCAACGCCGTGCTAAAATCTTCGTTTGGGTACCAACATCATCAAATGTGCTCTAAGATTGACACTCCGACGCCGTTGGTCACTTTTGGATTGGCGCCCGTTGCCATTGGACTCGTTTAGATTGGCGCTCAACTCCGTTGAAAACTCTTTAACTTGGCGCCCAACGCCGTGCTAAAATCTTCGTTTGACAACCAACATCGTCAAACACTCTAAGATAGACACTCCGACGCCCTGGGGCACTCTTGGATTGGGCAACCTTCACCGTTGGACACTTTTAGATTGGCGCTCAACGCCGTTGAAAACTCTTAACTTGGCGCCCAACGACGTGCTAAAATCTTCGTTTGACAACCAACATCGTCAAACACTCTAAGATAGACACTCCGACGCCGTGGGGCACTCTTGGATTGGACAACCGTCATCGTTGGACACTTTTAGATTGGCGCTCAACGCCGTTGAAAACTCTTAACTTGGCGCCCAACGACGTGCTAAAATCTTCGTTTGACAACCAACATCGTCAAACACTCTAAGATAGACACTCCGACGCTGTGGGGCACTCTTGGATTGGGCAACCGTCACTGTTGGACACTTTTAGATTGGCGGTCAACGCCGTTGAAAACTCTTAACTTGGCGCCCAACGACGTGCTAAAATCTTCGTTTGGGTACCAACATCGTCAAATGTGCTCTAAGATTGACACTCCGACGCCGTTGGTCACTTTTGGATTGGCGCCCGTTGCCATTGGACTCTTTTAGATTGGCGCTCAACTCCGTTGAAAACTCTTAACTTAGCGCCCAACGACGTGCTAAAATCTTCGTTTGACAACCAACATCGTCAAACACTCTAAGATAGACACTCCGACGCCGTGGGGCACTCTTGGATTGGGCAACCGTCACTGTTGGACACTTTTAGATTGGCGCTCAACGCTGTTGAAAACTCTTAACTTGGCGCCCAACACCGTGCTAAAATCTTCGTTTGGGTACCAACATCGTCAAACGTGCTCTAAGATTGACACTCCGACGCCGTTGGTCACTTTTGGATTGGCGCCCGTTGCCATTAGACTCTTCTAGATTGGCACTCAACGCTGTTGAAAACTCTTTAACTTGGCGCCCAACGCCGTGCTAAAATCTTCGTTTGACAACCAACATCGTCAAACACTCTAAGATAGACACTCCGACGCCGTGGGGCACTCTTGGATTGGGCACCTTCACCGTTGGACACTTTTAGATTGGCGCTCAACGCCGTTGAAAACTCTTAACTTGGCACCCAACGCCGTGCTAAAATCTTCGTTTGACAACCAACATCGTCAAACACTCTAAGATAGACACTCCGAAGCCGTGGGGCACTCTTGGATTGGGCAACCTTCACCGTTGGACACTTTGAGATTGGCGCTTAACGCCGTTGAAAACTCTTAACTTGGCGCCCAACGACGTGCTAAAATCTTCGTTTGACAACCAACATCGTCAAACACTCTAAGATAGACACTCCGACGCCGTGGGGCACTCTTGGATTGGGCAACCTTCACCGTTGGACACTTTTAGATTGGCGCTCAACGCCGTTGAAAACTCTTAACTTGGCGCCCAACGACGTGCTAAAATATTCGTTTGACAACCAACATCGTCAAACACTCTAAGATAGACACTCCGACGCTGTGGGGCACTCTTGGATTGGGCAACCGTCACTGTTGGACACTTTTAGATTGGCGGTCAACGCTGTTGAGAACTCTTAACTTGGCGCCCAACGCCGTGCTAAAATCTTCGTTTGGCAACCGACATCGTCAAATATGCTCTAAGATTGACACTCCGACGCTGTTGGTCACTTTTGGATTGGCGCCCGTTGCCATTGGACTCTTTTAGATTGGCGGTCAACGCTGTTGAAAATTCTTAACTTGGCGCCCAACGACGTGCTAAAATCTTCGTTTGACAACCAACATCGTCAAACACTCTAAGATAGACACTCCGACGCCCTGGGGCACTCTTGGATTGGGCAACCTTCACCGTTGGACACTTTTAGATTGGCGCTCAACGCCGTTGAAAACTCTTAACTTGGCGCCCAACGACGTGCTAAAATCTTCGTTTGACAACCAACATCGTCAAACACTCTAAGATAGACACTCCGACGCTGTGGGGCACTCTTGGATTGGGCAACCGTCACTGTTGGACACTTTTAGATTGGCGGTCAACGCTGTTGAGAACTCTTAACTTGGCGCCCAACGCCGTGCTAAAATCTTCGTTTGGCAACCGACATCGTCAAATATGCTCTAAGATTGACACTCCGACGCTGTTGGTCACTTTTGAATTGGCGCCCGTTGCCATTGGACTCTTTTAGATTGGCGCTCAACTCCGTTGAAAACTCTTAACTTGGCGCCCAACGCCGTGCTAAAATCTTCGTTTGGGTACCAACATCATCAAATGTGCTCTAAGATTGACACTCCGACGCCGTTGGTCACTTTTGGATTGGCGCCCGTTGCCATTGGACTCGTTTAGATTGGCGCTCAACTCCGTTGAAAACTCTTTAACTTGGCGCCCAACGCCGTGCTAAAATCTTCGTTTGACAACCAACATCGTCAAACACTCTAAGATAGACACTCCGACGCCCTGGGGCACTCTTGGATTGGGCAACCTTCACCGTTGGACACTTTTAGATTGGCGCTCAACGCCGTTGAAAACTCTTAACTTGGCGCCCAACGACGTGCTAAAATCTTCGTTTGACAACCAACATCGTCAAACACTCTAAGATAGACACTCCGACGCCGTGGGGCACTCTTGGATTGGACAACCGTCATCGTTGGACACTTTTAGATTGGCGCTCAACGCCGTTGAAAACTCTTAACTTGGCGCCCAACGACGTGCTAAAATCTTCGTTTGACAACCAACATCGTCAAACACTCTAAGATAGACACTCCGACGCTGTGGGGCACTCTTGGATTGGGCAACCGTCACTGTTGGACACTTTTAGATTGGCGGTCAACGCCGTTGAAAACTCTTAACTTGGCGCCCAACGACGTGCTAAAATCTTCGTTTGGGTACCAACATCGTCAAATGTGCTCTAAGATTGACACTCCGACGCCGTTGGTCACTTTTGGATTGGCGCCCGTTGCCATTGGACTCTTTTAGATTGGCGCTCAACTCCGTTGAAAACTCTTAACTTAGCGCCCAACGACGTGCTAAAATCTTCGTTTGACAACCAACATCGTCAAACACTCTAAGATAGACACTCCGACGCCGTGGGGCACTCTTGGATTGGGCAACCGTCACTGTTGGACACTTTTAGATTGGCGCTCAACGCTGTTGAAAACTCTTAACTTGGCACCCAACGCCGTGCGAAAATCTTCGTTTGGCAACCGACATCGTCAAATATGCTCTAAGATTGACACTCCGACGCCGTTGGTCACTTTTCGATTGGCGCCCGTTGCCATTGGACTCTTTTAGATTGGCGCTCAACTCCGTTGAAAACTCTTAACTTGGCGCCTAACGACGTGCTAAAATCTTCGTTTGACAACCAACATCGTCAAACACTCTAAGATAGACACTCCGACGCCGTAGGGCACTCTTGGATTGGACAACCGTCATCGTTGGACACTTTTAGATTGGCGCTCAACGCTATTGAAAACTCTTAACTTGGCGCCCAACACCGTGCTAAAATCTTCGTTTGGGTACCAACATCGTCAAACGTGCTCTAAGATTGACACTCCGACGCCGTTGGTCACTTTTGGATTGGCGCCCGTTGCCATTGGACTCTTTTAGATTGGCGGTCAACGCTGTTGAAAATTCTTAACTTGGCGCCCAACGACGTGCTAAAATCTTCGTTTGACAACCAACATCGTCAAACACTCTAAGATAGACACTCCGACGCCGTGGGGCACTCTTGGATTGGGCAACCTTCACCGTTGGACACTTTTAGATTGGCGCTCAACGCCGTTGAAAACTCTTAACTTGGCGCCCATCGACGTGCCAAAATCTTCGTTTGACAACCAACATCGTCAAACACGCTAAGATAGACACTCCGACGCCGTGGGGCACTCTTGGATTGGGCAACCGTCATTGTTGGACACTTTCAGATTGGCGCTCAACGCTGTTGAAAACTCTTAACTTGGCACCCAACGCCGTGCGAAAATCTTCGTTTGGCAACCGACATCGTCAAATATGCTCTAAGATTGACACTCCGACGCCGTTGGTCACTTTTGGATTGGCGCCCGTTGCCATTGGACTCGTTTAGATTGGCGCTCAACTCCGTTGAAAACTCTTTAACTTGGCGCCCAACGCCGTGCTAAAATCTTCGTTTGACAACCAACATCGTCAAACACTCTAAGATAGACACTCCGACGCCCTGGGGCACTCTTGGATTGGGCAACCTTCACCGTTGGACACTTTTAGATTGGCGCTCAACGCCGTTGAAAACTCTTAACTTGGCGCCCAACGACGTGCTAAAATCTTCGTTTGACAACCAACATCGTCAAACACTCTAAGATAGACACTCCGACGCTGTGGGGCACTCTTGGATTGGGCAACCGTCACTGTTGGACACTTTTAGATTGGCGGTCAACGCTGTTGAGAACTCTTAACTTGGCGCCCAACGCCGTGCTAAAATCTTCGTTTGGCAACCGACATCGTCAAATATGCTCTAAGATTGACACTCCGACGCTGTTGGTCACTTTTGAATTGGCGCCCGTTGCCATTGGACTCTTTTAGATTGGCGCTCAACTCCGTTGAAAACTCTTAACTTGGCGCCCAACGCCGTGCTAAAATCTTCGTTTGGGTACCAACATCATCAAATGTGCTCTAAGATTGACACTCCGACGCCGTTGGTCACTTTTGGATTGGCGCCCGTTGCCATTGGACTCTTTTAGATTGGCGCTCAACTCCGTTGAAAACTGTTAACTTAGCGCCCAACGACGTGCTAAAATCTTCGTTTGACAACCAACATCGTCAAACACTCTAAGATAGACACTCCGACGCCGTGGGGCACTCTTGGATTGGGCAACCTTCACCGTTGGACACTTTTAGATTCGCGCTCAACGCCGTTGAAAACTCGTAACTTGGCGCCCAACGCCGTGCTAAAATCTTCGTTTGGCAACCGACATCATCAAATATGCTCTAAGATTGACACTCCGACGCTGTTGGTCACTTTTGAATTGGCGCCCGTTGCCATTGGACTCTTTTAGATTGGCGCTCAACTCCGTTGAAAACTCTTAACTTGGCACCCAACGCCGTGCGAAAATCTTCGTTTGGCAACCGACATCGTCAAATATGCTCTAAGATTGACGCTCCGACGCCGTTGGTCACTTTTCGATTGGCGCCCGTTGCCATTGGACTCTTTTAGATTGGCGCTCAACTCCGTTGAAAACTCTTAACTTGGCGCCTAACGACATGCTAAATTCTTCGTTTGACAACCAACATCGTCAAACACTCTAAGATAGACACTCCGCCGCCGTGGGGCACTCTTGGATTGGACAACCGTCATCGTTGGACACTTTTAGATTGGCGCTCAACGCTATTGAAAACTCTTAACTTGGCGCCCAACACCGTGCTAAAATCTTCGTTTGGGTACCAACATCGTCAAACGTGCTCTAAGATTGACACTCCGACGCCGTTGGTCACTTT
Organism: Eilema griseolum; assembly: GCA_963662185.1. Lineage (NCBI taxonomy): Eukaryota > Metazoa > Arthropoda > Insecta > Lepidoptera > Erebidae > Eilema > Eilema griseolum. The sequence continues at coordinate 20,793,540 of OY759251.1, read as the reverse complement.
TGGATTGGCGCCCGTTGCCATTAGACTCTTCTAGATTGGCACTCAACGCTGTTGAAAACTCTTTAACTTGGCGCCCAACGCCGTGCTAAAATCTTCGTTTGACAACCAACATCGTCAAACACTCTAAGATAGACACTCCGACGCCGTGGGGCACTCTTGGATTGGGCAACCTTTACCGTTGGACACTTTTAGATTGGCGCTCAACGCCGTTGAAAACTCTTAACTTGGCGCCCAACGACGTGCTAAAATCTTCGTTTGACAACCAACATCGTCAAACACTCTAAGATAGACACTCCGAAGCCGTGGGGCACTCTTGGATTGGGCAACCTTCACCGTTTGACACTTTGAGATTGGCGCTTAACGCCGTTGAAAACTCTTAACTTGGCGCCCAACGACGTGCTAAAATCTTCGTTTGACAACCAACATCGTCAAACACTCTAAGATAGACACTCCGACGCCGTGGGGCACTCTTGGATTGGGCAACCTTCACCGTTGGACACTTTTAGATTGGCGCTCAACGCCGTTGAAAACTCTTAACTTGGCGCCCAACGACGTGCTAAAATATTCGTTTGACAACCAACATCGTCAAACACTCTAAGATAGACACTCCGACGCTGTGGGGCACTCTTGGATTGGGCAACCGTCACTGTTGGACACTTTTAGATTGGCGGTCAACGCTGTTGAGAACTCTTAACTTGGCGCCCAACGCCGTGCTAAAATCTTCGTTTGGCAACCGACATCGTCAAATATGCTCTAAGATTGACACTCCGACGCTGTTGGTCACTTTTGGATTGGCGCCCGTTGCCATTGGACTCTTTAAGATTGGCGGTCAACGCTGTTGAAAATTCTTAACTTGGCGCCCAACGACGTGCTAAAATCTTCGTTTGACAACCAACATCGTCAAACACTCTAAGATAGACACTCCGACGCTGTGGGGCACTCTTGGATTGGGCAACCGTCACTGTTGGACACTTTTAGATTGGCGGTCAACGCCGTTGAAAACTCTTAACTTGGCGCCCAACGACGTGCTAAAATCTTCGTTTGGGTACCAACATCGTCAAATGTGCTCTAAGATTGACACTCCGACGCCGTTGGTCACTTTTGGATTGGCGCCCGTTGCCATTGGACTCTTTTAGATTGGCGCTCAACTCCGTTGAAAACTCTTAACTTAGCGCCCAACGACGTGCTAAAATCTTCGTTTGACAACCAACATCGTCAAACACTCTAAGATAGACACTCCGACGCCGTGGGGCACTCTTGGATTGGGCAACCGTCACTGTTGGACACTTTTAGATTGGCGCTCAACGCTGTTGAAAACTCTTAACTTGGCACCCAACGCCGTGCGAAAATCTTCGTTTGGCAACCGACATCGTCAAATATGCTCTAAGATTGACACTCCGACGCCGTTGGTCACTTTTCGATTGGCGCCCGTTGCCATTGGACTCTTTTAGATTGGCGCTCAACTCCGTTGAAAACTCTTAACTTGGCGCCTAACGACGTGCTAAAATCTTCGTTTGACAACCAACATCGTCAAACACTCTAAGATAGACACTCCGACGCCGTGGGGCACTCTTGGATTGGACAACCGTCATCGTTGGACACTTTTAGATTGGCGCTCAACGCTATTGAAAACTCTTAACTTGGCGCCCAACACCGTGCTAAAATCTTCGTTTGGGTACCAACATCGTCAAACGTGCTCTAAGATTGACACTCCGACGCCGTTGGTCACTTTTGGAATGGCGCCCGTTGCCATTAGACTCTTCTAGATTGGCACTCAACGCTGTTGAAAACTCTTTAACTTGGCGCCCAACGCCGTGCTAAAATCTTCGTTTGACAACCAACATCGTCAAACACTCTAAGATAGACACTCCGACGCCGTGGGGCACTCTTGGATTGGGCACCTTCACCGTTGGACACTTTTAGATTGGCGCTCAACGCCGTTGGAAACTCTTAACTTGGCACCCAACGCCGTGCTAAAATCTTCGTTTGACAACCAACATCGTCAAACACTCTAAGATAGACACTCCGAAGCCGTGGGGCACTCTTGGATTGGGCAACCTTCACCGTTGGACACTTTGAGATTGGCGCTTAACGCCGTTGAAAACTCTTAACTTGGCGCCCAACGACGTGCTAAAATCTTCGTTTGACAACCAACATCGTCAAACACTCTAAGATAGACACTCCGACGCCGTGGGGCACTCTTGGATTGGGCAACCTTCACCGTTGGACACTTTTAGATTGGCGCTCAACGCCGTTGAAAACTCTTAACTTGGCGCCCAACGACGTGCTAAAATATTCGTTTGACAACCAACATCGTCAAACACTCTAAGATAGACACTCCGACGCTGTGGGGCACTCTTGGATTGGGCAACCTTCACTGTTGGACACTTTTAGATTGGCGGTCAACGCTGTTGAGAACTCTTAACTTGGCGCCCAACGCCGTGCTAAAATCTTCGTTTGGCAACCGACATCGTCAAATATGCTCTAAGATTGACACTCCGACGCTGTTGGTCACTTTTGGATTGGCGCCCGTTGCCATTGGACTCTTTTAGATTGGCGGTCAACGCTGTTGAAAATTCTTAACTTGGCGCCCAACGACGTGCTAAAATCTTCGTTTGACAACCAACATCGTCAAACACTCTAAGATAGACACTCCGACGCTGTGGGGCACTCTTGGATTGGGCAACCGTCACTGTTGGACACTTTTAGATTGGCGGTCAACGCCGTTGAAAACTCTTAACTTGGCGCCCAACGACGTGCTAAAATCTTCGTTTGGGTACCAACATCGTCAAATGTGCTCTAAGATTGACACTCCGACGCCGTTGGTCACTTTTGGATTGGCGCCCGTTGCCATTGGACTCTTTTAGATTGGCGCTCAACTCCGTTGAAAACTCTTAACTTAGCGCCCAACGACGTGCTAAAATCTTCGTTTGACAACCAACATCGTCAAACACTCTAAGATAGACACTCCGACGCCGTGGGGCACTCTTGGATTGGGCAACCGTCACTGTTGGACACTTTTAGATTGGCGCTCAACGCTGTTGAAAACTCTTAACTTGGCACCCAACGCCGTGCGAAAATCTTCGTTTGGCAACCGACATCGTCAAATATGCTCTAAGATTGACACTCCGACGCCGTTGGTCACTTTTCGATTGGCGCCCGTTGCCATTGGACTCTTTTAGATTGGCGCTCAACTCCGTTGAAAACTCTTAACTTGGCGCCTAACGACGTGCTAAAATCTTCGTTTGACAACCAACATCGTCAAACACTCTAAGATAGACACTCCGACGCCGTGGGGCACTCTTGGATTGGACAACCGTCATCGTTGGACACTTTTAGATTGGCGCTCAACGCTATTGAAAACTCTTAACTTGGCGCCCAACACCGTGCTAAAATCTTCGTTTGGGTACCAACATCGTCAAACGTGCTCTAAGATTGACACTCCGACGCCGTTGGTCACTTTTGGATTGGCGCCCGTTGCCATTAGACTCTTCTAGATTGGCACTCAACGCTGTTGAAAACTCTTTAACTTGGCGCCCAACGCCGTGCTAAAATCTTCGTTTGACAACCAACATCGTCAAACACTCTAAGATAGACACTCCGACGCCGTGGGGCACTCTTGGATTGGGCACCTTCACCGTTGGACACTTTTAGATTGGCGCTCAACGCCGTTGAAAACTCTTAACTTGGCACCCAACGCCGTGCTAAAATCTTCGTTTGACAACCAACATCGTCAAACACTCTAAGATAGACACTCCGAAGCCGTGGGGCACTCTTGGATTGGGCAACCTTCACCGTTGGACACTTTGAGATTGGCGCTTAACGCCGTTGAAAACTCTTAACTTGGCGCCCAACGACGTGCTAAAATCTTCGTTTGACAACCAACATCGTCAAACACTCTAAGATAGACACTCCGACGCCGTGGGGCACTCTTGGATTGGGCAACCTTCACCGTTGGACACTTTTAGATTGGCGCTCAACGCCGTTGAAAACTCTTAACTTGGCGCCCAACGACGTGCTAAAATATTCGTTTGACAACCAACATCGTCAAACACTCTAAGATAGACACTCCGACGCTGTGGGGCACTCTTGGATTGGGCAACCGTCACTGTTGGACACTTTTAGATTGGCGGTCAACGCTGTTGAGAACTCTTAACTTGGCGCCCAACGCCGTGCTAAAATCTTCGTTTGGCAACCGACATCGTCAAATATGCTCTAAGATTGACACTCCGACGCTGTTGGTCACTTTTGGATTGGCGCCCGTTGCCATTGGACTCTTTTAGATTGGCGGTCAACGCTGTTGAAAATTCTTAACTTGGCGCCCAACGACGTGCTAAAATCTTCGTTTGACAACCAACATCGTCAAACACTCTAAGATAGACACTCCGACGCTGTGGGGCACTCTTGGATTGGGCAACCGTCACTGTTGGACACTTTTAGATTGGCGGTCAACGCCGTTGAAAACTCTTAACTTGGCGCCCAACGACGTGCTAAAATCTTCGTTTGGGTACCAACATCGTCAAATGTGCTCTAAGATTGACACTCCGACGCCGTTGGTCACTTTTGGATTGGCGCCCGTTGCCATTGGACTCTTTTAGATTGGCGCTCAACTCCGTTGAAAACTCTTAACTTAGCGCCCAACGACGTGCTAAAATCTTCGTTTGACAACCAACATCGTCAAACACTCTAAGATAGACACTCCGATGCCGTGGGGCACTCTTGGATTGGGCAACCGTCACTGTTGGACACTTTTAGATTGGCGCTCAACGCTGTTGAAAACTCTTAACTTGGCACCCAACGCCGTGCGAAAATCTTCGTTTGGCAACCGACATCGTCAAATATGCTCTAAGATTGACACTCCGACGCCGTTGGTCACTTTTCGATTGGCGCCCGTTGCCATTGGACTCTTTTAGATTGGCGCTCAACTCCGTTGAAAACTCTTAACTTGGCGCCTAACGACGTGCTAAAATCTTCGTTTGACAACCAACATCGTCAAACACTCTAAGATAGACACTCCGACGCCGTGGGGCACTCTTGGATTGGACAACCGTCATCGTTGGACACTTTTAGATTGGCGCTCAACGCTATTGAAAACTCTTAACTTGGCGCCCAACACCGTGCTAAAATCTTCGTTTGGGTACCAACATCGTCAAACGTGCTCTAAGATTGACACTCCGACGCCGTTGGTCACTTTTGGATTGGCGCCCGTTGCCATTGGACTCTTTTAGATTGGCGGTCAACGCTGTTGAAAATTCTTAACTTGGCGCCCAACGACGTGCTAAAATCTTCGTTTGACAACCAACATCGTCAAACACTCTAAGATAGACACTCCGACGCCGTGGGGCACTCTTGGATTGGGCAACCTTCACCGTTGGACACTTTTAGATTGGCGCTCAACGCCGTTGAAAACTCTTAACTTGGCGCCCATCGACGTGCCAAAATCTTCGTTTGACAACCAACATCGTCAAACACGCTAAGATAGACACTCCGAAGCCGTGGGGCACTCTTGGATTGGGCAACCGTCATTGTTGGACACTTTCAGATTGGCGCTCAACGCTGTTGAAAACTCTTAACTTGGCACCCAACGCCGTGCGAAAATCTTCGTTTGGCAACCGACATCGTCAAATATGCTCTAAGATTGACACTCCGACGCCGTTGGTCACTTTTGGATTGGCGCCCGTTGCCATTGGACTCGTTTAGATTGGCGCTCAACTCCGTTGAAAACTCTTTAACTTGGCGCCCAACGCCGTGCTAAAATCTTCGTTTGACAACCAACATCGTCAAACACTCTAAGATAGACACTCCGACGCCCTGGGGCACTCTTGGATTGGGCAACCTTCACCGTTGGACACTTTTAGATTGGCGCTCAACGCCGTTGAAAACTCTTAACTTGGCGCCCAACGACGTGCTAAAATCTTCGTTTGACAACCAACATCGTCAAACACTCTAAGATAGACACTCCGACGCTGTGGGGCACTCTTGGATTGGGCAACCGTCACTGTTGGACACTTTTAGATTGGCGGTCAACGCTGTTGAGAACTCTTAACTTGGCGCCCAACGCCGTGCTAAAATCTTCGTTTGGCAACCGACATCGTCAAATATGCTCTAAGATTGACACTCCGACGCTGTTGGTCACTTTTGAATTGGCGCCCGTTGCCATTGGACTCTTTTAGATTGGCGCTCAACTCCGTTGAAAACTCTTAACTTGGCGCCCAACGCCGTGCTAAAATCTTCGTTTGGGTACCAACATCATCAAATGTGCTCTAAGATTGACACTCCGACGCCGTTGGTCACTTTTGGATTGGCGCCCGTTGCCATTGGACTCTTTTAGATTGGCGCTCAACTCCGTTGAAAACTGTTAACTTAGCGCCCAACGACGTGCTAAAATCTTCGTTTGACAACCAACATCGTCAAACACTCTAAGATAGACACTCCGACGCCGTGGGGCACTCTTGGATTGGGCAACCTTCACCGTTGGACACTTTTAGATTGGCGCTCAACGCCGTTGAAAACTCGTAACTTGGCGCCCAACGCCGTGCTAAAATCTTCGTTTGGCAACCGACATCATCAAATATGCTCTAAGATTGACACTCCGACGCTGTTGGTCACTTTTGAATTGGCGCCCGTTGCCATTGGACTCTTTTAGATTGGCGCTCAACTCCGTTGAAAACTCTTAACTTGGCACCCAACGCCGTGCGAAAATCTTCGTTTGGCAACCGACATCGTCAAATATGCTCTAAGATTGACGCTCCGACGCCGTTGGTCACTTTTCGATTGGCGCCCGTTGCCATTGGACTCTTTTAGATTGGCGCTCAACTCCGTTGAAAACTCTTAACTTGGCGCCTAACGACATGCTAAATTCTTCGTTTGACAACCAACATCGTCAAACACTCTAAGATAGACACTCCGCCGCCGTGGGGCACTCTTGGATTGGACAACCGTCATCGTTGGACACTTTTAGATTGGCGCTCAACGCTATTGAAAACTCTTAACTTGGCGCCCAACACCGTGCTAAAATCTTCGTTTGGGTACCAACATCGTCAAACGTGCTCTAAGATTGACACTCCGACGCCGTTGGTCACTTTTGGATTGGCGCCCGTTGCCATTAGACTCTTCTAGATTGGCACTCAACGCTGTTGAAAACTCTTTAACTTGGCGCCCAACGCCGTGCTAAAATCTTCGTTTGACAACCAACATCGTCAAACACTCTAAGATAGACACTCCGACGCCGTGGGGCACTCTTGGATTGGGCAACCTTTACCGTTGGACACTTTTAGATTGGCGCTCAACGCCGTTGAAAACTCTTAACTTGGCGCCCAACGACGTGCTAAAATCTTCGTTTGACAACCAACATCGTCAAACACTCTAAGATAGACACTCCGAAGCCGTGGGGCACTCTTGGATTGGGCAACCTTCACCGTTGGACACTTTGAGATTGGCGCTTAACGCCGTTGAAAACTCTTAACTTGGCGCCCAACGACGTGCTAAAATCTTCGTTTGACAACCAACATCGTCAAACACTCTAAGATAGACACTCCGACGCCGTGGGGCACTCTTGGATTGGGCAACCTTCACCGTTGGACACTTTTAGATTGGCGCTCAACGCCGTTGAAAACTCTTAACTTGGCGCCCAACGACGTGCTAAAATATTCGTTTGACAACCAACATCGTCAAACACTCTAAGATAGACACTCCGACGCTGTGGGGCACTCTTGGATTGGGCAACCGTCACTGTTGGACACTTTTAGATTGGCGGTCAACGCTGTTGAGAACTCTTAACTTGGCGCCCAACGCCGTGCTAAAATCTTCGTTTGGCAACCGACATCGTCAAATATGCTCTAAGATTGACACTCCGACGCTGTTGGTCACTTTTGGATTGGCGCCCGTTGCCTCTGGACTCTTTTAGATTGGCGGTCAACGCTGTTGAAAATTCTTAACTTGGCGCCCAACGACGTGCTAAAATCTTCGTTTGACAACCAACATCGTCAAACACTCTAAGATAGACACTCCGACGCTGTGGGGCACTCTTGGATTGGGCAACCGTCACTGTTGGACACTTTTAGATTGGCGGTCAACGCCGTTGAAAACTCTTAACTTGGCGCCCAACGACGTGCTAAAATCTTCGTTTGGGTACCAACATCGTCAAATGTGCTCTAAGATTGACACTCCGACGCCGTTGGTCACTTTTGGATTGGCGCCCGTTGCCATTGGACTCTTTTAGATTGGCGCTCAACTCCGTTGAAAACTCTTAACTTAGCGCCCAACGACGTGCTAAAATCTTCGTTTGACAACCAACATCGTCAAACACTCTAAGATAGACACTCCGACGCCGTGGGGCACTCTTGGATTGGGCAACCGTCACTGTTGGACACTTTTAGATTGGCGCTCAACGCTGTTGAAAACTCTTAACTTGGCACCCAACGCCGTGCGAAAATCTTCGTTTGGCAACCGACATCGTCAAATATGCTCTAAGATTGACACTCCGACGCCGTTGGTCACTTTTCGATTGGCGCCCGTTGCCATTGGACTCTTTTAGATTGGCGCGCAACTCCGTTGAAAACTCTTAACTTGGCGCCTAACGACGTGCTAAAATCTTCGTTTGACAACCAACATCGTCAAACACTCTAAGATAGACACTCCGACGCCGTGGGGCACTCTTGGATTGGACAACCGTCATCGTTGGACACTTTTAGATTGGCGCTCAACGCTATTGAAAACTCTTAACTTGGCGCCCAACACCGTGCTAAAATCTTCGTTTGGGTACCAACATCGTCAAACGTGCTCTAAGATTGACACTCCGACGCCGTTGGTCACTTTTGGATTGGCGCCCGTTGCCATTAGACTCTTCTAGATTGGCACTCAACGCTGTTGAAAACTCTTTAACTTGGCGCCCAACGCCGTGCTAAAATCTTCGTTTGACAACCAACATCGTCAAACACTCTAAGATAGACACTCCGACGCCGTGGGGCACTCTTGGATTGGGCACCTTCACCGTTGGACACTTTTAGATTGGCGCTCAACGCCGTTGAAAACTCTTAACTTGGCACCCAACGCCGTGCTAAAATCTTCGTTTGACAACCAACATCGTCAAACACTCTAAGATAGACACTCCGAAGCCGTGGGGCACTCTTGGATTGGGCAACCTTCACCGTTGGACACTTTGAGATTGGCGCTTAACGCCGTTGAAAACTCTTAACTTGGCGCCCAACGACGTGCTAAAATCTTCGTTTGACAACCAACATCGTCAAACACTCTAAGATAGACACTCCGACGCCGTGGGGCACTCTTGGATTGGGCAACCTTTACCGTTGGACACTTTTAGATTGGCGCTCAACGCCGTTGAAAACTCTTAACTTGGCGCCCAACGACGTGCTAAAATCTTCGTTTGACAACCAACATCGTCAAACACTCTAAGATAGACACTCCGAAGCCGTGGGGCACTCTTGGATTGGGCAACCTTCACCGTTGGACACTTTGAGATTGGCGCTTAACGCCGTTGAAAACTCTTAACTTGGCGCCCAACGACGTGCTAAAATCTTCGTTTGACAACCAACATCGTCAAACACTCTAAGATAGACACTCCGACGCCGTGGGGCACTCTTGGATTGGGCAACCTTCACCGTTGGACACTTTTAGATTGGCGCTCAACGCCGTTGAAAACTCTTAACTTGGCGCCCAACGACGTGCTAAAATATTCGTTTGACAACCAACATCGTCAAACACTCTAAGATAGACACTCCGACGCTGTGGGGCACTCTTGGATTGGGCAACCGTCACTGTTGGACACTTTTAGATTGGCGGTCAACGCTGTTGAGAACTCTTAACTTGGCGCCCAACGCCGTGCTAAAATCTTCGTTTGGCAACCGACATCGTCAAATATGCTCTAAGATTGACACTCCGACGCTGTTGGTCACTTTTGGATTGGCGCCCGTTGCCTCTGGACTCTTTTAGATTGGCGGTCAACGCTGTTGAAAATTCTTAACTTGGCGCCCAACGACGTGCTAAAATCTTCGTTTGACAACCAACATCGTCAAACACTCTAAGATAGACACTCCGACGCTGTGGGGCACTCTTGGATTGGGCAACCGTCACTGTTGGACACTTTTAGATTGGCGGTCAACGCCGTTGAAAACTCTTAACTTGGCGCCCAACGACGTGCTAAAATCTTCGTTTGGGTACCAACATCGTCAAATGTGCTCTAAGATTGACACTCCGACGCCGTTGGTCACTTTTGGATTGGCGCCCGTTGCCATTGGACTCTTTTAGATTGGCGCTCAACTCCGTTGAAAACTCTTAACTTAGCGCCCAACGACGTGCTAAAATCTTCGTTTGACAACCAACATCGTCAAACACTCTAAGATAGACACTCCGACGCCGTGGGGCACTCTTGGATTGGGCAACCGTCACTGTTGGACACTTTTAGATTGGCGCTCAACGCTGTTGAAAACTCTTAACTTGGCACCCAACGCCGTGCGAAAATCTTCGTTTGGCAACCGACATCGTCAAATATGCTCTAAGATTGACACTCCGACGCCGTTGGTCACTTTTCGATTGGCGCCCGTTGCCATTGGACTCTTTTAGATTGGCGCGCAACTCCGTTGAAAACTCTTAACTTGGCGCCTAACGACGTGCTAAAATCTTCGTTTGACAACCAACATCGTCAAACACTCTAAGATAGACACTCCGACGCCGTGGGGCACTCTTGGATTGGACAACCGTCATCGTTGGACACTTTTAGATTGGCGCTCAACGCTATTGAAAACTCTTAACTTGGCGCCCAACACCGTGCTAAAATCTTCGTTTGGGTACCAACATCGTCAAACGTGCTCTAAGATTGACACTCCGACGCCGTTGGTCACTTTTGGATTGGCGCCCGTTGCCATTAGACTCTTCTAGATTGGCACTCAACGCTGTTGAAAACTCTTTAACTTGGCGCCCAACGCCGTGCTAAAATCTTCGTTTGACAACCAACATCGTCAAACACTCTAAGATAGACACTCCGACGCCGTGGGGCACTCTTGGATTGGGCACCTTCACCGTTGGACACTTTTAGATTGGCGCTCAACGCCGTTGAAAACTCTTAACTTGGCACCCAACGCCGTGCTAAAATCTTCGTTTGACAACCAACATCGTCAAACACTCTAAGATAGACACTCCGAAGCCGTGGGGCACTCTTGGATTGGGCAACCTTCACCGTTGGACACTTTGAGATTGGCGCTTAACGCCGTTGAAAACTCTTAACTTGGCGCCCAACGACGTGCTAAAATCTTCGTTTGACAACCAACATCGTCAAACACTCTAAGATAGACACTCCGACGCCGTGGGGCACTCTTGGATTGGGCAACCTTCACCGTTGGACACTTTTAGATTGGCGCTCAACGCCGTTGAAAACTCTTAACTTGGCGCCCAACGACGTGCTAAAATATTCGTTTGACAACCAACATCGTCAAACACTCTAAGATAGACACTCCGACGCTGTGGGGCACTCTTGGATTGGGCAACCGTCACTGTTGGACACTTTTAGATTGGCGGTCAACGCTGTTGAGAACTCTTAACTTGGCGCCCAACGCCGTGCTAAAATCTTCGTTTGGCAACCGACATCGTCAAATATGCTCTAAGATTGACACTCCGACGCTGTTGGTCACTTTTGGATTGGCGCCCGTTGCCATTGGACTCTTTTAGATTGGCGGTCAACGCTGTTGAAAATTCTTAACTTGGCGCCCAACGACGTGCTAAAATCTTCGTTTGACAACCAACATCGTCAAACACTCTAAGATAGACACTCCGACGCTGTGGGGCACTCTTGGATTGGGCAACCGTCACTGTTGGACACTTTTAGATTGGCGGTCAACGCCGTTGAAAACTCTTAACTTGGCGCCCAACGACGTGCTAAAATCTTCGTTTGGGTACCAACATCGTCAAATGTGCTCTAAGATTGACACTCCGACGCCGTTGGTCACTTTTGGATTGGCGCCCGTTGCCATTGGACTCTTTTAGATTGGCGCTCAACTCCGTTGAAAACTCTTAACTTAGCGCCCAACGACGTGCTAAAATCTTCGTTTGACAACCAACATCGTCAAACACTCTAAGATAGACACTCCGACGCCGTGGGGCACTCTTGGATTGGGCAACCGTCACTGTTGGACACTTTTAGATTGGCGCTCAACGCTGTTGAAAACTCTTAACTTGGCACCCAACGCCGTGCGAAAATCTTCGTTTGGCAACCGACATCGTCAAATATGCTCTAAGATTGACACTCCGACGCCGTTGGTCACTTTTCGATTGGCGCCCGTTGCCATTGGACTCTTTTAGATTGGCGCTCAACTCCGTTGAAAACTCTTAACTTGGCGCCTAACGACGTGCTAAAATCTTCGTTTGACAACCAACATCGTCAAACACTCTAAGATAGACACTCCGACGCCGTGGGGCACTCTTGGATTGGACAACCGTCATCGTTGGACACTTTTAGATTGGCGCTCAACGCTATTGAAAACTCTTAACTTGGCGCCCAACACCGTGCTAAAATCTTCGTTTGGGTACCAACATCGTCAAACGTGCTCTAAGATTGACACTCCGACGCCGCTGGTCACTTTTGGATTGGCGCCCGTTGCCATTAGACTCTTCTAGATTGGCACTCAACGCTGTTGAAAACTCTTTAACTTGGCGCCCAACGCCGTGCTAAAATCTTCGTTTGACAACCAACATCGTCAAACACTCTAAGATAGACACTCCGACGCCGTGGGGCACTCTTGGATTGGGCACCTTCACCGTTGGACACTTTTAGATTGGCGCTCAACGCCGTTGAAAACTCTTAACTTGGCACCCAACGCCGTGCTAAAATCTTCGTTTGGCAACCGACATCATCAAATATGCTCTAAGATTGACACTCCGACGCTGTTGGTCACTTTTGAATTGGCGCCCGTTGCCATTGGACTCTTTCAGATTGGCGCTCAACTCCGTTGAAAACTTTTAACTTGGCGCCCAACGACGTGCTAAAATCTTCGTTTGAAACCCACATCGTCAAACACTCTAAGATAGACACTCCGACGCCGTGGGGCACTCTTGGATTGGGCAACCTTCACCGTTGGACACTTTTAGATTGGCGCTCAACGCCGTTGAAAACTCTTAACTTGGCGCCCAACGACGTGCTAAAATCTTCGTTTGACAACCAACATCGTCAAACACTCTAAGATAGACACTCCGACGCCGTGGGGCACTCTTGGATTGGGCAACCGTCACTGTTGGACACTTTTAGATTGGCGCTCAACGCCGTTGAAAACTCTTAACTTGCTGCCCAACGCCGTGCAAAAATCTTCGTTTGGGTACCAACATCGTCAAATATGCTCTAAGATTGACACTCCGACGCTGTTGGTCACTTTTGGATTGGCGCCCGTTGCCATTGGACTCTTTTAGATTGGCGCTCAACTCCGTTGAAAACTCTTTAACTTGGCGCCCAACGACGTGTTAAAATCTTCGTTTGACAACCAACATCGTAAAACACTCTAAGATATACACTCCGACGCTGTGGGGCACTCTTGGATTGGGCAACCGTCACTGTTGGACACTTTTAGATTGGCGGTCAACGCTGTTGAGAACTCTTAACTTGGCGCCCAACGCCGTGCTAAAATCTTCGTTTGGCAACCGACATCGTCAAATATGCTCTAAGATTGACACTCCGACGCTGTTGGTCACTTTTGAATTGGCGCCCGTTGCCATTGGACTCTTTTAGATTGGCGCTCAACTCCGTTGAAAACTCTTAACTTGGCGCCTAACGACGTGCTAAAATCTTCGTTTGACAACCAACATCGTCAAACACTCTAAGATAGACACTCCGACGCCGTGGGGCACTCTTGGATTGGACAACCGTCATCGTTGGACACTTTTAGATTGGCGCTCAACGCTATTGAAAACTCTTAACTTGGCGCCCAACACCGTGCTAAAATCTTCGTTTGGGTACCAACATCGTCAAACGTGCTCTAAGATTGACACTCCGACGCCGTTGGTCACTTTTGGATTGGCGCCCGTTGCCATTAGACTCTTCTAGATTGGCACTCAACGCTGTTGAAAACTCTTTAACTTGGCGCCCAACGCCGTGCTAAAATCTTCGTTTGACAACCAACATCGTCAAACACTCTAAGATAGACACTCCGACGCCGTGGGGCACTCTTGGATTGGGCACCTTCACCGTTGGACACTTTTAGATTGGCGCTCAACGCCGTTGAAAACTCTTAACTTGGCACCCAACGCCGTGCTAAAATCTTCGTTTGGCAACCGACATCATCAAATATGCTCTAAGATTGACACTCCGACGCTGTTGGTCACTTTTGAATTGGCGCCCGTTGCCATTGGACTCTTTCAGATTGGCGCTCAACTCCGTTGAAAACTTTCAACTTGTCGCCCAACGACGTTCTAAAATCTTCGTTTGACAACCAACATCGTCAAACACTCTAAGATAGACACTCCGACGCCGTGGGGCACTCTTGGATTGGGCAACCTTCACCGTTGGACACTTTTAGATTGGCGCTCAACGCCGTTGAAAACTCTTAACTTGGCGCCCAACGACGTGCTAAAATCTTCGTTTGACAACCAACATCGTCAAACACTCTAAGATAGACACTCCGACGCCGTGGGGCACTCTTGGATTGGGCAACCGTCACTGTTGGACACTTTTAGATTGGCGCTCAACGCCGTTGAAAACTCTTAACTTGCTGCCCAACGCCGTGCAAAAATCTTCGTTTGGGTACCAACATCGTCAAATATGCTCTAAGATTGACACTCCGACGCTGTTGGTCACTTTTGGATTGGCGCCCGTTGCCATTGGACTCTTTTAGATTGGCGCTCAACTCCGTTGAAAACTCTTTAATTGGCGCCCAACGACGTGCTAAAATCTTCGTTTGACAACCAACATCGTCAAACACTCTAAGATAGACACTCCGACGCCGTGGGGCACTCTTGGATTGGGCAACCTTCACCGTTGGACACTTTTAGATTGGCGCTCAACGCCGTTGAAAACTCTTAACTTGGCGCCCAACGACGTGCTAAAATCTTCGTTTGACAACCAACATCGTCAAACACTCTAAGATAGACACTCCGACGCCGTGGGGCACTCTTGGATTGGGCAACCGTCACTGTTGGACACTTTTAGATTGGCGCTCAACGCCGTTGAAAACTCTTAACTTGCTGCCCAACGCCGTGCAAAAATCTTCGTTTGGGTACCAACATCGTCAAATATGCTCTAAGATTGACACTCCGACGCTGTTGGTCACTTTTGGATTGGCGCCCGTTGCCATTGGACTCTTTTAGATTGGCGCTCAACTCCGTTGAAAACTCTTTAACTTGGCGCCCAACGACGTGTTAAAATCTTCGTTTGACAACCAACATCGTCAAACACTCTAAGATATACACTCCGACGCTGTGGGGCACTCTTGGATTGGGCAACCGTCACTGTTGGACACTTTTAGATTGGCGGTCAACGCTGTTGAGAACTCTTAACTTGGCGCCCAACGCCGTGCTAAAATCTTCGTTTGGCAACCGACATCGTCAAATATGCTCTAAGATTGACACTCCGACGCTGTTGGTCACTTTTGAATTGGCGCCCGTTGCCATTGGACTCTTTTAGATTGGCGCTCAACTCCGTTGAAAACTCTTAACTTGGCGCCTAACGACGTGCTAAAATCTTCGTTTGACAACCAACATCGTCAAACACTCTAAGATAGACACTCCGACGCCGTGGGGCACTCTTGGATTGGACAACCGTCATCGTTGGACACTTTTAGATTGGCGCTCAACGCTATTGAAAACTCTTAACTTGGCGCCCAACACCGTGCTAAAATCTTCGTTTGGGTACCAACATCGTCAAACGTGCTCTAAGATTGACACTCCGACGCCGTTGGTCACTTTTGGATTGGCGCCCGTTGCCATTAGACTCTTCTAGATTGGCACTCAACGCTGTTGAAAACTCTTTAACTTGGCGCCCAACGCCGTGCTAAAATCTTCGTTTGACAACCAACATCGTCAAACACTCTAAGATAGACACTCCGACGCCGTGGGGCACTCTTGGATTGGGCACCTTCACCGTTGGACACTTTTAGATTGGCGCTCAACGCCGTTGAAAACTCTTAACTTGGCACCCAACGCCGTGCTAAAATCTTCGTTTGGCAACCGACATCATCAAATATGCTCTAAGATTGACACTCCGACGCTGTTGGTCACTTTTGAATTGGCGCCCGTTGCCATTGGACTCTTTCAGATTGGCGCTCAACTCCGTTGAAAACTTTTAACTTGGCGCCCAACGACGTGCTAAAATCTTCGTTTGACAACCAACATCGTCAAACACTCTAAGATAGACACTCCGACGCCGTGGGGCACTCTTGGATTGGGCAACCTTCACCGTTGGACACTTTTAGATTGGCGCTCAACGCCGTTGAAAACTCTTAACTTGGCGCCCAACGACGTGCTAAAATCTTCGTTTGACAACCAACATCGTCAAACACTCTAAGATAGACACTCCGACGCCGTGGGGCACTCTTGGATTGGGCAACCGTCACTGTTGGACACTTTTAGATTGGCGCTCAACGCCGTTGAAAACTCTTAACTTGCTGCCCAACGCCGTGCAAAAATCTTCGTTTGGGTACCAACATCGTCAAATATGCTCTAAGATTGACACTCCGACGCTGTTGGTCACTTTTGGATTGGCGCCCGTTGCCATTGGACTCTTTTAGATTGGCGCTCAACTCCGTTGAAAACTCTTTAATTGGCGCCCAACGACGTGCTAAAATCTTCGTTTGACAACCAACATCGTCAAACACTCTAAGATATACACTCCGACGCTGTGGGGCACTCTTGGATTGGGCAACCGTCACTGTTGGACACTTTTAGATTGGCGGTCAACGCTGTTGAGAACTCTTAACTTGGCGCCCAACGCCGTGCTAAAATCTTCGTTTGGCAACCGACATCGTCAAATATGCTCTAAGATTGACACTCCGACGCTGTTGGTCACTTTTGAATTGGCGCCCGTTGCCATTGGACTCTTTTAGATTGGCGCTCAACTCCGTTGAAAACTCTTAACTTGGCGCCCAACGCCGTGCTAAAATCTTCGTTTGGGTACCAACATCATCAAATGTGCTCTAAGATTGACACTCCGACGCCGTTGGTCACTTTTGGATTGGCGCCCGTTGCCATTGGACTCTTTTAGATTGGCGCTCAACTCCGTTGAAAACTGTTAACTTAGCGCCCAACGACGTGCTAAAATCTTCGTTTGACAACCAACATCGTCAAACACTCTAAGATAGACACTCCGACGCCGTGGGGCACTCTTGGATTGGGCAACCTTCACCGTTGGACACTTTTAGATTGGCGCTCAACGCCGTTGAAAACTCGTAACTTGGCGCCCAACGCCGTGCTAAAATCTTCGTTTGGCAACCGACATCATCAAATATGCTCTAAGATTGACACTCCGACGCTGTTGGTCACTTTTGAATTGGCGCCCGTTGCCATTGGACTCTTTTAGATTGGCGCTCAACTCCGTTGAAAACTCTTAACTTGGCACCCAACGCCGTGCGAAAATCTTCGTTTGGCAACCGACATCGTCAAATATGCTCTAAGATTGACGCTCCGACGCCGTTGGTCACTTTTCGATTGGCGCCCGTTGCCATTGGACTCTTTTAGATTGGCGCTCAACTCCGTTGAAAACTCTTAACTTGGCGCCTAACGACATGCTAAATTCTTCGTTTGACAACCAACATCGTCAAACACTCTAAGATAGACACTCCGCCGCCGTGGGGCACTCTTGGATTGGACAACCGTCATCGTTGGACACTTTTAGATTGGCGCTCAACGCTATTGAAAACTCTTAACTTGGCGCCCAACACCGTGCTAAAATCTTCGTTTGGGTACCAACATCGTCAAACGTGCTCTAAGATTGACACTCCGACGCCGTTGGTCACTTTTGGATTGGCGCCCGTTGCCATTAGACTCTTCTAGATTGGCACTCAACGCTGTTGAAAACTCTTTAACTTGGCGCCCAACGCCGTGCTAAAATCTTCGTTTGACAACCAACATCGTCAAACACTCTAAGATAGACACTCCGACGCCGTGGGGCACTCTTGGATTGGGCAACCTTTACCGTTGGACACTTTTAGATTGGCGCTCAACGCCGTTGAAAACTCTTAACTTGGCGCCCAACGACGTGCTAAAATCTTCGTTTGACAACCAACATCGTCAAACACTCTAAGATAGACACTCCGAAGCCGTGGGGCACTCTTGGATTGGGCAACCTTCACCGTTGGACACTTTGAGATTGGCGCTTAACGCCGTTGAAAACTCTTAACTTGGCGCCCAACGACGTGCTAAAATCTTCGTTTGACAACCAACATCGTCAAACACTCTAAGATAGACACTCCGACGCCGTGGGGCACTCTTGGATTGGGCAACCTTCACCGTTGGACACTTTTAGATTGGCGCTCAACGCCGTTGAAAACTCTTAACTTGGCGCCCAACGACGTGCTAAAATATTCGTTTGACAACCAACATCGTCAAACACTCTAAGATAGACACTCCGACGCTGTGGGGCACTCTTGGATTGGGCAACCGTCACTGTTGGACACTTTTAGATTGGCGGTCAACGCTGTTGAGAACTCTTAACTTGGCGCCCAACGCCGTGCTAAAATCTTCGTTTGGCAACCGACATCGTCAAATATGCTCTAAGATTGACACTCCGACGCTGTTGGTCACTTTTGGATTGGCGCCCGTTGCCATTGGACTCTTTTAGATTGGCGGTCAACGCTGTTGAAAATTCTTAACTTGGCGCCCAACGACGTGCTAAAATCTTCGTTTGACAACCAACATCGTCAAACACTCTAAGATAGACACTCCGACGCTGTGGGGCACTCTTGGATTGGGCAACCGTCACTGTTGGACACTTTTAGATTGGCGGTCAACGCCGTTGAAAACTCTTAACTTGGCGCCCAACGACGTGCTAAAATCTTCGTTTGGGTACCAACATCGTCAAATGTGCTCTAAGATTGACACTCCGACGCCGTTGGTCACTTTTGGATTGGCGCCCGTTGCCATTGGACTCTTTTAGATTGGCGCTCAACTCCGTTGAAAACTCTTAACTTGGCGCCTAACGACGTGCTAAAATCTTCGTTTGACAACCAACATCGTCAAACACTCTAAGATAGACACTCCGACGCCGTGGGGCACTCTTGGATTGGACAACCGTCATCGTTGGACACTTTTAGATTGGCGCTCAACGCTATTGAAAACTCTTAACTTGGCGCCCAACACCGTGCTAAAATCTTCGTTTGGGTACCAACATCGTCAAACGTGCTCTAAGATTGACACTCCGACGCCGTTGGTCACTTTTGGATTGGCGCCCGTTGCCATTAGACTCTTCTAGATTGGCACTCAACGCTGTTGAAAACTCTTTAACTTGGCGCCCAACGCCGTGCTAAAATCTTCGTTTGACAACCAACATCGTCAAACACTCTAAGATAGACACTCCGACGCCGTGGGGCACTCTTGGATTGGGCACCTTCACCGTTGGACACTTTTAGATTGGCGCTCAACGCCGTTGAAAACTCTTAACTTGGCACCCAACGCCGTGCTAAAATCTTCGTTTGACAACCAACATCGTCAAACACTCTAAGATAGACACTCCGAAGCCGTGGGGCACTCTTGGATTGGGCAACCTTCACCGTTGGACACTTTGAGATTGGCGCTTAACGCCGTTGAAAACTCTTAACTTGGCGCCCAACGACGTGCTAAAATCTTCGTTTGACAACCAACATCGTCAAACACTCTAAGATAGACACTCCGACGCCGTGGGGCACTCTTGGATTGGGCAACCTTCACCGTTGGACACTTTTAGATTGGCGCTCAACGCCGTTGAAAACTCTTAACTTGGCGCCCAACGACGTGCTAAAATATTCGTTTGACAACCAACATCGTCAAACACTCTAAGATAGACACTCCGACGCTGTGGGGCACTCTTGGATTGGGCAACCGTCACTGTTGGACACTTTTAGATTGGCGGTCAACGCTGTTGAGAACTCTTAACTTGGCGCCCAACGCCGTGCTAAAATCTTCGTTTGGCAACCGACATCGTCAAATATGCTCTAAGATTGACACTCCGACGCTGTTGGTCACTTTTGGATTGGCGCCCGTTGCCATTGGACTCTTTTAGATTGGCGGTCAACGCTGTTGCAAATTCTTAACTTGGCGCCCAACGACGTGCTAAAATCTTCGTTTGACAACCAACATCGTCAAACACTCTAAGATAGACACTCCGACGCTGTGGGGCACTCTTGGATTGGGCAACCGTCACTGTTGGACACTTTTAGATTGGCGGTCAACGCCGTTGAAAACTCTTAACTTGGCGCCCAACGACGTGCTAAAATCTTCGTTTGGGTACCAACATCGTCAAATGTGCTCTAAGATTGACACTCCGACGCCGTTGGTCACTTTTGGATTGGCGCCCGTTGCCATTGGACTCTTTTAGATTGGCGCTCAACTCCGTTGAAAACTCTTAACTTAGCGCCCAACGACGTGCTAAAATCTTCGTTTGACAACCAACATCGTCAAACACTCTAAGATAGACACTCCGATGCCGTGGGGCACTCTTGGATTGGGCAACCGTCACTGTTGGACACTTTTAGATTGGCGCTCAACGCTGTTGAAAACTCTTAACTTGGCACCCAACGCCGTGCGAAAATCTTCGTTTGGCAACCGACATCGTCAAATATGCTCTAAGATTGACACTCCGACGCCGTTGGTCACTTTTCGATTGGCGCCCGTTGCCATTGGACTCTTTTAGATTGGCGCTCAACTCCGTTGAAAACTCTTAACTTGGCGCCTAACGACGTGCTAAAATCTTCGTTTGACAACCAACATCGTCAAACACTCTAAGATAGACACTCCGACGCCGTGGGGCACTCTTGGATTGGACAACCGTCATCGTTGGACACTTTTAGATTGGCGCTCAACGCTATTGAAAACTCTTAACTTGGCGCCCAACACCGTGCTAAAATCTTCGTTTGGGTACCAACATCGTCAAACGTGCTCTAAGATTGACACTCCGACGCCGTTGGTCACTTTTGGATTGGCGCCCGTTGCCATTGGACTCTTTTAGATTGGCGGTCAACGCTGTTGAAAATTCTTAACTTGGCGCCCAACGACGTGCTAAAATCTTCGTTTGACAACCAACATCGTCAAACACTCTAAGATAGACACTCCGACGCCGTGGGGCACTCTTGGATTGGGCAACCTTCACCGTTGGACACTTTTAGATTGGCGCTCAACGCCGTTGAAAACTCTTAACTTGGCGCCCATCGACGTGCCAAAATCTTCGTTTGACAACCAACATCGTCAAACACGCTAAGATAGACACTCCGACGCCGTGGGGCACTCTTGGATTGGGCAACCGTCATTGTTGGACACTTTCAGATTGGCGCTCAACGCTGTTGAAAACTCTTAACTTGGCACCCAACGCCGTGCGAAAATCTTCGTTTGGCAACCGACATCGTCAAATATGCTCTAAGATTGACACTCCGACGCCGTTGGTCACTTTTGGATTGGCGCCCGTTGCCATTGGACTCGTTTAGATTGGCGCTCAACTCCGTTGAAAACTCTTTAACTTGGCGCCCAACGCCGTGCTAAAATCTTCGTTTGACAACCAACATCGTCAAACACTCTAAGATAGACACTCCGACGCCCTGGGGCACTCTTGGATTGGGCAACCTTCACCGTTGGACACTTTTAGATTGGCGCTCAACGCCGTTGAAAACTCTTAACTTGGCGCCCAACGACGTGCTAAAATCTTCGTTTGACAACCAACATCGTCAAACACTCTAAGATAGACACTCCGACGCTGTGGGGCACTCTTGGATTGGGCAACCGTCACTGTTGGACACTTTTAGATTGGCGGTCAACGCTGTTGAGAACTCTTAACTTGGCGCCCAACGCCGTGCTAAAATCTTCGTTTGGCAACCGACATCGTCAAATATGCTCTAAGATTGACACTCCGACGCTGTTGGTCACTTTTGAATTGGCGCCCGTTGCCATTGGACTCTTTTAGATTGGCGCTCAACTCCGTTGAAAACTCTTAACTTGGCGCCCAACGCCGTGCTAAAATCTTCGTTTGGGTACCAACATCATCAAATGTGCTCTAAGATTGACACTCCGACGCCGTTGGTCACTTTTGGATTGGCGCCCGTTGCCATTGGACTCTTTTAGATTGGCGCTCAACTCCGTTGAAAACTGTTAACTTAGCGCCCAACGACGTGCTAAAATCTTCGTTTGACAACCAACATCGTCAAACACTCTAAGATAGACACTCCGACGCCGTGGGGCACTCTTGGATTGGGCAACCTTCACCGTTGGACACTTTTAGATTGGCGCTCAACGCCGTTGAAAACTCGTAACTTGGCGCCCAACGCCGTGCTAAAATCTTCGTTTGGCAACCGACATCATCAAATATGCTCTAAGATTGACACTCCGACGCTGTTGGTCACTTTTGAATTGGCGCCCGTTGCCATTGGACTCTTTTAGATTGGCGCTCAACTCCGTTGAAAACTCTTAACTTGGCACCCAACGCCGTGCGAAAATCTTCGTTTGGCAACCGACATCGTCAAATATGCTCTAAGATTGACGCTCCGACGCCGTTGGTCACTTTTCGATTGGCGCCCGTTGCCATTGGACTCTTTTAGATTGGCGCTCAACTCCGTTGAAAACTCTTAACTTGGCGCCTAACGACATGCTAAATTCTTCGTTTGACAACCAACATCGTCAAACACTCTAAGATAGACACTCCGCCGCCGTGGGGCACTCTTGGATTGGACAACCGTCATCGTTGGACACTTTTAGATTGGCGCTCAACGCTATTGAAAACTCTTAACTTGGCGCCCAACACCGTGCTAAAATCTTCGTTTGGGTACCAACATCGTCAAACGTGCTCTAAGATTGACACTCCGACGCCGTTGGTCACTTTTGGATTGGCGCCCGTTGCCATTAGACTCTTCTAGATTGGCACTCAACGCTGTTGAAAACTCTTTAACTTGGCGCCCAACGCCGTGCTAAAATCTTCGTTTGACAACCAACATCGTCAAACACTCTAAGATAGACACTCCGACGCCGTGGGGCACTCTTGGATTGGGCAACCTTTACCGTTGGACACTTTTAGATTGGCGCTCAACGCCGTTGAAAACTCTTAACTTGGCGCCCAACGACGTGCTAAAATCTTCGTTTGACAACCAACATCGTCAAACACTCTAAGATAGACACTCCGAAGCCGTGGGGCACTCTTGGATTGGGCAACCTTCACCGTTGGACACTTTGAGATTGGCGCTTAACGCCGTTGAAAACTCTTAACTTGGCGCCCAACGACGTGCTAAAATCTTCGTTTGACAACCAACATCGTCAAACACTCTAAGATAGACACTCCGACGCCGTGGGGCACTCTTGGATTGGGCAACCTTCACCGTTGGACACTTTTAGATTGGCGCTCAACGCCGTTGAAAACTCTTAACTTGGCGCCCAACGACGTGCTAAAATATTCGTTTGACAACCAACATCGTCAAACACTCTAAGATAGACACTCCGACGCTGTGGGGCACTCTTGGATTGGGCAACCGTCACTGTTGGACACTTTTAGATTGGCGGTCAACGCTGTTGAGAACTCTTAACTTGGCGCCCAACGCCGTGCTAAAATCTTCGTTTGGCAACCGACATCGTCAAATATGCTCTAAGATTGACACTCCGACGCTGTTGGTCACTTTTGGATTGGCGCCCGTTGCCTCTGGACTCTTTTAGATTGGCGGTCAACGCTGTTGAAAATTCTTAACTTGGCGCCCAACGACGTGCTAAAATCTTCGTTTGACAACCAACATCGTCAAACACTCTAAGATAGACACTCCGACGCTGTGGGGCACTCTTGGATTGGGCAACCGTCACTGTTGGACACTTTTAGATTGGCGGTCAACGCCGTTGAAAACTCTTAACTTGGCGCCCAACGACGTGCTAAAATCTTCGTTTGGGTACCAACATCGTCAAATGTGCTCTAAGATTGACACTCCGACGCCGTTGGTCACTTTTGGATTGGCGCCCGTTGCCATTGGACTCTTTTAGATTGGCGCTCAACTCCGTTGAAAACTCTTAACTTAGCGCCCAACGACGTGCTAAAATCTTCGTTTGACAACCAACATCGTCAAACACTCTAAGATAGACACTCCGACGCCGTGGGGCACTCTTGGATTGGGCAACCGTCACTGTTGGACACTTTTAGATTGGCGCTCAACGCTGTTGAAAACTCTTAACTTGGCACCCAACGCCGTGCGAAAATCTTCGTTTGGCAACCGACATCGTCAAATATGCTCTAAGATTGACACTCCGACGCCGTTGGTCACTTTTCGATTGGCGCCCGTTGCCATTGGACTCTTTTAGATTGGCGCGCAACTCCGTTGAAAACTCTTAACTTGGCGCCTAACGACGTGCTAAAATCTTCGTTTGACAACCAACATCGTCAAACACTCTAAGATAGACACTCCGACGCCGTGGGGCACTCTTGGATTGGACAACCGTCATCGTTGGACACTTTTAGATTGGCGCTCAACGCTATTGAAAACTCTTAACTTGGCGCCCAACACCGTGCTAAAATCTTCGTTTGGGTACCAACATCGTCAAACGTGCTCTAAGATTGACACTCCGACGCCGTTGGTCACTTTTGGATTGGCGCCCGTTGCCATTAGACTCTTCTAGATTGGCACTCAATGCTGTTGAAAACTCTTTAACTTGGCGCCCAACGCCGTGCTAAAATCTTCGTTTGACAACCAACATCGTCAAACACTCTAAGATAGACACTCCGACGCCGTGGGGCACTCTTGGATTGGGCACCTTCACCGTTGGACACTTTTAGATTGGCGCTCAACGCCGTTGAAAACTCTTAACTTGGCACCCAACGCCGTGCTAAAATCTTCGTTTGACAACCAACATCGTCAAACACTCTAAGATAGACACTCCGAAGCCGTGGGGCACTCTTGGATTGGGCAACCTTCACCGTTGGACACTTTGAGATTGGCGCTTAACGCCGTTGAAAACTCTTAACTTGGCGCCCAACGACGTGCTAAAATCTTCGTTTGACAACCAACATCGTCAAACACTCTAAGATAGACACTCCGACGCCGTGGGGCACTCTTGGATTGGGCAACCTTCACCGTTGGACACTTTTAGATTGGCGCTCAACGCCGTTGAAAACTCTTAACTTGGCGCCCAACGACGTGCTAAAATATTCGTTTGACAACCAACATCGTCAAACACTCTAAGATAGACACTCCGACGCTGTGGGGCACTCTTGGATTGGGCAACCGTCACTGTTGGACACTTTTAGATTGGCGGTCAACGCTGTTGAGAACTCTTAACTTGGCGCCCAACGCCGTGCTAAAATCTTCGTTTGGCAACCGACATCGTCAAATATGCTCTAAGATTGACACTCCGACGCTGTTGGTCACTTTTGGATTGGCGCCCGTTGCCATTGGACTCTTTTAGATTGGCGGTCAACGCTGTTGAAAATTCTTAACTTGGCGCCCAACGACGTGCTAAAATCTTCGTTTGACAACCAACATCGTCAAACACTCTAAGATAGACACTCCGACGCTGTGGGGCACTCTTGGATTGGGCAACCGTCACTGTTGGACACTTTTAGATTGGCGGTCAACGCCGTTGAAAACTCTTAACTTGGCGCCCAACGACGTGCTAAAATCTTCGTTTGGGTACCAACATCGTCAAATGTGCTCTAAGATTGACACTCCGACGCCGTTGGTCACTTTTGGATTGGCGCCCGTTGCCATTGGACTCTTTTAGATTGGCGCTCAACTCCGTTGAAAACTCTTAACTTAGCGCCCAACGACGTGCTAAAATCTTCGTTTGACAACCAACATCGTCAAACACTCTAAGATAGACACTCCGACGCCGTGGGGCACTCTTGGATTGGGCAACCGTCACTGTTGGACACTTTTAGATTGGCGCTCAACGCTGTTGAAAACTCTTAACTTGGCACCCAACGCCGTGCGAAAATCTTCGTTTGGCAACCGACATCGTCAAATATGCTCTAAGATTGACACTCCGACGCCGTTGGTCACTTTTCGATTGGCGCCCGTTGCCATTGGACTCTTTTAGATTGGCGCTCAACTCCGTTGAAAACTCTTAACTTGGCGCCTAACGACGTGCTAAAATCTTCGTTTGACAACCAACATCGTCAAACACTCTAAGATAGACACTCCGACGCCGTGGGGCACTCTTGGATTGGACAACCGTCATCGTTGGACACTTTTAGATTGGCGCTCAACGCTATTGAAAACTCTTAACTTGGCGCCCAACACCGTGCTAAAATCTTCGTTTGGGTACCAACATCGTCAAACGTGCTCTAAGATTGACACTCCGACGCCGCTGGTCACTTTTGGATTGGCGCCCGTTGCCATTAGACTCTTCTAGATTGGCACTCAACGCTGTTGAAAACTCTTTAACTTGGCGCCCAACGCCGTGCTAAAATCTTCGTTTGACAACCAACATCGTCAAACACTCTAAGATAGACACTCCGACGCCGTGGGGCACTCTTGGATTGGGCACCTTCACCGTTGGACACTTTTAGATTGGCGCTCAACGCCGTTGAAAACTCTTAACTTGGCACCCAACGCCGTGCTAAAATCTTCGTTTGGCAACCGACATCATCAAATATGCTCTAAGATTGACACTCCGACGCTGTTGGTCACTTTTGAATTGGCGCCCGTTGCCATTGGACTCTTTCAGATTGGCGCTCAACTCCGTTGAAAACTTTTAACTTGGCGCCCAACGACGTGCTAAAATCTTCGTTTGAAACCCACATCGTCAAACACTCTAAGATAGACACTCCGACGCCGTGGGGCACTCTTGGATTGGGCAACCTTCACCGTTGGACACTTTTAGATTGGCGCTCAACGCCGTTGAAAACTCTTAACTTGGCGCCCAACGACGTGCTAAAATCTTCGTTTGACAACCAACATCGTCAAACACTCTAAGATAGACACTCCGACGCCGTGGGGCACTCTTGGATTGGGCAACCGTCACTGTTGGACACTTTTAGATTGGCGCTCAACGCCGTTGAAAACTCTTAACTTGCTGCCCAACGCCGTGCAAAAATCTTCGTTTGGGTACCAACATCGTCAAATATGCTCTAAGATTGACACTCCGACGCTGTTGGTCACTTTTGGATTGGCGCCCGTTGCCATTGGACTCTTTTAGATTGGCGCTCAACTCCGTTGAAAACTCTTTAACTTGGCGCCCAACGACGTGTTAAAATCTTCGTTTGACAACCAACATCGTCAAACACTCTAAGATATACACTCCGACGCTGTGGGGCACTCTTGGATTGGGCAACCGTCACTGTTGGACACTTTTAGATTGGCGGTCAACGCTGTTGAGAACTCTTAACTTGGCGCCCAACGCCGTGCTAAAATCTTCGTTTGGCAACCGACATCGTCAAATATGCTCTAAGATTGACACTCCGACGCTGTTGGTCACTTTTGAATTGGCGCCCGTTGCCATTGGACTCTTTTAGATTGGCGCTCAACTCCGTTGAAAACTCTTAACTTGGCGCCTAACGACGTGCTAAAATCTTCGTTTGACAACCAACATCGTCAAACACTCTAAGATAGACACTCCGACGCCGTGGGGCACTCTTGGATTGGACAACCGTCATCGTTGGACACTTTTAGATTGGCGCTCAACGCTATTGAAAACTCTTAACTTGGCGCCCAACACCGTGCTAAAATCTTCGTTTGGGTACCAACATCGTCAAACGTGCTCTAAGATTGACACTCCGACGCCGTTGGTCACTTTTGGATTGGCGCCCGTTGCCATTAGACTCTTCTAGATTGGCACTCAACGCTGTTGAAAACTCTTTAACTTGGCGCCCAACGCCGTGCTAAAATCTTCGTTTGACAACCAACATCGTCAAACACTCTAAGATAGACACTCCGACGCCGTGGGGCACTCTTGGATTGGGCACCTTCACCGTTGGACACTTTTAGATTGGCGCTCAACGCCGTTGAAAACTCTTAACTTGGCACCCAACGCCGTGCTAAAATCTTCGTTTGGCAACCGACATCATCAAATATGCTCTAAGATTGACACTCCGACGCTGTTGGTCACTTTTGAATTGGCGCCCGTTGCCATTGGACTCTTTCAGATTGGCGCTCAACTCCGTTGAAAACTTTTAACTTGGCGCCCAACGACGTGCTAAAATCTTCGTTTGACAACCAACATCGTCAAACACTCTAAGATAGACACTCCGACGCCGTGGGGCACTCTTGGATTGGGCAACCTTCACCGTTGGACACTTTTAGATTGGCGCTCAACGCCGTTGAAAACTCTTAACTTGGCGCCCAACGACGTGCTAAAATCTTCGTTTGACAACCAACATCGTCAAACACTCTAAGATAGACACTCCGACGCCGTGGGGCACTCTTGGATTGGGCAACCGTCACTGTTGGACACTTTTAGATTGGCGCTCAACGCCGTTGAAAACTCTTAACTTGCTGCCCAACGCCGTGCAAAAATCTTCGTTTGGGTACCAACATCGTCAAATATGCTCTAAGATTGACACTCCGACGCTGTTGGTCACTTTTGGATTGGCGCCCGTTGCCATTGGACTCTTTTAGATTGGCGCTCAACTCCGTTGAAAACTCTTTAATTGGCGCCCAACGACGTGCTAAAATCTTCGTTTGACAACCAACATCGTCAAACACTCTAAGATATACACTCCGACGCTGTGGGGCACTCTTGGATTGGGCAACCGTCACTGTTGGACACTTTTAGATTGGCGGTCAACGCTGTTGAGAACTCTTAACTTGGCGCCCAACGCCGTGCTAAAATCTTCGTTTGGCAACCGACATCGTCAAATATGCTCTAAGATTGACACTCCGACGCTGTTGGTCACTTTTGAATTGGCGCCCGTTGCCATTGGACTCTTTTAGATTGGCGCTCAACTCCGTTGAAAACTCTTAACTTGGCGCCCAACGACGTGCTAAAATCTTCGTTTGACAACCAACATCGTCAAACACTCTAAGATAGACACTCCGACGCCGTGGGGCACTCTTGGATTGGGCAACCTTCACCGTTGGACACTTTTAGATTGGCGCTCAACGCCGTTGAAAACTCTTAACTTGGCACCCAACGACGTGCTAAAATCTTCGTTTGACAACCAACATCGTCAAACACTCTAAGATATACACTCCGACGCTGTGGGGCACTCTTGGATTGGGCAACCGTCACTGTTGGACACTTTTAGATTGGCGGTCAACGCTGTTGAGAACTCTTAACTTGGCGCCCAACGCCGTGGTAAAATCTTCGTTTGGCAACCGACATCGTCAAATATGCTCTAAGATTGACACTCCGACGCTGTTGGTCACTTTTGAATTGGCGCCCGTTGCCATTGGACTCTTTTAGATTGGCGCTCAACTCCGTTGAAAACTGTTAACTTAGCGCCCAACGACGTGCTAAAATCTTCGTTTGACAACCAACATCGTCAAACACTCTAAGATAGACACTCCGACGCCGTGGGGCACTCTTGGATTGGGCAACCTTCACCGTTGGACACTTTTAGATTGGCGCTCAACGCCGTTGAAAACTCTTAACTTGGCGCCCAACGCCGTGCTAAAATCTTCGTTTGGCAACCGACATCATCAAACACTCTAAGATATACACTCCGACGCTGTGGGGCACTCTTGGATTGGGCAACCGTCACTGTTGGACACTTTTAGATTGGCGGTCAACGCTGTTGAGAACTCTTAACTTGGCGCCCAACGCCGTGCTAAAATCTTCGTTTGGCAACCGACATCGTCAAATATGCTCTAAGATTGACACTCCGACGCTGTTGGTCACTTTTGAATTGGCGCCCGTTGCCATTGGACTCTTTTAGATTGGCGCTCAACTCCGTTGAAAACTGTTAACTTAGCGCCCAACGACGTGCTAAAATCTTCGTTTGACAACCAACATCGTCAAACACTCTAAGATAGACACTCCGACGCCGTGGGGCACTCTTGGATTGGGCAACCTTCACCGTTGGACACTTTTAGATTGGCGCTCAACGCCGTTGAAAACTCTTAACTTGGCGCCCAACGCCGTGCTAAAATCTTCGTTTGGCAACCGACATCATCAAATATGCTCTAAGATTGACACTCCGACGCTGTTGGTCACTTTTGAATTGGCGCCCGTTGCCATTGGACTCTTTTAGATTGGCGCTCAACTCCGTTGAAAACTCTTAACTTGGCGCCCAACGACGTGCTAAGATCTTCGTTTGACAACCAACATCGTCAAACACTCTAAGATATACACTCCGACGCTGTGGGGCACTCTTGGATTGGGCAACCGTCACTGTTGGACACTTTTAGATTGGCGGTCAACGCTGTTGAGAACTCTTAACTTGGCGCCCAACGCCGTGCTAAAATCTTCGTTTGGCAACCGACATTGTCAAATATGCTCTAAGATTGACACTCCGACGCTGTTGGTCACTTTTGAATTGGCGCCCGTTGCCATTGGACTCTTTTAGATTGGCGCTCAACTCCGTTGAAAACTGTTAACTTAGCGCCCAACGACGTGCTAAAATCTTCGTTTGACAACCAACATCGTCAAACACTCTAAGATAGACACTCCGACGCCGTGGGGCACTCTTGGATTGGGCAACCTTCACCGTTGGACACTTTTAGATTGGCGCTCAACGCCGTTGAAAACTCTTAACTTGGCGCCCAACGCCGTGCTAAAATCTTCGTTTGGCAACCGACATCATCAAATATGCTCTAAGATTGACACTCCGACGCTGTTGGTCACTTTTGAATTGGCGCCCGTTGCCATTGGACTCTTTTAGATTGGCGCTCAACTCCGTTGAAAACTCTTAACTTGGCGCCCAACGACGTGCTAAGATCTTCGTTTGACAACCAACATCGTCAAACACTCTAAGATATACACTCCGACGCTGTGGGGCACTCTTGGATTGGGCAACCGTCACTGTTGGACACTTTTAGATTGGCGGTCAACGCTGTTGAGAACTCTTAACTTGGCGCCCAACGCCGTGCTAAAATCTTCGTTTGGCAACCGACATTGTCAAATATGCTCTAAGATTGACACTCCGACGCTGTTGGTCACTTTTGAATTGGCGCCCGTTGCCATTGGACTCTTTTAGATTGGCGCTCAACTCCGTTGAAAACTGTTAACTTAGCGCCCAACGACGTGCTAAAATCTTCGTTTGACAACCAACATCGTCAAACACTCTAAGATAGACACTCCGACGCCGTGGGGCACTCTTGGATTGGGCAACCTTCACCGTTGGACACTTTTAGATTGGCGCTCAACGCCGTTGAAAACTCTTAACTTGGCGCCCAACGCCGTGCTAAAATCTTCGTTTGGCAACCGACATCATCAAATATGCTCTAAGATTGACACTCCGACGCTGTTGGTCACTTTTGAATTGGCGCCCGTTGCCATTGGACTCTTTTAGATTGGCGCTCAACTCCGTTGAAAACTCTTAACTTGGCGCCCAACGACGTGCTAAGATCTTCGTTTGACAACCAACATCGTCAAACACTCTAAGATAGACACTCCGACGCCGTGGGGCACTCTTGGATTGGGCAACCTTCACCGTTGGACACTTTTAGATTGGCGCTCAACGCCGTTGAAAACTCTTAACTTGGCGCCCAACGACGTGCTAAAATCTTCGTTTGACAACCAACATCGTCAAACACTCTAAGATAGACACTCCGACGCCGTGGGGCACTCTTGGATTGGGCAACCTTCACCGTTGGACACTTTTAGATTGGCGCTCAACGCCGTTGAAAACTCTTAACTTGGCGCCCAACGACGTGCTAAAATCTTCGTTTGACAACCAACATCGTCAAACACTCTAAGATAGACACTCCGACGCCGTGGGGCACTCTTGGATTGGGCAACCGTCACTGTTGGACACTTTCAGATTGGCGCTCAACGCTGTTGAAAACTCTTAACTTGGCACCCAACGCCGTGCGAAAATCTTCGTTTTGCAACCGACATCGTCACTTTTCGATTGGCGCCCGTTGCCATTGGACTCTTTTAGATTGGCGCTCAACTCCGTTGAAAACTCTTAACTTGGCGCCTAACGACGTGCTAAAATCTTCGTTTGACAACCAACATCGTCAAACACTCTAAGATAGACACTCCGACGCCGTGGGGCACTCTTGGCTTGGACAACCGTCATCGTTGGACACTTTTAGATTGGCGCTCAACGCTATTGAAAACTCTTAACTTGGCGCCCAACACCGTGCTAAAATCTTCGTTTGGGTACCAACATCGTCAAACGTGCTCTAAGATTGACACTCCGACGCCGTTGGTCACTTTTGGATTGGCGCCCGTTGCCATTAGACTCTTCTAGATTGGCACTCAACGCTGTTCAAAACTCTTTAACTTGGCGCCCAACGCCGTGCTAAAATCTTCGTTTGACAACCAACATCGTCAAACACTCTAAGATAGACACTCCGACGCCGTGGGGCATTTGACAACCAACATCGTCAAACACTCTAAGATAGACACTCCGACGCCGTGGGGCACTCTTGGATTGGGCAACCTTCACCGTTGGACACTTTTAGATTGGCGCTCAACGCCGTTGAAAACTCTTAACTTGGCGCCCATCGACGTGCCAAAATCTTCGTTTGACAACCAACATCGTCAAACACGCTAAGATAGACACTCCGACGCCGTGGGGCACTCTTGGATTGGGCAACCGTCATTGTTGGACACTTTCAGATTGGCGCTCAACGCTGTTGAAAACTCTTAACTTGGCACCCAACGCCGTGCGAAAATCTTCGTTTGGCAACCGACATCGTCAAATATGCTCTAAGATTGACACTCCGACGCCGTTGGTCACTTTTGGATTGGCGCCCGTTGCCATTGGACTCTTTTAGATTGGCGCTCAACTCCGTTGAAAACTCTTTAACTTGGCGCCCAACGCCGTGCTAAAATCTTCGTTTGACAACCAACATCGTCAAACACTCTAAGATAGACACTCCGACGCCCTGGGGCACTCTTGGATTGGGCAACCTTCACCGTTGGACACTTTTAGATTGGCGCTCAACGCCGTTGAAAACTGTTAACTTAGCGCCCAACGACGTGCTAAAATCTTCGTTTGACAACCAACATCGTCAAACACTCTAAGATAGACACTCCGACGCCGTGGGGCACTCTTGGATTGGGCAACCGTCACTGTTGGACACTTTTAGATTGGCGCTCAACGCTGTTGAAAACTCTTAACTTGGCACCCAACGCCGTGCGAAAATCTTCGTTTGGCAACCGACATCGTCAAATATGCTCTAAGATTGACACTCCGACGCCGTTGGTCACTTTTCGATTGGCGCCCGTTGCCATTGGACTCTTTTAGATTGGCGCTCAACTCCGTTGAAAACTCTTAACTTGGCGCCTAACGACGTGCTAAAATCTTCGTTTGACAACCAACATCGTCAAACACTCTAAGATAGACACTCCGACGCCGTGGGGCACTCTTGGATTGGACAACCGTCATCGTTGGACACTTTTAGATTGGCGCTCAACGCTATTGAAAACTCTTAACTTGGCGCCCAACACCGTGCTAAAATCTTCGTTTGGGTACCAACATCGTCAAACGTGCTCTAAGATTGACACTCCGACGCCGTTGGTCACTTTTGGATTGGCGCCCGTTGCCATTAGACTCTTCTAGATTGGCACTCAACGCTGTTGAAAACTCTTTAACTTGGCGCCCAACGCCGTGCTAAAATCTTCGTTTGACAACCAACATCGTCAAACACTCTAAGATAGACACTCCGACGCCGTGGGGCACTCTTGGATTGGGCACCTTCACCGTTGGACACTTTTAGATTGGCGCTCAACGCCGTTGAAAACTCTTAACTTGGCACCCAACGCCGTGCTAAAATCTTCGTTTGACAACCAACATCGTCAAACACTCTAAGATAGACACTCCGAAGCCGTGGGGCACTCTTGGATTGGGCAACCTTCACCGTTGGACACTTTGAGATTGGCGCTTAACGCCGTTGAAAACTCTTAACTTGGCGCCCAACGACGTGCTAAAATCTTCGTTTGACAACCAACATCGTCAAACACTCTAAGATAGACACTCCGACGCCGTGGGGCACTCTTGGATTGGGCAACCTTCACCGTTGGACACTTTTAGATTGGCGCTCAACGCCGTTGAAAACTCTTAACTTGGCGCCCAACGACGTGCTAAAATCTTCGTTTGACAACCAACATCGTCAAACACTCTAAGATAGACACTCCGACGCCGTGGGGCACTCTTGGATTGGGCAACCTTCACCGTTGGACACTTTTAGATTGGCGCTCAACGCCGTTGAAAACTCTTAACTTGGCGCCCAACGACGTGCTAAAATCTTCGTTTGACAACCAACATCGTCAAACACTCTAAGATAGACACTCCGACGCCGTAGGGCACTCTTGGATTGGGCAACCTTCACCGTTGGACACTTTTAGATTGGCGGTCAACGCTGTTGAGAACTCTTAACTTGGCGCCCAACGCCGTGCTAAAATCTTCGTTTGGCAACCGACATCGTCAAATATGCTCTAAGATTGACACTCCGACGCTGTTGGTCACTTTTGGATTGGCGCCCGTTGCCATTGGACTCTTTTAGATTGGCGCTCAACTCCGTTGAAAACTCTTAACTTGGCGCCTAACGACGTGCTAAAATCTTCGTTTGACAACCAACATCGTCAAACACTCTAAGATAGACACTCCGACGCCGTGGGGCACTCTTGGATTGGGCAACCTTCACCGTTGGACACTTTTAGATTGGCGCTCAACGCCGTTGAAAACTCTTAACTTGGCGCCCATCGACGTGCCAAAATCTTCGTTTGACAACCAACATCGTCAAACACTCTAAGATAGACACTCCGACGCCGTGGGGCACTCTTGGATTGGGCAACCGTCATTGTTGGACACTTTCAGATTGGCGCTCAACGCTGTTGAAAACTCTTAACTTGGCACCCAACGCCGTGCGAAAATCTTCGTTTGGCAACCGACATCGTCAAATATGCTCTAAGATTGACACTCCGACGCCGTTGGTCACTTTTGGATTGGCGCCCGTTGCCATTGGACTCTTTTAGATTGGCGCTTAACTCCGTTGAAAACTCTTAACTTGGCGCCTAACGACGTGCTAAAATCTTCGTTTGACAACCAACATCGTCAAACACTCTAAGATAGACACTCCGACGCCGTGGGGCACTCTTGGATTGGACAACCGTCATCGTTGGACACTTTTAGATTGGCGCTCAACGCTATTGAAAACTCTTAACTTGGCGCCCAACATCGTGCTAAAATCTTCGTTTGGGTACCAACATCGTCAAACGTGCTCTAACCGTTATCGCGCGCAAAGGGACTACAGTCCCTTTCTTTAATCCGAGTCCTGCGAGCCTCCGGGACCGCGGTCCCTATTCATGGCGCGACGCGAGTGACGCGACACACGCGTATAAATAAATCGATTTCTTTTTAATACTCGAAACAATATGGATATTCGTCTTTCTACTCGACTAAATATACATCCTGCTTACTAAAAAATATGATTTGCAGGCCGACACTAGCTATTTCGATTAAAAAAATAATGTGTGTCTGTGGTAGACGTAACGCATTGTAAGATCTCATCAACAACTGTTTAGGTGAATTGCGAGATTTATTTTACAATCGCTGTTGTAAAATATACAGAACAATGTGCAATAATTGTGATATATCATTGGAATGAGCGTTTCTTGTAGAAAATAGGTACATATGATTTATTTCCTATACTCAAACTTTACTGAACAAATAAAAACAATTAAGTCACATGTGTTGTTACGAAAGTAATAAAGTAAGTAAATACCTACATTGAATCTAATAGTTTTAAATATATATATTCTTAATATATTTTTAAAACGTATATAAATAATGTTGAAACTATCTGTTACAATATAAATAAAGCTTTCAGGTGGTATAAATCATTTTAGGTTACGTAGGACGATAAAATCAAGATATATTATTTAATTTTGCCGAAAAAAAGGTTCGCCGCCAGCAAATTTTTCGTCCTAGTCATAGGCCTGTAAAACAATGTTTTTTTATTATTACATATGATTTTTTGATATACTCGTATGTAGTTAGAACCTGTAGACCATTTAAAATTATAAAATACATAGGTTATCGATTTACTTTTTAAAATAAATACACCTAAAGTAGACATAGTAACATTTTCAATGATCCTCAATGTTTACAGTCACATATAATAAATCACACAATAAGAATCAACAATATTCTTATAAGAATTTAAAGAATGACTCATAACCGTCACAAAAAATCACACTTCAGCGTCTTCGCCACTTACAAAGCGATAAATTTTTTTTGTTTATCTGAAC
The DNA here is from genome assembly GCA_963662185.1 of Eilema griseolum. Lineage (NCBI taxonomy): Eukaryota > Metazoa > Arthropoda > Insecta > Lepidoptera > Erebidae > Eilema > Eilema griseolum. The sequence continues at coordinate 20,757,105 of OY759251.1, read as the reverse complement.
TCGACCCGGCCGGCGCCGTATGACGTCACACGCCGCCACGCCGGCGCGCAGTATATTTACATTAGGTGCGAGATTCGCGCAATAACGGCTAAGATTGACACTCCGACGCCGTTGGTCACTTTTGGATTGCCGCCCGTTGCCATTGGACTCTTTTAGATTGGCGCTCAACTCCGTTGAAAACTCTTAACTTGGCGCCCAACGACGTGCTAAAATCTTCGTTTGACAACCAACATCGTCAAACACTCTAAGATAGACACTCCGACGCTGTGGGGCACTCTTGGATTGGGCAACCGTCACTGTTGGACACTTTTAGATTGGCGGTCAACGCTGTTGAGAACTCTTAACTTGGCGCCCAACGCCGTGCTAAAATCTTCGTTTGGCAACCGACATCGTCAAATATGCTCTAAGATTGACACTCCGACGCTGTTGGTCACTTTTGAATTGGCGCCCTTTGCCATTGGACTCTTTTAGATTGGCGCTCAACTCCGTTGAAAACTCTTAACTTGGCGCCCAACGCCGTGCTAAAATCTTCGTTTGGGTACCAACATCGTCAAATGTGCTCTAAGATTGACACTCCGACGCCGTTGGTCACTTTTGGATTGGCGCCCGTTGCCATTGGACTCTTTTAGATTGGCGCTCAACTCCGTTGAAAACTCTTAACTTAGCGCCCAACGACGTGCTAAAATCTTCGTTTGACAACCAACATCGTCAAACACTCTAAGATAGACACTCCGACGCCGTGGGGCACTCTTGGATTGGGCAACCGTCACTGTTGGACACTTTTAGATTGGCGCTCAACGCTGTTGAAAACTCTTAACTTGGCACCCAACGCCGTGCGAAAATCTTCGTTTGGCAACCGACATCGTCAAATATGCTCTAAGATTGACACTCCGACGCCGTTGGTCACTTTTCGATTGGCGCCCGTTGCCATTGGACTCTTTTAGATTGGCGCTCAACTCCGTTGAAAACTCTTAACTTGGCGCCCAACGACGTGCTAAAATCTTCGTTTGACAACCAACATTGTCAAACACTCTAAGATAGACATTCCAACGCCGTGGGGCACTCTTGGATTGGGCAACCGTCACTGTTGGACACTGTCAGATTGGCGCTCAACGCTGTTAAAAACTCTTAACTTGGCGCCCAAAGCCGTGCGAAAATCTTCATTTGGCAAACAACGTCGTCAAGTACTCTTAAATAGATACTCCGACGCCGTAGGACACTCTTGGATTGGTACCAATTGCCGTTGGACACTTTAAGTTTGGCGCTCAACGCAGTTGGAAACTCTTAACTTGGCGCCCAACGCCGTGCAAAAATCTTCGTTTGGCAACCGACATCGTCAAGCACTCTAAAGTAGACACTCCGATGCCGTTGAACACTGTTGGAATGGCGACCGTAGCCATTGAACACTTTTAGATTGGCGGTCAATGCTGTTGAGAACTCTTAACTTGGCGCCCAACGCCGTGCTAAAATCTTCGTTTGGCAACCGACATCGTCAAAAATGCTCTAAGATTGACACTCCGACGCTGTTGGTCACTTTTGAATTGGCGCCCGTTGCCATTGGACTCTTTTAGATTGGCGCTCAACTCCGTTGAAAACTCTTAACTTGGCGCCCAACGCCGTGCTAAAATCTTCGTTTGGGTACCAACATCGTCAAATGTGCTCTAAGATTGACACTCCGACGCCGTTGGTCACTTTTGGATTGGCGCCCATTGCCATTGGACTCTTTTAGATTGGCGCTCAACTCCGTTGAAAACTCTTAACTTGGCGCCCAACGACGTGCTAAAATCTTCGTTTGACAACCAACATCGTCAAACACTCTAAGATAGACACTCCGACGCCGTGGGGCACTCTTGGATTGGGCACCTTCACCGTTGGACACTTTTAGATTGGCGCTCAACGCCGTTGAAAACTCTTAACTTGGCGCCCAACGCCGTGCTAAAATCTTCGTTTGGCAACCGACATCATCAAATATGCTCTAAGATTGACACTCCGACGCTGTTGGTCACTTTTGAATTGGCGCCCGTTGCCATTGGACTCTTTTAGATTGGCGCTCAACTCCGTTGAAAACTTTTAACTTGGCGCCCAACGACGTGCTAAAATCTTCGTTTGACAACCAACATCGTCAAACACTCTAAGATAGACACTCCGACGCCGTGGGGCACTCTTGGATTGGGCAACCTTCACCGTTGGACACTTTTAGATTGGCGCTCAACGCCGTTGAAAACTCTTAACTTGGCGCCCAACGACGTGCTAAAATCTTCGTTTGACAACCAACATCGTCAAACACTCTAAGATAGACACTCCGACGCCGTGGGGCACTCTTGGATTGGGCAACCTTCACCGTTGGACACTTTTAGATTGGCGCTCAACGCCGTTGAAAACTCTTAACTTGGCGCCCAACGACGTGCTAAAATCTTCGTTTGACAACCAACATCGTCAAACACTCTAAGATAGACACTCCGACGCCGTGGGGCACTCTTGGATTGGGCAACCGTCACTGTTGGACACTTTCAGATTGGCGCTCAACGCTGTTGAAAACTCTTAACTTGGCACCCAACGCCGTGCGAAAATCTTCGTTTGGCAACCGACATCGTCAAATATGCTCTAAGATTGACACTCCGACGCCGTTGGTCACTTTTCGATTGGCGCCCGTTGCCATTGGACTCTTTTAGATTGGCGCTCAACTCCGTTGAAAACTCTTAACTTGGCGCCTAACGACGTGCTAAAATCTTCGTTTGACAACCAACATCGTCAAACACTCTAAGATAGACACTCCGACGCCGTGGAGCACTCTTGGATTGGACAACCGTCATCGTTGGACACTTTTAGATTGGCGCTCAACGCTATTGAAAACTCTTAACTTGGCGCCCAACACCGTGCTAAAATCTTCGTTTGGGTACCAACATCGTCAAACGTGCTCTAAGATTGACACTCCGACTCCGTTGGTCACTTTTGGATTGGCGCCCGTTGCCATTAGACTCTTCTAGATTGGCACTCAACGCTGTTGAAAACTCTTTAACTTGGCGCCCAACGCCGTGCTAAAATCTTCGTTTGACAACCAACATCGTCAAACACTCTAAGATAGACACTCCGACGCCGTGGGGCACTCTTGGATTAGGCAACCTTCACCGTTGGACACTTTTAGATTGGCGCTCAACGCCGTTGAAAACTCTTAACTTGGCGCCCAACGACGTGCTAAAATCTTCGTTTGACAACCAACATCGTCAAACACTCTAAGATAGACACTCCGACGCCGTGGGGCACTCTTGGATTGGGCAACCTTCACCGTTGGACACTTTTAGATTGGCGCTCAACGCCGTTGAAAACTCTTAACTTGGCGCCCACCGACGTGCCAAAATCTTCGTTTGACAACCAACATCGTCAAACACTCTAAGATAGACACTCCGACGCCGTGGGGCACTCTTGGATTGGGCAACCGTCATTGTTGGACACTTTCAGATTGGCGCTCAACGCTGTTGAAAACTCTTAACTTGGCACCCAACGCCGTGCGAAAATCTTCGTTTGGCAAACGACATCGTCAAATATGCTCTAAGATTGACACTCCGACGCCGTTGGTCACTTTTGGATTGGCGCCCGTTGCCATTGGACTCTTTTAGATTGGCGCTTAACTCCGTTGAAAACTCTTAACTTGGCGCCTAACGACGTGCTAAAATCTTCGTTTGACAACCAACATCGTCAAACACTCTAAGATAGACACTCCGACGCCGTGGGGCACTCTTGGATTGGACAACCGTCATCGTTGGACACTTTTAGATTGGCGCTCAACGCTATTGAAAACTCTTAACTTGGCGCCCAACACCGTGCTAAAATCTTCGTTTGGGTACCAACATCGTCAAACGTGCTCTAAGATTGACACTCCGACGCCGTTGGTCACTTTTGGATTGGCGCCCGTTGCCATTAGACTCTTCTAGATTGGCACTCAACGCTGTTGAAACCTCTTTAACTTGGCGCCCAACGCCGTGCTAAAATCTTCGTTTGACAACCAACATCGTCAAACACTCTAAGATAGACACTCCGACGCCGTGGGGCACTCTTGGATTGGGCAACCTTCACCGTTGGACACTTTTAGATTGGCGCTCAACGCCGTTGAAAACTCTTAACTTGGCGCCCAACGACGTGCTAAAATCTTCGTTTGACAACCAACTTCGTCAAACACTCTAAGATAGACACTCCGACGCCGTGGGGCACTCTTGGATTGGGCAACCTTCACCGTTGGACACTTTTAGATTGGCGCTCAGCGCCGTTGAAAACTCTTAACTTGGCGCCCAACGACGTGCTAAAATCTTCGTTTGACAACCAACATCGTCAAACACCCTAAGATAGACACTCCGACGCCGTGGGGCACTCTTGGATTGGGCAACCTTCACCGTTGGACACTTTTAGATTGGCGCTCAACGCCGTTGAAAACTCTTAACTTGGCGCCCAACGACGTGCTAAAATCTTCGTTTGGGTACCAACATCGTCAAATATGCTCTAAGATTGACACTCCGACGCTGTTGGTCACTTTTGGATTGGCGCCCGTTGCCATTGGACTCTTTTAGATTGGCGCTCAACGCCGTTGAAAACTCTTAACTTGGCGCCCAACGACGTGCTAAAATCTTCGTTTGACAACCAACATCGTCAAACACTCTAAGATAGACACTCCGACGCCGTGGGGCACTCTTGGATTGGGCAACCTTCACCGTTGGACACTTTTAGATTGGCGCTCAACGCCGTTGAAAACTCTTAACTTGGCACCCAACGACGTGCTAAAATCTTCGTTTGACAACCAACATCGTCAAACACTCTAAGATATACACTCCGACGCTGTGGGGCACTCTTGGATTGGGCAACCGTCACTGTTGGACACTTTTAGATTGGCGGTCAACGCTGTTGAGAACTCTTAACTTGGCGCCCAACGCCGTGCTAAAATCTTCGTTTGGCAACCGACATCGTCAAATATGCTCTAAGATTGACACTCCGACGCTGTTGGTCACTTTTGAATTGGCGCCCGTTGCCATTGGACTCTTTTAGATTGGCGCTCAACTCCGTTGAAAACTGTTAACTTAGCGCCCAACGACGTGCTAAAATCTTCGTTTGACAACCAACATCGTCAAACACTCTAAGATAGACACTCCGACGCCGTGGGGCACTCTTGGATTGGGCAACCTTCACCGTTGGACACTTTTAGATTGGCGCTCAACGCCGTTGAAAACTCTTAACTTGGCGCCCAACGCCGTGCTAAAATCTTCGTTTGGCAACCGACATCATCAAACACTCTAAGATATACACTCCGACGCTGTGGGGCACTCTTGGATTGGGCAACCGTCACTGTTGGACACTTTTAGATTGGCGGTCAACGCTGTTGAGAAATCTTAACTTGGCGCCCAACGCCGTGCTAAAATCTTCGTTTGGCAACCGACATCGTCAAATATGCTCTAAGATTGACACTCCGACGCTGTTGGTCACTTTTGAATTGGCGCCCGTTGCCATTGGACTCTTTTAGATTGGCGCTCAACTCCGTTAAAAACTGTTAACTTAGCGCCCAACGACTTGCTAAAATCTTCGTTTGACAACCAACATCGTCAAACACTCTAAGATAGACACTCCGACGCCGTGGGGCACTCTTGGATTGGGCAACCTTCACCGTTGGACACTTTTAGATTGGCGCTCAACGCCGTTGAAACCTCTTAACTTGGCGCCCAACGCCGTGCTAAAATCTTCGTTTGGCAACCGACATCATCAAATATGCTCTAAGATTGACACTCCGACGCTGTTGGTCACTTTTGAATTGGCGCCCGTTGCCATTGGACTCTTTTAGATTGGCGCTCAACTCCGTTGAAAACTCTTAACTTGGCGCCCAACGACGTGCTAAGATCTTCGTTTGACAACCAACATCGTCAAACACTCTAAGATAGACACTCCGACGCCGTGGGGCACTCTTGGATTGGGCAACCTTCACCGTTGGACACTTTTAGATTGGCGCTCAACGCCGTTGAAAACTCTTAACTTGGCGCCCAACGCCGTGCTAAAATCTTCGTTTGGCAACCGACATCATCAAATATGCTCTAAGATTGACACTCCGACGCTGTTGGTCACTTTTGAATTGGCGCCCGTTGCCATTGGACTCTTTTAGATTGGCGCTCAACTCCGTTGAAAACTCTTAACTTGGCGCCCAACGACGTGCTAAGATCTTCGTTTGACAACCAACATCGTCAAACACTCTAAGATAGACACTCCGACGCCGTGGGGCACTCTTGGATTGGGCAACCTTCACCGTTGGACACTTTTAGATTGGCGCTCAACGCCGTTGAAAACTCTTAACTTGGCGCCCAACGACGTGCTAAAATCTTCGTTTGACAACCAACATCGTCAAACACTCTAAGATAGACACTCCGACGCCGTGGGGCACTCTTGGATTGGGCAACCGTCACTGTTGGACACTTTCAGATTGGCGCTCAACGCTGTTGAAAACTCTTAACTTGGCACCCAACGCCGTGCGAAAATCTTCGTTTTGCAACCGACATCGTCACTTTTCGATTGGCGCCCGTTGCCATTGGACTCTTTTAGATTGGCGCTCAACTCCGTTGAAAACTCTTAACTTGGCGCCTAACGACGTGCTAAAATCTTCGTTTGACAACCAACATCGTCAAACACTCTAAGATAGACACTCCGACGCCGTGGGGCACTCTTGGATTGGACAACCGTCATCGTTGGACACTTTTAGATTGGCGCTCAACGCTATTGAAAACTCTTAACTTGGCGCCCAACACCGTGCTAAAATCTTCGTTTGGGTACCAACATCGTCAAACGTGCTCTAAGATTGACACTCCGACGCCGTTGGTCACTTTTGGATTGGCGCCCGTTGCCATTAGACTCTTCTAGATTGGCACTCAACGCTGTTGAAAACTCTTTAACTTGGCGCCCAACGCCGTGCTAAAATCTTCGTTTGACAACCAACATCGTCAAACACTCTAAGATAGACACTCCGACGCCGTGGGGCACTCTTGGATTAGGCAACCTTCACCGTTGGACACTTTTAGATTGGCGCTCAACGCCGTTGAAAACTCTTAACTTGGCGCCCAACGACGTGCTAAAATCTTCGTTTGACAACCAACATCGTCAAACACTCTAAGATAGACACTCCGACGCCGTGGGGCACTCTTGGATTGGGCAACCTTCACCGTTGGACACTTTTAGAATTGCGCTCAACGCCGTTGAAAACTCTTAACTTGGCGCCCATCGACGTGCCAAAATCTTCGTTTGACAACCAACATCGTCAAACACTCTAAGATAGACACTCCGACGCCGTGGGGCACTCTTGGATTGGGCAACCGTCATTGTTGGACACTTTCAGATTGGCGCTCAACGCTGTTGAAAACTCTTAACTTGGCACCCAACGCCGTGCGAAAATCTTCGTTTGGCAACCGACATCGTCAAATATGCTCTAAGATTGACACTCCGACGCCGTTGGTCACTTTTGGATTGGCGCCCGTTGCCATTGGACTCTTTTAGATTGGCGCTTAACTCCGTTGAAAACTCTTAACTTGGCGCCTAACGACGTGCTAAAATCTTCGTTTGACAACCAACATCGTCAAACACTCTAAGATAGACACTCCGACGCCGTGGGGCACTCTTGGATTGGACAACCGTCATCGTTGGACACTTTTAGATTGGCGCTCAACGCTATTGAAAACTCTTAACTTGGCGCCCAACATCGTGCTAAAATCTTCGTTTGGGTACCAACATCGTCAAACGTGCTCTAACCGTTATCGCGCGCAAAGGGACTACAGTCCCTTTCTTTAATCCGAGTCCTGCGAGCCTCCGGGACCGCGGTCCCTATTCATGGCGCGACGCGAGTGACGCGACACACGCGTATAAATAAATCGATTTCTTTTTAATACTCGAAACAATATGGATATTCGTCTTTCTACTCGACTAAATATACATCCTGCTTACTAAAAAATAAGATTTGCAGGCCGACACTAGCTATTTCGATTAAAAAAATAATGTGTGTCTGTGGTAGACGTAACGCATTGTAAGATCTCATCAACAACTGTTTAGGTGAATTGCGAGATTTATTTTACAATCGCTGTTGTAAAATATACAGAACAATGTGCAATAATTGTGATATATCATTGGAATGAGCGTTTCTTGTAGAAAATAGGTACATATGATTTATTTCCTATACTCAAACTTTACTGAACAAATAAAAACAATTAAGTCACATGTGTTGTTACGAAAGTAATAAAGTAAGTAAATACCTACATTGAATCTAATAGTTTTAAATATATATATTCTTAATATATTTTTAAAACGTATATAAATAATGTTGAAACTATCTGTTACAATATAAATAAAGCTTTCAGGTGGTATAAATCATTTTAGGTTACGTAGGACGATAAAATCAAGATATATTATTTAATTTTGCCGAAAAAAAGGTTCGCCGCCAGCAAATTTTTCGTCCTAGTCATAGGCCTGTAAAACAATGTTTTTTTATTATTACATATGATTTTTTGATATACTCGTATGTAGTTAGAACCTGTAGACCATTTAAAATTATAAAATACATAGGTTATCGATTTACTTTTTAAAATAAATACACCTAAAGTAGACATAGTAACATTTTCAATGATCCTCAATGTTTACAGTCACATATAATAAATCACACAATAAGAATCAACAATATTCTTATAAGAATTTAAAGAATGACTCATAACCGTCACAAAAAATCACACTTCAGCGTCTTCGCCACTTACAAAGCGATAAATTTTTTTTGTTTATCTGAACTCGACCCGGCCGGCGCCGTATGACGTCACACGCCGCCACGCCGGCGCGCAGTATATTTACATTAGGTGCGAGATTCGCGCAATAACGGCTGAGATTGACACTCCGACGCCGTTGGTCACTTTTGGATTGCCGCCCGTTGCCATTGGACTCTTTTAGATTGGCGCTCAACTCCGTTGAAAACTCTTAACTTGGCGCCCAACGACGTGCTAAAATCTTCGTTTGACAACCAACATCGTCAAACACTCTAAGATAGACACTCCGACGCTGTGGGGCACTCTTGGATTGGGCAACCGTCACTGTTGGACACTTTTAGATTGGCGGTCAACGCTGTTGAGAACTCTTAACTTGGCGCCCAACGCCGTGCTAAAATCTTCGTTTGGCAACCGACATCGTCAAATATGCTCTAAGATTGACACTCCGACGCTGTTGGTCACTTTTGAATTGGCGCCCTTTGCCATTGGACTCTTTTAGATTGGCGCTCAACTCCGTTGAAAACTCTTAACTTGGCGCCCAACGCCGTGCTAAAATCTTCGTTTGGGTACCAACATCGTCAAATGTGCTCTAAGATTGACACTCCGACGCCGTTGGTCACTTTTGGATTGGCGCCCGTTGCCATTGGACTCTTTTAGATTGGCGCTCAACTCCGTTGAAAACTCTTAACTTAGCGCCCAACGACGTGCTAAAATCTTCGTTTGACAACCAACATCGTCAAACACTCTAAGATAGACACTCCGACGCCGTGGGGCACTCTTGGATTGGGCAACCGTCACTGTTGGACACTTTTAGATTGGCGCTCAACGCTGTTGAAAACTCTTAACTTGGCACCCAACGCCGTGCGAAAATCTTCGTTTGGCAACCGACATCGTCAAATATGCTCTAAGATTGACACTCCGACGCCGTTGGTCACTTTTCGATTGGCGCCCGTTGCCATTGGACTCTTTTAGATTGGCGCTCAACTCCGTTGAAAACTCTTAACTTGGCGCCCAACGACGTGCTAAAATCTTCGTTTGACAACCAACATTGTCAAACACTCTAAGATAGACATTCCGACGCCGTGGGGCACTCTTGGATTGGGCAACCGTCACTGTTGGACACTGTCAGATTGGCGCTCAACGCTGTTAAAAACTCTTAACTTGGCGCCCAAAGCCGTGCGAAAATCTTCATTTGGCAAACAACGTCGTCAAGTACTCTTAAATAGATACTCCGACGCCGTAGGACACTCTTGGATTGGTACCAATTGCCGTTGGACACTTTAAGTTTGGCGCTCAACGCAGTTGGAAACTCTTAACTTGGCGCCCAACGCCGTGCAAAAATCTTCGTTTGGCAACCGACATCGTCAAGCACTCTAAAGTAGACACTCCGATGCCGTTGAACACTGTTGGAATGGCGACCGTAGCCATTGAACACTTTTAGATTGGCGGTCAATGCTGTTGAGAACTCTTAACTTGGCGCCCAACGCCGTGCTAAAATCTTCGTTTGGCAACCGACATCGTCAAAAATGCTCTAAGATTGACACTCCGACGCTGTTGGTCACTTTTGAATTGGCGCCCGTTGCCATTGGACTCTTTTAGATTGGCGCTCAACTCCGTTGAAAACTCTTAACTTGGCGCCCAACGCCGTGCTAAAATCTTCGTTTGGGTACCAACATCGTCAAATGTGCTCTAAGATTGACACTCCGACGCCGTTGGTCACTTTTGGATTGGCGCCCGTTGCCATTGGACTCTTTTAGATTGGCGCTCAACTCCGTTGAAAACTCTTAACTTGGCGCCCAACGACGTGCTAAAATCTTCGTTTGACAACCAACATTGTCAAACACTCTAAGATAGACATTCCGACGCCGTGGGGCACTCTTGGATTGGGCAACCGTCACTGTTGGACACTGTCAGATTGGCGCTCAACGCTGTTAAAAACTCTTAACTTGGCGCCCAAAGCCGTGCGAAAATCTTCATTTGGCAAACAACGTCGTCAAGTACTCTTAAATAGATACTCCGACGCCGTAGGACACTCTTGGATTGGTACCAATTGCCGTTGGACACTTTAAGTTTGGCGCTCAACGCAGTTGGAATCTCTTAACTTGGCGCCCAACGCCGTGCAAAAATCTTCGTTTGGCAACCGACATCGTCAAGCACTCTAAAGTAGACACTCCGATGCCGTTGAACACTGTTGGAATGGCGACCGTAGCCATTGAACACTTTTAGATTGGCGGTCAATGCTGTTGAGAACTCTTAACTTGGCGCCCAACGCCGTGCTAAAATCTTCGTTTGGCAACCGACATCGTCAAAAATGCTCTAAGATTGACACTCCGACGCTGTTGGTCACTTTTGAATTGGCGCCCGTTGCCATTGGACTCTTTTAGATTGGCGCTCAACTCCGTTGAAAACTCTTAACTTGGCGCCCAACGCCGTGCTAAAATCTTCGTTTGGGTACCAACATCGTCAAATGTGCTCTAAGATTGACACTCCGACGCTGTTGGTCACTTTTGGATTGGCGCCCGTTGCCATTGGACTCTTTTAGATTGGCGGTCAACGCTGTTGAAAATTCTTAACTTGGCGCCCAACGACGTGCTAAAATCTTCGTTTGACAACCAACATCGTCAAACACTCTAAGATAGACACTCCGACGCCGTGGGGCACTCTTGGATTGGGCAACCTTCACCGTTGGACACTTTCAGATTGGCGCTCAACGCCGTTGAAAACTCTTAACTTGGCGCCCATCGACGTGCCAAAATCTTCGTTTGACAACCAACATCGTCAAACACGCTAAGATAGACACTCCGACGCCGTGGGGCACTCTTGGATTGGGCAACCGTCATTGTTGGACACTTTCAGATTGGCGCTCAACGCTGTTGAAAACTCTTAACTTGGCACCCAACGCCGTGCGAAAATCTTCGTTTGGCAACCGACATCGTCAAATATGCTCTAAGATTGACACTCCGACGCCGTTGGTCACTTTTGGATTGGCGCCCGTTGCCATTGGACTCTTTTAGATTGGCGCTCAACTCCGTTGAAAACTCTTTAACTTGGCGCCCAACGCCGTGCTAAAATCTTCGTTTGACAACCAACATCGTCAAACACTCTAAGATAGACACTCCGACGCCCTGGGGCACTCTTGGATTGGGCAACCTTCACCGTTGGACACTTTTAGATTGGCGCTCAACGCCGTTGAAAACTCTTAACTTGGCGCCCATCGACGTGCCAAAATCTTCGTTTGAAAACCAACATCGTCAAACACTCTAAGATAGACACTCCGACGCCGTGGGGCACTCTTGGATTGGGCAACCGTCATTGTTGGACACTTTCAGATTGGCGCTCAACGCTGTTGAAAACTCTTAACTTGGCACCCAACGCCGTGCGAAAATCTTCGTTTGGCAACCGACATCGTCAAATATGCTCTAAGATTGACACTCCGACGCCGTTGGTCACTTTTGGATTGGCGCCCGTTGCCATTGGACTCTTTTAGATTGGCGCTCAACTCCGTTGAAAATTCTTTAACTTGGCGCCCAACGCCGTGCTAAAATCTTCGTTTGACAACCAACATCGTCAAACACTCTAAGATAGACACTCCGACGCCGTGGGGCGCTCTTGGATTGGGCAACCTTTACCGTTGGACACTTTTAGATTGGCGCTCAACGCCGTTGAAAACTCTTAACTTGGCGCCCAACGACGTGCTAAAATCTTCGTTTGACAACCAACATCGTCAAACACTCTAAGATAGACACTCCGACGCCGTGGGGCGCTCTTGGATTGGGCAACCTTTACCGTTGGACACTTTTAGATTGGCGGTCAACGCTGTTGAGAACTCTTAACTTGGCGCCCAACGCAGTGCTAAAATCTTCGTTTGGCAACCGACATCGTCAAATATGCTCTAAGATTGACACTCCGACGCTGTTGGTCACTTTTGAATTGGCGCCCGTTGCCATTGGACTCTTTTAGATTGGCGCTCAACTCCGTTGAAAACTCTTAACTTGGCGCCCAACGCCGTGCTAAAATCTTCGTTTGGGTACCAACATCATCAAATGTGCTCTAAGATTGACACTCCGACGCCGTTGGTCACTTTTGGATTGGCGCCCGTTGCCATTGGACTCTTTTAGATTGGCGCTCAACTCCGTTGAAAACTGTTAACTTAGCGCCCAACGACGTGCTAAAATCTTCGTTTGACAACCAACATCGTCAAACACTCTAAGATAGACACTCCGACGCCGTGGGGCACTCTTGGATTGGGCAACCTTCACCGTTGTACACTTTTAGATTGGCGCTCAACGCCGTTGAAAACTCGTAACTTGGCGCCCAACGCCGTGCTAAAATCTTCGTTTGGCAACCGACATCATCAAATATGCTCTAAGATTGACACTCCGACGCTGTTGGTCACTTTTGAATTGGCGCCCGTTGCCATTGGACTCTTTTAGATTGGCGCTCAACTCCGTTGAAAACTCTTAACTTGGCGCCCAACGACGTGCTAAAATATTCGTTTGACAACCAACATCGTCAAACACTCTAAGATAGACACTCCGACGCCGTGGGGCACTCTTGGATTGGGCAACCTTCACCGTTGGACACTTTTAGATTGGCGCTCAACGCCGTTGAAAACTCTTAACTTGGCGCCCAACGACGTGCTAAAATCTTCGTTTGACAACCAACATCGTCAAACACTCTAAGATAGACACTCCGACGCCGTGGGGCACTCTTGGATTAGGCAACCTTCACCGTTGGACACTTTTAGATTGGCGCTCAACGCCGTTGAAAACTCTTAACTTGGCGCCCATCGACGTGCCAAAATCTTCGTTTGACAACCAACATCGTCAAACACTCTAAGATAGACACTCCGACGCCGTGGGGCACTCTTGGATTGGGCAACCGTCACTGTTGGACACTTTCAGATTGGCGCTCAACGCTGTTGAAAACTCTTAACTTGGCACCCAACGCCGTGCGAAAATCTTCGTTTGGCAACCGACATCGTCAAATATGCTCTAAGATTGACGCGCCGACGCCGTTGGTCACTTTTCGATTGGCGCCCGTTGCCATTGGACTCTTTTAGATTGGCGCTCAACTCCGTTGAAAACTCTTAACTTGGCGCCTAACGACGTGCTAAATTCTTCGTTTGACAACCAACATCGTCAAACACTCTAAGATAGACACTCCGACGCCGTGGGGCACTCTTGGATTGGACAACCGTCATCGTTGGACACTTTTAGATTGGCGCTCAACGCTATTGAAAACTCTTAACTTGGCGCCCAACATCGTGCTAAAATCTTCGTTTGGGTACCAACATCGTCAAACGTGCTCTAAGATTGACACTCCGACGCCGTTGGTCACTCTTGGATTGGCGCCCGTTGCCATTAGACTCTTCTAGATTGGCACTCAACGCTGTTGAAAACTCTTTAACTTGGCGCCCAACGCCGTGCTAAAATCTTCGTTTGACAACCAACATCGTCAAACACTCTAAGATAGACACTCCGACGCCGTGGGGCACTCTTGGATTGGGCAACCTTCACCGTTGTACACTTTTAGATTGGCGCTCAACGCCGTTGAAAACTCGTAACTTGGCGCCCAACGCCGTGCTAAAATCTTCGTTTGGCAACCGACATCATCAAATATGCTCTAAGATTGACACTCCGGCGCTGTTGGTCACTTTTGAATTGGCGCCCGTTGCCATTGGACTCTTTTAGATTGGCGCTCAACTCCGTTGAAAACTCTTAACTTGGCGCCCAACGACGTGCTAAAATATTCGTTTGACAACCAACATCGTCAAACACTCTAAGATAGACACTCCGACGCCGTGGGGCACTCTTGGATTGGGCAACCTTCACCGTTGGACACTTTTAGATTGGCGCTCAACGCCGTTGAAAACTCTTAACTTGGCGCCCAACGACGTGCTAAAATCTTCGTTTGACAACCAACATCGTCAAACACTCTAAGATAGACACTCCGACGCCGTGGGGCACTCTTGGATTAGGCAACCTTTACCGTTGGACACTTTTAGATTGGCGCTCAACGCCGTTGAAAACTCTTAACTTGGCGCCCATCGACGTGCCAAAATCTTCGTTTGACAACCAACATCGTCAAACACTCTAAGATAGACACTCCGACGCCGTGGGGCACTCTTGGATTGGACAACCGTCATCGTTGGACACTTTTAGATTGGCGCTCAACGCTATTGAAAACTCTTAACTTGGCGCCCAACATCGTGCTAAAATCTTCGTTTGGGTACCAACATCGTCAAACGTGCTCTAAGATTGACACTCCGACGCCGTTGGTCACTTTTGGATTGGCGCCCGTTGCCATTAGACTCTTCTAGATTGGCACTCAACGCTGTTGAAAACTCTTTAACTTGGCGCCCAACGCCGTGCTAAAATCTTCGTTTGACAACCAACATCGTCAAACACTCTAAGATAGACACTCCGACGCCGTGGGGCACTCTTGGATTGGGCAACCTTTACCGTTGGACACTTTTAGATTGGCGCTCAACGCCGTTGAAAACTCTTAACTTGGCGCCCAACGACGTGCTAAAATCTTCGTTTGACAACCAACATCGTCAAACACTCTAAGATAGACACTCCGACGCCGTGGGGCACTCTTGGATTGGGCAACCTTCACCGTTGGACACTTTGAGATTGGCGCTGAACGCCGTTGAAAACTCTTAACTTGGCGCCCAACGACGTGCTAAAATCTTCGTTTGACAACCAACATCGTCAAACACTCTAAGATAGACACTCCGACGCCGTGGGGCACTCTTGGATTGGGCAACCTTCACCGTTGGACACTTTTAGATTGGCGCTCAACGCCGTTGAAAACTCTTAACTTGGCGCCCAACGACGTGCTAAAATATTCGTTTGACAACCAACATCGTCAAACACTCTAAGATAGACACTCCGACGCTGTGGGGCACTCTTGGATTGGGCAACCGTCACTGTTGGACACTTTTAGATTGGCGGTCAACGCTGTTGAGAACTCTTAACTTGGCGCCCAACGCCGTGCTAAAATCTTCGTTTGGCAACCGACATCGTCAAATATGCTCTAAGATTGACACTCCGACGCTGTTGGTCACTTTTGGATTGGCGCCCGTTGCCATTGGACTCTTTTAGATTGGCGGTCAACGCTGTTGAAAATTCTTAACTTGGCGCCCAACGACGTGCTAAAATCTTCGTTTGACAACCAACATCGTCAAACACTCTAAGATAGACACTCCGACGCCGTGGGGCACTCTTGGATTGGGCAACCTTCACCGTTGGACACTTTCAGATTGGCGCTCAACGCCGTTGAAAACTCTTAACTTGGCGCCCATCGACGTGCCAAAATCTTCGTTTGACAACCAACATCGTCAAACACGCTAAGATAGACACTCCGACGCCGTGGGGCACTCTTGGATTGGGCAACCGTCATTGTTGGACACTTTCAGATTGGCGCTCAACGCTGTTGAAAACTCTTAACTTGGCACCCAACGCCGTGCGAAAATCTTCGTTTGGCAACCGACATCGTCAAATATGCTCTAAGATTGACACTCCGACGCCGTTGGTCACTTTTGGATTGGCGCCCGTTGCCATTGGACTCTTTTAGATTGGCGCTCAACTCCGTTGAAAACTCTTTAACTTGGCGCCCAACGCCGTGCTAAAATCTTCGTTTGACAACTAACATCGTTAAACACTCTAAGATAGACACTCCGACGCCCTGGGGCACTCTTGGATTGGGCAACCTTCACCGTTGGACACTTTTAGATTGGCGCTCAACGCCGTTGAAAACTCTTAACTTGGCGCCCATCGACGTGCCAAAATCTTCGTTTGAAAACCAACATCGTCAAACACTCTAAGATAGACACTCCGACGCCGTGGGGCACTCTTGGATTGGGCAACCGTCATTGTTGGACACTTTCAGATTGGCGCTCAACGCTGTTGAAAACTCTTAACTTGGCACCCAACGCCGTGCGAAAATCTTCGTTTGGCAACCGACATCGTCAAATATGCTCTAAGATTGACACTCCGACGCCGTTGGTCACTTTTGGATTGGCGCCCGTTGCCATTGGACTCTTTTAGATTGGCGCTCAACTCCGTTGAAAATTCTTTAACTTGGCGCCCAACGCCGTGCTAAAATCTTCGTTTGACAACCAACATCGTCAAACACTCTAAGATAGACACTCCGACGCCGTGGGGCACTCTTGGATTGGGCAACCTTCACCGTTGTACACTTTTAGATTGGCGCTCAACGCCGTTGAAAACTCGTAACTTGGCGCCCAACGCCGTGCTAAAATCTTCGTTTGGCAACCGACATCATCAAATATGCTCTAAGATTGACACTCCGACGCTGTTGGTCACTTTTGAATTGGCGCCCGTTGCCATTGGACTCTTTTAGATTGGCGCTCAACTCCGTTGAAAACTCTTAACTTGGCGCCCAACGACGTGCTAAAATATTCGTTTGACAACCAACATCGTCAAACACTCTAAGATAGACACTCCGACGCCGTGGGGCACTCTTGGATTGGGCAACCTTCACCGTTGGACACTTTTAGATTGGCGCTCAACGCCGTTGAAAACTCTTAACTTGGCGCCCAACGACGTGCTAAAATCTTCGTTTGACAACCAACATCGTCAAACACTCTAAGATAGACACTCCGACGCCGTGGGGCACTCTTGGATTAGGCAACCTTCACCGTTGGACACTTTTAGATTGGCGCTCAACGCCGTTGAAAACTCTTAACTTGGCGCCCATCGACGTGCCAAAATCTTCGTTTGACAACCAACATCGTCAAACACTCTAAGATAGACACTCCGACGCCGTGGGGCACTCTTGGATTGGGCAACCGTCACTGTTGGACACTTTCAGATTGGCGCTCAACGCTGTTGAAAACTCTTAACTTGGCACCCAACGCCGTGCGAAAATCTTCGTTTGGCAACCGACATCGTCAAATATGCTCTAAGATTGACGCGCCGACGCCGTTGGTCACTTTTCGATTGGCGCCCGTTGCCATTGGACTCTTTTAGATTGGCGCTCAACTCCGTTGAAAACTCTTAACTTGGCGCCTAACGACGTGCTAAATTCTTCGTTTGACAACCAACATCGTCAAACACTCTAAGATAGACACTCCGACGCCGTGGGGCACTCTTGGATTGGACAACCGTCATCGTTGGACACTTTTAGATTGGCGCTCAACGCTATTGAAAACTCTTAACTTGGCGCCCAACATCGTGCTAAAATCTTCGTTTGGGTACCAACATCGTCAAACGTGCTCTAAGATTGACACTCCGACGCCGTTGGTCACTCTTGGATTGGCGCCCGTTGCCATTAGACTCTTCTAGATTGGCACTCAACGCTGTTGAAAACTCTTTAACTTGGCGCCCAACGCCGTGCTAAAATCTTCGTTTGACAACCAACATCGTCAAACACTCTAAGATAGACACTCCGACGCCGTGGGGCACTCTTGGATTGGGCAACCTTCACCGTTGTACACTTTTAGATTGGCGCTCAACGCCGTTGAAAACTCGTAACTTGGCGCCCAACGCCGTGCTAAAATCTTCGTTTGGCAACCGACATCATCAAATATGCTCTAAGATTGACACTCCGGCGCTGTTGGTCACTTTTGAATTGGCGCCCGTTGCCATTGGACTCTTTTAGATTGGCGCTCAACTCCGTTGAAAACTCTTAACTTGGCGCCCAACGACGTGCTAAAATATTCGTTTGACAACCAACATCGTCAAACACTCTAAGATAGACACTCCGACGCCGTGGGGCACTCTTGGATTGGGCAACCTTCACCGTTGGACACTTTTAGATTGGCGCTCAACGCCGTTGAAAACTCTTAACTTGGCGCCCAACGACGTGCTAAAATCTTCGTTTGACAACCAACATCGTCAAACACTCTAAGATAGACACTCCGACGCCGTGGGGCACTCTTGGATTAGGCAACCTTCACCGTTGGACACTTTTAGATTGGCGCTCAACGCCGTTGAAAACTCTTAACTTGGCGCCCATCGACGTGCCAAAATCTTCGTTTGACAACCAACATCGTCAAACACTCTAAGATAGACACTCCGACGCCGTGGGGCACTCTTGGATTGGACAACCGTCATCGTTGGACACTTTTAGATTGGCGCTCAACGCTATTGAAAACTCTTAACTTGGCGCCCAACATCGTGCTAAAATCTTCGTTTGGGTACCAACATCGTCAAACGTGCTCTAAGATTGACACTCCGACGCCGTTGGTCACTTTTGGATTGGCGCCCGTTGCCATTAGACTCTTCTAGATTGGCACTCAACGCTGTTGAAAACTCTTTAACTTGGCGCCCAACGCCGTGCTAAAATCTTCGTTTGACAACCAACATCGTCAAACACTCTAAGATAGACACTCCGACGCCGTGGGGCACTCTTGGATTGGGCAACCTTTACCGTTGGACACTTTTAGATTGGCGCTCAACGCCGTTGAAAACTCTTAACTTGGCGCCCAACGACGTGCTAAAATCTTCGTTTGACAACCAACATCGTCAAACACTCTAAGATAGACACTCCGACGCCGTGGGGCACTCTTGGATTGGGCAACCTTCACCGTTGGACACTTTGAGATTGGCGCTCAACGCCGTTGAAAACTCTTAACTTGGCGCCCAACGACGTGCTAAAATCTTCGTTTGACAACCAACATCGTCAAACACTCTAAGATAGACACTCCGACGCCGTGGGGCACTCTTGGATTGGGCAACCTTCACCGTTGGACACTTTTAGATTGGCGCTCAACGCCGTTGAAAACTCTTAACTTGGCGCCCAACGACGTGCTAAAATATTCGTTTGACAACCAACATCGTCAAACACTCTAAGATAGACACTCCGACGCTGTGGGGCACTCTTGGATTGGGCAACCGTCACTGTTGGACACTTTTAGATTGGCGGTCAACGCTGTTGAGAACTCTTAACTTGGCGCCCAACGCCGTGCTAAAATCTTCGTTTGGCAACCGACATCGTCAAATATGCTCTAAGATTGACACTCCGACGCTGTTGGTCACTTTTGGATTGGCGCCCGTTGCCATTGGACTCTTTTAGATTGGCGGTCAACGCTGTTGAAAATTCTTAACTTGGCGCCCAACGACGTGCTAAAATCTTCGTTTGACAACCAACATCGTCAAACACTCTAAGATAGACACTCCGACGCCGTGGGGCACTCTTGGATTGGGCAACCTTCACCGTTGGACACTTTCAGATTGGCGCTCAACGCCGTTGAAAACTCTTAACTTGGCGCCCATCGACGTGCCAAAATCTTCGTTTGACAACCAACATCGTCAAACACGCTAAGATAGACACTCCGACGCCGTGGGGCACTCTTGGATTGGGCAACCGTCATTGTTGGACACTTTCAGATTGGCGCTCAACGCTGTTGAAAACTCTTAACTTGGCACCCAACGCCGTGCGAAAATCTTCGTTTGGCAACCGACATCGTCAAATATGCTCTAAGATTGACACTCCGACGCCGTTGGTCACTTTTGGATTGGCGCCCGTTGCCATTGGACTCTTTAAGATTGGCGCTCAACTCCGTTGAAAACTCTTTAACTTGGCGCCCAACGCCGTGCTAAAATCTTCGTTTGACAACCAACATCGTCAAACACTCTAAGATAGACACTCCGACGCCCTGGGGCACTCTTGGATTGGGCAACCTTCACCGTTGGACACTTTTAGATTGGCGCTCAACGCCGTTGAAAACTCTTAACTTGGCGCCCATCGACGTGCCAAAATCTTCGTTTGAAAACCAACATCGTCAAACACTCTAAGATAGACACTCCGACGCCGTGGGGCACTCTTGGATTGGGCAACCGTCATTGTTGGACACTTTCAGATTGGCGCTCAACGCTGTTGAAAACTCTTAACTTGGCACCCAACGCCGTGCGAAAATCTTCGTTTGGCAACCGACATCGTCAAATATGCTCTAAGATTGACACTCCGACGCCGTTGGTCACTTTTGGATTGGCGCCCGTTGCCATTGGACTCTTTTAGATTGGCGCTCAACTCCGTTGAAAATTCTTTAACTTGGCGCCCAACGCCGTGCTAAAATCTTCGTTTGACAACCAACATCGTCAAACACTCTAAGATAGACACTCCGACGCCGTGGGGCGCTCTTGGATTGGGCAACCTTTACCGTTGGACACTTTTAGATTGGCGCTCAACGCCGTTGAAAACTCTTAACTTGGCGCCCAACGACGTGCTAAAATCTTCGTTTGACAACCAACATCGTCAAACACTCTAAGATAGACACTCCGACGCCGTGGGGCGCTCTTGGATTGGGCAACCTTTACCGTTGGACACTTTTAGATTGGCGCTCAACGCCGTTGAAAACTCTTAACTTGGCGCCCAACGACGTGCTAAAATCTTCGTTTGACAACCAACATCGTCAAACACTCTAAGATAGACACTCCGACGCCGTGGGGCACTCTTGGATTGGGCAACCTTCACCGTTGGACACTTTTAGATTGGCGCTCAACGCCGTTGAAAACTCTTAACTTGGCGCCCAACGACGTGCTAAAATCTTCGTTTGACAACCAACATCGTCAAACACTCTAAGATAGACACTCCGACGCCGTGGGGCACTCTTGGATTGGGCAACCTTCACCGTTGGACACTTTTAGATTGGCGGTCAACGCTGTTGAGAACTCTTAACTTGGCGCCCAACGCCGTGCTAAAATCTTCGTTTGGCAACCGACATCGTCAAATATGCTCTAAGATTGACACTCCGACGCTGTTGGTCACTTTTGGATTGGCGCCCGTTGCCATTGGACTCTTTTAGATTGGCGCTCAACTCCGTTGAAAACTCTTAACTTGGCGCCTAACGACGTGCTAAAATCTTCGTTTGACAACCAACATCGTCAAACACTCTAAGATAGACACTCCGACGCCGTGGGGCACTCTTGGATTGGGCAACCTTCACCGTTGGACACTTTTAGATTGGCGCTCAACGCCGTTGAAAACTCTTAACTTGGCGCCCATCGACGTGCCAAAATCTTCGTTTGACAACCAACATCGTCAAACACTCTAAGATAGACACTCCGACGCCGTGGGGCACTCTTGGATTGGGCAACCGTCATTGTTGGACACTTTCAGATTGGCGCTCAACGCTGTTGAAAACTCTTAACTTGGCACCCAACGCCGTGCGAAAATCTTCGTTTGGCAACCGACATCGTCAAATATGCTCTAAGATTGACACTCCGACGCCGTTGGTCACTTTTGGATTGGCGCCCGTTGCCATTGGACTCTTTTAGATTGGCGCTTAACTCCGTTGAAAACTCTTAACTTGGCGCCTAACGACGTGCTAAAATCTTCGTTTGACAACCAACATCGTCAAACACTCTAAGATAGACACTCCGACGCCGTGGGGCACTCTTGGATTGGACAACCGTCATCGTTGGACACTTTTAGATTGGCGCTCAACGCTATTGAAAACTCTTAACTTGGCGCCCAACATCGTGCTAAAATCTTCGTTTGGGTACCAACATCGTCAAACGTGCTCTAACCGTTATCGCGCGCAAAGGGACTACAGTCCCTTTCTTTAATCCGAGTCCTGCGAGCCTCCGGGACCGCGGTCCCTATTCATGGCGCGACGCGAGTGACGCGACACACGCGTATAAATAAATCGATTTCTTTTTAATACTCGAAACAATATGGATATTCGTCTTTCTACTCGACTAAATATACATCCTGCTTACTAAAAAATATGATTTGCAGGCCGACACTAGCTATTTCGATTAAAAAAATAATGTGTGTCTGTGGTAGACGTAACGCATTGTAAGATCTCATCAACAACTGTTTAGGTGAATTGCGAGATTTATTTTACAATCGCTGTTGTAAAATATACAGAACAATGTGCAATAATTGTGATATATCATTGGAATGAGCGTTTCTTGTAGAAAATAGGTACATATGATTTATTTCCTATACTCAAACTTTACTGAACAAATAAAAACAATTAAGTCACATGTGTTGTTACGAAAGTAATAAAGTAAGTAAATACCTACATTGAATCTAATAGTTTTAAATATATATATTCTTAATATATTTTTAAAACGTATATAAATAATGTTGAAACTATCTGTTACAATATAAATAAAGCTTTCAGGTGGTATAAATCATTTTAGGTTACGTAGGACGATAAAATCAAGATATATTATTTAATTTTGCCGAAAAAAAGGTTCGCCGCCAGCAAATTTTTCGTCCTAGTCATAGGCCTGTAAAACAATGTTTTTTTATTATTACATATGATTTTTTGATATACTCGTATGTAGTTAGAACCTGTAGACCATTTAAAATTATAAAATACATAGGTTATCGATTTACTTTTTAAAATAAATACACCTAAAGTAGACATAGTAACATTTTCAATGATCCTCAATGTTTACAGTCACATATAATAAATCACACAATAAGAATCAACAATATTCTTATAAGAATTTAAAGAATGACTCATAACCGTCACAAAAAATCACACTTCAGCGTCTTCGCCACTTACAAAGCGATAAATTTTTTTTGTTTATCTGAACTCGACCCGGCCGGCGCCGTATGACGTCACACGCCGCCACGCCGGCGCGCAGTATATTTACATTAGGTGCGAGATTCGCGCAATAACGGCTAAGATTGACACTCCGACGCCGTTGGTCACTTTTGGATTGCCGCCCGTTG
Source organism: Eilema griseolum (assembly GCA_963662185.1). Classification (NCBI taxonomy): domain Eukaryota; kingdom Metazoa; phylum Arthropoda; class Insecta; order Lepidoptera; family Erebidae; genus Eilema; species Eilema griseolum. Next base: position 20,733,679 of record OY759251.1, on the reverse strand, counting down.
CCATTGGACTCTTTTAGATTGGCGCTCAACTCCGTTGAAAACTCTTAACTTGGCGCCCAACGACGTGCTAAAATCTTCGTTTGACAACCAACATCGTCAAACACTCTAAGATAGACACTCCGACGCTGTGGGGCACTCTTGGATTGGGCAACCGTCACTGTTGGACACTTTTAGATTGGCGGTCAACGCTGTTGAGAACTCTTAACTTGGCGCCCAACGCCGTGCTAAAATCTTCGTTTGGCAACCGACATCGTCAAATATGCTCTAAGATTGACACTCCGACGCTGTTGGTCACTTTTGAATTGGCGCCCTTTGCCATTGGACTCTTTTAGATTGGCGCTCAACTCCGTTGAAAACTCTTAACTTGGCGCCCAACGCCGTGCTAAAATCTTCGTTTGGGTACCAACATCGTCAAATGTGCTCTAAGATTGACACTCCGACGCCATTGGTCACTTTTGGATTGGCGCCCGTTGCCATTGGACTCTTTTAGATTGGCGCTCAACTCCGTTGAAAACTCTTAACTTAGCGCCCAACGACGTGCTAAAATCTTCGTTTGACAACCAACATCGTCAAACACTCTAAGATAGACACTCCGACGCCGTGGGGCACTCTTGGATTGGGCAACCGTCACTGTTGGACACTTTTAGATTGGCGCTCAACGCTGTTGAAAACTCTTAACTTGGCACCCAACGCCGTGCGAAAATCTTCGTTTGGCAACCGACATCGTCAAATATGCTCTAAGATTGACACTCCGACGCCGTTGGTCACTTTTCGATTGGCGCCCGTTGCCATTGGACTCTTTTAGATTGGCGCTCAACTCCGTTGAAAACTCTTAACTTGGCGCCCAACGACGTGCTAAAATCTTCGTTTGACAACCAACATTGTCAAACACTCTAAGATAGACATTCCGACGCCGTGGGGCACTCTTGGATTGGGCAACCGTCACTGTTGGACACTGTCAGATTGGCGCTCAACGCTGTTAAAAACTCTTAACTTGGCGCCCAAAGCCGTGCGAAAATCTTCATTTGGCAAACAACGTCGTCAAGTACTCTTAAATAGATACTCCGACGCCGTAGGACACTCTTGGATTGGTACCAATTGCCGTTGGACACTTTAAGTTTGGCGCTCAACGCAGTTGGAAACTCTTAACTTGGCGCCCAACGCCGTGCAAAAATCTTCGTTTGGCAACCGACATCGTCAAGCACTCTAAAGTAGACACTCCGATGCCGTTGAACACTGTTGGAATGGCGACCGTAGCCATTGAACACTTTTAGATTGGCGGTCAATGCTGTTGAGAACTCTTAACTTGGCGCCCAACGCCGTGCTAAAATCTTCGTTTGGCAACCGACATCGTCAAAAATGCTCTAAGATTGACACTCCGACGCTGTTGGTCACTTTTGAATTGGCGCCCGTTGCCATTGGACTCTTTTAGATTGGCGCTCAACTCCGTTGAAAACTCTTAACTTGGCGCCCAACGCCGTGCTAAAATCTTCGTTTGGGTACCAACATCGTCAAATGTGCTCTAAGATTGACACTCCGACGCCGTTGGTCACTTTTGGATTGGCGCCCGTTGCCATTGGACTCTTTTAGATTGGCGCTCAACTCCGTTGAAAACTCTTAACTTGGCGCCCAACGACGTGCTAAAATCTTCGTTTGACAACCAACATCGTCAAACACTCTAAGATAGACACTCCGACGCCGTGGGGCACTCTTGGATTGGGCACCTTCACCGTTGGACACTTTTAGATTGGCGCTCAACGCCGTTGAAAACTCTTAACTTGGCGCCCAACGCCGTGCTAAAATCTTCGTTTGGCAACCGACATCATCAAATATGCTCTAAGATTGACACTCCGACGCTGTTGGTCACTTTTGAATTGGCGCCCGTTGCCATTGGACTCTTTTAGATTGGCGCTCAACTCCGTTGAAAACTTTTAACTTGGCGCCCAACGACGTGCTAAAATCTTCGTTTGACAACCAACATCGTCAAACACTCTAAGATAGACACTCCGACGCCGTGGGGCACTCTTGGATTGGGCAACCTTCACCGTTGGACACTTTTAGATTGGCGCTCAACGCCGTTGAAAACTCTTAACTTGGCGCCCAACGACGTGCTAAAATCTTCGTTTGACAACCAACATCGTCAAACACTCTAAGATAGACACTCCGACGCCGTGGGGCACTCTTGGATTGGGCAACCTTCACCGTTGGACACTTTTAGATTGGCGCTCAACGCCGTTGAAAACTCTTAACTTGGCGCCCAACGACGTGCTAAAATCTTCGTTTGACAACCAACATCGTCAAACACTCTAAGATAGACACTCCGACGCCGTGGGGCACTCTTGGATTGGGCAACCGTCACTGTTGGACACTTTCAGATTGGCGCTCAACGCTGTTGAAAACTCTTAACTTGGCACCCAACGCCGTGCGAAAATCTTCGTTTGGCAACCGACATCGTCAAATATGCTCTAAGATTGACACTCCGACGCCGTGGGGCACTCTTGGATTGGGCAACCTTCACCGTTGGACACTTTTAGATTGGCGCTCAGCGCCGTTGAAAACTCTTAACTTGGCGCCCAACGACGTGCTAAAATCTTCGTTTGACAACCAACATCGTCAAACACTCTAAGATAGACACTCCGACGCCGTGGGGCACTCTTGGATTGGGCAACCTTCACCGTTGGACACTTTTAGATTGGCGCTCAACGCCGTTGAAAACTCTTAACTTGGCGCCCAACGACGTGCTAAAATCTTCGTTTGGGTACCAACATCGTCAAATATGCTCTAAGATTGACACTCCGACGCTGTTGGTCACTTTTGGATTGGCGCCCGTTGCCATTGGACTCTTTTAGATTGGCGCTCAACGCTGTTGAAAACTCTTAACTTGGCGCCCAACGACGTGCTAAAATCTTCGTTTGACAACCAACATCGTCAAACACTCTAAGATAGACACTCCGACGCCGTGGGGCACTCTTGGATTGGGCAACCTTCACCGTTGGACACTTTTAGATTGGCGCTCAACGCCGTTGAAAACTCTTAACTTGGCGCCCAACGCCGTGCTAAAATCTTCGTTTGGCAACCGACATCATCAAACACTCTAAGATATACACTCCGACGCTGTGGGGCACTCTTGGATTGGGCAACCGTCACTATTGGACACTTTTAGATTGGCGGTCAACGCTGTTGAGAACTCTTAACTTGGCGCCCAACGCCGTGCTAAAATCTTCGTTTGGCAACCGACATCGTCAAATATGCTCTAAGATTGACACTCCGACGCTGTTGGTCACTTTTGAATTGGCGCCCGTTGCCATTGGACTCTTTTAGATTGGCGCTCAACTCCGTTGAAAACTGTTAACTTAGCGCCCAACGACGTGCTAAAATCTTCGTTTGACAACCAACATCGTCAAACACTCTAAGATAGACACTCCGACGCCGTGGGGCACTCTTGGATTGGGCAACCTTCACCGTTGGACACTTTTAGATTGGCGCTCAACGCCGTTGAAAACTCTTAACTTGGCGCCCAACGCCGTGCTAAAATCTTCGTTTGGCAACCGACATCATCAAATATGCTCTAAGATTGACACTCCGACGCTGTTGGTCACTTTTGAATTGGCGCCCGTTGCCATTGGACTCTTTTAGATTGGCGCTCAACTCCGTTGAAAACTCTTAACTTGGCGCCCAACGACGTGCTAAGATCTTCGTTTGACAACCAACATCGTCAAACACTCTAAGATATACACTCCGACGCTGTGGGGCACTCTTGGATTGGGCAACCGTCACTGTTGGACACTTTTAGATTGGCGGTCAACGCTGTTGAGAACTCTTAACTTGGCGCCCAACGCCGTGCTAAAATCTTCGTTTGGCAACCGACATTGTCAAATATGCTCTAAGATTGACACTCCGACGCTGTTGGTCACTTTTGAATTGGCGCCCGTTGCCATTGGACTCTTTTAGATTGGCGCTCAACTCCGTTGAAAACTGTTAACTTAGCGCCCAACGACGTGCTAAAATATTCGTTTGACAACCAACATCGTCAAACACTCTAAGATAGACACTCCGACGCCGTGGGGCACTCTTGGATTGGGCAACCTTCACCGTTGGACACTTTTAGATTGGCGCTCAACGCCGTTGAAAACTCTTAACTTGGCGCCCAACGCCGTGCTAAAATCTTCGTTTGGCAACCGACATCATCAAATATGCTCTAAGATTGACACTCCGACGCTGTTGGTCACTTTTGAATTGGCGCCCGTTGCCATTGGACTCTTTTAGATTGGCGCTCAACTCCGTTGAAAACTCTTAACTTGGCGCCCAACGACGTGCTAAGATCTTCGTTTGACAACCAACATCGTCAAACACTCTAAGATAGACACTCCGACGCCGTGGGGCACTCTTGGATTGGGCAACCTTCACCGTTGGACACTTTTAGATTGGCGCTCAACGCCGTTGAAAACTCTTAACTTGGCGCCCAACGACGTGCTAAAATCTTCGTTTGACAACCAACATCGTCAAACACTCTAAGATAGACACTCCGACGCCGTGGGGCACTCTTGGATTGGGCAACCTTCACCGTTGGACACTTTTAGATTGGCGCTCAACGCCGTTGAAAACTCTTAACTTGGCGCCCAACGACGTGCTAAAATCTTCGTTTGACAACCAACATCGTCAAACACTCTAAGATAGACACTCCGACGCCGTGGGGCACTCTTGGATTGGGCAACCGTCACTGTTGGACACTTTCAGATTGGCGCTCAACGCTGTTGAAAACTCTTAACTTGGCACCCAACGCCGTGCGAAAATCTTCGTTTTGCAACCGACATCGTCACTTTTCGATTGGCGCCCGTTGCCATTGGACTCTTTTAGATTGGCGCTCAACTCCGTTGAAAACTCTTAACTTGGCGCCTAACGACGTGCTAAAATCTTCGTTTGACAACCAACATCGTCAAACACTCTAAGATAGACACTCCGACGCCGTGGGGCACTCTTGGATTGGACAACCGTCATCGTTGGACACTTTTAGATTGGCGCTCAACGCTATTGAAAACTCTTAACTTGGCGCCCAACACCGTGCTAAAATCTTCGTTTGACAACCAACATCGTCAAACACTCTAAGATAGACACTCCGACGCCGTGGGGCACTCTTGGATTGGGCAACCTTCACCGTTGGACACTTTTAGATTGGCGCTCAACGCCGTTGAAAACTCTTAACTTGGCGCCCATCGACGTGCCAAAATCTTCGTTTGACAACCAACATCGTCAAACACGCTAAGATAGACACTCCGACGCCGTGGGGCACTCTTGGATTGGGCAACCGTCATTGTTGGACACTTTCAGATTGGCGCTCAACGCTGTTGAAAACTCTTAACTTGGCACCCAACGCCGTGCGAAAATCTTCGTTTGGCAACCGACATCGTCAAATATGCTCTAAGATTGACACTCCGACGCCGTTGGTCACTTTTGGATTGGCGCCCGTTGCCATTGGACTCTTTTAGATTGGCGCTCAACTCCGTTGAAAACTCTTTAACTTGGCGCCCAACGCCGTGCTAAAATCTTCGTTTGACAACCAACATCGTCAAACACTCTAAGATAGACACTCCGACGCCCTGGGGCACTCTTGGATTGGGCAACCTTCACCGTTGGACACTTTTAGATTGGCGCTCAACGCCGTTGAAAACTGTTAACTTAGCGCCCAACGACGTGCTAAAATCTTCGTTTGACAACCAACATCGTCAAACACTCTAAGATAGACACTCCGACGCTGTGGGGCACTCTTGGATTGGGCAACCGTCACTGTTGGACACTTTTAGATTGGCGGTCAACGCTGTTGAGAACTCTTAACTTGGCGCCCAACGCCGTGCTAAAATCTTCGTTTGGCAACCGACATCGTCAAATATGCTCTAAGATTGACACTCCGACGCTGTTGGTCACTTTTGAATTGGCGCCCGTTGCCATTGGACTCTTTTAGATTGGCGCTCAACTCCGTTGAAAACTCTTAACTTGGCGCCCAACGCCGTGCTAAAATCTTCGTTTGGGTACCAACATCATCAAATGTGCTCTAAGATTGACACTCCGACGCCGTTGGTCACTTTTGGATTGGCGCCCGTTGCCATTGGACTCTTTTAGATTGGCGCTCAACTCCGTTGAAAACTCTTTAACTTGGCGCCCAACGCCGTGCTAAAATCTTCGTTTGACAACCAACATCGTCAAACACTCTAAGATAGACACTCCGACGCCCTGGGGCACTCTTGGATTGGGCAACCTTCACCGTTGGACACTTTTAGATTGGCGCTCAACGCCGTTGAAAACTGTTAACTTAGCGCCCAACGACGTGCTAAAATCTTCGTTTGACAACCAACATCGTCAAACACTCTAAGATAGACACTCCGACGCTGTGGGGCACTCTTGGATTGGGCAACCGTCACTGTTGGACACTTTTAGATTGGCGGTCAACGCTGTTGAGAACTCTTAACTTGGCGCCCAACGCCGTGCTAAAATCTTCGTTTGGCAACCGACATCGTCAAATATGCTCTAAGATTGACACTCCGACGCTGTTGGTCACTTTTGAATTGGCGCCCTTTGCCATTGGACTCTTTTAGATTGGCGCTCAACTCCGTTGAAAACTCTTAACTTGGCGCCCAACGCCGTGCTAAAATCTTCGTTTGGGTACCAACATCGTCAAATGTGCTCTAAGATTGACACTCCGACGCCGTTGGTCACTTTTGGATTGGCGCCCGTTGCCATTGGACACTTTTAGATTGGCGCTCAACGCCGTTGAAAACTCTTAACTTGGCGCCCAACGACGTGCTAAAATCTTCGTTTGACAACCAACATCGTCAAACACTCTAAGATAGACACTCCGACGCCGTGGGGCACTCTTGGATTAGGCAACCTTCACCGTTGGACACTTTTAGATTGGCGCTCAACGCCGTTGAAAACTCTTAACTTGGCGCCCATCGACGTGCCAAAATCTTCGTTTGACAACCAACATCGTCAAACACTCTAAGATAGACACTCCGACGCCGTGGGGCACTCTTGGATTGGGCAACCGTCACTGTTGGACACTTTCAGATTGGCGCTCAACGCTGTTGAAAACTCTTAACTTGGCACCCAACGCCGTGCGAAAATCTTCGTTTGGCAACCGACATCGTCAAATATGCTCTAAGATTGACGCTCCGACGCCGTTGGTCACTTTTCGATTGGCGCCCGTTGCCATTGGACTCTTTTAGATTGGCGCTCAACTCCGTTGAAAACTCTTAACTTGGCGCCTAACGACGTGCTAAAATCTTCGTTTGACAACCAACATCGTCAAACACTCTAAGATAGACACTCCGACGCCGTGGGGCACTCTTGGATTGGACAACCGTCATCGTTGGACACTTTTAGATTGGCGCTCAACGCTATTGAAAACTCTTAACTTGGCGCCCAACATCGTGCTAAAATCTTCGTTTGGGTACCAACATCGTCAAACGTGCTCTAAGATTGACACTCCGACGCCGTTGGTCACTTTTGGATTGGCGCCCGTTGCCATTAGACTCTTCTAGATTGGCACTCAACGCTGTTGAAAACTCTTTAACTTGGCGCCCAACGCCGTGCTAAAATCTTCGTTTGACAACCAACATCGTCAAACACTCTAAGATAGACACTCCGACGCCGTGGGGCACTCTTGGATTGGGCAACCTTTACCGTTGGACACTTTTAGATTGGCGCTCAACGCCGTTGAAAACTCTTAACTTGGCGCCCAACGACGTGCTAAAATCTTCGTTTGACAACCAACATCGTCAAACACTCTAAGATAGACACTCCGACGCCGTGGGGCACTCTTGGATTGGGCAACCTTCACCGTTGGACACTTTGAGATTGGCGCTCAACGCCGTTGAAAACTCTTAACTTGGCGCCCAACGACGTGCTAAAATCTTCGTTTGACAACCAACATCGTCAAACACTCTAAGATAGACACTCCGACGCCGTGGGGCACTCTTGGATTGGGCAACCTTCACCGTTGGACACTTTTAGATTGGCGCTCAACGCCGTTGAAAACTCTTAACTTGGCGCCCAACGACGTGCTAAAATATTCGTTTGACAACCAACATCGTCAAACACTCTAAGATAGACACTCCGACGCTGTGGGGCACTCTTGGATTGGGCAACCGTCACTGTTGGACACTTTTAGATTGGCGGTCAACGCTGTTGAGAACTCTTAACTTGGCGCCCAACGCCGTGCTAAAATCTTCGTTTGGCAACCGACATCGTCAAATATGCTCTAAGATTGACACTCCGACGCTGTTGGTCACTTTTGGATTGGCGCCCGTTGCCATTGGACTCTTTTAGATTGGCGGTCAACGCTGTTGAAAATTCTTAACTTGGCGCCCAACGACGTGCTAAAATCTTCGTTTGACAACCAACATCGTCAAACACTCTAAGATAGATACTCCGACGCCGTGGGGCACTCTTGGATTGGGCAACCTTCACCGTTGGACACTTTTAGATTGGCGCTCAACGCCGTTGAAAACTCTTAACTTGGCGCCCATCGACGTGCCAAAATCTTCGTTTGACAACCAACATCGTCAAACACGCTAAGATAGACACTCCGACGCCGTGGGGCACTCTTGGATTGGGCAACCGTCATTGTTGGACACTTTCAGATTGGCGCTCAACGCTGTTGAAAACTCTTAACTTGGCACCCAACGCCGTGCGAAAATCTTCGTTTGGCAACTGACATCGTCAAATATGCTCTAAGATTGACACTCCGACGCCGTTGGTCACTTTTGGATTGGCGCCCGTTGCCATTGGACTCTTTTAGATTGGCGCTCAACTCCGTTGAAAACTCTTTAACTTGGCGCCCAACGCCGTGCTAAAATCTTCGTTTGGGTACCAACATCATCAAATGTGCTCTAAGATTGACACTCCGACGCCGTTGGTCACTTTTGGATTGGCGCCCGTTGCCATTGGACTCTTTTAGATTGGCGCTCAACTCCGTTGAAAACTCTTTAACTTGGCGCCCAACGCCGTGCTAAAATCTTCGTTTGACAACCAACATCGTCAAACACTCTAAGATAGACACTCCGACGCCCTGGGGCACTCTTGGATTGGGCAACCTTCACCGTTGGACACTTTTAGATTGGCGCTCAACGCCGTTGAAAACTGTTAACTTAGCGCCCAACGACGTGCTAAAATCTTCGTTTGACAACCAACATCGTCAAACACTCTAAGATAGACACTCCGACGCTGTGGGGCACTCTTGGATTGGGCAACCGTCACTGTTGGACACTTTTAGATTGGCGGTCAACGCTGTTGAGAACTCTTAACTTGGCGCCCAACGCCGTGCTAAAATCTTCGTTTGGCAACCGACATCGTCAAATATGCTCTAAGATTGACACTCCGACGCTGTTGGTCACTTTTGAATTGGCGCCCTTTGCCATTGGACTCTTTTAGATTGGCGCTCAACTCCGTTGAAAACTCTTAACTTGGCGCCCAACGCCGTGCTAAAATCTTCGTTTGGGTACCAACATCGTCAAATGTGCTCTAAGATTGACACTCCGACGCCGTTGGTGACTTTTGGATTGGCGCCCGTTGCCATTGGACACTTTTAGATTGGCGCTCAACGCCGTTGAAAACTCTTAACTTGGCGCCCAACGACGTGCTAAAATCTTCGTTTGACAACCAACATCGTCAAACACTCTAAGATAGACACTCCGACGCCGTGGGGCACTCTTGGATTAGGCAACCTTCACCGTTGGACACTTTTAGATTGGCGCTCAACGCCGTTGAAAACTCTTAACTTGGCGCCCATCGACGTGCCAAAATCTTCGTTTGACAACCAACATCGTCAAACACTCTAAGATAGACACTCCGACGCCGTGGGGCACTCTTGGATTGGGCAACCGTCACTGTTGGACACTTTCAGATTGGCGCTCAACGCTGTTGAAAACTCTTAACTTGGCACCCAACGCCGTGCGAAAATCTTCGTTTGGCAACCGACATCGTCAAATATGCTCTAAGATTGACGCTCCGACGCCGTTGGTCACTTTTCGATTGGCGCCCGTTGCCATTGGACTCTTTTAGATTGGCGCTCAACTCCGTTGAAAACTCTTAACTTGGCGCCTAACGACGTGCTAAAATCTTCGTTTGACAACCAACATCGTCAAACACTCTAAGATAGACACTCCGACGCCGTGGGGCACTCTTGGATTGGACAACCGTCATCGTTGGACACTTTTAGATTGGCGCTCAACGCTATTGAAAACTCTTAACTTGGCGCCCAACATCGTGCTAAAATCTTCGTTTGGGTACCAACATCGTCAAACGTGCTCTAAGATTGACACTCCGACGCCGTTGGTCACTTTTGGATTGGCGCCCGTTGCCATTAGACTCTTCTAGATTGGCACTCAACGCTGTTGAAAACTCTTTAACTTGGCGCCCAACGCCGTGCTAAAATCTTCGTTTGACAACCAACATCGTCAAACACTCTAAGATAGACACTCCGACGCCGTGGGGCACTCTTGGATTGGGCAACCTTTACCGTTGGACACTTTTAGATTGGCGCTCAACGCCGTTGAAAACTCTTAACTTGGCGCCCAACGACGTGCTAAAATCTTCGTTTGACAACCAACATCGTCAAACACTCTAAGATAGACACTCCGACGCCGTGGGGCACTCTTGGATTGGGCAACCTTCACCGTTGGACACTTTGAGATTGGCGCTCAACGCCGTTGAAAACTCTTAACTTGGCGCCCAACGACGTGCTAAAATCTTCGTTTGACAACCAACATCGTCAAACACTCTAAGATAGACACTCCGACGCCGTGGGGCACTCTTGGATTGGGCAACCTTCACCGTTGGACACTTTTAGATTGGCGCTCAACGCCGTTGAAAACTCTTAACTTGGCGCCCAACGACGTGCTAAAATATTCGTTTGACAACCAACATCGTCAAACACTCTAAGATAGACACTCCGACGCTGTGGGGCACTCTTGGATTGGGCAACCGTCACTGTTGGACACTTTTAGATTGGCGGTCAACGCTGTTGAGAACTCTTAACTTGGCGCCCAACGCCGTGCTAAAATCTTCGTTTGGCAACCGACATCGTCAAATATGCTCTAAGATTGACACTCCGACGCTGTTGGTCACTTTTGGATTGGCGCCCGTTGCCATTGGACTCTTTTAGATTGGCGGTCAACGCTGTTGAAAATTCTTAACTTGGCGCCCAACGACGTGCTAAAATCTTCGTTTGACAACCAACATCGTCAAACACTCTAAGATAGATACTCCGACGCCGTGGGGCACTCTTGGATTGGGCAACCTTCACCGTTGGACACTTTTAGATTGGCGCTCAACGCCGTTGAAAACTCTTAACTTGGCGCCCATCGACGTGCCAAAATCTTCGTTTGACAACCAACATCGTCAAACACGCTAAGATAGACACTCCGACGCCGTGGGGCACTCTTGGATTGGGCAACCGTCATTGTTGGACACTTTCAGATTGGCGCTCAACGCTGTTGAAAACTCTTAACTTGGCACCCAACGCCGTGCGAAAATCTTCGTTTGGCAACTGACATCGTCAAATATGCTCTAAGATTGACACTCCGACGCCGTTGGTCACTTTTGGATTGGCGCCCGTTGCCATTGGACTCTTTTAGATTGGCGCTCAACTCCGTTGAAAACTCTTTAACTTGGCGCCCAACGCCGTGCTAAAATCTTCGTTTGACAACCAACATCGTCAAACACTCTAAGATAGACACTCCGACGCCCTGGGGCACTCTTGGATTGGGCAACCTTCACCGTTGGACACTTTTAGATTGGCGCTCAACGCTATTGAAAACTCTTAACTTGGCGCCCAACACCGTGCTAAAATCTTCGTTTGACAACCAACATCGTCAAACACTCTAAGATAGACACTCCGACGCCGTGGGGCACTCTTGGATTGGGCAACCTTCACCGTTGGACACTTTTAGATTGGCGCTCAACGCCGTTGAAAACTCTTAACTTGGCGCCCAACGACGTGCTAAAATCTTCGTTTGACAACCAACATCGTCAAACACTCTAAGATAGACACTCCGACGCCGTGGGGCACTCTTGGATTGGGCAACCTTCACCGTTGGACACTTTTAGATTGGCGCTCAACGCCGTTGAAAACTCTTAACTTGGCGCCCATCGACGTGCCAAAATCTTCGTTTGACAACCAACATCGTCAAACACGCTAAGATAGACACTCCGACGCCGTGGGGCACTCTTGGATTGGGCAACCGTCATTGTTGGACACTTTCAGATTGGCGCTCAACGCTGTTGAAAACTCTTAACTTGGCACCCAACGCCGTGCGAAAATCTTCGTTTGGCAACCGACATCGTCAAATATGCTCTAAGATTGACACTCCGACGCCGTTGGTCACTTTTGGATTGGCGCCCGTTGCCATTGGACTCTTTTAGATTGGCGCTCAACTCCGTTGAAAACTCTTTAACTTGGCGCCCAACGCCGTGCTAAAATCTTCGTTTGACAACCAACATCGTCAAACACTCTAAGATAGACACTCCGACGCCCTGGGGCACTCTTGGATTGGGCAACCTTCACCGTTGGACACTTTTAGATTGGCGCTCAACGCCGTTGAAAACTGTTAACTTAGCGCCCAACGACGTGCTAAAATCTTCGTTTGACAACCAACATCGTCAAACACTCTAAGATAGACACTCCGACGCTGTGGGGCACTCTTGGATTGGGCAACCGTCACTGTTGGACACTTTTAGATTGGCGGTCAACGCTGTTGAGAACTCTTAACTTGGCGCCCAACGCCGTGCTAAAATCTTCGTTTGGCAACCGACATCGTCAAATATGCTCTACGATTGACACTCCGACGCTGTTGGTCACTTTTGAATTGGCGCCCGTTGCCATTGGACTCTTTTAGATTGGCGCTCAACTCCGTTGAAAACTCTTAACTTGGCGCCCAACGCCGTGCTAAAATCTTCGTTTGGGTACCAACATCATCAAATGTGCTCTAAGATTGACACTCCGACGCCGTTGGTCACTTTTGGATTGGCGCCCGTTGCCATTGGACTCTTTTAGATTGGCGCTCAACTCCGTTGAAAACTCTTTAACTTGGCGCCCAACGCCGTGCTAAAATCTTCGTTTGACAACCAACATCGTCAAACACTCTAAGATAGACACTCCGACGCCCTGGGGCACTCTTGGATTGGGCAACCTTCACCGTTGGACACTTTTAGATTGGCGCTCAACGCCGTTGAAAACTGTTAACTTAGCGCCCAACGACGTGCTAAAATCTTCGTTTGACAACCAACATCGTCAAACACTCTAAGATAGACACTCCGACGCTGTGGGGCACTCTTGGATTGGGCAACCGTCACTGTTGGACACTTTTAGATTGGCGGTCAACGCTGTTGAGAACTCTTAACTTGGCGCCCAACGCCGTGCTAAAATCTTCGTTTGGCAACCGACATCGTCAAATATGCTCTAAGATTGACACTCCGACGCTGTTGGTCACTTTTGAATTGGCGCCCTTTGCCATTGGACTCTTTTAGATTGGCGCTCAACTCCGTTGAAAACTCTTAACTTGGCGCCCAACGCCGTGCTAAAATCTTCGTTTGGGTACCAACATCGTCAAATGTGCTCTAAGATTGACACTCCGACGCCGTTGGTCACTTTTGGATTGGCGCCCGTTGCCATTGGACACTTTTAGATTGGCGCTCAACGCCGTTGAAAACTCTTAACTTGGCGCCCAACGACGTGCTAAAATCTTCGTTTGACAACCAACATCGTCAAACACTCTAAGATAGACACTCCGACGCCGTGGGGCACTCTTGGATTAGGCAACCTTCACCGTTGGACACTTTTAGATTGGCGCTCAACGCCGTTGAAAACTCTTAACTTGGCGCCCATCGACGTGCCAAAATCTTCGTTTGACAACCAACATCGTCAAACACTCTAAGATAGACACTCCGACGCCGTGGGGCACTCTTGGATTGGGCAACCGTCACTGTTGGACACTTTCAGATTGGCGCTCAACGCTGTTGAAAACTCTTAACTTGGCACCCAACGCCGTGCGAAAATCTTCGTTTGGCAACCGACATCGTCAAATATGCTCTAAGATTGACGCTCCGACGCCGTTGGTCACTTTTCGATTGGCGCCCGTTGCCATTGGACTCTTTTAGATTGGCGCTCAACTCCGTTGAAAACTCTTAACTTGGCGCCTAACGACGTGCTAAAATCTTCGTTTGACAACCAACATCGTCAAACACTCTAAGATAGACACTCCGACGCCGTGGGGCACTCTTGGATTGGACAACCGTCATCGTTGGACACTTTTAGATTGGCGCTCAACGCTATTGAAAACTCTTAACTTGGCGCCCAACATCGTGCTAAAATCTTCGTTTGGGTACCAACATCGTCAAACGTGCTCTAAGATTGACACTCCGACGCCGTTGGTCACTTTTGGATTGGCGCCCGTTGCCATTAGACTCTTCTAGATTGGCACTCAACGCTGTTGAAAACTCTTTAACTTGGCGCCCAACGCCGTGCTAAAATCTTCGTTTGACAACCAACATCGTCAAACACTCTAAGATAGACACTCCGACGCCGTGGGGCACTCTTGGATTGGGCAACCTTTACCGTTGGACACTTTTAGATTGGCGCTCAACGCCGTTGAAAACTCTTAACTTGGCGCCCAACGACGTGCTAAAATCTTCGTTTGACAACCAACATCGTCAAACACTCTAAGATAGACACTCCGACGCCGTGGGGCACTCTTGGATTGGGCAAACTTCACCGTTGGACACTTTGAGATTGGCGCTCAACGCCGTTGAAAACTCTTAACTTGGCGCCCAACGACGTGCTAAAATCTTCGTTTGACAACCAACATCGTCAAACACTCTAAGATAGACACTCCGACGCCGTGGGGCACTCTTGGATTGGGCAACCTTCACCGTTGGACACTTTTAGATTGGCGCTCAACGCCGTTGAAAACTCTTAACTTGGCGCCCAACGACGTGCTAAAATATTCGTTTGACAACCAACATCGTCAAACACTCTAAGATAGACACTCCGACGCTGTGGGGCACTCTTGGATTGGGCAACCGTCACTGTTGGACACTTTTAGATTGGCGGTCAACGCTGTTGAGAACTCTTAACTTGGCGCCCAACGCCGTGCTAAAATCTTCGTTTGGCAACCGACATCGTCAAATATGCTCTAAGATTGACACTCCGACGCTGTTGGTCACTTTTGGATTGGCGCCCGTTGCCATTGGACTCTTTTAGATTGGCGGTCAACGCTGTTGAAAATTCTTAACTTGGCGCCCAACGCCGTGCTAAAATCTTCGTTTGACAACCAACATCGTCAAACACTCTAAGATAGACACTCCGACGCCCTGGGGCACTCTTGGATTGGGCAACCTTCACCGTTGGACACTTTTAGATTGGCGCTCAACGCCGTTGAAAACTCTTAACTTGGCGCCCAACGACGTGCTAAAATCTTCGTTTGACAACCAACATCGTCAAACACTCTAAGATAGACACTCCGACGCTGTGGGGCACTCTTGGATTGGGCAACCGTCACTGTTGGACACTTTTAGATTGGCGGTCAACGCTGTTGAGAACTCTTAACTTGGCGCCCAACGCCGTGCTAAAATCTTCGTTTGGCAACCGACATCGTCAAATATGCTCTAAGATTGACACTCCGACGCTGTTGGTCACTTTTGAATTGGCGCCCGTTGCCATTGGACTCTTTTAGATTGGCGCTCAACTCCGTTGAAAACTCTAAACTTGGCGCCCAACGCCGTGCTAAAATCTTCGTTTGGGTACCAACATCATCAAATGTGCTCTAAGATTGACACTCCGACGCCGTTGGTCACTTTTGGATTGGCGCCCGTTGCCATTGGACTCTTTTAGATTGGCGCTCAACTCCGTTGAAAACTGTTAACTTAGCGCCCAACGACGTGCTAAAATCTTCGTTTGACAACCAACATCGTCAAACACTCTAAGATAGACACTCCGACGCCGTGGGGCACTCTTGGATTGGGCAACCTTCACCGTTGGACACTTTTAGATTGGCGCTCAACGCCGTTGAAAACTCGTAACTTGGCGCCCAACGCCGTGCTAAAATCTTCGTTTGGAAACCGACATCATCAAATATGCTCTAAGATTGACACTCCGACGCTGTTGGTCACTTTTGAATTGGCGCCCGTTGCCATTGGACTCTTTTAGATTGGCGCTCAACTCCGTTGAAAACTCTTAACTTGGCACCCAACGCCGTGCGAAAATCTTCGTTTGGCAACCGACATCGTCAAATATGCTCTAAGATTGACGCTCCGACGCCGTTGGTCACTTTTTGATTGGCGCCCGTTGCCATTGGACTCTTTTAGATTGGCGCTCAACTCCGTTGAAAACTCTTAACTTGGCGCCTAACGACATGCTAAATTCTTCGTTTGACAACCAACATCGTCAAACACTCTAAGATAGACACTCCGACGCCGTGGGGCACTCTTGGATTGGACAACCGTCATCGTTGGACACTTTTAGATTGGCGCTCAACGCTATTGAAAACTCTTAACTTGGCGCCCAACACCGTGCTAAAATCTTCGTTTGGGTACCAACATCGTCAAACGTGCTCTAAGATTGACACTCCGACGCCGTTGGTCACTTTTGGATTGGCGCCCGTTGCCATTAGACTCTTCTAGATTGGCACTCAACGCTGTTGAAAACTCTTTAACTTGGCGCCCAACGCCGTGCTAAAATCTTCGTTTGACAACCAACATCGTCAAACACTCTAAGATAGACACTCCGACGCCGTGGGGCACTCTTGGATTGGGCAACCTTTACCGTTGGACACTTTTAGATTGGCGCTCAACGCCGTTTAAAACTCTTAACTTGGCGCCCAACGACGTGCTAAAATCTTCGTTTGACAACCAACATCGTCAAACACTCTAAGATAGACACTCCGAAGCCGTGGGGCACTCTTGGATTGGGCAACCTTCACCGTTGGACACTTTGAGATTGGCGCTTAACGCCGTTGAAAACTCTTAACTTGGCGCCCAACGACGTGCTAAAATCTTCGTTTGACAACCAACATCGTCAAACACTCTAAGATAGACACTCCGACGCCGTGGGGCACTCTTGGATTGGGCAACCGTCACTGTTGGACACTTTCAGATTGGCGCTCAACGCTGTTGAAAACTCTTAACTTGGCACCCAACGCCGTGCGAAAATCTTCGTTTGGCAACCGACATCGTCAAATATGCTCTAAGATTGACACTCCGACGCCGTGGGGCACTCTTGGATTGGGCAACCTTCACCGTTGGACACTTTTAGATTGGCGCTCAGCGCCGTTGAAAACTCTTAACTTGGCGCCCAACGACGTGCTAAAATCTTCGTTTGACAACCAACATCGTCAAACACTCTAAGATAGACACTCCGACGCCGTGGGGCACTCTTGGATTGGGCAACCTTCACCGTTGGACACTTTTAGATTGGCGCTCAACGCCGTTGAAAACTCTTAACTTGGCGCCCAACGACGTGCTAAAATCTTCGTTTGGGTACCAACATCGTCAAATATGCTCTAAGATTGACACTCCGACGCTGTTGGTCACTTTTGGATTGGCGCCCGTTGCCATTGGACTCTTTTAGATTGGCGCTCAACGCCGTTGAAAACTCTTAACTTGGCGCCCAACGACGTGCTAAAATCTTCGTTTGACAACCAACATCGTCAAACACTCTAAGATAGACACTCCGACGCCGTGGGGCACTCTTGGATTGGGCAACCTTCACCGTTGGACACTTTTAGATTGGCGCTCAACGCCGTTGAAAACTCTTAACTTGGCACCCAACGACGTGCTAAAATCTTCGTTTGACAACCAACATCGTCAAACACTCTAAGATATACACTCCGACGCTGTGGGGCACTCTTGGATTGGGCAACCGTCACTGTTGGACACTTTTAGATTGGCGGTCAACGCTGTTGAGAACTCTTAACTTGGCGCCCAACGCCGTGCTAAAATCTTCGTTTGGCAACCGACATCGTCGATTATGCTCTAAGATTGACACTCCGACGCTGTTGGTCACTTTTGAATTGGCGCCCGTTGCCATTGGACTCTTTTAGATTGGCGCTCAACTCCGTTGAAAACTGTTAACTTAGCGCCCAACGACGTGCTAAAATCTTCGTTTGACAACCAACATCGTCAAACACTCTAAGATAGACACTCCGACGCCGTGGGGCACTCTTGGATTGGGCAACCTTCACCGTTGGACACTTTTAGATTGGCGCTCAACGCCGTTGAAAACTCTTAACTTGGCGCCCAACGCCGTGCTAAAATCTTCGTTTGGCAACCGACATCATCAAACACTCTAAGATATACACTCCGACGCTGTGGGGCACTCTTGGATTGGGCAACCGTCACTGTTGGACACTTTTAGATTGGCGGTCAACGCTGTTGAGAACTCTTAACTTGGCGCCCAACGCCGTGCTAAAATCTTCGTTTGGCAACCGACATCGTCAAATATGCTCTAAGATTGACACTCCGACGCTGTTGGTCACTTTTGAATTGGCGCCCGTTGCCATTGGACTCTTTTAGATTGGCGCTCAACTCCGATGAAAACTGTTAACTTAGCGCCCAACGACGTGCTAAAATCTTCGTTTGACAACCAACATCGTCAAACACTCTAAGATAGACACTCCGACGCCGTGGGGCACTCTTGGATTGGGCAACCTTCACCGTTGGACACTTTTAGATTGGCGCTCAACGCCGTTGAAAACTCTTAACTTGGCGCCCAACGCCGTGCTAAAATCTTCGTTTGGCAACCGACATCATCAAATATGCTCTAAGATTGACACTCCGACGCTGTTGGTCACTTTTGAATTGGCGCCCGTTGCCATTGGACTCTTTTAGATTGGCGCTCAACTCCGTTGAAAACTCTTAACTTGGCGCCCAACGACGTGCTAAGATCTTCGTTTGACAACCAACATCGTCAAACACTCTAAGATATACACTCCGACGCTGTGGGGCACTCTTGGATTGGGCAACCGTCACTGTTGGACACTTTTAGATTGGCGGTCAACGCTGTTGAGAACTCTTAACTTGGCGCCCAACGCCGTGCTAAAATCTTCGTTTGGCAACCGACATTGTCAAATATGCTCTAAGATTGACACTCCGACGCTGTTGGTCACTTTTGAATTGGCGCCCGTTGCCATTGGACTCTTTTAGATTGGCGCTCAACTCCGTTGAAAACTCTTAACTTGGCGCCCAACGACGTGCCAAGATCTTCGTTTGACAACCAACATCGTCAAACACTCTAAGATAGACACTCCGACGCCGTGGGGCACTCTTGGATTGGGCAACCTTCACCGTTGGACACTTTTAGATTGGCGCTCAACGCCGTTGAAAACTCTTAACTTGGCGCCCAACGACGTGCTAAAATCTTCGTTTGACAACCAACATCGTCAAACACTCTAAGATAGACACTCCGACGCCGTGGGGCACTCTTGGATTGGGCAACCTTCACCGTTGGACACTTTTAGATTGGCGCTCAACGCCGTTGAAAACTCTTAACTTGGCGCCCAACGACGTGCTAAAATCTTCGTTTGACAACCAACATCGTCAAACACTCTAAGATAGACACTCCGACGCCGTGGGGCACTCTTGGATTGGGCAACCGTCACTGTTGGACACTTTCAGATTGGCGCTCAACGCTGTTGAAAACTCTTAACTTGGCACCCAACGCCGTGCGAAAATCTTCGTTTTGCAACCGACATCGTCACTTTTCGATTGGCGCCCGTTGCCATTGGACTCTTTTAGATTGGCGCTCAACTCCGTTGAAAACTCTTAACTTGGCGCCTAACGACGTGCTAAAATCTTCGTTTGACAACCAACATCGTCAAACACTCTAAGATAGACACTCCGACGCCGTGGGGCACTCTTGGATTGGACAACCGTCATCGTTGGACACTTTTAGATTGGCGCTCAACGCTATTGAAAACTCTTAACTTGGCGCCCAACACCGTGCTAAAATCTTCGTTTGACAACCAACATCGTCAAACACTCTAAGATAGACACTCCGACGCCGTGGGGCACTCTTGGATTGGGCAACCTTCACCGTTGGACACTTTTAGATTGGCGCTCAACGCCGTTGAAAACTCTTAACTTGGCGCCCAACGACGTGCTAAAATCTTCGTTTGACAACCAACATCGTCAAACACTCTAAGATAGACACTCCGACGCCGTGGGGCACTCTTGGATTGGGCAACCTTCACCGTTGGACACTTTTAGATTGGCGCTCAACGCCGTTGAAAACTCTTAACTTGGCGCCCATCGACGTGCCAAAATCTTCGTTTGACAACCAACATCGTCAAACACGCTAAGATAGACACTCCGACGCCGTGGGGCACTCTTGGATTGGGCAACCGTCATTGTTGGACACTTTCAGATTGGCGCTCAACGCTGTTGAAAACTCTTAACTTGGCACCCAACGCCGTGCGAAAATCTTCGTTTGGCAACCGACATCGTCAAATATGCTCTAAGATTGACACTCCGACGCCGTTGGTCACTTTTGGATTGGCGCCCGTTGCCATTGGACTCTTTTAGATTGGCGCTCAACTCCGTTGAAAACTCTTTAACTTGGCGCCCAACGCCGTGCTAAAATCTTCGTTTGACAACCAACATCGTCAAACACTCTAAGATAGACACTCCGACGCCGTGGGGCACTCTTGGATTGGGCAACCTTCACCGTTGGACACTTTTAGATTGGCGCTCAACGCCGTTGAAAACTCGTAACTTGGCGCCCAACGCCGTGCTAAAATCTTCGTTTGGCAACCGACATCATCAAATATGCTCTAAGATTGACACTCCGACGCTGTTGGTCACTTTTGAATTGGCGCCCGTTGCCATTGGACTCTTTTAGATTGGCGCTCAACTCCGTTGAAAACTCTTAACTTGGCACCCAACGCCGTGCGAAAATCTTCGTTTGGCAACCGACATCGTCAAACACTCTAAGATAGACACTCCGACGCCGTGGGGCACTCTTGGATTGGGCAACCTTCACCGTTGGACACTTTTAGATTGGCGCTCAACGCCGTTGAAAACTCTTAACTTGGCGCCCAACGACGTGCTAAAATATTCGTTTGACAACCAACATCGTCAAACACTCTAAGATAGACACTCCGACGCTGTGGGGCACTCTTGGATTGGGCAACCGTCACTGTTGGACACTTTTAGATTGGCGGTCAACGCTGTTGAGAACTCTTAACTTGGCGCCCAACGCCGTGCTAAAATCTTCGTTTGGCAACCGACATCGTCAAATATGCTCTAAGATTGACACTCCGACGCTGTTGGTCACTTTTGGATTGGCGCCCGTTGCCATTGGACTCTTTTAGATTGGCGGTCAACGCTGTTGAAAATTCTTAACTTGGCGCCCAACGACGTGCTAAAATCTTCGTTTGACAACCAACATCGTCAAACACTCTAAGATAGACACTCCGACGCTGTGGGGCACTCTTGGATTGGGCAACCGTCACTGTTGGACACTTTTAGATTGGCGGTCAACGCCGTTGAAAACTCTTAACTTGGCGCCCAACGACGTGCTAAAATCTTCGTTTGACAACCAACATCGTCAAACACTCTAAGATAGACACTCCGACGCTGTGGGGCACTCTTGGATTGGGCAACCGTCACTGTTGGACACTTTTAGATTGGCGGTCAACGCTGTTAAGAACTCTTAACTTGGCGCCCAACGCCGTGCTAAAATCTTCGTTTGGCAACCGACATCGTCAAATATGCTATAAGATTGACACTCCGACGCTGTTGGTCACTTTTGAATTGGCGCCCTTTGCCATTGGACTCTTTTAGATTGGCGCTCAACTCCGTTGAAAACTCTTAACTTGGCGCCCAACGCCGTGCTAAAATCTTCGTTTGGGTACCAACATCGTCAAACGTGCTCTAAGATTGACACTCCGACGCCGTTGGTCACTTTTGGATTGGCGCCCGTTGCCATTAGACTCTTCTAGATTGGCACTCAACGCTGTTGAAAACTCTTTAACTTGGCGCCCAACGCCGTGCTAAAATCTTCGTTTGACAACCAACATCGTCAAACACTCTAAGATAGACACTCCGACGCCGTGGGGCACTCTTGGATTGGGCAACCTTTACCGTTGGACACTTTTAGATTGGCGCTCAACGCCGTTGAAAACTCTTAACTTGGCGCCCAACGACGTGCTAAAATCTTCGTTTGACAACCAACATCGTCAAACACTCTAAGATAGACACTCCGACGCCGTGGGGCACTCTTGGATTAGGCAACCTTCACCGTTGGACACTTTTAGATTGGCGCTCAACGCCGTTGAAAACTCTTAACTTGGCGCCCATCGACGTGCCAAAATCTTCGTTTGACAACCAACATCGTCAAACACTCTAAGATAGACACTCCGACGCCGTGGGGCACTCTTGGATTGGGCAACCGTCACTGTTGGACACTTTCAGATTGGCGCTCAACGCTGTTGAAAACTCTTAACTTGGCACCCAACGCCGTGCGAAAATCTTCGTTTGGCAACCGACATCGTCAAATATGCTCTAAGATTGACGCTCCGACGCCGTTGGTCACTTTTCGATTGGCGCCCGTTGCCATTGGACTCTTTTAGATTGGCGCTCAACTCCGTTGAAAACTCTTAACTTGGCGCCTAACGACGTGCTAAATTCTTCGTTTGACAACCAACATCGTCAAACACTCTAAGATAGACACTCCGACGCCGTGGGGCACTCTTGGATTGGACAACCGTCATCGTTGGACACTTTTAGATTGGCGCTCAACGCTATTGAAAACTCTTAACTTGGCGCCCAACATCGTGCTAAAATCTTCGTTTGGGTACCAACATCGTCAAACGTGCTCTAAGATTGACACTCCGACGCCGTTGGTCACTTTTGGATTGGCGCCCGTTGCCATTAGACTCTTCTAGATTGGCACTCAACGCTGTTGAAAACTCTTTAACTTGGCGCCCAACGCCGTGCTAAAATCTTCGTTTGACAACCAACATCGTCAAACACTCTAAGATAGACACTCCGACGCCGTGGGGCACTCTTGGATTGGGCAACCTTTACCGTTGGACACTTTTAGATTGGCGCTCAACGCTGTTGAAAACTCTTAACTTGGCGCCCAACGACGTGCTAAAATCTTCGTTTGACAACCAACATCGTCAAACACTCTAAGATAGACACTCCGACGCCGTGGGGCACTCTTGGATTGGGCAACCTTCACCGTTGGACACTTTGAGATTGGCGCTCAACGCCGTTGAAAACTCTTAACTTGGCGCCCAACGACGTGCTAAAATCTTCGTTTGACAACCAACATCGTCAAACACTCTAAGATAGACACTCCGACGCCGTGGGGCACTCTTGGATTGGGCAACCTTCACCGTTGGACACTTTTAGATTGGCGCTCAACGCCGTTGAAAACTCTTAACTTGGCGCCCAACGACGTGCTAAAATATTCGTTTGACAACCAACATCGTCAAACACTCTAAGATAGACACTCCGACGCTGTGGGGCACTCTTGGATTGGGCAACCGTCACTGTTGGACACTTTTAGATTGGCGGTCAACGCTGTTGAGAACTCTTAACTTGGCGCCCAACGCCGTGCTAAAATCTTCGTTTGGCAACCGACATCGTCAAATATGCTCTAAGATTGACACTCCGACGCTGTTGGTCACTTTTGGATTGGCGCCCGTTGCCATTGGACTCTTTTAGATTGGCGGTCAACGCTGTTGAAAATTCTCAACTTGGCGCCCAACGACGTGCTAAAATCTTCGTTTGACAACCAACATCGTCAAACACTCTAAGATAGACACTCCGACGCCGTGGGGCACTCTTGGATTGGGCAACCTTCACCGTTGGACACTTTTAGATTGGCGCTCAACGCCGTTGAAAACTCTTAACTTGGCGCCCATCGACGTGCCAAAATCTTCGTTTGACAACCAACATCGTCAAACACGCTAAGATAGACACTCCGACGCCGTGGGGCACTCTTGGATTGGGCAACCGTCACTGTTGGACACTTTTAGATTGGCGGTCAACGCTGTTGAGAACTCTTAACTTGGCGCCCAACGCCGTGCTAAAATCTTCGTTTGGCAACCGACATCGTCAAATATGCTCTAAGATTGACACTCCGACGCTGTTGGTCACTTTTGGATTGGCGCCCGTTGCCATTGGACTCTTTTAGATTGGCGGTCAACGCTGTTGAAAATTCTTAACTTGGCGCCCAACGACGTGCTAAAATCTTCGTTTGACAACCAACATCGTCAAACACTCTAAGATAGACACTCCGACGCTGTGGGGCACTCTTGGATTGGGCAACCGTCACTGTTGGACACTTTTAGATTGGCGGTCAACGCCGTTGAAAACTCTTAACTTGGCGCCCAACGACGTGCTAAAATCTTCGTTTGACAACCAACATCGTCAAACACTCTAAGATAGACACTCCGACGCTGTGGGGCACTCTTGGATTGGGCAACCGTCACTGTTGGACACTTTTAGATTGGCGGTCAACGCTGTTAAGAACTCTTAACTTGGCGCCCAACGCCGTGCTAAAATCTTCGTTTGGCAACCGACATCGTCAAATATGCTATAAGATTGACACTCCGACGCTGTTGGTCACTTTTGAATTGGTGCCCTTTGCCATTGGACTCTTTTAGATTGGCGCTCAACTCCGTTGAAAACTCTTAACTTGGCGCCCAACGCCGTGCTAAAATCTTCGTTTGGGTACCAACATCGTCAAACGTGCTCTAAGATTGACACTCCGACGCCGTTGGTCACTTTTGGATTGGCGCCCGTTGCCATTAGACTCTTCTAGATTGGCACTCAACGCTGTTGAAAACTCTTTAACTTGGCGCCCAACGCCGTGCTAAAATCTTCGTTTGACAACCAACATCGTCAAACACTCTAAGATAGACACTCCGACGCCGTGGGGCACTCTTGGATTGGGCAACCTTTACCGTTGGACACTTTTAGATTGGCGCTCAACGCCGTTGAAAACTCTTAACTTGGCGCCCAACGACGTGCTAAAATCTTCGTTTGACAACCAACATCGTCAAACACTCTAAGATAGACACTCCGACGCCGTGGGGCACTCTTGGATTAGGCAACCTTCACCGTTGGACACTTTTAGATTGGCGCTCAACGCCGTTGAAAACTCTTAACTTGGCGCCCATCGACGTGCCAAAATCTTCGTTTGACAACCAACATCGTCAAACACTCTAAGATAGACACTCCGACGCCGTGGGGCACTCTTGGATTGGGCAACCGTCACTGTTGGACACTTTCAGATTGGCGCTCAACGCTGTTGAAAACTCTTAACTTGGCACCCAACGCCGTGCTAAAATCTTCGTTTGGCAACCGACATCGTCAAATATGCTCTAAGATTGACGCTCCGACGCCGTTGGTCACTTTTCGATTGGCGCCCGTTGCCATTGGACTCTTTTAGATTGGCGCTCAACTCCGTTGAAAACTCTTAACTTGGCGCCTAACGACGTGCTAAATTCTTCGTTTGACAACCAACATCGTCAAACACTCTAAGATAGACACTCCGACGCCGTGGGGCACTCTTGGATTGGACAACCGTCATCGTTGGACACTTTTAGATTGGCGCTCAACGCTATTGAAAACTCTTAACTTGGCGCCCAACATCGTGCTAAAATCTTCGTTTGGGTACCAACATCGTCAAACGTGCTCTAAGATTGACACTCCGACGCCGTTGGTCACTTTTGGATTGGCGCCCGTTGCCATTAGACTCTTCTAGATTGGCACTCAACGCTGTTGAAAACTCTTTAACTTGGCGCCCAACGCCGTGCTAAAATCTTCGTTTGACAACCAACATCGTCAAACACTCTAAGATAGACACTCCGACGCCGTGGGGCACTCTTGGATTGGGCAACCTTTACCGTTGGACACTTTTAGATTGGCGCTCAACGCTGTTGAAAACTCTTAACTTGGCGCCCAACGACGTGCTAAAATCTTCGTTTGACAACCAACATCGTCAAACACTCTAAGATAGACACTCCGACGCCGTGGGGCACTCTTGGATTGGGCAACCTTCACCGTTGGACACTTTGAGATTGGCGCTCAACGCCGTTGAAAACTCTTAACTTGGCGCCCAACGACGTGCTAAAATCTTCGTTTGACAACCAACATCGTCAAACACTCTAAGATAGACACTCCGACGCCGTGGGGCACTCTTGGATTGGGCAACCTTCACCGTTGGACACTTTTAGATTGGCGCTCAACGCCGTTGAAAACTCTTAACTTGGCGCCCAACGACGTGCTAAAATATTCGTTTGACAACCAACATCGTCAAACACTCTAAGATAGACACTCCGACGCTGTGGGGCACTCTTGGATTGGGCAACCGTCACTGTTGGACACTTTTAGATTGGCGGTCAACGCTGTTGAGAACTCTTAACTTGGCGCCCAACGCCGTGCTAAAATCTTCGTTTGGCAACCGACATCGTCAAATATGCTCTAAGATTGACACTCCGACGCTGTTGGTCACTTTTGGATTGGCGCCCGTTGCCATTGGACTCTTTTAGATTGGCGGTCAACGCTGTTGAAAATTCTTAACTTGGCGCCCAACGACGTGCTAAAATCTTCGTTTGACAACCAACATCGTCAAACACTCTAAGATAGACACTCCGACGCCGTGGGGCA
This sequence comes from Eilema griseolum, assembly GCA_963662185.1. NCBI lineage: Eukaryota > Metazoa > Arthropoda > Insecta > Lepidoptera > Erebidae > Eilema > Eilema griseolum. The sequence continues at coordinate 20,707,009 of OY759251.1, read as the reverse complement.
CTCTTGGATTGGGCAACCTTCACGGTTGGACACTTTTAGATTGGCGCTCAACGCCGTTGAAAACTCTTAACTTGGCGCCCATCGACGTGCCAAAATCTTCGTTTGACAACCAACATCGTCAAACACGCTAAGATAGACACTCCGACGCCGTGGGGCACTCTTGGATTGGGCAACCGTCATTGTTGGACACTTTCAGATTGGCGCTCAACGCTGTTGAAAACTCTTAACTTGGCGCCCAACGCCGTGCTAAAATCTTCGTTTGGCAACCGACATCGTCAAATATGCTCTAAGATTGACACTCCGACGCTGTTGGTCACTTTTGAATTGGCGCCCGTTGCCATTGGACTCTTTTAGATTGGCGCTCAACTCCGTTGAAAACTCTTAACTTGGCACCCAACGCCGTGCGAAAATCTTCGTTTGGCAACCGACATCGTCAAATATGCTCTAAGATTGACGCTCCGACGCCGTTGGTCACTTTTCGATTGGCGCCCGTTGCCATTGGACTCTTTTAGATTGGCGCTCAACTCCGTTGAAAACTCTTAACTTGGCGCCTAACGACATGCTAAATTCTTCGTTTGACAACCAACATCGTCAAACACTCTAAGATAGACACTCCGACGCCGTGGGGCACTCTTGGATTGGACAACCGTCATCGTTGGACACTTTTAGATTGGCGCTCAACGCTATTGAAAACTCTTAACTTGGCGCCCAACACCGTGCTAAAATCTTCGTTTGGGTACCAACATCGTCAAACGTGCTCTAAGATTGACACTCCGACGCCGTTGGTCACTTTTGGATTGGCGCCCGTTGCCATTAGACTCTTCTAGATTGGCACTCAACGCTGTTGAAAACTCTTTAACTTGGCGCCCAACGCCGTGCTAAAATCTTCGTTTGACAACCAACATCGTCAAACACTCTAAGATAGACACTCCGAAGCCGTGGGGCACTCTTGGATTGGGCAACCTTCACCGTTGGACACTTTGAGATTGGCGCTTAACGCCGTTGAAAACTCTTAACTTGGCGCCCAACGACGTGCTAAAATCTTCGTTTGACAACCAACATCGTCAAACACTCTAAGATAGACACTCCGACGCCGTGGGGCACTCTTGGATTGGGCAACCTTCACCGTTGGACACTTTTAGATTGGCGCTCAACGCCGTTGAAAACTCTTAACTTGGCGCCCAACGACGTGCTAAAATATTCGTTTGACAACCAACATCGTCAAACACTCTAAGATAGACACTCCGACGCTGTGGGGCACTCTTGGATTGGGCAACCGTCACTGTTGGACACTTTTAGATTGGCGGTCAACGCTGTTGAGAACTCTTAACTTGGCGCCCAACGCCGTGCTAAAATCTTCGTTTGGCAACCGACATCGTCAAATATGCTCTAAGATTGACACTCCGACGCTGTTGGTCACTTTTGGATTGGCGCCCGTTGCCATTGGACTCTTTTAGATTGGCGGTCAACGCTGTTGAAAATTCTTAACTTGGCGCCCAACGACGTGCTAAAATCTTCGTTTGACAACCAACATCGTCAAACACTCTAAGATAGACACTCCGACGCTGTGGGGCACTCTTGGATTGGGCAACCGTCACTGTTGGACACTTTTAGATTGGCGGTCAACGCCGTTGAAAACTCTTAACTTGGCGCCCAACGACGTGCTAAAATCTTCGTTTGACAACCAACATCGTCAAACACTCTAAGATAGACACTCCGACGCTGTGGGGCACTCTTGGATTGGGCAACCGTCACTGTTGGACACTTTTAGATTGGCGGTCAACGCTGTTAAGAACTCTTAACTTGGCGCCCAACGCCGTGCTAAAATCTTCGTTTGGCAACCGACATCGTCAAATATGCTCTAAGATTGACACTCCGACGCTGTTGGTCACTTTTGAATTGGCGCCCTTTGCCATTGGACTCTTTTAGATTGGCGCTCAACTCCGTTGAAAACTCTTAACTTGGCGCCCAACGCCGTGCTAAAATCTTCGTTTGGGTACCAACATCGTCAAATGTGCTCTAAGATTGACACTCCGACGCCGTTGGTCACTTTTGGATTGGCGCCCGTTGCCATTGGACTCTTTTAGATTGGCGCTCAACTCCGTTGAAAACTCTTAACTTAGCGCCCAACGACGTGCTGAAATCTTCGTTTGACAACCAACATCGTCAAACACTCTAAGATAGACACTCCGACGCCGTGGGGCACTCTTGGATTGGACAACCGTCATCGTTGGACACTTTTAGATTGGCGCTCAACGCTATTGAAAACTCTTAACTTGGCGCCCAACACCGTGCTAAAATCTTCGTTTGGGTACCAACATCGTCAAACGTGCTCTAAGATTGACACTCCGACGCCGTTGGTCACTTTTGGATTGGCGCCCGTTGCCATTGGACTCTTTTAGATTGGCGCTCAACTCCGTTGAAAACTCTTAACTTAGCGCCCAACGACGTGCTGAAATCTTCGTTTGACAACCAACATCGTCAAACACTCTAAGATAGACACTCCGACGCCGTGGGGCACTCTTGAATTGGGCAACCGTCACTGTTGGACACTTTTAGATTGGCGCTCAACGCCGTTGAAAACTCTTAACTTGGCACCCAACGCCGTGCGAAAATCTTCGTTTGGCAACCGACATCATCAAATATGCTCTAAGATTGACACTCCGACGCTGTTGGTCACTTTTGAATTGGCGCCCGTTGCCATTGGACTCTTTTAGATTGGCGCTCAACTCCGTTGAAAACTCTTAACTTGGCACCCAACGCCGTGCGAAAATCTTCGTTTGGCAACCGACATCGTCAAACACTCTAAGATAGACACTCCGACGCCGTGGGGCACTCTTGGATTGGGCAACCTTCACCGTTGGACACTTTTAGATTGGCGCTCAACGCCGTTGAAAACTCTTAACTTGGCGCCCAACGACGTGCTAAAATATTCGTTTGACAACCAACATCGTCAAACACTCTAAGATAGACACTCCGACGCTATGGGGCACTCTTGGATTGGGCAACCGTCACTGTTGGACACTTTTAGATTGGCGGTCAACGCTGTTGAGAACTCTTAACTTGGCGCCCAACGCCGTGCTAAAATCTTCGTTTGGCAACCGACATCGTCAAATATGCTCTAAGATTGACACTCCGACGCTGTTGGTCACTTTTGGATTGGCGCCCGTTGCCATTGGACTCTTTTAGAGTGGCGGTCAACGCTGTTGAAAATACTTAACTTGGCGCCCAACGACGTGCTAAAATCTTCGTTTGACAACCAACATCGTCAAACACTCTAAGATAGACACTCCGACGCCGTGGGGCACTCTTGGATTGGGCAACCTTCACCGTTGGACACTTTTAGATTGGCGCTCAACGCCGTTGAAAACTCTTAACTTGGCGCCCAACGACGTGCTAAAATATTCGTTTGACAACCAACATCGTCAAACACTCTAAGATAGACACTCCGACGCTGTGGGGCACTCTTGGATTGGGCAACCGTCACTGTTGGACACTTTTAGATTGGCGGTCAACGCTGTTGAGAACTCTTAACTTGGCGCCCAACGCCGTGCTAAAATCTTCGTGTGGCAACCGACATCGTCAAATATGCTCTAAGATTGACACTCCGACGCTGTTGGTCACTTTTGGATTGGCGCCCGTTGCCATTGGACTCTTTTAGAGTGGCGGTCAACGCTGTTGAAAATTCTTAACTTGGCGCCCAACGACGTGCTAAAATCTTCGTTTGACAACCAACATCGTCAAACACTCTAAGATAGACACTCCGAAGCCGTGGGGCACTCTTGGATTGGGCATCCGTCACCGTTGGACACTTTTAAATTGGCGCTCAACGCCGTTGAAAACTCTTAACTTGCTGCCCAACGCCGTGCAAAAATCTTCGTTTGGGTACCAACATCGTCAAATATGCTCTAAGATTGACACTCCGACGCTGTTGGTCACTTTTGGATTGGCGCCCTTTGCCATTGGACTCTTTTAGATTGGCGCTCAACTCCGTTGAAAACTCTTTAACTTGGCGCCCAACGCCGTGCTAAAATCTTCGTTTGACAACCAACATCGTCAAACACTCTAAGATAGACACTCCGACGCCGTGGGGCACTCTTGGATTGGGCAACCTTCACCGTTGGACACTTTTAGATTGGCGCTCAACGCCGTTGAAAACTCTTAACTTGGCGCCCAACGACGTGCTAAAATCTTCGTTTGACAACCAACATCGTCAAACACTCTAAGATAGACACTCCGACGCTGTGGGGCACTCTTGGATTGGGCAACCGTCACTGTTGGACACTTTTAGATTGGCGGTCAACGCTGTTGAGAACTCTTAACTTGGCGCCCAACGGCGTGCTAAAATCTTCGTTTGGCAACCGACATCGTCAAATATGCTCTAAGATTGACACTCCGACGCTGTTGGTCACTTTTGAATTGGCGCCCTTTGCCATTGGACTCTTTTAGATTGGCGCTCAACTCCGTTGAAAACTCTTAACTTGGCGCCCAACGCCGTGCTAAAATCTTCGTTTGGGTACCAACATCGTCAAATGTGCTCTAAGATTGACACTCCGACGCTGTTGGTCACTTTTGGATTGGCGCCCGTTGCCATTGGACTCTTTTAGAGTGGCGGTCAACGCTGTTGAAAATTCTTAACTTGGCGCCCAACGACGTGCTAAAATCTTCGTTTGACAACCAACATCGTCAAACACTCTAAGATAGACACTCCGAAGCCGTGGGGCACTCTTGGATTGGGCATCCGTCACCGTTGGACACTTTTAAATTGGCGCTCAACGCCGTTGAAAACTCTTAACTTGCTGCCCAACGCCGTGCAAAAATCTTCGTTTGGGTACCAACATCGTCAAATATGCTCTAAGATTGACACTCCGACGCTGTTGGTCACTTTTGGATTGGCGCCCTTTGCCATTGGACTCTTTTAGATTGGCGCTCAACTCCGTTGAAAACTCTTTAACTTGGCGCCCAACGCCGTGCTAAAATCTTCGTTTGACAACCAACATCGTCAAACACTCTAAGATAGACACTCCGACGCCGTGGGGCACTCTTGGATTGGGCAACCTTCACCGTTGGACACTTTTAGATTGGCGCTCAACGCCGTTGAAAACTCTTAACTTGGCGCCCAACGACGTGCTAAAATCTTCGTTTGACAACCAACATCGTCAAACACTCTAAGATAGACACTCCGACGCTGTGGGGCACTCTTGGATTGGGCAACCGTCACTGTTGGACACTTTTAGATTGGCGGTCAACGCTGTTGAGAACTCTTAACTTGGCGCCCAACGGCGTGCTAAAATCTTCGTTTGGCAACCGACATCGTCAAATATGCTCTAAGATTGACACTCCGACGCTGTTGGTCACTTTTGAATTGGCGCCCTTTGCCATTGGACTCTTTTAGATTGGCGCTCAACTCCGTTGAAAACTCTTAACTTGGCGCCCAACGCCGTGCTAAAATCTTCGTTTGGGTACCAACATCGTCAAATGTGCTCTAAGATTGACACTCCGACGCCGTTGGTCACTTTTGGATTGGCGCCCGTTGCCATTGGACTCTTTTAGATTGGCGCTCAACTCCGTTGAAAACTCTTAACTTAGCGCCCAACGACGTGCTAAAATCTTCGTTTGACAACCAACATCGTCAAACACTCTAAGATAGACACTCCGACGCCGTGGGGCACTCTTGGATTGGGCAACCGTCACTGTTGGACACTTTTAGATTGGCGCTCAACGCTGTTGAAAACTCTTAACTTGGCACCCAACGCCGTGCGAAAATCTTCGTTTGGCAACCGACATCGTCAAATATGCTCTAAGATTGACACTCCGACGCCGTTGGTCACTTTTCGATTGGCGCCCGTTGCCATTGGACTCTTTTAGATTGGCGCTCAACTCCGTTGAAAACTCTTAACTTGGCGCCTAACGACGTGCTAAAATCTTCGTTTGACAACCAACATCGTCAAACACTCTAAGATAGACACTCCGACGCCGTGGGGCACTCTTGGATTGGACAACCGTCATCGTTGGACACTTTTAGATTGGCGCTCAACGCTATTGAAAACTCTTAACTTGGCGCCCAACACCGTGCTAAAATCTTCGTTTGGGTACCAACATCGTCAAACGTGCTCTAAGATTGACACTCCGACGCCGTTGGTCACTTTTGGATTGGCGCCCGTTGCCATTAGACTCTTCTAGATTGGCTTTCAACGCTGTTGAAAACTCTTTAACTTGGCGCCCAACGCCGTGCTAAAATCTTCGTTTGACAACCAACATCGTCAAACACTCTAAGATAGACACTCCGACGCCGTGGGGCACTCTTGGATTGGGCACCTTCACCGTTGGACACTTTTAGATTGGCGCTCAACGCCGTTGAAAACTCTTAACTTGGCACCCAACGCCGTGCTAAAATCTTCGTTTGGCAACCGACATCATCAAATATGCTCTAAGATTGACACTCTGACGCTGTTGGTCACTTTTGAATTGGCGCCCGTTGCCATTGGACTCTTTCAGATTGGCGCTCAACTCCGTTGAAAACTTTTAACTTGGCGCCCAACGACGTGCTAAAATCTTCGTTTGACAACCAACATCGTCAAACACTCTAAGATAGACACTCCGACGCCGTGGGGCACTCTTGGATTGGGCAACCGTCACCTTTGGACACTTTTAGATTGGCGCTCAACGCTGTTGAAAACTCTTAACTTGGCGCCCAACGCCGTGCTAAAATCTTCGTTTGGCAACCAATGTCGTCAGGTACTCTAAAGTAGACACTCCGACGCCGTTGGACACTCTTGGATTGGCGCCCGTTACCGTTGGACACTTTTAGATTGGCGCTCAACGCTGCTGAAAACTCTTAACTTGGCGCCCAACGCCGTGCTAAGATCTTCGTTTGACAACCAACACCGTCAAACACTCTTAGATAGACACTCCGATGCCGTGGGGCACTCTTGGATTGGGCAACCGTCACCGTTGGACACTTTTAAATTGGCGCTCAACGCCGTTGAAAACTCTTAACTTGGCGCCCAACGCCGTGCGAAAATCTTCGTTTGGCAACCAACGTCGTCAGGTACTCTAAAGTAGACACACCGACGCCGTTGAATACTGTTGGATTGGCGACCGTAGCCGTTGTACACTTTTAGATTGGCGCTCAACGCTGTTGTAAACTCTTAACTTGGCGCCCAACGCCGTACGAAAGTCTTCGTTTGGCAACCAACGTCGTCACGTACTCTAAAGTAGACACACCGACGCCGTTGAATATTGTTGGATTGGCGCCCGTTACCGTTGGACACTTTTAGATTGGCGCTAAACGCTGCTGAAAACTCTTAACTTGGCGCCCAACGCCGTGCTAAAATATTCGTTTGACAACCAACACCGTCAAACACTCTAAGATAGACACTCCGATGCCATGCGGCACTCTTGGATTGGGCAACCGTCACCGTTGGACACTTTTAGATTGGCGCTCAACGCCGTTGAAAACTCTTAACTTGGCGCCCAACGCCGTGCGAAAATCTTCGTTTGGCAACCAACGTCGTCAGGTACTCTAAAGTAGACACAACGACGCCGTTGAATACTGTTGGATTGGCGACCGTTACCGTTGGACACTTTTAGATTGGCGCTCAACGCTGCTGAAAACTCTTAACTTGGCGCCCAACGCCGTGCTAAAATCTTCGTTTGACAACCAACACCGTCAAACACTCTTAGATAGAAACTCCGATGCCGTGGGGCACTCTTGGATTGGGCAACCGTCACCGTTGGACACTTTTAAATTGGATTGGCGACCGTAGCCGTTGTACACTTTTAGATTGGCGCTCAACGCCGTTGAAAACTCTTAACTTGGCGCCCAACGCCGAGTGAAAATCTTCGTTTGGCAACCAACATCGTCAAGCAATCTAAAGTAGACACTCCAATGCCGTGGGGCACTCTTGGATTGGGCAACCATCACCGTTGGACACTTTTAGATTGGCGCTCAACGCCGTTGAAAACTCTTAACTTGGCGCCCAACGTCGTGCGAAAATCTTCGTTTGGCAACCAACGTCGTCAGGTACTCTAAAGTAGACACTCTGACGCCGTTGGACACTCTTGGATTGGCGCTCGTAACCGATGGACGCTTTTAGATTGGCGCTCAACGCCGTTGAAAACTCTTAACTTGGCGCCCAACGCCGTGCGAAAATCTTCGTTTGGCAACCAACGTCGTCAATTACTCCAAAGTAGACACTACGACGCCGTTGCACACTCTTGGATTGGCGCCCGTTACCATTGTACACTTTTAGATTGGCGCTCAACGCCGTTGAAAACTCTTAACTTGGCGCCCAACGCCGAGTGAAAATCTTCGTTTGGCAACCAACATTGTCAAGCACTCTAAAGTAGACACACCGATGCCGTGGGGCACTCTTGGATTGGGCAACCGTCACCGTTGGACACTTTTAGATTGGCGCTCAACGCCGTTGAAAACTCTTAACTTGGCGCCCAACCCCGTGCGAAAATCTTCGTTTGGCAACCAACGTCGTCAGGTACTCTAAAGTAGACACACCGACGCCGCTGAATACTGTTGGATTGGCGACCGTAGCCGTTGTACACTTTTAGATTGGCGCTCAACGCCGTTGAAAACTCTTAACTTGGCGCCCAACGCCGAGTGAAAATCTTCGTTTGGCAAGCAACATCGTCAAGCACTCTAAAGTAGACACTCCGATGCCGTGGGGCACTCTTGGATTGGGCAACCGTCACCGTTGGACACTTTTAGATTGGTGATCAACGCCGTTGAAAACTCTTAACTTGGCGCCCAACGCCGTGCGAAAATTTTCAATTGGCAAGCGACATCGTCAAGCACTCTAAAGTAGACACTCCGATGCCGTTGAACACTGTTGGATTGGCGACCGTAGCCGTTGTACACTTATAGATTGGCGCAACGCTGTTGAAATCTCTTAACTTGGCGCCCAACGCCGTGCTAAAATCTTCGTTTGACAACCAACATCGTCAAACACTCTAAGGTAGACACTCCGACGCCGTGGGGCACTCTTGGATTGGGCAACCGTCACCTTTGGACACTTTTAGATTGGCGCTCAACGCCGTTGAAAACTCTTAACTCGGCGCCCAATGCAGTGCGAAAATCTTAGTTTGGCAACCAACGTCGTCAGGTACTCCAAAGTAGACACTCCGACGCCGTTGGACACTCTTGGATTGGCGCTCGTAACCGATGGACGCTTTTAGATTGGCGCTCAACGCTGTTGAAAACTCTTAACTTGGCACCCAACGCCGTGCTAAAATCTTCGTTTGACAACCAACATCGTCAAACACTCTAAGATAGACACTCCGACGCCGTGGGGCACTCTTGGATTGGGCAACCTTCACCGTTGGACACTTTTAGATTGGCGCTCAACGCCGTTGAAAACTCTTAACTTGGCGCCCAACGACGTGCTAAAATCTTCGTTTGACAACCAACATCGTCAAACACTCTAAGATAGACACTCCGACGCCGTGGGGCACTCTTGGATTGGGCAACCGTCACTGTTGGACACTTTTAGATTGGCGCTCAACGCCGTTGAAAACTCTTAACTTGCTGCCCAACGCCGTGCAAAAATCTTCGTTTGGGTACCAACATCGTCAAATATGCTCTAAGATTGACACTCCGACGCTGTTGGTCACTTTTGGATTGGCGCCCGTTGCCATTGGACTCTTTTAGATTGGCGCTCAACTCCGTTGAAAACTCTTTAACTTGGCGCCCAACGACGTGCTAAAATCTTCGTTTGACAACCAACATCGTCAAACACTCTAAGATATACACTCCGACGCTGTGGGGCACTCTTGGATTGGGCAACCGTCACTGTTGGACACTTTTAGATTGGCGGTCAACGCTGTTGAGAACTCTTAACTTGGCGCCCAACGCCGTGCTAAAATCTTCGTTTGGCAACCGACATCGTCAAATATGCTCTAAGATTGACACTCCGACGCTGTTGGTCACTTTTGAATTGGCGCCCGTTGCCATTGGACTCTTTTAGATTGGCGCTCAACTCCGTTGAAAACTCTTAACTTGGCGCCTAACGACGTGCTAAAATCTTCGTTTGACAACCAACATCGTCAAACACTCTAAGATAGACACTCCGACGCCGTGGGGCACTCTTGGATTGGACAACCGTCATCGTTGGACACTTTTAGATTGGCGCTCAACGCTTTTGAAAACTCTTAACTTGGCGCCCAACACCGTGCTAAAATCTTCGTTTGGGTACCAACATCGTCAAACGTGCTCTAAGATTGACACTCCGACGCCCTTGGTCACTTTTGGATTGGCGCCCGTTGCCATTAGACTCTTCTAGATTGGCACTCAACGCTGTTGAAAACTCTTTAACTTGGCGCCCAACGCCGTGCTAAAATCTTCGTTTGACAACCAACATCGTCAAACACTCTAAGATAGACACTCCGACGCCGTGGGGCACTCTTGGATTGGGCACCTTCACCGTTGGACACTTTTAGATTGGCGCTCAACGCCGTTGAAAACTCTTAACTTGGCACCCAACGCCGTGCTAAAATCTTCGTTTGGCAACCGACATCATCAAATATGCTCTAAGATTGACACTCCGACGCTGTTGGTCACTTTTGAATTGGCGCCCGTTGCCATTGGACTCTTTCAGATTGGCGCTCAACTCCGTTGAAAACTTTTAACTTGGCGCCCAACGACGTGCTAAAATCTTCGTTTGACAACCAACATCGTCAAACACTCTAAGATAGACACTCCGACGCCGTGGGGCACTCTTGGATTGGGCAACCTTCACCGTTGGACACTTTTAGATTGGCGCTCAACGCCGTTGAAAACTCTTAACTTGGCGCCCAACGACGTGCTAAAATCTTCGTTTGACAACCAACATCGTCAAACACTCTAAGATAGACACTCCGACGCCGTGGGGCACTCTTGGATTGGGCAACCGTCACTGTTGGACACTTTTAGATTGGCGCTCAACGCCGTTGAAAACTCTTAACTTGCTGCCCAACGCCGTGCAAAAATCTTCGTTTGGGTACCAACATCGTCAAATATGCTCTAAGATTGACACTCCGACGCTGTTGGTCACTTTTGGATTGGCGCCCGTTGCCATTGGACTCTTTTAGATTGGCGCTCAACTCCGTTGAAAACTCTTTAATTGGCGCCCAACGACGTGCTAAAATCTTCGTTTGACAACCAACATCGTCAAATACTCTAAGATATACACTCCGACGCTGTGGGGCACTCTTGGATTGGGCAACCGTCACTGTTGGACACTTTTAGATTGGCGGTCAACGCTGTTGAGAACTCTTAACTTGGCGCCCAACGCCGTGCTAAAATCTTCGTTTGGCAACCGACATCGTCAAATATGCTCTAAGATTGACACTCCGACGCTGTTGGTCACTTTTGAATTGGCGCCCGTTGCCATTGGACTCTTTTAGATTGGCGCTCAACTCCGTTGAAAACTCTTAACTTGGGGCCCAACGCCGTGCTAAAATCTTCGTTTGGGTACCAACATCGTCAAATGTGCTCTAAGATTGACACTCCGACGCCGTTGGTCACTTTTGGATTGGCGCCCGTTGCCATTGGACTCTTTTAGATTGGCGCTCAACTCAGTTGAAAACTCTTAACTTAGCGCCCAACGACGTGCTAAAATCTTCGTTTGACAACCAACATCGTCAAACACTCTAAGATAGACACTCCGACGCCGTGGGGCACTCTTGGATTGGGCAACCGTCACTGTTGGACACTTTTAGATTGGCGCTCAACGCTGTTGAAAACTCTTAACTTGGCACCCAACGCCGTGCGAAAATCTTCGTTTGGCAACCGACATCGTCAAATATGCTCTAAGATTGACACTCCGACGCTGTTGGTCACTTTTGGATTGGCGCCCGTTGCCATTGGACTCTTTTAGATTGGTGCTCAACGCTGTTGATAACTCTTAACTTGGCGCCCAACGCCGAGCGAAAATGTTCGTTTGGCAACCAACATCGACAAACACTCTAAGATAGACACTCCGACACCGTGGGGCACTCTTGGATTGGACAACCGTCATCATTGGACACTTTTAGATTGGCGCTCAACGTTATTGAAAACTCTTAACTTGGCGCCCAACACCGTGCTAAAATCTTCGTTTGGCAACCAACATCGACAAACACTCTAAGATAGACACTCCGACACCGTGGGGCACTCTTGGATTGGACAACCGTCATCATTGGACACTTTTAGATTGGCGCTCAACGTTATTGAAAACTCTTAACTTGGCGCCCAACACCGTGCTAAAATCTTCGTTTGGCAACCAACATCGTCAAGCAATCTAAAGTAGACACTCCAATGCCGTGGGGCACTCTTGGATTGGGCAACCATCACCGTTGGACACTTTTAGATTGGCGCTCAACGCCGTTGAAAACTCTTAACTTGGCGCCCAACGTCGTGCGAAAATCTTCGTTTGGCAACCAACGTCGTCAGGTACTCTAAAGTAGACACTCTGACGCCGTTGGACACTCTTGGATTGGCGCTCGTAACCGATGGACGCTTTTAGATTGGCGCTCAACGCCGTTGAAAACTCTTAACTTGGCGCCCAACGCCGTGCGAAAATCTTCGTTTGGCAACCAACGTCGTCAATTACTCCAAAGTAGACACTACGACGCCGTTGCACACTCTTGGATTGGCGCCCGTTACCATTGTACACTTTTAGATTGGCGCTCAACGCCGTTGAAAACTCTTAACTTGGCGCCCAACGCCGAGTGAAAATCTTCGTTTGGCAACCAACATTGTCAAGCACTCTAAAGTAGACACACCGATGCCGTGGGGCACTCTTGGATTGGGCAACCGTCACCGTTGGACACTTTTAGATTGGCGCTCAACGCCGTTGAAAACTCTTAACTTGGCGCCCAACCCCGTGCGAAAATCTTCGTTTGGCAACCAACGTCGTCAGGTACTCTAAAGTAGACACACCGACGCCGCTGAATACTGTTGGATTGGCGACCGTAGCCGTTGTACACTTTTAGATTGGCGCTCAACGCCGTTGAAAACTCTTAACTTGGCGCCCAACGCCGAGTGAAAATCTTCGTTTGGCAAGCAACATCGTCAAGCACTCTAAAGTAGACACTCCGATGCCGTGGGGCACTCTTGGATTGGGCAACCGTCACCGTTGGACACTTTTAGATTGGTGATCAACGCCGTTGAAAACTCTTAACTTGGCGCCCAACGCCGTGCGAAAATTTTCAATTGGCAAGCGACATCGTCAAGCACTCTAAAGTAGACACTCCGATGCCGTTGAACACTGTTGGATTGGCGACCGTAGCCGTTGTACACTTATAGATTGGCGCAACGCTGTTGAAATCTCTTAACTTGGCGCCCAACGCCGTGCTAAAATCTTCGTTTGACAACCAACATCGTCAAACACTCTAAGGTAGACACTCCGACGCCGTGGGGCACTCTTGGATTGGGCAACCGTCACCTTTGGACACTTTTAGATTGGCGCTCAACGCCGTTGAAAACTCTTAACTCGGCGCCCAATGCAGTGCGAAAATCTTAGTTTGGCAACCAACGTCGTCAGGTACTCCAAAGTAGACACTCCGACGCCGTTGGACACTCTTGGATTGGCGCTCGTAACCGATGGACGCTTTTAGATTGGCGCTCAACGCTGTTGAAAACTCTTAACTTGGCACCCAACGCCGTGCTAAAATCTTCGTTTGACAACCAACATCGTCAAACACTCTAAGATAGACACTCCGACGCCGTGGGGCACTCTTGGATTGGGCAACCTTCACCGTTGGACACTTTTAGATTGGCGCTCAACGCCGTTGAAAACTCTTAACTTGGCGCCCAACGACGTGCTAAAATCTTCGTTTGACAACCAACATCGTCAAACACTCTAAGATAGACACTCCGACGCCGTGGGGCACTCTTGGATTGGGCAACCGTCACTGTTGGACACTTTTAGATTGGCGCTCAACGCCGTTGAAAACTCTTAACTTGCTGCCCAACGCCGTGCAAAAATCTTCGTTTGGGTACCAACATCGTCAAATATGCTCTAAGATTGACACTCCGACGCTGTTGGTCACTTTTGGATTGGCGCCCGTTGCCATTGGACTCTTTTAGATTGGCGCTCAACTCCGTTGAAAACTCTTTAACTTGGCGCCCAACGACGTGCTAAAATCTTCGTTTGACAACCAACATCGTCAAACACTCTAAGATATACACTCCGACGCTGTGGGGCACTCTTGGATTGGGCAACCGTCACTGTTGGACACTTTTAGATTGGCGGTCAACGCTGTTGAGAACTCTTAACTTGGCGCCCAACGCCGTGCTAAAATCTTCGTTTGGCAACCGACATCGTCAAATATGCTCTAAGATTGACACTCCGACGCTGTTGGTCACTTTTGAATTGGCGCCCGTTGCCATTGGACTCTTTTAGATTGGCGCTCAACTCCGTTGAAAACTCTTAACTTGGCGCCTAACGACGTGCTAAAATCTTCGTTTGACAACCAACATCGTCAAACACTCTAAGATAGACACTCCGACGCCGTGGGGCACTCTTGGATTGGACAACCGTCATCGTTGGACACTTTTAGATTGGCGCTCAACGCTTTTGAAAACTCTTAACTTGGCGCCCAACACCGTGCTAAAATCTTCGTTTGGGTACCAACATCGTCAAACGTGCTCTAAGATTGACACTCCGACGCCCTTGGTCACTTTTGGATTGGCGCCCGTTGCCATTAGACTCTTCTAGATTGGCACTCAACGCTGTTGAAAACTCTTTAACTTGGCGCCCAACGCCGTGCTAAAATCTTCGTTTGACAACCAACATCGTCAAACACTCTAAGATAGACACTCCGACGCCGTGGGGCACTCTTGGATTGGGCACCTTCACCGTTGGACACTTTTAGATTGGCGCTCAACGCCGTTGAAAACTCTTAACTTGGCACCCAACGCCGTGCTAAAATCTTCGTTTGGCAACCGACATCATCAAATATGCTCTAAGATTGACACTCCGACGCTGTTGGTCACTTTTGAATTGGCGCCCGTTGCCATTGGACTCTTTCAGATTGGCGCTCAACTCCGTTGAAAACTTTTAACTTGGCGCCCAACGACGTGCTAAAATCTTCGTTTGACAACCAACATCGTCAAACACTCTAAGATAGACACTCCGACGCCGTGGGGCACTCTTGGATTGGGCAACCTTCACCGTTGGACACTTTTAGATTGGCGCTCAACGCCGTTGAAAACTCTTAACTTGGCGCCCAACGACGTGCTAAAATCTTCGTTTGACAACCAACATCGTCAAACACTCTAAGATAGACACTCCGACGCCGTGGGGCACTCTTGGATTGGGCAACCGTCACTGTTGGACACTTTTAGATTGGCGCTCAACGCCGTTGAAAACTCTTAACTTGCTGCCCAACGCCGTGCAAAAATCTTCGTTTGGGTACCAACATCGTCAAATATGCTCTAAGATTGACACTCCGACGCTGTTGGTCACTTTTGGATTGGCGCCCGTTGCCATTGGACTCTTTTAGATTGGCGCTCAACTCCGTTGAAAACTCTTTAATTGGCGCCCAACGACGTGCTAAAATCTTCGTTTGACAACCAACATCGTCAAATACTCTAAGATATACACTCCGACGCTGTGGGGCACTCTTGGATTGGGCAACCGTCACTGTTGGACACTTTTAGATTGGCGGTCAACGCTGTTGAGAACTCTTAACTTGGCGCCCAACGCCGTGCTAAAATCTTCGTTTGGCAACCGACATCGTCAAATATGCTCTAAGATTGACACTCCGACGCTGTTGGTCACTTTTGAATTGGCGCCCGTTGCCATTGGACTCTTTTAGATTGGCGCTCAACTCCGTTGAAAACTCTTAACTTGGGGCCCAACGCCGTGCTAAAATCTTCGTTTGGGTACCAACATCGTCAAATGTGCTCTAAGATTGACACTCCGACGCCGTTGGTCACTTTTGGATTGGCGCCCGTTGCCATTGGACTCTTTTAGATTGGCGCTCAACTCAGTTGAAAACTCTTAACTTAGCGCCCAACGACGTGCTAAAATCTTCGTTTGACAACCAACATCGTCAAACACTCTAAGATAGACACTCCGACGCCGTGGGGCACTCTTGGATTGGGCAACCGTCACTGTTGGACACTTTTAGATTGGCGCTCAACGCTGTTGAAAACTCTTAACTTGGCACCCAACGCCGTGCGAAAATCTTCGTTTGGCAACCGACATCGTCAAATATGCTCTAAGATTGACACTCCGACGCTGTTGGTCACTTTTGGATTGGCGCCCGTTGCCATTGGACTCTTTTAGATTGGTGCTCAACGCTGTTGATAACTCTTAACTTGGCGCCCAACGCCGAGCGAAAATGTTCGTTTGGCAACCAACATCGAC
This sequence comes from Eilema griseolum, assembly GCA_963662185.1. Taxonomy (NCBI): domain Eukaryota; kingdom Metazoa; phylum Arthropoda; class Insecta; order Lepidoptera; family Erebidae; genus Eilema; species Eilema griseolum. Next base: position 20,690,660 of record OY759251.1, on the reverse strand, counting down.
AAACACTCTAAGATAGACACTCCGACACCGTGGGGCACTCTTGGATTGGACAACCGTCATCATTGGACACTTTTAGATTGGCGCTCAACGTTATTGAAAACTCTTAACTTGGCGCCCAACACCGTGCTAAAATCTTCGTTTGGGTACCAACATCGTCAAACGTGCTCTAAGATTGACACTCCGACGCCGTTGGTCACTTTTGGATTGGCGCCCGTTGCCATTGGACTCTTTCATATTGGCGGTCAAAGCTGTTGAAAACTCTTAACTTGGCGCCCAACGCCGTGCTAAAATCTTCGTTTGACAACCAACATCGTCAAACACTCTAAGATAGACACTTTGACGCCGTGGGGCACTCTTGGATTGGGCAACCTTCACCGTTGGACACTTTTAGATTGGCGCTCAACGCCGTTGAAAACTCTTAACTTGGCGCCCAACGACGTGCTAAAATCTTCGTTTGACGACCAACATCGTCAAACACTCTAAGATAGACACTCCGACGCCGTGGGGTACTCTTGGATTGGGCAACCGTCACTGTTGAACACTTTCAGATTGGCGCTCAACGCCGTTGAAAACTCTTAACTTGCTGCCCAATGCCGTGCAAAAATCTTCGTTTGGGTACCAACATCGTCAAACGTGCTCTAAGATTGACACTCCGACGCCGTTGGTCACTTTTGGATTGGCGCCCGTTGCCATTGGACTCTTTTATATTGGCGGTCAACGCTGTTGAAAACTCTTAACTTGGCGCCCAACGACGTGCTAAAATCTTCGTTTGACAACCAACATCGTCAAACACTCTAAGATAGACACTCCGAAGCCGTGGGGCACTCTTGGATTGGGCAACCGTCACCGTTGGACACTATTAGATTGGCGCTCAACGCCGTTGAAAACTCCTAACTTGGCGCCCAACGACGTGCTAAAATCTTCGTTTGACAACCAACATCGTCAAACACTCTAAGATAGACACTCCGACGCCGTGGGGCACTCTTGGATTGGGCAACCTTCACCGTTGGACATTTTTAGATTTGCGCTCAACGCCGTTGAAAACTCTTAACTTGGCGCCCAACGACGTGCTAAAATCTTCGTTTGACAACCAACATCGTCAAACACTCTAAGATAGACACTCCGACGCCGTGGGGCACTCTTGGATTGGGCAACCTTCACCGTTGGACACTTTTAGATTGGCGCTCAACGCCGTTGAAAACTCTTAACTTGGCGCCCAACGCCGTGCAAAAATCTTCGTTTGGCAACCGACATCGTCAAGCACTCTAAAGTAGACACTCCAATGCCGTTGAACACTGTTGGAATGGCGACCGTAGCCATTGAACACTTTTAGATTGGCGGTCAACGCTGTTGAGAACTCTTAACTTGGCGCCCAACGCCGTGCTAAAATCTTCGTTTGGCAACCGACATCGTCAAAAATGCTCTAAGATTGACACTCCGACGCTGTTGGTCACTTTTGAATTGGCGCCCGTTGCCATTGGACTCTTTTAGATTGGCGCTCAACTCCGTTGAAAACTCTTAACTTGGCGCCCAACGCCGTGCTAAAATCTTCGTTTGGGTACCAACATCGTCAAATGTGCTCTAAGATTGACACTCCGACGCCGTTGGTCACTTTTGGATTGGCGCCCGTTGCCATTGGACTCTTTTAGATTGGCGCTCAACTCCGTTGAAAACTCTTAACTTGGCGCCCAACGACGTGCTAAAATCTTCGTTTGACAACCAACATCGTCAAACACTCTAAGATAGACACTCCGACGCTGTGGGGCACTCTTGGATTGGGCAACCGTCACTGTTGGACACTTTTAGATTGGCGGTCAACGCTGTTGAGAACTCTTAACTTGGCGCCCAACGCCGTGCTAAAATCTTCGTTTGGCAACCGACATCGTCAAATATGCTCTAAGATTGACACTCCGACGCTGTTGGTCACTTTTGAATTGGCGCCCTTTGCCATTGGACTCTTTTAGATTGGCGCTCAACTCCGTTGAAAACTCTTAACTTGGCGCCCAACGCCGTGCTAAAATCTTCGTTTGGGTACCAACATCGTCAAATGTGCTCTAAGATTGACACTCCGACGCCGTTGGTCACTTTTGGATTGGCGCCCGTTGCCATTGGACTCTTTTAGATTGGCGCTCAACTCCGTTGAAAACTCTTAACTTAGCGCCCAACGACGTGCTGAAATCTTCGTTTGACAACCAACATCGTCAAACACTCTAAGATAGACACTCCGACGCCGTGGGGCACTCTTGGATTGGGCAACCGTCACTGTTGGACACTTTTAGATTGGCGCTCAACGCTGTTGAAAACTCTTAACTTGGCACCCAACGCCGTGCGAAAATCTTCGTTTGGCAACCGACATCGTCAAATATGCTCTAAGATTGACACTCCGACGCCGTTGGTCACTTTTCGATTGGCGCCCGTTGCCATTGGACTCTTTTAGATTGGCGCTCAACTCCGTTGAAAACTCTTAACTTGGCGCCCAACGCCGTGCTAAAATCTTCGTTTGACAACCAACATCGTCAAACACTCTAAGATAGACACTCCGACGCCGTGGGGCACTCATGGATTGGCGCCCGTTGCCATTAGACTCTTCTAGATTGGCACTCAACGCTGTTGAAAACTCTTTAACTTGGCGCCCAACGCCGTGCTAAAATCTTCGTTTGACAACCAACATCGTCAAACACTCTAAGATAGACACTCCGACGCCGTGGGGCACTCTTGGATTGGGCAACCTTTACCGTTGGACACTTTTAGATTGGCGCTCAACGCCGTTGAAAACTCTTAACTTGGCGCCCAACGACGTGCTAAAATCTTCGTTTGACAACCAACATCGTCAAACACTCTAAGATAGACACTCCGACGCCGTGGGGCACTCTTGGATTGGGCAACCTTCACCGTTGGACACTTTTAGATAGGCGGTCAACGCCGTTGAAAACTCTTAACTTGGCGCCCAACGACGTGCTAAAATCTTCGTTTGACAACCAACATCGTCAAACACTCTAAGATAGACACTCCGACGCCGTGGGGCACTCTTGGATTGGGCAACCTTCACCGTTGGACACTTTTAGATTGGCGCTCAACGCCGTTGGAAACTCTTAACTTGGCGCCCAACGACGTGCTAAAATATTCGTTTGACAACCAACATCGTCAAACACTCTAAGATAGACACTCCGACGCTGTGGGGCACTCTTGGATTGGGCAACCGTCACTGTTGGACACTTTTAGATTGGCGGTCAACGCTGTTGAGAACTCTTAACTTGGCGCCCAACGCCGTGCTAAAATCTTCGTTTGGCAACCGACATCGTCAAATATGCTCTAAGATTGACACTCCGACGCTGTTGGTCACTTTTGGATTGGCGCCCGTTGCCATTGGACTCTTTTAGAGTGGCGGTCAACGCTGTTGAAAATTCTTAACTTGGCGCCCAACGACGTGCTAAAATCTTCGTTTGACAACCAACATCGTCAAACACTCTAAGATAGACACTCCGAAGCCGTGGGGCACTCTTGGATTGGGCATCCGTCACCGTTGGACACTTTTAGATTGGCGCTCAACGCCGTTGAAAACTCTTAACTTGCTGCCCAACGCCGTGCAAAAATCTTCGTTTGGGTACCAACATCGTCAAATATGCTCTAAGATTGACACTCCGACGCTGTTGGTCACTTTTGGATTGGCGCCCGTTGCCATTGGACTCTTTAAGATTGGCGCTCAACTCCGTTGAAAACTCTTTAACTTGGCGCCCAACGCCGTGCTAAAATCTTCGTTTGACAACCAACATCGTCAAACACTCTAAGATAGACACTCCGACGCCGTGGGGCACTCTTGGATTGGGCAACCTTCACCGTTGGACACTTTTAGATTGGCGCTCAACGCCGTTGAAAACTCTTAACTTGGCGCCCAACGACGTGCTAAAATCTTCGTTTGACAACCAACATCGTCAAACACTCTAAGATAGACACTCCGACGCTGTGGGGCACTCTTGGATTGGGCAACCGTCACTGTTGGACACTTTTAGATTGGCGGTCAACGCTGTTGAGAACTCTTAACTTGGCGCCCAACGCCGTGCTAAAATCTTCGTTTGGCAACCGACATCGTCAAATATGCTCTAAGATTGACACTCCGACGCTGTTGGTCACTTTTGAATTGGCGCCCTTTGCCATTGGACTCTTTTAGATTGGCGCTCAACTCCGTTGAAAACTCTTAACTTGGCGCCCAACGCCGTGCTAAAATCTTCGTTTGGGTACCAACATCGTCAAATGTGCTCTAAGATTGACACTCCGACGCCGTTGGTCACTTTTGGATTGGCGCCCGTTGCCATTGGACTCTTTTAGATTGGCGCTCAACTCCGTTGAAAACTCTTAACTTAGCGCCCAACGACGTGCTAAAATCTTCGTTTGACAACCAACATCGTCAAACACTCTAAGATAGACACTCCGACGCCGTGGGGCACTCTTGGATTGGGCAACCGTCACTGTTGGACACTTTTAGATTGGCGCTCAACGCTGTTGAAAACTCTTAACTTGGCACCCAACGCCGTGCGAAAATCTTCGTTTGGCAACCGACATCGTCAAATATGCTCTAAGATTGACACTCCGACGCCGTTGGTCACTTTTCGATTGGCGCCCGTTGCCATTGGACTCTTTTAGACTGGCGCTCAACTCCGTTGAAAACTCTTAACTTGGCGCCTAACGACGTGCTAAAATCTTCGTTTGACAACCAACATCGTCAAACACTCTAAGATAGACACTCCGACGCCGTGGGGCACTCTTGGATTGGGCAACCTTCACCGTTGGACACTTTTAAATTGGCGCTCAACGCCGTTGAAAACTCTTAACTTGGCGCCCAACGCCGTGCGAAAATCTTCGTTTGGCAACCAACGTCGTCAGGTACTCTAAAGTAGACACACCGACGCCGTTGAATACTGTTGGATTGGCGACCGTAGCCGTTGTACACTTATAGATTGGCGCAACGCTGTTGAAATCTCTTAACTTGGCGCCCAACGCCGTGCGAAAATCTTCGTTTGGCAACCAACGTCGTCAAGTACTCTGAAATAGACACTCCGACGCCGTGGGGCACTCTTGGATTGGGCAACCGTCACCGTTGGACACATTTAGATTGGCGCTCAACGCCGTTGAAAACTCTTAACTTGGCGCCCAACGCCGTGCGAAAATCTTCGTTTGGCAACCAATGTCGTCAGGTACTCTAAAGTAGACACTCCGACGCCGTTGGACACTCTTGGATTTTCGCCCGTTACCGTTGGACACTTTTAGATTGGCGCTCAACGCTGCTGAAAACTCTTAACTTGGCGCCCAACGCCGTGCTGAAATCTTCGTTTGACAACCAACACCGTCAAACACTCTTAGATAGACACTCCGATGCCGTGGGGCACTCTTGGATTGGGCAACCGTCACCGTTGGACACTTTTAGATTGGCGCTCAACGCCGTTGAAAACTCTTAACTTGACGCCCAACGCCGTGCGAAAATCTTCGTTTGGCAACCAATGTCGTCAGGTACTCTAAAGTAGACACTCCGACGCCGTTGGACACTCTTGGATTGGCGCCCGTTTTCGTTGGACGCTTTTAGATTGGCGCTCAACGCTGTTGAAAACTCTTAACTTGGCGCCCAACGCCGTGCGAAAATCTTCGTTTGGCAACCAACGTCGTCAGGTACTCTAAAGTAGACACACCGACGCCGTTGAATACTGTTGGATTGGCGACCGTAGCCGTTGTACACTTTAAGATTGGCGCTCAACGCTGTTGTAAACTCTTAACTTGGCGCCCAACGCCGTGCGAAAATCTTCGTTTGGCAACCAATGTCGTCAGGTACTCTAAAGTAGACACACCGACGCCGTTGAATATTGTTGGATTGGCGCCCGTTACCGTTGGACACTTTTAGATTGGCGCTAAACGCTTCTGAAAACTCTTAACTTGGCGCCCAACGCCGTGCGAAAATCTTCGTTTGGCAACCAACGTCGTCAGATACTCTAAAGTAGACACACCGACGCCGTTGAATACTGTTGGATTGGCGACCGTAGCCGTTGTACACTTTTAGATTGGCGCTCAACGCTGCTGAAAACTCTTAACTTGGCGCCCAACGCCGTGCTAAAATCTTCTTTTGACAACCAACACCGTCAAACACTCTTAGATAGATACTCCGACGCCGTGGGGCACTCTTGGATTGGCGACCGTAGCCGTTGTACACTTTTAGATTGGCGGTCAATGCTGCTGAAAACTCTTAACTTGGCGCCCAACGCCGTGCGAAAATTTTCAATTGGCACCGTGCACCGCACACTTTTAGATTGGCGGTCAACGCTGTTTAAAACTCTTAACTTGGCGCCCAACGCCGTGCGAAAATTTTCAATTGGCAACCGACATCGTCAAGCACTCTAAAGTAGACACTCCGATGCCGTTGAACACTGTTGGATTGGCGACCGTAGCCGTTGTACACTTATAGATTGGCGCAACGCTGTTGAAATCTCTTAACTTGGCGCCCAACGCCGTGCTAAAATCTTCGTTTGACAACCAACATCGTCAAACACTCTAAGATAGACACTCCGACGCCGTGGGGCACTCTTGGATTGGGCAACCGTCACCTTTGGACACTTTTAGATTGGCGCTCAACGCTGTTGAAAACTCTTAACTTGGCGCCCAACGCCGTGCTAAAATCTTCGTTTGGCAACCAATGTCGTCAGGTACTCTAAAGTAGACACTCCGACGCCGTTGGACACTCTTGGATTGGCGCCCGTTACCGTTGGACACTTTTAGATTGGCGCTCAACGCTGCTGAAAACTCTTAACTTGGCGCCCAACGCCGTGCTAAGATCTTCGTTTGACAACCAACACCGTCAAACACTCTTAGATAGACACTCCGATGCCGTGGGGCACTCTTGGATTGGGCAACCGTCACCGTTGGACACTTTTAAATTGGCGCTCAACGCCGTTGAAAACTCTTAACTTGGCGCCCAACGCCGTGCGAAAATCTTCGTTTGGCAACCAACGTCGTCAGGTACTCTAAAGTAGACACACCGACGCCGTTGAATACTGTTGGATTGGCGACCGTAGCCGTTGTACACTTTTAGATTGGCGCTCAACGCTGTTGTAAACTCTTAACTTGGCGCCCAACGCCGTACGAAAGTCTTCGTTTGGCAACCAACGTCGTCAGGTACTCTAAAGTAGACACACCGACGCCGTTGAATATTGTTGGATTGGCGCCCGTTACCGTTGGACACTTTTAGATTGGCGCTAAACGCTGCTGAAAACTCTTAACTTGGCGCCCAACGCCGTGCTAAAATATTCGTTTGACAACCAACACCGTCAAACACTCTAAGATAGACACTCCGATGCCATGCGGCACTCTTGGACTGGGCAACCGTCACCGTTGGACACTTTTAGATTGGCGCTCAACGCCGTTGAAAACTCTTAACTTGGCGCCCAACGCCGTGCGAAAATCTTCGTTTGGCAACCAACGTCGTCAGGTACTCTAAAGTAGACACAACGACGCCGTTGAATACTGTTGGATTGGCGACCGTTACCGTTGGACACTTTTAGATTGGCGCTCAACGCTGCTGAAAACTCTTAACTTGGCGCCCAACGCCGTGCTAAAATCTTCGTTTGACAACCAACACCGTCAAACACTCTTAGATAGAAACTCCGATGCCGTGGGGCACTCTTGGATTGGGCAACCGTCACCGTTGGACACTTTTAAATTGGCGCTCAACGCCGTTGAAAACTCTTAACTTGGCGCCCAACGCCGTGCGAAAATCTTCGTTTGGCAACCAACGTCGTCAGGTACTCTAAAGTAGACACACCGACGCCGTTGAGTACTGTTGGATTGGCGACCGTAGCCGTTGTACACTTTTAGATTGGCGCTCAACGTTGCTGAAAACTCTTAACTTGGCGCCCAATGCCGTGCTAAAATCTTCGTTTGACAACCAACACCGTCAAACACTCTAAGATAGACACTCCGACGCCGTGGGGCACTCTTGGATTGGGCAACCGTCACCTTTGGACACTTTTAGATTGGCGCTCAACGCCGTTGAAAACTCTTAACTCGGCGCCCAACGTCGTGCGAAAATCTTCGTTTGGCAACCAACGTCGTCAGGTACTCTAAAGTAGACACTCCGACGCCGTTGGACACTCTTGGATTGGCGCTCGTATCCGATGGACGCTTTTAGATTGGCGCTCAACAGCGTTGAAAACTCTTAACTTGGCGCCAAACGCCGTGCGAAAATCTTCGTTTGGCAACCAACGTCAACAGGTACTCTAAGATAGACACTCCGACGCCGTGGGGCACTCTTGGATTGGGCAACCGTCACCTTTGGACACTTTTAGATTGGCGCTCAACGCCGTTGAAAACTCTTAACTCGGCACCCAATGCCGTGCGAAAATCTTCGTTTGGCAACCAACGTCGTCAGGTACTCTAAAGTAGACACACCGACGCCGTTGAATATTGTTGGATTGGCGCCCGTTACCGTTGGACACTTTTAGATTGGCGCTCAACGCTGCTGAAAACTCTTAACTTGGCGCCCAACGCCGTGCTAAAATCTTCGTTTGACAACCAACACCGTCAAACACTCTAAGATAGACACTCCGATGCCGTGGGGCACTCTTGGGTTGGGCAACCGTCACCGTTGGACACTTTTAGATTGGCGCTCAACGCCGTTGAAAACTCTTAACTCGGCACCCAATGCCGTGCGAAAATCTTCGTTTGGCAACCAACGTCGTCAGGTACTCTAAAGTAAACACACCGACGCCGTTGAATATTGTTGGATTGGCGCCCGTTACCGTTGGACACTTTTAGATTGGCGCTCAACGCTGCTGAAAACTCTAAACTTGGCGCCCAACGCCGTGCTAAAATCTTCGTTTGACAACCAACACCGTCAAACACTCTAAGATAGACACTCCGATGCCGTGGGGCACTCTTGGGTTGGGCAACCGTCACCGTTGGACACTTTTAGATTGTCGCTCAACGACGTTGAAAACTCTTAACTTGGCGCCCAACGCCGTGCGAAAATCTTCGTTTGGCAACCAACGTCGTCAGGTTCTCTAAAGTAGACACACCGACGCCGTTGAATACTGTTGGATTGGCGACCGTAGCCGTTGTACACTTTTAGATTGGCGCTCAACGCCGTTGAAAACTCTTAACTTGGCGCCCAACGCCGAGTGAAAATCTTCGTTTGGCAACCAACATCGTCAAGCAATCTAAAGTAGACACTCCAATGCCGTGGGGCACTCTTGGATTGGGCAACCATCACCGTTGGACACTTTTAGATTGGCGCTCAACGCCGTTGAAAACTCTTAACTTGGCGCCCAACGTCGTGCGAAAATCTTCGTTTGGCAACCAACGTCGTCAGGTACTCTAAAGTAGACACTCTGACGCCGTTGGACACTCTTGGATTGGCGCTCGTAACCGATGGACGCTTTTAGATTGGCGCTCAACGCCGTTGAAAACTCTTAACTTGGCGCCCAACGCCGTGCGAAAATCTTCGTTTGGCAACCAACGTCGTCAATTACTCCAAAGTAGACACTACGACGCCGTTGCACACTCTTGGATTGGCGCCCGTTACCATTGTACACTTTTAGATTGGCGCTCAACGCCGTTGAAAACTCTTAACTTGGCGCCCAACGCCGAGTGAAAATCTTCGTTTGGCAACCAACATTGTCAAGCACTCTAAAGTAGACACACCGATGCCGTGGGGCACTCTTGGATTGGGCAACCGTCACCGTTGGACACTTTTAGATTGGCGCTCAACGCCGTTGAAAACTCTTAACTTGGCGCCCAACCCCGTGCGAAAATCTTCGTTTGGCAACCAACGTCGTCAGGTACTCTAAAGTAGACACACCGACGCCGCTGAATACTGTTGGATTGGCGACCGTAGCCGTTGTACACTTTTAGATTGGCGCTCAACGCCGTTGAAAACTCTTAACTTGGCGCCCAACGCCGAGTGAAAATCTTCGTTTGGCAAGCAACATCGTCAAGCACTCTAAAGTAGACACTCCGATGCCGTGGGGCACTCTTGGATTGGGCAACCGTCACCGTTGGACACTTTTAGATTGGTGCTCAACGCCGTTGAAAACTCTTAACTTGGCGCCCAACGCCGTGCGAAAATTTTCAATTGGCAAGCGACATCGTCAAGCACTCTAAAGTAGACACTCCGATGCCGTTGAACACTGTTGGATTGGCGACCGTAGCCGTTGTACACTTATAGATTGGCGCAACGCTGTTGAAATCTCTTAACTTGGCGCCCAACGCCGTGCTAAAATCTTCGTTTGACAACCAACATCGTCAAACACTCTAAGGTAGACACTCCGACGCCGTGGGGCACTCTTGGATTGGGCAACCGTCACCTTTGGACACTTTTAGATTGGCGCTCAACGCCGTTGAAAACTCTTAACTCGGCGCCCAATGCAGTGCGAAAATCTTAGTTTGGCAACCAACGTCGTCAGGTACTCCAAAGTAGACACTCCGACGCCGTTGGACACTCTTGGATTGGCGCTCGTAACCGATGGACGCTTTTAGATTGGCGCTCAACGCTGTTGAAAACTCTTAACTTGGCACCCAACGCCGTGCTAAAATCTTCGTTTGACAACCAACATCGTCAAATACTCTAAGATAGACACTCCGACGCCGTGGGGCACTCTTGGATTGGGCAACCGTCACCGTTGGACACTTTTAGATTTGAGCTCAACGCCGTTGAAAACTCTTAACTTGGCGCCCAACGCCGTGCTAAAATCTTCGTTTGACAACCAACATCGTCAAACACTCTAAGATAGACACTCCGACGCCGTGGGGCACTCTTGGATTGGGCAACCGTCACCGTTGGACACTTTTAGATTTGAGCTCAACGCCGTTGAAAACTCTTAACTTGGCGCCCAACCCCGTGCAAAAATCTTCGTTTGGATACCAACATCGTCAAATATGCTCTAAGATTGACACTCCGAAGCCGTTGGTCACTCTTGGATTGGCGCTCGTTGCCATTGGACTCTTTTCGATTGGCGGTCAACGCTGCTGAAAACTCTTAACTTGGCGCCCAACGCCGTGCGAAAATCTTCGTTTGGCAACCGACATTGTCAAGCACTCTAAAGTAGACACTCCGATGCCGTTGAACACTGTTGGATTGGGGACCGTAGCCGTTGTACACTTTTAGATTGGCGGTCAACGCTGCTGAAAACTCTTAACTTGGCGCCCAACGCCGTGCGAAAATCTTCAATTGGCAACCGACATCGTCAAGCACTCTAAAGTAGACACTCCGATGCCGTTGAACACTGTTGGATTGGCGACCGTAGCCGTTGTACACTTATAGATTGGCGCAACGCTGTTGAAAACTCTTAACTTGGCGCCCAACGCCGTGAGAAAATCTTCGTTTGGCAACCGACATCGTCAAGCTCTCTAAAGTTGACACTCCGATGCCGTTGAACACTGTTGGATTGGCGACTGTAGCCGTTGGACTCTTTTAAATTGGCGGTCAACGCTGCTGAAAACTCTTAAATTGGCGCCCAACGCCGTGCGAAAATCTTCGTTTGGCAACCGACATCGTCAAGCACTCTAAAGTAGACACTCCGATGCCGTTGAACACTGTTGGATTGGTGACCGTAGCCGTTGTACACTTTTAGATTGGCGCTCAACGCTGCTTAAAACTCTTAACTTGGCGCCCAACGCCGTGCGAAAATTTTCAATTGGCAACCGACATCGTCAAGCACTCTAAAGTAGACACTCCGATGCCGTTGAACACTGTTGGATTGGCGACCGTAGCCGTTGTACACTTATAGATTGGCGCAACGCTGTTGAAATCTCTTAACTTGGCGCCCAACGCCGTGCTAAAATCTTCGTTTGACAACCAACATCGTCAAACACTCTAAGGTAGACACTCCGACGCCGTTGGACACTCTTGGATTGGCGCCCGTTACCGTTGTACACTTTAAGATTGGCGCTCAACGCTGTTGAAAACTCTCAACTTGGCGCCCAACGTATTGCGAAAATCTTCGTTTGGCAACCAACGTCGTCAGGTACTCTAAAGTAGACACTCCGACGCCGTTGGACACTCTTGGATTGGCGCTCGTAACCGATGGACGCTTTTAGATTGGCGCTCAACGCTGTTGAAAACTCTTAACTTGGCACCCAACGCCGTGCTAAAATCTTCGTTTGACAACCAACATCGTCAAATACTCTAAAGTAGACACTCCGATGCCGTTGAACACTGTTGGATTGGCGACCGTAGCCGTTGTACACTTTTAGATTGGCGGTCAACGCTGCTGAAAACTCTTAACTTGGCGCCCAATGCCGTGCGAAAATCTTCAATTGGCAACCGACATCGTCAAGCACTCTAAAGTAGACACTCCGATGCCGTTGAACACTGTTGGATTGGCGACCGTAGCCGTTGTACACTTATAGATTGGCGCAACGCTGTTGAAAACTCTTAACTTGGCGCCCAACGCCGTGAGAAAATCTTCGTTTGGCAACCGACATCGTCAAGCTCTCTAAAGTTGACACTCCGATGCCGTTGAACACTGTTGGATTGGCGACTGTAGCCGTTGGACTCTTTTAAATTGGCGGTCAACGCTGCTGAAAACTCTTAACTTGGCGCCCAACGCCGTGCGAAAATCTTCGTTTGGCAACCGACATCGTCAAGCACTCTAAAGTAGACACTCCGATGCCGTTGAACACTGTTGGATTGGCGACCGTAGCCGTTGTACACTTTTAGATTGGCGCTCAACGCTGCTTAAAACTCTTAACTTGGCGCCCAACGCCGTGCGAAAATTTTCAATTGGCAACCGACATCGTCAAGCACTCTAAAGTAGACACTCCGATGCCGTTGAACACTGTTGGATTGGCGACCGTAGCCGTTGTACACTTATAGATTGGCGCAACGCTGTTGAAATCTCTTAACTTGGCGCCCAACGCCGTGCTAAAATCTTCGTTTGACAACCAACATCGTCAAACACTCTAAGGTAGACACTCCGACGCCGTGGGGCACTCTTGGATTGGGCAACCGTCACCTTTGGACACTTTTAGATTGGCGCTCAACGCCGTTGAAAACTCTTAACTCGGCGCCCAATGCAGTGCGAAAATCTTAGTTTGGCAACCAACGTCGTCAGGTACTCCAAAGTAGACACTCCGACGCCGTTGGACACTCTTGGATTGGCGCCCGTTACCGTTGTACACTTTAAGATTGGCGCTCAACGCTGTTGAAAACTCTCAACTTGGCGCCCAACGTATTGCGAAAATCTTCGTTTGGCAACCAACGTCGTCAGGTACTCTAAAGTAGACACTCCGACGCCGTTGGACACTCTTGGATTGGCGCTCGTAACCGATGGACGCTTTTAGATTGGCGCTCAACGCTGTTGAAAACTCTTAACTTGGCACCCAACGCCGTGCTAAAATCTTCGTTTGACAACCAACATCGTCAAATACTCTAAGATAGACACTCCGACGCCGTGGGGCACTCTTGGATTGGGCAACCGTCACCGTTGGACACTTTTAGATTTGAGCTCAACGCCGTTGAAAACTCTTAACTTGGCGCCCAACGCCGTGCTAAAATCTTCGTTTGACAACCAACATCGTCAAACACTCTAAGATAGACACTCCGACGCCGTGGGGCACTCTTGGATTGGGCAACCGTCACCGTTGGACACTTTTAGATTTGAGCTCAACGCCGTTGAAAACTCTTAACTTGGCGCCCAACCCCGTGCAAAAATCTTCGTTTGGATACCAACATCGTCAAATATGCTCTAAGATTGACACTCCGAAGCCGTTGGTCACTCTTGGATTGGCGCTCGTTGCCATTGGACTCTTTTCGATTGGCGGTCAACGCTGCTGAAAACTCTTAACTTGGCGCCCAACGCCGTGCGAAAATCTTCGTTTGGCAACCGACATTGTCAAGCACTCTAAAGTAGACACTCCGATGCCGTTGAACACTGTTGGATCGGCGACCGTAGCCGTTGTACACTTTTAGATTGGCGGTCAACGCTGCTGAAAACTCTTAACTTGGCGCCCAACGCCGTGCGAAAATCTTCAATTGGCAACCGACATCGTCAAGCACTCTAAAGTAGACACTCCGATGCCGTTGAACACTGTTGGATTGGCGACCGTAGCCGTTGTACACTTATAGATTGGCGCAACGCTGTTGAAAACTCTTAACTTGGCGCCCAACGCCGTGAGAAAATCTTCGTTTGGCAACCGACATCGTCAAGCTCTCTAAAGTTGACACTCCGATGCCGTTGAACACTGTTGGATTGGCGACTGTAGCCGTTGGACTCTTTTAAATTGGCGGTCAACGCTGCTGAAAACTCTTAACTTGGCGCCCAACGCCGTGCGAAAATCTTCGTTTGGCAACCGACATCGTCAAGCACTCTAAAGTAGACACTCCTATGCCGTTGAACACTGTTGGATTGGCGACCGTAGCCGTTGTACACTTTTAGATTGGCGCTCAACGCTGTTGAAAACTCTTAACTTGGCGCCCAACGCCGTGCGAAAATCTTCGTTTGGCAACAAACATCGTCAAGCACTCTAAAGTAGACACTCCGATGCCGTTGAACACTATTGGATTGGCGACCGTAGCCGTTGTACACTTTTAGATTGGCGCTCAACGCTGTAGAAAACTCTTAACTTGGCGCCCAACGTATTGCGAAAATCTTCGTTTGGCAACCAACGTCGTCAGGTACTCTAAAGTAGACACTCCGACGCCGTTGGACACTCTTGGATTGGCGCTCGTAACCGATGGACGCTTTTAGATTGGCGCTCAACGCTGTTGAAAACTCTTAACTTGGCACCCAACGCCGTGCTAAAATCTTCGTTTGACAACCAACATCGTCAAATACTCTAAAGTAGACACTCCGATGCCGTTGAACACTGTTGGATTGGCGACCGTAGCCGTTGTACACTTTTAGATTGGCGGTCAACGCTGCTGAAAACTCTTAACTTGGCGCCCAACGCCGTGCGAAAATCTTCAATTGGCAACCGACATCGTCAAGCACTCTAAAGTAGACACTCCGATGCCGTTGAACACTGTTGGATTTGCGACCGTAGCCGTTGTACACTTATAGATTGGCGCAACGCTGTTGAAAACTCTTAACTTGGCGCCCAACGCCGTGAGAAAATCTTCGTTTGGCAACCGACATCGTCAAGCTCTCTAAAGTTGACACTCCGATGCCGTTGAACACTGTTGGATTGGCGACTGTAGCCGTTGGACTCTTATAAATTGGCGGTCAACGCTGCTGAAAACTCTTAACTTGGCGCCCAACGCCGTGCGAAAATCTTCGTTTGGCAACCGACATCGTCAAGCACTCTAAAGTAGACACTCCGATGCCGTTGAACACTGTTGGATTGGCGACCGTAGCCGTTGTACACTTTTAGATTGGCGCTCAACGCTGCTTAAAACTCTTAACTTGGCGCCCAACGCCGTGCGAAAATTTTCAATTGGCAACCGACATCGTCAAGCACTCTAAAGTAGACACTCCGATGCCGTTGAACACTGTTGGATTGGCGACCGTAGCCGTTGTACACTTATAGATTGGCGCAACGCTGTTGAAATCTCTTAACTTGGCGCCCAACGCCGTGCTAAAATCTTCGTTTGACAACCAACATCGTCAAACACTCTAAGGTAGACACTCCGACGCCGTGGGGCACTCTTGGATTGGGCAACCGTCACCTTTGGACACTTTTAGATTGGCGCTCAACGCCGTTGAAAACTCTTAACTCGGCGCCCAATGCAGTGCGAAAATCTTAGTTTGGCAACCAACGTCGTCAGGTACTCCAAAGTAGACACTCCGACGCCGTTGGACACTCTTGGATTGGCGCCCGTTACCGTTGTACACTTTAAGATTGGCGCTCAACGCTGTTGAAAACTCTCAACTTGGCGCCCAACGTATTGCGAAAATCTTCGTTTGGCAACCAACGTCGTCAGGTACTCTAAAGTAGACACTCCGACGCCGTTGGACACTCTTGGATTGGCGCTCGTAACCGATGGACGCTTTTAGATTGGCGCTCAACGCTGTTGAAAACTCTTAACTTGGCACCCAACGCCGTGCTAAAATCTTCGTTTGACAACCAACATCGTCAAATACTCTAAGATAGACACTCCGACGCCGTGGGGCACTCTTGGATTGGGCAACCGTCACCGTTGGACACTTTTAGATTTGAGCTCAACGCCGTTGAAAACTCTTAACTTGGCGCCCAACGCCGTGCTAAAATCTTCGTTTGACAACCAACATCGTCAAACACTCTAAGATAGACACTCCGACGCCGTGGGGCACTCTTGGATTGGGCAACCGTCACCGTTGGACACTTTTAGATTTGAGCTCAACGCCGTTGAAAACTCTTAACTTGGCGCCCAACCCCGTGCAAAAATCTTCGTTTGGATACCAACATCGTCAAATATGCTCTAAGATTGACACTCCGAAGCCGTTGGTCACTCTTGGATTGGCGCTCGTTGCCATTGGACTCTTTTCGATTGGCGGTCAACGCTGCTGAAAACTCTTAACTTGGCGCCCAACGCCGTGCGAAAATCTTCGTTTGGCAACCGACATTGTCAAGCACTCTAAAGTAGACACTCCGATGCCGTTGAACACTGTTGGATCGGCGACCGTAGCCGTTGTACACTTTTAGATTGGCGGTCAACGCTGCTGAAAACTCTTAACTTGGCGCCCAACGCCGTGCGAAAATCTTCAATTGGCAACCGACATCGTCAAGCACTCTAAAGTAGACACTCCGATGCCGTTGAACACTGTTGGATTGGCGACCGTAGCCGTTGTACACTTATAGATTGGCGCAACGCTGTTGAAAACTCTTAACTTGGCGCCCAACGCCGTGAGAAAATCTTCGTTTGGCAACCGACATCGTCAAGCTCTCTAAAGTTGACACTCCGATGCCGTTGAACACTGTTGGATTGGCGACTGTAGCCGTTGGACTCTTTTAAATTGGCGGTCAACGCTGCTGAAAACTCTTAACTTGGCGCCCAACGCCGTGCGAAAATCTTCGTTTGGCAACCGACATCGTCAAGCACTCTAAAGTAGACACTCCTATGCCGTTGAACACTGTTGGATTGGCGACCGTAGCCGTTGTACACTTTTAGATTGGCGCTCAACGCTGTTGAAAACTCTTAACTTGGCGCCCAACGCCGTGCGAAAATCTTCGTTTGGCAACAAACATCGTCAAGCACTCTAAAGTAGACACTCCGATGCCGTTGAACACTATTGGATTGGCGACCGTAGCCGTTGTACACTTTTAGATTGGCGCTCAACGCTGTAGAAAACTCTTAACTTGGCGCCCAACGCCGTGCGAAAATCTTCGTTTGGCAACCAACGTCGTCAAGTACTCTAAAATAGTCACTCCGACGCCGTGGGACACTCTTAGATTGGTACCCGATGCCGTTGGACACTTTTAGATTGGCGCTCAACGCTGTTGAAAAATCTTAACTTGGCGCCCACCGCCGTGCTAAAATCTTCGTTTGACAACCAACATCGTCAAACACTCTAAGATAGACACTCCGACGCCATGGGGCACTATTGGATTGGGCAACTGTCGCCGTTGGACACTTTAAGATTGGCGCTCAACGCCGTTGAAAACTCTTAACTTGGCGCCCAACGCCGTGCGAAAATCTTCGTTTGGCAACCAACGTCGTCAGGTACTCTAAAGTAAACACTCCGACGCCGTTGGACACTCTTGGATTGGCGCCCGTTACCGTTGGAAACTTTTAGATTGGCGCTCAACGCTGCTGAAAACTCTTAACTTGGCGCCCAACGCCGTGCGAAAATCTTCGTTTGGCAACCAACGTCGTCAGGTACTCTAAAGTAGACACACCGACGCCGTTGAATACTGTTGGATTGGCGACCGTAGCCGTTGTACACTTTTAGATTGGCGCTCAACGCCGTTGAAAACTCTTAACTTGGCGCCCAACGTCGTGCGAAAATCTTCGTTTGGCAACCAACGTCGTCAGGTACTCTAAAGTAGACACTCCGACGCCGTTGGACACTCTTGGATTGGCGCTCGTAACCGATGGACGCTTTTAGATTGGCGCCCAACGCCGTGCGAAAATCTTCGTTTGGCAACCAACGTCGTCAATTACTCCAAAGTAGACACTCCGACGCCGTTGGACACTCTTGGATTGGCGCCCGTTACCGTTGTACACTTTTAGATTGGCGCTCAACGCCGTTGAAAACTCTTAACTTGGCGCCCAACGCCGAGTGAAAATCTTCGTTTGGCAACCAACATCGTCAATCACTCTAAAGTAGACACTCCGATGCCGTGGGGCACTCTTGGATTGGGCAACCGTCACCGTTGGACACTTTTAGATTGGCGCTCAACGCCGTTGAAAACTCTTAACTTGGCAACCAACATCGTCAAATACTCTAAAGTAGACACTCCGATGCCGTTGAACACTGTTGGATTGGCGACCGTAGCCGTTGTACACTTTTAGATTGGCGGTCAACGCTGCTGAAAACTCTTAACTTGGCGCCCAACGCCGTGCGAAAATCTTCAATTGGCAACCGACATCGTCAAGCACTCTAAAGTAGACACTCCGATGCCGTTGAACACTGTTGGATTGGCGACCGTAGCCGTTGTACACTTATAGATTGGCGCAACGCTGTTGAAAACTCTTAACTTGGCGCCCAACGCCGTGAGAAAATCTTCGTTTGGCAACCGACATCGTCAAGCTCTCTAAAGTTGACACTCCGATGCCGTTGAACACTGTTGGATTGGCGACTGTAGCCGTTGGACTCTTTTAAATTGGCGGTCAACGCTGCTGAAAACTCTTAACTTGGCGCCCAACGCCGTGCGAAAATCTTCGTTTGGCAACCGACATCGTCAAGCACTCTAAAGTAGACACTCCGATGCCGTTGAACACTGTTGGATTGGCGACCGTAGCCGTTGTACACTTTTAGATTGGCGCTCAACGCTGCTTAAAACTCTTAACTTGGCGCCCAACGCCGTGCGAAAATTTTCAATTGGCAACCGACATCGTCAAGCACTCTAAAGTAGACACTCCGATGCCGTTGAACACTGTTGGATTGGCGACCGTAGCCGTTGTACACTTATAGATTGGCGCAACGCTGTTGAAATCTCTTAACTTGGCGCCCAACGCCGTGCTAAAATCTTCGTTTGACAACCAACATCGTCAAACACTCTAAGGTAGACACTCCGACGCCGTGGGGCACTCTTGGATTGGGCAACCGTCACCTTTGGACACTTTTAGATTGGCGCTCAACGCCGTTGAAAACTCTTAACTCGGCGCCCAATGCAGTGCGAAAATCTTAGTTTGGCAACCAACGTCGTCAGGTACTCCAAAGTAGACACTCCGACGCCGTTGGACACTCTTGGATTGGCGCCCGTTACCGTTGTACACTTTAAGATTGGCGCTCAACGCTGTTGAAAACTCTCAACTTGGCGCCCAACGTATTGCGAAAATCTTCGTTTGGCAACCAACGTCGTCAGGTACTCTAAAGTAGACACTCCGACGCCGTTGGACACTCTTGGATTGGCGCTCGTAACCGATGGACGCTTTTAGATTGGCGCTCAACGCTGTTGAAAACTCTTAACTTGGCACCCAACGCCGTGCTAAAATCTTCGTTTGACAACCAACATCGTCAAATACTCTAAGATAGACACTCCGACGCCGTGGGGCACTCTTGGATTGGGCAACCGTCACCGTTGGACACTTTTAGATTTGAGCTCAACGCCGTTGAAAACTCTTAACTTGGCGCCCAACGCCGTGCTAAAATCTTCGTTTGACAACCAACATCGTCAAACACTCTAAGATAGACACTCCGACGCCGTGGGGCACTCTTGGATTGGGCAACCGTCACCGTTGGACACTTTTAGATTTGAGCTCAACGCCGTTGAAAACTATTAACTTGGCGCCCAACCCCGTGCAAAAATCTTCGTTTGGATACCAACATCGTCAAATATGCTCTAAGATTGACACTCCGAAGCCGTTGGTCACTCTTGGATTGGCGCTCGTTGCCATTGGACTCTTTTCGATTGGCGGTCAACGCTGCTGAAAACTCTTAACTTGGCGCCCAACGCCGTGCGAAAATCTTCGTTTGGCAACCGACATTGTCAAGCACTCTAAAGTAGACACTCCGATGCCGTTGAACACTGTTGGATCGGCGACCGTAGCCGTTGTACACTTTTAGATTGGCGGTCAACGCTGCTGAAAACTCTTAACTTGGCGCCCAACGCCGTGCGAAAATCTTCAATTGGCAACCGACATCGTCAAGCACTCTAAAGTAGACACTCCGATGCCGTTGAACACTGTTGGATTGGCGACCGTAGCCGTTGTACACTTATAGATTGGCGCAACGCTGTTGAAAACTCTTAACTTGGCGCCCAACGCCGTGAGAAAATCTTCGTTTGGCAACCGACATCGTCAAGCTCTCTAAAGTTGACACTCCGATGCCGTTGAACACTGTTGGATTGGCGACTGTAGCCGTTGGACTCTTTTAAATTGGCGGTCAACGCTGCTGAAAACTCTTAACTTGGCGCCCAACGCCGTGCGAAAATCTTCGTTTGGCAACCGACATCGTCAAGCACTCTAAAGTAGACACTCCTATGCCGTTGAACACTGTTGGATTGGCGACCGTAGCCGTTGTACACTTTTAGATTGGCGCTCAACGCTGTTGAAAACTCTTAACTTGGCGCCCAACGCCGTGCGAAAATCTTCGTTTGGCAACAAACATCGTCAAGCACTCTAAAGTAGACACTCCGATGCCGTTGAACACTATTGGATTGGCGACCGTAGCCGTTGTACACTTTTAGATTGGCGCTCAACGCTGTAGAAAACTCTTAACTTGGCGCCCAACGCCGTGCGAAAATCTTCGTATGGCAACCAACGTCGTCAAGTACTCTAAAATAGTCACTCCGACGCCGTGGGACACTCTTAGATTGGTACCCGATGCCGTTGGACACTTTTAGATTGGCGCTCAACGCTGTTGAAAAATCTTAACTTGGCGCCCACCGCCGTGCTAAAATCTTCGTTTGACAACCAACATCGTCAAACACTCTAAGATAGACACTCCGACGCCATGGGGCACTATTGGATTGGGCAACTGTCGCCGTTGGACACTTTAAGATTGGCGCTCAACGCCGTTGAAAACTCTTAACTTGGCGCCCAACGCCGTGCGAAAATCTTCGTTTGGCAACCAACGTCGTCAGGTACTCTAAAGTAAACACTCCGACGCCGTTGGACACTCTTGGATTGGCGCCCGTTACCGTTGGACACTTTTAGATTGGCGCTCAACGCTGCTGAAAACTCTTAACTTGGCGCCCAACGCCGTGCGAAAATCTTCGTTTGGCAACCAACGTCGTCAGGTACTCTAAAGTAGACACACCGACGCCGTTGAATACTGTTGGATTGGCGACCGTAGCCGTTGTACACTTTTAGATTGGCGCTCAACGCCGTTGAAAACTCTTAACTTGGCGCCCAACGTCGTGCGAAAATCTTCGTTTGGCAACCAACGTCGTCAGGTACTCTAAAGTAGACACTCCGACGCCGTTGGACACTCTTGGATTGGCGCTCGTAACCGATGGACGCTTTTAGATTGGCGCCCAACGCCGTGCGAAAATCTTCGTTTGGCAACCAACGTCGTCAATTACTCCAAAGTAGACACTCCGACGCCGTTGGACACTCTTGGATTGGCGCCCGTTACCGTTGTACACTTTTAGATTGGCGCTCAACGCCGTTGAAAACTCTTAACTTGGCGCCCAACGCCGAGTGAAAATCTTCGTTTGGCAACCAACATCGTCAAGCACTCTAAAGTAGACACTCCGATGCCGTGGGGCACTCTTGGATTGGGCAACCGTCACCGTTGGACACTTTTAGATTGGCGCTCAACGCCGTTGAAAACTCTTAACTTGGCAACCAACATCGTCAAGCACTCTAAAGTAGCCACTCCGATGCCGTGGGGCACTCTTGGATTGTGCAACCGTCACCGTTGGACACTTTTAGATTGGCGCTCAACGCCGTTGATAACTCTTAACTTGGCACCCAACGCCGTGCGAAAATCTTCGTTTGGCAACCAACGTCGTCAAGTACTCTAAAATAGACACTCCGATGCCGTGGGGCACTCTTGGATTGGCGCCCGTTACCGTTGTACACTTTTAGATTGGCGCTCAACGCCGTTGAAAACTCTTAACTTGGCAACCAACATCGTCAAGCACTCTAAAGTAGCCACTCCGATGCCGTGGGGCACTCTTGGATTGGGCAACCGTCACCGTTGGACACTTTTAGATTGGCGCTCAACGCCGTTGATAACTCTTAACTTGGCGCCCAACGCCGTGCGAAAATCTTCGTTTGGCAACCAACATCGTCAAGCACTCTAAAGTAGACACTCCGATGCCGTGGGGCACTCTTGGATTGGGCAACCGTCACCGTTGGACACTTTTAGATTGGCGCTCAACGCCGTTGAAAACTCTTAACTTGGCGCCCAACGTCGTGCGAAAATCTTCGTTTGGCAACCAACGTCGTCAGGTACTCTAAAGTAGACACTCCGACGTCGTTGGACACTCTTGGATTGGCGCTCGTAACCGACGGACGCTTTAAGATTGGCGCTCAACGCCGTTGAAAACTCTTAACTTGGCGCCCAACGCCGTGCGAAGATCTTCGTTTGGCAACCAACGTCGTCAGGTACTCTAAAATAGACACTCCGACGACGTTGGACACTCTTGGTATTGGCGCCCGTTACCGTTGGACGCTTTTAGATTGGCGCTCAACGCTGTTGAAAACTCTTAACTTGGCGCCCAACGCCGTGCTAAAATCTTCGTTTGACAACCAACATCGTCAAACACTCTAAGATAGACACTCCGACGCCATGGGGCACTCTTGGATTGGGCAACCGTCACCTTTGGACACTTTTAGATTGGCGCTCAACGCCGTTGAAAACTCTTAACTCGGCACCCAATGCCGTGCGAAAATCTTCGTTTGGCAACCAACGTCGTCAGGTACTCCAAAGTAGACACACCGACGCCGTTGAATATTGTTGGATTGGCGCCCGTAACCGTTGGACACTTTTAGATTGGCGCTCAACGCTGCTGAAAACTCTTAACTTGGCGCCCAACGCCGTGCTAAAATCTTCGTTTGACAACCAGCACCGTCAAACACTCTAAGATAGACACTCCGATGCCGTGGGGCACTCTTGGGTTGGTCAACCGTCACCGTTGGACACTTTTAGATTGTCGCTCAACGACGTTGAAAACTCTTAACTTGGCGCCCAACGCCGTGCGAAAATCTTCGTTTGGCAACCAACGTCGTCAGGTACTCTAAAGTAGACACACCGACGCCGTTGAATATTGTTGGATTGGCGCCCGTTACCGTTGGACACTTTTAGATTGGCGCTAAACGCTGCTGAAAACTCTTAACTTGGCGCCCAACGCCGTGCTAAAATCTTCGTTTGACAACCAACACCGTCAAACACTCTTAGATAGACACTCCGATGCCGTGGGCCACTCTTGGATTGGGCAACCGTCACCGTTGGACACTTTTAGATTGGCGCTCAACGCCGTTGAAAACTCTTAACTTGGCGCCCAACGCCGTGTGAAAATCTTCGTTTGGCAACCAACGTCGTCAGGTTCTCTAAAGTAGACACACCGACGCCGTTGAATACTGTTGGATTGGCGACCGTAGCCGTTGTACACTTTTAGATTGGCGCTCAACGCCGTTGAAAACTCTTAACTTGGCGCCCAACGCCGAGTGAAAATCTTCGTTTGGCAACCAACATCGTCAAGCACTCTAAAGTAGACACTCCGATGCCGTGGGGCACTCTTGGATTGGGCAACCGTCACCGTTGGACACTTTTAGATTGGCGCTCAACGCCGTTGAAAACTCTTAACTTGGCGCCCAACGTCGTGCGAAAATCTTCGTTTGGCAACCAACGTCGTCAGGTACTCTAAAGTAGACACTCCGACGCCGTTGGACACTCTTGGATTGGCGCACGTAACCGATGGACGCTTTTAGATTGGCGCCCAACGCTGCTGAAAACTCTTAACTTGTCGCCCAACGCCGTGCTAAAATCTTCGTTTGACAACCAACATCGTCAAACACTCTAAGATAGACACTCCGACGCCGTGGGGCAGTCTTGGATTGGCGACCGTAGCCGTTGTACACTTTTAGATTGGCGGTCAACGCTGCTGAAAACTCTTATCCTGGCGCCCAACGCCGTGCGAAAATCTTCGTTTGACAACCAACGTCGTCAAATATGCTCTAAGATTGACACTCCGACGCCGTGGGACACTCTTGGATTGGCGCTCGTAAAAGTGTCCAACGGTGACGGTTGCCCAATCCAAGAGTGCCCCACGGCTTCGGAGTGTCTATCTTAGAGTGTTTGACGGTGTTGGTTGTCAAACGAAGATTTTAGCACGGCGTTGGGCTCCAAGTTAAGAGTTTTCAGCAGCGTTTAGCGCCAATCTAAAAGTGTCCAACGGTAACGGGCGCCAATCCAACAATATTCAACGGCGTCGGTGTGTCTACTTTAGAGTACCTGACGACGTAGGTTGACAAACGAAGATTTTCGCACGGCGTTGGGCGCCAAGTTAAGAGTTTTCAACGTCGTTGAGCGCCAATCTAAAAGTGTACAACGGCTACGGTCGCCAATCCAACAGTATTCAACGGCGTCGGTGTGTCTACTTTAGAGTACCCCACGACGTGTTGCCAAACGAAGATTTTCGCACGGCGTTGGGCGCCAAGTTAAGAGTTTTCAACGGCGTTGAGCGCCAATCTAAAAGTGTCCAACGGCTACGGTCGCCAATCCAACAGTTTTCAACGGCGTCGGTGTGTCTACTTTAGAGTACCTGACAACGTTGGTTGCCAAACGAAGATTTTCGCACGGCTTTGGGCGTCAAGTTAAGAGTGTTCAACAGAGTTGAGCACCAATCTAAAAGTGTACAACGGTAACGAGCGCCAATCCAAGAGTGTCCCACGGCGTCGGAGTGTCAATCTTAGATCATATTTGACGATGTTGGTACCCAAACGAAGATTTTTGCCCGGCGTTGGGCGCCAAGTTAAGAAATTTCAACAGCGTTGAGCGCCAATCTAAAAGTGTCCAACGGTGACGGTTGCCCAATCCAAGAGTGCCCCACGGCGTCGGAGTGTCTATCTTAGAGTGTTTGACGATGTTGGTTGTCAAACGAAGATTTTAGCACGGCGTTGGGCGCCAAGTTAAGAGTTTTCAGCAGCGTTGAGCGCCAATCTAAAAGTGTCCCGTTGGACACTTTTAGATTAACGGGCGCCAATCCAACAATATTCAACGGCGTCAGTGTGTCTACTTTAGAGTACCTGACGACGTTGGTACCCAAACGAAGATTTTAGCACGGCGTTGGGCGCCAAGTTAAGAGTTTTCAACGGAGTTGAGTGCCAATCTAAAAGAGTCCAATGGCAAAGGGCGCCAATTCAAAAGTGACCAACAGCGTCGGAGTGTCAATCTTAGAGCATATTTGACGATGTCGGTTGCCAAACGAAGATTTTAGCACGGCGTTGGGCGCCAAGTTAAGAGTTCTCAACAGCGTTGACCGCCAATCTAAAAGTGTCCAACAGTGACGGTTGCCCAATCCAAGAGTGCCCCACAGCGTCGGAGTGTCTATCTTAGAGTGTTTGACGATGTTGGTTGTCAAACGAAGATTTTAGCACGTCGTTGGGCGCCAAGTTAAGAGTTTTCAACGGCGTTGAGCGCCAATCTAAAAGTGTCCAACGGTGAAGGTTGCCCAATCCAAGAGTGCCCCACGGCGTCGGAGTGTCTATCTTAGAGTGTTTGACGATGTTGGTTGTCAAACGAAGATTTTAGCACGTCGTTGGGCGCCAAGTT
The DNA here is from genome assembly GCA_963662185.1 of Eilema griseolum. Lineage (NCBI taxonomy): Eukaryota > Metazoa > Arthropoda > Insecta > Lepidoptera > Erebidae > Eilema > Eilema griseolum. The sequence goes on along the minus strand of OY759251.1, from coordinate 20,664,879 downwards.
AAGAGTTTTCAACGGCGTTGAGCGCCAATCTAAAAGTGTCCAACGGTGAAGGTTGCCCAATCCAAGAGTGCCCCACGGCGTCGAAGTGTCTATCTTAGAGTGTTTGACGATGTTGGTTGTCAAACGAAGATTTTAGCACGTCGTTGGGCGCCAAGTTAAAAGTTTTCAACGGAGTTGAGCGCCAATCTAAAAGAGTCCAATGGCAACGGGCGCCAATTCAAAAGTGACCAACAGCGTCGGAGTGTCAATCTTAGAGCATATTTGATGATGTCGGTTGCCAAACGAAGATTTTAGCACGGCGTTGGGCGCCAAGTTAAGAGTTTTCAACGGCGTTGAGCGCCAATCTAAAAGTGTCCAATGGTGAAGGTGCCCAATCCAAGAGTGCCTCACGGCGTCGGAGTGTCTATCTTAGAGTGTTTGACGATGTTGGTTGTCAAACGAAGATTTTAGCACGTCGTTGGGCGCCAAGTTAAGAGTTTTCAACGGAGTTGAGCGCCAATCTAAAAGAGTCCAATGGCAACGGGCGCCAATCCAAAAGTGACCAACGGCGTCGGAGTGTCAATCTTAGAGCACATTTGACGATGTTGGTACCCAAACGAAGATTTTAGCACGGCGTTGGGCGCCAAGTTAAGAGTTTTCAACGGAGTTGAGCGCCAATCTAAAAGAGTCCAATGGCAACGGGCGCCAATTCAAAAGTGACCAACAGCGTCGGAGTGTCAATCTTAGAGCATTTTTGACGATGTCGGTTGCCAAACGAAGATTTTAGCACGGCGTTGGGCGCCAAGTTAAGAGTTCTCAACAGCATTGACCGCCAATCTAAAAGTGTTCAATGGCTACGGTCGCCATTCCAACAGTGTTCAACGGCATCGGAGTGTCTACTTTAGAGTGCTTGACGATGTCGGTTGCCAAACGAAGATTTTTGCACGGCGTTGGGCGCCAAGTTAAGAGTTTCCAACTGCGTTGAGCGCCAAACTTAAAGTGTCCAACGGCAATTGGTACCAATCCAAGAGTGTCCTACGGCGTCGGAGTATCTATTTAAGAGTACTTGACGACGTTGTTTGCCAAATGAAGATTTTCGCACGGCTTTGGGCGCCAAGTTAAGAGTTTTCAACGGCGTTGAGCGCCAATCTAAAAGTGTCCAACGGTGAAGGTTGCCCAATCCAAGAGTGCCCCACGGCGTCGGAGTGTCTATCTTAGAGTGTTTGACGATGTTGGTTGTCAAACGAAGATTTTAGCACGTCGTTGGGCGCCAAGTTAAAAGTTTTCAACGGAGTTGAGCGCCAATCTAAAAGAGTCCAATGGCAACGGGCGCCAATTCAAAAGTGACCAACAGCGTCGGAGTGTCAATCTTAGAGCATATTTGATGATGTCGGTTGCCAAACGAAGATTTTAGCACGGCGTTGGGCGCCAAGTTAAGAGTTTTCAACGGCGTTGAGCGCCAATCTAAAAGTGTCCAACGGTGAAGGTGCCCAATCCAAGAGTGCCCCACGGCGTCGGAGTGTCTATCTTAGAGTGTTTGACGATGTTGGTTGTCAAACGAAGATTTTAGCACGTCGTTGGGCGCCAAGTTAAGAGTTTTCAACGGAGTTGAGTGCCAATCTAAAAGAGTCCAATGGCAACGGGCGCCAATCCAAAAGTGACCAACGGCGTTGGAGTGTCAATCTTAGAGCACATTTGACGATGTTGGTACCCAAACGAAGATTTTAGCACGGCGTTGGGCGCCAAGTTAAGAGTTTTCAACGGAGTTGAGCGCCAATCTAAAAGAGTCCAATGGCAACGGGCGCCAATTCAAAAGTGACCAACAGCGTCGGAGTGTCAATCTTAGAGCATTTTTGACGATGTCGGTTGCCAAACGAAGATTTTAGCACGGCGTTGGGCGCCAAGTTAAGAGTTCTCAACAGCATTGACCGCCAATCTAAAAGTGTTCAATGGCTACGGTCGCCATTCCAACAGTGTTCAACGGCATCGGAGTGTCTACTTTAGAGTGCTTGACGATGTCGGTTGCCAAACGAAGATTTTTGCACGGCGTTGGGCGCCAAGTTAAGAGTTTCCAACTGCGTTGAGCGCCAAACTTAAAGTGTCCAACGGCAATTGGTACCAATCCAAGAGTGTCCTACGGCGTCGGAGTATCTATTTAAGAGTACTTGACGACGTTGTTTGCCAAATGAAGATTTTCGCACGGCTTTGGGCGCCAAGTTAAGAGTTTTTAACAGCGTTGAGCGCCAATCTGACAGTGTCCAACAGTGACGGTTGCCCAATCCAAGAGTGCCCCACGGCGTCGGAATGTCTATCTTAGAGTGTTTGACAATGTTGGTTGTCAAACGAAGATTTTAGCACGTCGTTGGGCGCCAAGTTAAGAGTTTTCAACGGAGTTGAGCGCCAATCTAAAAGAGTCCAATGGCAACGGGCGCCAATCGAAAAGTGACCAACGGCGTCGGAGTGTCAATCTTAGAGCATATTTGACGATGTCGGTTGCCAAACGAAGATTTTCGCACGGCGTTGGGTGCCAAGTTAAGAGTTTTCAACAGCGTTGAGCGCCAATCTAAAAGTGTCCAACAGTGACGGTTGCCCAATCCAAGAGTGCCCCACGGCGTCGGAGTGTCTATCTTAGAGTGTTTGACGATGTTGGTTGTCAAACGAAGATTTTAGCACGTCGTTGGGCGCTAAGTTAAGAGTTTTCAACGGAGTTGAGCGCCAATCTAAAAGAGTCCAATGGCAACGGGCGCCAATCCAAAAGTGACCAACGGCGTCGGAGTGTCAATCTTAGAGCACATTTGACGATGTTGGTACCCAAACGAAGATTTTAGCACGGCGTTGGGCGCCAAGTTAAGAGTTTTCAACGGAGTTGAGCGCCAATCTAAAAGAGTCCAATGGCAAAGGGCGCCAATCCAAAAGTGACCAACGGCGTCGGAGTGTCAATCTTAGAGCATATTTGACGATGTCGGTTGCCAAACGAAGATTTTCGCACGGCGTTGGGTGCCAAGTTAAGAGTTTTCAACAGCGTTGAGCGCCAATCTAAAAGTGTCCAACGGTGAAGGTTGCCCAATCCAAGAGTGCCCCACGGCGTCGGAGTGTCTATCTTAGAGTGTTTGACGATGTTGGTTGTCAAACGAAGATTTTAGCACGTCGTTGGGCGCCAAGTTAAGAGTTTTCAACGGCGTTGAGCGCCAATCTAAAAGTGTCCAACGGTGAAGGTTGCCTAATCCAAGAGTGCCCCACGGCGTCGGAGTGTCTATCTTAGAGTGTTTGACGATGTTGGTTGTCAAACGAAGATTTTAGCACGGCGTTGGGCGCCAAGTTAAAGAGTTTTCAACAGCGTTGAGTGCCAATCTAGAAGAGTCTAATGGCAACGGGCGCCAATCCAAAAGTGACCAACGGCGTCGGAGTGTCAATCTTAGAGCACGTTTGACGATGTTGGTGCCCAAACGAAGATTTTAGCACGGTGTTGGGCGCCAAGTTAAGAGTTTTCAATAGCGTTGAGCGCCAATCTAAAAGTGTCCAACGATGACGGTTGTCCAATCCAAGAGTGCCCCACGGCGTCGGAGTGTCTATCTTAGAGTGTTTGACGATGTTGGTTGTCAAACGAAGATTTTAGCACGTCGTTAGGCGCCAAGTTAAGAGTTTTCAACGGAGTTGAGCGCCAATCTAAAAGAGTCCAATGGCAACGGGCGCCAATCGAAAAGTGACCAACGGCGTCGGAGTGTCAATCTTAGAGCATATTTGACGATGTCGGTTGCCAAACGAAGATTTTCGCACGGCGTTGGGTGCCAAGTTAAGAGTTTTCAACAGCGTTGAGCGCCAATCTGAAAGTGTCCAACAGTGACGGTTGCCCAATCCAAGAGTGCCCCACGGCGTCGGAGTGTCTATCTTAGAGTGTTTGACGATGTTGGTTGTCAAACGAAGATTTTAGCACGTCGTTGGGCGCCAAGTTAAGAGTTTTCAACGGCGTTGAGCGCCAATCTAAAAGTGTCCAACGGTGAAGGTTGCCCAATCCAAGAGTGCCCCACGGCGTCGGAGTGTCTATCTTAGAGTGTTTGACGATGTTGGTTGTCAAACGAAGATTTTAGCACGTCGTTGGGCGCCAAGTTAAGAGTTTTCAACGGCGTTGAGCGCCAATCTAAAAGTGTCCAACGGTGAAGGTTGCCCAATCCAAGAGTGCCCCACGGCGTCGGAGTGTCTATCTTAGAGTGTTTGACGATGTTGGTTGTCAAACGAAGATTTTAGAACGTCGTTGGGCGCCAAGTTAAAAGTTTTCAACGGAGTTGAGCGCCAATCTAAAAGAGTCCAATGGCAACGGGCGCCAATTCAAAAGTGACCAACAGCGTCGGAGTGTCAATCTTAGAGCATATTTGATGATGTCGGTTGCCAAACGAAGATTTTAGCACGGCGTTGGGCGCCAAGTTAAGAGTTTTCAACGGCGTTGAGCGCCAATCTAAAAGTGTCCAACGGTGAAGGTGCCCAATCCAAGAGTGCCCCACGGCGTCGGAGTGTCTATCTTAGAGTGTTTGACGATGTTGGTTGTCAAACGAAGATTTTAGCACGTCGTTGGGCGCCAAGTTAAGAGTTTTCAACGGAGTTGAGCGCCAATCTAAAAGAGTCCAATGGCAACGGGCGCCAATCCAAAAGTGACCAACGGCGTTGGAGTGTCAATCTTAGAGCACATTTGACGATGTTGGTACCCAAACGAAGATTTTAGCACGGCGTTGGGCGCCAAGTTAAGAGTTTTCAACGGAGTTGAGCGCCAATCTAAAAGAGTCCAATGGCAACGGGCGCCAATTCAAAAGTGACCAACAGCGTCGGAGTGTCAATCTTAGAGCATTTTTGACGATGTCGGTTGCCAAACGAAGATTTTAGCACGGCGTTGGGCGCCAAGTTAAGAGTTCTCAACAGCATTGACCGCCAATCTAAAAGTGTTCAATGGCTACGGTCGCCATTCCAACAGTGTTCAACGGCATCGGAGTGTCTACTTTAGAGTGCTTGACGATGTCGGTTGCCAAACGAAGATTTTTGCACGGCGTTGGGCGCCAAGTTAAGAGTTTCCAACTGCGTTGAGCGCCAAACTTAAAGTGTCCAACGGCAATTGGTACTAATCCAAGAGTGTCCTACGGCGTCGGAGTATCTATTTAAGAGTACTTGACGACGTTGTTTGCCAAATGAAGATTTTCGCACGGCTTTGGGCGCCAAGTTAAGAGTTTTTAACAGCGTTGAGCGCCAATCTGACAGTGTCCAACAGTGACGGTTGCCCAATCCAAGAGTGCCCCACGGCGTCGGAATGTCTATCTTAGAGTGTTTGACAATGTTGGTTGTCAAACGAAGATTTTAGCACGTCGTTGGGCGCCAAGTTAAGAGTTTTCAACGGAGTTGAGCGCCAATCTAAAAGAGTCCAATGGCAACGGGCGCCAATCGAAAAGTGACCAACGGCGTCGGAGTGTCAATCTTAGAGCATATTTGACGATGTCGGTTGCCAAACGAAGATTTTCGCACGGCGTTGGGTGCCAAGTTAAGAGTTTTCAACAGCGTTGAGCGCCAATCTAAAAGTGTCCAACAGTGACGGTTGCCCAATCCAAGAGTGCCCCACGGCGTCGGAGTGTCTATCTTAGAGTGTTTGACGATGTTGGTTGTCAAACGAAGATTTTAGCACGTCGTTGGGCGCTAAGTTAAGAGTTTTCAACGGAGTTGAGCGCCAATCTAAAAGAGTCCAATGGCAACGGGCGCCAATCCAAAAGTGACCAACGGCGTCGGAGTGTCAATCTTAGAGCACATATTTAGCTCTACTTTTTATTGGCTTCCTTAGCGATATAACTGCTCTTAGTAACCTATGATCTGAGGGGTAAGTTAGGTTTAATGTGTCAATATTTTGAAATATTTTTGGCTGGTTTGAAAGGATAAAATCTATTTCGTTTTTATATTGACCATTGGGTGAGCACCAAGTCCATCGTTTCTTTGATTTCTTCTTAAAAAATGTGTTAATAATTGCTAATTTATTCTCTAACGCAAAGTCTATGAGTCTCTGTCCTCTGGCATTTCTATCCCCATATCCATATTGTTTCATTACTAAACTTTCATCCTTTCTAGGTTCACCTATTTTTGCGTTAAAGTCTCCCATTAAGACGAAGTCTTTGTAGGCAATCTCGATAGCCCCGTAGATACTTTGGTAAAATAGATCTATTTCGGCTTCCTCTGCTGATTCCGTAGGGGCGTAGGCTTGAATGATTGTCAGATGTTTCCCTGATATGTTTAGGTTTAGTACTGCCAATCGCTCAGAGATGCCAATATAACTTTCGATGCTCTGTTTGAGGCGTTTATTGATCATAAAACCAACTCCATACTTTCCTGGCGTTTGCCCGGTGTGGCATAAAATAAAGTTTTCGTGCTCAGTAATTTTATTTCCTAGGCGTCGTACCTCTGATAGGCCGATGATATCATACTTTATGTTCTTTAGAGCTTCATTAATTTCAACTATGTGTTCTTCTGATGAAAGTGTTCTAGCGTTATAAGTTGCAATGTAGAGATGATGTCCCTTTTTTTCTGTGTATTTTGATTTGCTTGTATTTATATCCTTTGGAGGGTTATGGTCATAGTCTTCCACGGTGACCAGCCGGCTTGGAAGATGTGGTTTGGTATTTGTTTTTGATTGTTTACTGTTTTTCGTGGGAGAGGGCAATAATTGCTATTGTTTGTTATTTATTTGAGGGCTTAGTTGGTTATTTGTGGTGGTAGTTGACTGATTTTTGATTGTTAGGAAACCGAGTATTCCTGGTTTGATAACGGGAAGACGATATCAAAAATATAGCGGGCAAGCAATGGCACCGTATTGCACAGGATCGTGCTAAGTGGCAAACTTTGGAGGAGGCCTTTACCTGAGAGGGGTTCCTGCTACAGGAAATAAAATATATACAAATTCTATGTTCAAATTGTTGGCAAGAAATAAAAGGCTTTTTTATTTTTATTTTTATTTTATTTTTATTTTATTAAGTGGCGAAGACGCTGAAGTGTGATTTTTTGTGACGGTTATGAGTCATTCTTTAAATTCTTATAAGAATATTGTTGATTCTTATTGTGTGATTTATTATATGTGACTGTAAACATTGAGGATCATTGAAAATGTTACTATGTCTACTTTAGGTGTATTTATTTTAAAAAGTAAATCGATAACCTATGTATTTTATAATTTTAAATGGTCTACAGGTTCTAACTACATACGAGTATATCAAAAAATCATATGTAATAATAAAAAAACATTGTTTTACAGGCCTATGACTAGGACGAAAAATTTGCTGGCGGCGAACCTTTTTTTCGGCAAAATTAAATAATATATCTTGATTTTATCGTCCTACGTAACCTAAAATGATTTATACCACCTGAAAGCTTTATTTATATTGTAACAGATAGTTTCAACATTATTTATATACGTTTTAAAAATATATTAAGAATATATATATTTAAAACTATTAGATTCAATGTAGGTATTTACTTACTTTATTACTTTCGTAACAACACATGTGACTTAATTGTTTTTATTTGTTCAGTAAAGTTTGAGTATAGGAAATAAATCATATGTACCTATTTTCTACAAGAAACGCTCATTCCAATGATATATCACAATTATTGCACATTGTTCTGTATATTTTACAACAGCGATTGTAAAATAAATCTCGCAATTCACCTAAACAGTTGTTGATGAGATCTTACAATGCGTTACGTCTACCACAGACACACATTATTTTTTTAATCGAAATAGCTAGTGTCGGCCTGCAAATCATATTTTTTAGTAAGCAGGATGTATATTTAGTCGAGTAGAAAGACGAATATCCATATTGTTTCGAGTATTAAAAAGAAATCGATTTATTTATACGCGTGTGTCGCGTCACTCGCGTCGCGCCATGAATAGGGACCGCGGTCCCGGAGGCTCGCAGGACTCGGATTATCGAAAGGGACTGTAGTCCCTTTGCGCGCGATAACGGTTAGAGCACGTTTGACGATGTTGGTACCCAAACGAAGATTTTAGCACGATGTTGGGCGCCAAGTTAAGAGTTTTCAATAGCGTTGAGCGCCAATCTAAAAGTGTCCAACGATGACGGTTGTCCAATCCAAGAGTGCCCCACGGCGTCGGAGTGTCTATCTTAGAGTGTTTGACGATGTTGGTTGTCAAACGAGGATTTTAGCACGTCGTTAGGCGCCAAGTTAAGAGTTTTCAACGGAGTTAAGCGCCAATCTAAAAGAGTCCAATGGCAACGGGCGCCAATCCAAAAGTGACCAACGGCGTCGGAGTGTCAATCTTAGAGCATATTTGACGATGTCGGTTGCCAAACGAAGATTTTCGCACGGCGTTGGGTGCCAAGTTAAGAGTTTTCAACAGCGTTGAGCGCCAATCTGAAAGTGTCCAACAATGACGGTTGCCCAATCCAAGAGTGCCCCACGGCGTCGGAGTGTCTATCTTAGAGTGTTTGACGATGTTGGTTGTCAAACGAAGATTTTGGCACGTCGATGGGCGCCAAGTTAAGAGTTTTCAACGGCGTTGAGCGCCAATCTAAAAGTGTCCAACGGTGAAGGTTGCCCAATCCAAGAGTGCCCCACGGCGTCGGAGTGTCTATCTTAGAGTGTTTGACGATGTTGGTTGTCAAACGAAGATTTTAGCACGTCGTTGGGCGCCAAGTTAAGAGTTTTCAACGGCGTTGAGCGCCAATCTAAAAGTGTCCAACGGTGAAGGTTGCCTAATCCAAGAGTGCCCCACGGCGTCGGAGTGTCTATCTTAGAGTGTTTGACGATGTTGGTTGTCAAACGAAGATTTTAGCACGGCGTTGGGCGCCAAGTTAAAGAGTTTTCAACAGCGTTGAGTGCCAATCTAGAAGAGTCTAATGGCAACGGGCGCCAATCCAAAAGTGACCAACGGCGTCGGAGTGTCAATCTTAGAGCACGTTTGACGATGTTGGTACCCAAACGAAGATTTTAGCACGGTGTTGGGCGCCAAGTTAAGAGTTTTCAATAGCGTTGAGCGCCAATCTAAAAGTGTCCAACGATGACGGTTGTCCAATCCAAGAGTGCCCCACGGCGTCGGAGTGTCTATCTTAGAGTGTTTGACGATGTTGGTTGTCAAACGAAGATTTTAGCACGTCGTTAGGCGCCAAGTTAAGAGTTTTCAACGGAGTTGAGCGCCAATCTAAAAGAGTCCAATGGCAACGGGCGCCAATCGAAAAGTGACCAACGGCGTCGGAGTGTCAATCTTAGAGCATATTTGACGATGTCGGTTGCCAAACGAAGATTTTCGCACGGCGTTGGGTGCCAAGTTAAGAGTTTTCAACAGCGTTGAGCGCCAATCTGAAAGTGTCCAACGGTGAAGGTTGCCTAATCCAAGAGTGCCCCACGGCGTCGGAGTGTCTATCTTAGAGTGTTTGACGATGTTGGTTGTCAAACGAAGATTTTAGCACGTCGTTGGGCGCCAAGTTAAGAGTTTTCAACGGCGTTGAGCGCCAATCTAAAAGTGTCCAACGGTGAAGGTTGCCCAATCCAAGAGTGCCCCAGGGCGTCGGAGTGTCTATCTTAGAGTGTTTGACGATGTTGGTTGTCAAACGAAGATTTTAGCACGGCGTTGGGCGCCAAGTTAAAGAGTTTTCAACGGAGTTGAGCGCCAATCTAAAAGAGTCCAATGGCAACGGGCGCCAATCCAAAAGTGACCAACGGCGTCGGAGTGTCAATCTTAGAGCATATTTGACGATGTCGGTTGCCAAACGAAGATTTTCGCACGGCGTTGGGTGCCAAGTTAAGAGTTTTCAACGGCGTTGAGCGCCAATCTAAAAGTGTCCAACGGTGAAGGTTGCCCAATCCAAGAGTGCCCCACGGCGTCGGAGTGTCTATCTTAGAGTGTTTGACGATGTTGGTTGTCAAACGAGGATTTTAGCACGTCGTTAGGCGCCAAGTTAAGAGTTTTCAACGGAGTTAAGCGCCAATCTAAAAGAGTCCAATGGCAACGGGCGCCAATCCAAAAGTGACCAACGGCGTCGGAGTGTCAATCTTAGAGCATATTTGACGATGTCGGTTGCCAAACGAAGATTTTCGCACGGCGTTGGGTGCCAAGTTAAGAGTTTTCAACAGCGTTGAGCGCCAATCTGAAAGTGTCCAACAATGACGGTTGCCCAATCCAAGAGTGCCCCACGGCGTCGGAGTGTCTATCTTAGAGTGTTTGACGATGTTGGTTGTCAAACGAAGATTTTGGCACGTCGATGGGCGCCAAGTTAAGAGTTTTCAACGGCGTTGAGCGCCAATCTAAAAGTGTCCAACGGTGAAGGTTGCCCAATCCAAGAGTGCCCCACGGCGTCGGAGTGTCTATCTTAGAGTGTTTGACGATGTTGGTTGTCAAACGAAGATTTTAGCACGTCGTTGGGCGCCAAGTTAAGAGTTTTCAACGGCGTTGAGCGCCAATCTAAAAGTGTCCAACGGTGAAGGTTGCCTAATCCAAGAGTGCCCCACGGCGTCGGAGTGTCTATCTTAGAGTGTTTGACGATGTTGGTTGTCAAACGAAGATTTTAGCACGGCGTTGGGCGCCAAGTTAAAGAGTTTTCAACAGCGTTGAGTGCCAATCTAGAAGAGTCTAATGGCAACGGGCGCCAATCCAAAAGTGACCAACGGCGTCGGAGTGTCAATCTTAGAGCACGTTTGACGATGTTGGTACCCAAACGAAGATTTTAGCACGGTGTTGGGCGCCAAGTTAAGAGTTTTCAATAGCGTTGAGCGCCAATCTAAAAGTGTCCAACGATGACGGTTGTCCAATCCAAGAGTGCCCCACGGCGTCGGAGTGTCTATCTTAGAGTGTTTGACGATGTTGGTTGTCAAACGAAGATTTTAGCACGTCGTTAGGCGCCAAGTTAAGAGTTTTCAACGGAGTTGAGCGCCAATCTAAAAGAGTCCAATGGCAACGGGCGCCAATCGAAAAGTGACCAACGGCGTCGGAGTGTCAATCTTAGAGCATATTTGACGATGTCGGTTGCCAAACGAAGATTTTCGCACGGCGTTGGGTGCCAAGTTAAGAGTTTTCAACAGCGTTGAGCGCCAATCTGAAAGTGTCCAACGGTGAAGGTTGCCTAATCCAAGAGTGCCCCACGGCGTCGGAGTGTCTATCTTAGAGTGTTTGACGATGTTGGTTGTCAAACGAAGATTTTAGCACGTCGTTGGGCGCCAAGTTAAGAGTTTTCAACGGCGTTGAGCGCCAATCTAAAAGTGTCCAACGGTGAAGGTTGCCCAATCCAAGAGTGCCCCAGGGCGTCGGAGTGTCTATCTTAGAGTGTTTGACGATGTTGGTTGTCAAACGAAGATTTTAGCACGGCGTTGGGCGCCAAGTTAAAGAGTTTTCAACGGAGTTGAGCGCCAATCTAAAAGAGTCCAATGGCAACGGGCGCCAATCCAAAAGTGACCAACGGCGTCGGAGTGTCAATCTTAGAGCATATTTGACGATGTCGGTTGCCAAACGAAGATTTTCGCACGGCGTTGGGTGCCAAGTTAAGAGTTTTCAACGGCGTTGAGCGCCAATCTAAAAGTGTCCAACGGTGAAGGTTGCCCAATCCAAGAGTGCCCCACGGCGTCGGAGTGTCTATCTTAGAGTGTTTGACGATGTTGGTTGTCAAACGAAGATTTTAGCACGGCGTTGGGCGCCAAGTTAAAGAGTTTTCAACAGCGTTGAGTGCCAATCTAGAAGAGTCTAATGGCAACGGGCGCCAATCCAAAAGTGACCAACGGCGTCGGAGTGTCAATCTTAGAGCATATTTGACGATGTCGGTTGCCAAACGAAGATTTTAGCACGGCGTTGGGCGCCAAGTTAAGAGTTCTCAACAGCGTTGACCGCCAATCTAAAAGTGTCCAACAGTGACGGTTGCCCAATCCAAGAGTGCCCCACAGCGTCGGAGTGTATATCTTAGAGTGTTTGACGATGTTGGTTGTCAAACGAAGATCTTAGCACGTCGTTGGGCGCCAAGTTAAGAGTTTTCAACGGAGTTGAGCGCCAATCTAAAAGAGTCCAATGGCAACGGGCGCCAATTCAAAAGTGACCAACAGCGTCGGAGTGTCAATCTTAGAGCATATTTGATGATGTCGGTTGCCAAACGAAGATTTTAGCACGGCGTTGGGCGCCAAGTTAAGAGTTCTCAACAGCGTTGACCGCCAATCTAAAAGTGTCCAACAGTGACGGTTGCCCAATCCAAGAGTGCCCCACAGCGTCGGAGTGTATATCTTAGAGTGTTTGATGATGTCGGTTGCCAAACGAAGATTTTAGCACGGCGTTGGGCGCCAAGTTAAGAGTTTTCAACGGCGTTGAGCGCCAATCTAAAAGTGTCCAACGGTGAAGGTTGCCCAATCCAAGAGTGCCCCACGGCGTCGGAGTGTCTATCTTAGAGTGTTTGACGATGTTGGTTGTCAAACGAAGATTTTAGCACGTCGTTGGGCGCCAAGTTAAGAGTTTTCAACGGCGTTGAGCGCCAATCTAAAAGTGTCCAACGGTGAAGGTTGCCTAATCCAAGAGTGCCCCACGGCGTCGGAGTGTCTATCTTAGAGTGTTTGACGATGTTGGTTGTCAAACGAAGATTTTAGCACGGCGTTGGGCGCCAAGTTAAAGAGTTTTCAACAGCGTTGAGTGCCAATCTAGAAGAGTCTAATGGCAACGGGCGCCAATCCAAAAGTGACCAACGGCGTCGGAGTGTCAATCTTAGAGCACGTTTGACGATGTTGGTACCCAAACGAAGATTTTAGCACGGTGTTGGGCGCCAAGTTAAGAGTTTTCAATAGCGTTGAGCGCCAATCTAAAAGTGTCCAACGATGACGGTTGTCCAATCCAAGAGTGCCCCACGGCGTCGGAGTGTCTATCTTAGAGTGTTTGACGATGTTGGTTGTCAAACGAAGATTTTAGCACGTCGTTAGGCGCCAAGTTAAGAGTTTTCAACGGAGTTGAGCGCCAATCTAAAAGAGTCCAATGGCAACGGGCGCCAATCGAAAAGTGACCAACGGCGTCGGAGTGTCAATCTTAGAGCATATTTGACGATGTCGGTTGCCAAACGAAGATTTTCGCACGGCGTTGGGTGCCAAGTTAAGAGTTTTCAACAGCGTTGAGCGCCAATCTGAAAGTGTCCAACGGTGAAGGTTGCCTAATCCAAGAGTGCCCCACGGCGTCGGAGTGTCTATCTTAGAGTGTTTGACGATGTTGGTTGTCAAACGAAGATTTTAGCACGTCGTTGGGCGCCAAGTTAAGAGTTTTCAACGGCGTTGAGCGCCAATCTAAAAGTGTCCAACGGTGAAGGTTGCCCAATCCAAGAGTGCCCCAGGGCGTCGGAGTGTCTATCTTAGAGTGTTTGACGATGTTGGTTGTCAAACGAAGATTTTAGCACGGCGTTGGGCGCCAAGTTAAAGAGTTTTCAACGGAGTTGAGCGCCAATCTAAAAGAGTCCAATGGCAACGGGCACCAATCCAAAAGTGACCAACGGCGTCGGAGTGTCAATCTTAGAGCATATTTGACGATGTCGGTTGCCAAACGAAGATTTTCGCACGGCGTTGGGTGCCAAGTTAAGAGTTTTCAACAGCGTTGAGCGCCAATCTGAAAGTGTCCAACAGTGACGGTTGCCCAATCCAAGAGTGCCCCACGGCGTCGGAGTGTCTATCTTAGCGTGTTTGACGATGTTGGTTGTCAAACGAAGATTTTGGCACGTCGATGGGCGCCAAGTTAAGAGTTTTCAACGGCGTTGAGCGCCAATCTAAAAGTGTCCAACGGTGAAGGTTGCCCAATCCAAGAGTGCCCCACGGCGTCGGAGTGTCTATCTTAGAGTGTTTGACGATGTTGGTTGTCAAACGAAGATTTTAGCACGTCGTTGGGCGCCAAGTTAAGAGTTTTCAACGGCGTTGAGCGCCAATCTAAAAGTGTCCAACGGTGAAGGTTGCCCAATCCAAGAGTGCCCCACGGCGTCGGAGTGTCTATCTTAGAGTGTTTGACGATGTTGGTTGTCAAACGAAGATTTTAGCACGGCGTTGGGCGCCAAGTTAAAGAGTTTTCAACAGCGTTGAGTGCCAATCTAGAAGAGTCTAATGGCAACGGGCGCCAATCCAAAAGTGACCAACGGCGTCGGAGTGTCAATCTTAGAGCACGTTTGACGATGTTGGTACCCAAACGAAGATTTTAGCACGGTGTTGGGCGCCAAGTTAAGAGTTTTCAATAGCGTTGAGCGCCAATCTAAAAGTGTCCAACGATGACGGTTGTCCAATCCAAGAGTGCCCCACGGCGTCGGAGTGTCTATCTTAGAGTGTTTGACGATGTTGGTTGTCAAACGAAGATTTTAGCACGTCGTTAGGCGCCAAGTTAAGAGTTTTCAACGGAGTTGAGCGCCAATCTAAAAGAGTCCAATGGCAACGGGCGCCAATCGAAAAGTGACGATGTCGGTTGCAAAACGAAGATTTTCGCACGGCGTTGGGTGCCAAGTTAAGAGTTTTCAACAGCGTTGAGCGCCAATCTGAAAGTGTCCAACAGTGACGGTTGCCCAATCCAAGAGTGCCCCACGGCGTCGGAGTGTCTATCTTAGAGTGTTTGACGATGTTGGTTGTCAAACGAAGATTTTAGCACGTCGTTGGGCGCCAAGTTAAGAGTTTTCAACGGCGTTGAGCGCCAATCTAAAAGTGTCCAACGGTGAAGGTTGCCCAATCCAAGAGTGCCCCACGGCGTCGGAGTGTCTATCTTAGAGTGTTTGACGATGTTGGTTGTCAAACGAAGATTTTAGCACGTCGTTGGGCGCCAAGTTAAGAGTTTTCAACGGCGTTGAGCGCCAATCTAAAAGTGTCCAACGGTGAAGGTTGCCCAATCCAAGAGTGCCCCACGGCGTCGGAGTGTCTATCTTAGAGTGTTTGACGATGTTGGTTGTCTAACGAAGATCTTAGCACGTCGTTGGGCGCCAAGTTAAGAGTTTTCAACGGAGTTGAGCGCCAATCTAAAAGAGTCCAATGGCAACGGGCGCCAATTCAAAAGTGACCAACAGCGTCGGAGTGTCAATCTTAGAGCATATTTGATGATGTCGGTTGCCAAACGAAGATTTTAGCACGGCGTTGGGCGCCAAGTTAAGAGTTTTCAACGGCGTTGAGCGCCAATCTAAAAGTGTCCAACGGTGAAGGTTGCCCAATCCAAGAGTGCCCCACGGCGTCGGAGTGTCTATCTTAGAGTGTTTGACGATGTTGGTTGTCAAACGAAGATTTTAGCACGTCGTTGGGCGCTAAGTTAACAGTTTTCAACGGAGTTGAGCGCCAATCTAAAAGAGTCCAATGGCAACGGGCGCCAATTCAAAAGTGACCAACAGCGTCGGAGTGTCAATCTTAGAGCATATTTGACGATGTCGGTTGCCAAACGAAGATTTTAGCACGGCGTTGGGCGCCAAGTTAAGAGTTCTCAACAGCGTTGACCGCCAATCTAAAAGTGTCCAACAGTGACGGTTGCCCAATCCAAGAGTGCCCCACAGCGTCGGAGTGTATATCTTAGAGTGTTTGACGATGTTGGTTGTCAAACGAAGATCTTAGCACGTCGTTGGGCGCCAAGTTAAGAGTTTTCAACGGAGTTGAGCGCCAATCTAAAAGAGTCCAATGGCAACGGGCGCCAATTCAAAAGTGACCAACAGCGTCGGAGTGTCAATCTTAGAGCATATTTGATGATGTCGGTTGCCAAACGAAGATTTTAGCACGGCGTTGGGCGCCAAGTTAAGAGTTTTCAACGGCGTTGAGCGCCAATCTAAAAGTGTCCAACGGTGAAGGTTGCCCAATCCAAGAGTGCCCCACGGCGTCGGAGTGTCTATCTTAGAGTGTTTGACGATGTTGGTTGTCAAACGAAGATTTTAGCACGTCGTTGGGCGCTAAGTTAACAGTTTTCAACGGAGTTGAGCGCCAATCTAAAAGAGTCCAATGGCAACGGGCGCCAATTCAAAAGTGACCAACAGCGTCGGAGTGTCAATCTTAGAGCATATTTGACGATGTCGGTTGCCAAACGAAGATTTTAGCACGGCGTTGGGCGCCAAGTTAAGAGTTCTCAACAGCGTTGACCGCCAATCTAAAAGTGTCCAACAGTGACGGTTGCCCAATCCAAGAGTGCCCCACAGCGTCGGAGTGTATATCTTAGAGTGTTTGATGATGTCGGTTGCCAAACGAAGATTTTAGCACGGCGTTGGGCGCCAAGTTAAGAGTTTTCAACGGCGTTGAGCGCCAATCTAAAAGTGTCCAACGGTGAAGGTTGCCCAATCCAAGAGTGCCCCACGGCGTCGGAGTGTCTATCTTAGAGTGTTTGACGATGTTGGTTGTCAAACGAAGATTTTAGCACGTCGTTGGGCGCTAAGTTAACAGTTTTCAACGGAGTTGAGCGCCAATCTAAAAGAGTCCAATGGCAACGGGCGCCAATTCAAAAGTGACCAACAGCGTCGGAGTGTCAATCTTAGAGCATATTTGACGATGTCGGTTGCCAAACGAAGATTTTAGCACGGCGTTGGGCGCCAAGTTAAGAGTTCTCAACAGCGTTGACCGCCAATCTAAAAGTGTCCAACAGTGACGGTCGCCCAATCCAAGAGTGCCCCACAGCGTCGGAGTGTATATCTTAGAGTGTTTGACGATGTTGGTTGTCAAACGAAGATTTTAGCACGTCGTTGGGCGCCAAGTTAAGAGTTTTCAACGGCGTTGAGCGCCAATCTAAAAGTGTCCAACGGTGAAGGTTGCCCAATCCAAGAGTGCCCCACGGCGTCGGAGTGTCTATCTTAGAGTGTTTGACGATGTTGGTTGTCAAACGAAGATTTTAGCACGGCGTTGGGCGCCAAGTTAAAGAGGTTTCAACAGCGTTGAGTGCCAATCTAGAAGAGTCTAATGGCAACGGGCGCCAATCCAAAAGTGACCAACGGCGTCGGAGTGTCAATCTTAGAGCACGTTTGACGATGTTGGTACCCAAACGAAGATTTTAGCACGGTGTTGGGCGCCAAGTTAAGAGTTTTCAATAGCGTTGAGCGCCAATCTAAAAGTGTCCAACGATGACGGTTGTCCAATCCAAGAGTGCCCCACGGCGTCGGAGTGTCTATCTTAGAGTGTTTGACGATGTTGGTTGTCAAACGAAGATTTTAGCACGTCGTTAGGCGCCAAGTTAAGAGTTTTCAACGGAGTTAAGCGCCAATCTAAAAGAGTCCAATGGCAACGGGCGCCAATCCAAAAGTGACCAACGGCGTCGGAGTGTCAATCTTAGAGCATATTTGACGATGTCGGTTGCCAAACGAAGATTTTCGCACGGCGTTGGGTGCCAAGTTAAGAGTTTTCAACAGCGTTGAGCGCCAATCTGAAAGTGTCCAACAATGACGGTTGCCCAATCCAAGAGTGCCCCACGGCGTCGGAGTGTCTATCTTAGAGTGTTTGACGATGTTGGTTGTCAAACGAAGATTTTGGCACGTCGGTGGGCGCCAAGTTAAGAGTTTTCAACGGCGTTGAGCGCCAATCTAAAAGTGTCCAACGGTGAAGGTTGCCCAATCCAAGAGTGCCCCACGGCGTCGGAGTGTCTATCTTAGAGTGTTTGACGATGTTGGTTGTCAAACGAAGATTTTAGCTCGTCGTTGGGCGCCAAGTTAAGAGTTTTCAACGGCGTTGAGCGCCAATCTAAAAGTGTCCAACGATGACGGTTGTCCAATCCAAGAGTGCCCCACGGCGTCGGAGTGTCTATCTTAGAGTGTTTGACGATGTTGGTTGTCAAACGAAGATTTTAGCACGTCGTTAGGCGCAGAGTTAAGAGTTTTCAACGGAGTTGAGCGCCAATCTAAAAGAGTCCAATGGCAACGGGCGCCAATCGAAAAGTGACGATGTCGGTTGCAAAACGAAGATTTTCGCACGGCGTTGGGTGCCAAGTTAAGAGTTTTCAACAGCGTTGAGCGCCAATCTGAAAGTGTCCAACAGTGACGGTTGCCCAATCCAAGAGTGCCCCACGGCGTCGGAGTGTCTATCTTAGAGTGTTTGACGATGTTGGTTGTCAAACGAAGATTTTAGCACGTCGTTGGGCGCCAAGTTAAGAGTTTTCAACGGCGTTGAGCGCCAATCTAAAAGTGTCCAACGGTGAAGGTTGCCCAATCCAAGAGTGCCCCACGGCGTCGGAGTGTCTATCTTAGAGTGTTTGACGATGTTGGTTGTCAAACGAAGATTTTAGCACGTCGTTGGGCGCCAAGTTAAGAGTTTTCAACGGCGTTGAGCGCCAATCTAAAAGTGTCCAACGGTGAAGGTTGCCCAATCCAAGAGTGCCCCACGGCGTCGGAGTGTCTATCTTAGAGTGTTTGACGATGTTGGTTGTCAAACGAAGATCTTAGCACGTCGTTGGGCGCCAAGTTAAGAGTTTTCAACGGAGTTGAGCGCCAATCTAAAAGAGTCCAATGGCAACGGGCGCCAATTCAAAAGTGACCAACAGCGTCGGAGTGTCAATCTTAGAGCATATTTGATGATGTCGGTTGCCAAACGAAGATTTTAGCACGGCGTTGGGCGCCAAGTTAAGAGTTTTCAACGGCGTTGAGCGCCAATCTAAAAGTGTCCAACGGTGAAGGTTGCCCAATCCAAGAGTGCCCCACGGCGTCGGAGTGTCTATCTTAGAGTGTTTGACGATGTTGGTTGTCAAACGAAGATCTTAGCACGTCGTTGGGCGCCAAGTTAAGAGTTTTCAACGGAGTTGAGCGCCAATCTAAAAGAGTCCAATGGCAACGGGCGCCAATTCAAAAGTGACCAACAGCGTCGGAGTGTCAATCTTAGAGCATATTTGATGATGTCGGTTGCCAAACGAAGATTTTAGCACGGCGTTGGACGCCAAGTTAAGAGTTTTCAACGGCGTTGAGCGCCAATCTAAAAGTGTCCAACGGTGAAGGTTGCCCAATCCAAGAGTGCCCCACGGCGTCGGAGTGTCTATCTTAGAGTGTTTGACGATGTTGGTTGTCAAACGAAGATTTTGGCACGTCGGTGGGCGCCAAGTTAAGAGTTTTCAACGGCGTTGAGCGCCAATCTAAAAGTGTCCAACGGTGAAGGTTGCCCAATCCAAGAGTGCCCCACGGCGTCGGAGTGTCTATCTTAGAGTGTTTGACGATGTTGGTTGTCAAACGAAGATTTTAGCACGTCGTTGGGCGCCAAGTTAAGAGTTTTCAACGGCGTTGAGCGCCAATCTAAAAGTGTCCAACGATGACGGTTGTCCAATCCAAGAGTGCCCCACGGCGTCGGAGTGTCTATCTTAGAGTGTTTGACGATGTTGGTTGTCAAACGAAGATTTTAGCACGTCGTTAGGCGCAGAGTTAAGAGTTTTCAACGGAGTTGAGCGCCAATCTAAAAGAGTCCAATGGCAACGGGCGCCAATCGAAAAGTGACGATGTCGGTTGCAAAACGAAGATTTTCGCACGGCGTTGGGTGCCAAGTTAAGAGTTTTCAACAGCGTTGAGCGCCAATCTGAAAGTGTCCAACAGTGACGGTTGCCCAATCCAAGAGTGCCCCACGGCGTCGGAGTGTCTATCTTAGAGTGTTTGACGATGTTGGTTGTCAAACGAAGATTTTAGCACGTCGTTGGGCGCCAAGTTAAGAGTTTTCAACGGCGTTGAGCGCCAATCTAAAAGTGTCCAACGGTGAAGGTTGCCCAATCCAAGAGTGCCCCACGGCGTCGGAGTGTCTATCTTAGAGTGTTTGACGATGTTGGTTGTCAAACGAAGATTTTAGCACGTCGTTGGGCGCCAAGTTAAGAGTTTTCAACGGCGTTGAGCGCCAATCTAAAAGTGTCCAACGGTGAAGGTTGCCCAATCCAAGAGTGCCCCACGGCGTCGGAGTGTCTATCTTAGAGTGTTTGACGATGTTGGTTGTCAAACGAAGATCTTAGCACGTCGTTGGGCGCCAAGTTAAGAGTTTTCAACGGAGTTGAGCGCCAATCTAAAAGAGTCCAATGGCAACGGGCGCCAATTCAAAAGTGACCAACAGCGTCGGAGTGTCAATCTTAGAGCATATTTGATGATGTCGGTTGCCAAACGAAGATTTTAGCACGGCGTTGGGCGCCAAGTTAAGAGTTTTCAACGGCGTTGAGCGCCAATCTAAAAGTGTCCAACGGTGAAGGTTGCCCAATCCAAGAGTGCCCCACGGCGTCGGAGTGTCTATCTTAGAGTGTTTGACGATGTTGGTTGTCAAACGAAGATCTTAGCACGTCGTTGGGCGCCAAGTTAAGAGTTTTCAACGGAGTTGAGCGCCAATCTAAAAGAGTCCAATGGCAACGGGCGCCAATTCAAAAGTGACCAACAGCGTCGGAGTGTCAATCTTAGAGCATATTTGATGATGTCGGTTGCCAAACGAAGATTTTAGCACGGCGTTGGACGCCAAGTTAAGAGTTTTCAACGGCGTTGAGCGCCAATCTAAAAGTGTCCAACGGTGAAGGTTGCCCAATCCAAGAGTGCCCCACGGCGTCGGAGTGTCTATCTTAGAGTGTTTGACGATGTTGGTTGTCAAACGAAGATTTTAGCACGTCGTTGGGCGCTAAGTTAACAGTTTTCAACGGAGTTGAGCGCCAATCTAAAAGAGTCCAATGGCAACGGGCGCCAATTCAAAAGTGACCAACAGCGTCGGAGTGTCAATCTTAGAGCATATTTGACGATGTCGGTTGCCAAACGAAGATTTTAGCACGGCGTTGGGCGCCAAGTTAAGAGTTCTCAACAGCGTTGACCGCCAATCTAAAAGTGTCCAACAGTGACGGTTGCCCAATCCAAGAGTGCCCCACAGCGTCGGAGTGTATATCTTAGAGTGTTTGACGATGTTGGTTGTCAAACGAAGATCTTAGCACGTCGTTGGGCGCCAAGTTAAGAGTTTTCAACGGAGTTGAGCGCCAATCTAAAAGAGTCCAATGGCAACGGGCGCCAATTCAAAAGTGACCAACAGCGTCGGAGTGTCAATCTTAGAGCATATTTGATGATGTCGGTTGCCAAACGAAGATTTTAGCACGGCGTTGGGCGCCAAGTTAAGAGTTTTCAACGGCGTTGAGCGCCAATCTAAAAGTGTCCAACGGTGAAGGTTGCCCAATCCAAGAGTGCCCCACGGCGTCGGAGTGTCTATCTTAGAGTGTTTGACGATGTTGGTTGTCAAACGAAGATTTTAGCACGTCGTTGGGCGCTAAGTTAACAGTTTTCAACGGAGTTGAGCGCCAATCTAAAAGAGTCCAATGGCGACGGGCGCCAATTCAAAAGTGACCAACAGCGTCGGAGTGTCAATCTTAGAGCATATTTGACGATGTCGGTTGCCAAACGAAGATTTTAGCACGGCGTTGGGCGCCAAGTTAAGAGTTCTCAACAGCGTTGACCGCCAATCTAAAAGTGTCCAACAGTGACGGTCGCCCAATCCAAGAGTGCCCCACAGCGTCGGAGTGTATATCTTAGAGTGTTTGACGATGTTGGTTGTCAAACGAAGATTTTAGCACGTCGTTGGGCGCCAAGTTAAGAGTTTTCAACGGCGTTGAGCGCCAATCTAAAAGTGTCCAACGGTGAAGGTTGCCCAATCCAAGAGTGCCCCACGGCGTCGGAGTGTCTATCTTAGAGTGTTTGACGATGTTGGTTGTCAAACGAAGATTTTAGCACGGCGTTGGGCGCCAAGTTAAAGAGGTTTCAACAGCGTTGAGTGCCAATCTAGAAGAGTCTAATGGCAACGGGCGCCAATCCAAAAGTGACCAACGGCGTCGGAGTGTCAATCTTAGAGCACGTTTGACGATGTTGGTACCCAAACGAAGATTTTAGCACGGTGTTGGGCGCCAAGTTAAGAGTTTTCAATAGCGTTGAGCGCCAATCTAAAAGTGTCCAACGATGACGGTTGTCCAATCCAAGAGTGCCCCACGGCGTCGGAGTGTCTATCTTAGAGTGTTTGACGATGTTGGTTGTCAAACGAAGATTTTAGCACGTCGTTAGGCGCCAAGTTAAGAGTTTTCAACGGAGTTAAGCGCCAATCTAAAAGAGTCCAATGGCAACGGGCGCCAATCCAAAAGTGACCAACGGCGTCGGAGTGTCAATCTTAGAGCATATTTGACGATGTCGGTTGCCAAACGAAGATTTTCGCACGGCGTTGGGTGCCAAGTTAAGAGTTTTCAACAGCGTTGAGCGCCAATCTGAAAGCGTCCAACAATGACGGTTGCCCAATCCAAGAGTGCCCCACGGCGTCGGAGTGTCTATCTTAGAGTGTTTGACGATGTTGGTTGTCAAACGAAGATTTTGGCACGTCGGTGGGCGCCAAGTTAAGAGTTTTCAACGGCGTTGAGCGCCAATCTAAAAGTGTCCAACGGTGAAGGTTGCCCAATCCAAGAGTGCCCCACGGCGTCGGAGTGTCTATCTTAGAGTGTTTGACGATGTTGGTTGTCAAACGAAGATTTTAGCACGTCGTTGGGCGCCAAGTTAAGAGTTTTCAACGGCGTTGAGCGCCAATCTAAAAGTGTCCAACGATGACGGTTGTCCAATCCAAGAGTGCCCCACGGCGTCGGAGTGTCTATCTTAGAGTGTTTGACGATGTTGGTTGTCAAACGAAGATTTTAGCACGTCGTTAGGCGCAGAGTTAAGAGTTTTCAACGGAGTTGAGCGCCAATCTAAAAGAGTCCAATGGCAACGGGCGCCAATCGAAAAGTGACGATGTCGGTTGCAAAACGAAGATTTTCGCACGGCGTTGGGTGCCAAGTTAAGAGTTTTCAACAGCGTTGAGCGCCAATCTGAAAGTGTCCAACAGTGACGGTTGCCCAATCCAAGAGTGCCCCACGGCGTCGGAGTGTCTATCTTAGAGTGTTTGACGATGTTGGTTGTCAAACGAAGATTTTAGCACGTCGATGGGCGCCAAGTTAAGAGTTTTCAACGGCGTTGAGCGCCAATCTAAAAGTGTCCAACGGTGAAGGTTGCCCAATCCAAGAGTGCCCCACGGCGTCGGAGTGTCTATCTTAGAGTGTTTGACGATGTTGGTTGTCAAACGAAGATTTTAGCACGTCGTTGGGCGCCAAGTTAAGAGTTTTCAACGGCGTTGAGCGCCAATCTAAAAGTGTCCAACGGTGAAGGTTGCCCAATCCAAGAGTGCCCCACGGCGTCGGAGTGTCTATCTTAGAGTGTTTGACGATGTTGGTTGTCAAACGAAGATCTTAGCACGTCGTTGGGCGCCAAGTTAAGAGTTTTCAACGGAGTTGAGCGCCAATCTAAAAGAGTCCAATGGCAACGGGCGCCAATTCAAAAGTGACCAACAGCGTCGGAGTGTCAATCTTAGAGCATATTTGATGATGTCGGTTGCCAAACGAAGATTTTAGCACGGCGTTGGGCGCCAAGTTAAGAGTTTTCAACGGCGTTGAGCGCCAATCTAAAAGTGTCCAACGGTGAAGGTTGCCCAATCCAAGAGTGCCCCACGGCGTCGGAGTGTCTATCTTAGAGTGTTTGACGATGTTGGTTGTCAAACGAAGATTTTAGCACGTCGTTGGGCGCTAAGTTAACAGTTTTCAACGGAGTTGAGCGCCAATCTAAAAGAGTCCAATGGCAACGGGCGCCAATTCAAAAGTGACCAACAGCGTCGGAGTGTCAATCTTAGAGCATATTTGACGATGTCGGTTGCCAAACGAAGATTTTAGCACGGCGTTGGGCGCCAAGTTAAGAGTTCTCAACAGCGTTGACCGCCAATCTAAAAGTGTCCAACAGTGACGGTTGCCCAATCCAAGAGTGCCCCACAGCGTCAGAGTGTATATCTTAGAGTGTTTGACGATGTTGGTTGTCAAACGAAGATCTTAGCACGTCGTTGGGCGCCAAGTTAAGAGTTTTCAACGGAGTTGAGCGCCAATCTAAAAGAGTCCAATGGCAACGGGCGCCAATTCAAAAGTGACCAACAGCGTCGGAGTGTCAATCTTAGAGCATATTTGATGATGTCGGTTGCCAAACGAAGATTTTAGCACGGCGTTGGGCGCCAAGTTAAGAGTTTTCAACGGCGTTGAGCGCCAATCTAAAAGTGTCCAACGGTGAAGGTTGCCCAATCCAAGAGTGCCCCACGGCGTCGGAGTGTCTATCTTAGAGTGTTTGACGATGTTGGTTGTCAAACGAAGATTTTAGCACGTCGTTGGGCGCTAAGTTAACAGTTTTCAACGGAGTTGAGCGCCAATCTAAAAGAGTCCAATGGCAACGGGCGCCAATTCAAAAGTGACCAACAGCGTCGGAGTGTCAATCTTAGAGCATATTTGACGATGTCGGTTGCCAAACGAAGATTTTAGCACGGCGTTGGGCGCCAAGTTAAGAGTTCTCAACAGCGTT
This sequence comes from Eilema griseolum, assembly GCA_963662185.1. Classification (NCBI taxonomy): domain Eukaryota; kingdom Metazoa; phylum Arthropoda; class Insecta; order Lepidoptera; family Erebidae; genus Eilema; species Eilema griseolum. Next base: position 20,640,607 of record OY759251.1, on the reverse strand, counting down.
GACCGCCAATCTAAAAGTGTCCAACAGTGACGGTTGCCCAATCCAAGAGTGCCCCACAGCGTCGGAGTGTATATCTTAGAGTGTTTGATGATGTCGGTTGCCAAACGAAGATTTTAGCACGTCGTTGGGCGCCAAGTTAAGAGTTTTCAACGGCGTTGAGCGCCAATCTAAAAGTGTCCAACGGTGAAGGTTGCCCAATCCAAGAGTGCCCCACGGCGTCGGAGTGTCTATCTTAGAGTGTTTGACGATGTTGGTTGTCAAACGACGATTTTAGCACGTCGTTGGGCGCTAAGTTAACAGTTTTCAACGGAGTTGAGCGCCAATCTAAAAGAGTCCAATGGCAACGGGCGCCAATTCAAAAGTGACCAACAGTGTCGGAGTGTCAATCTTAGAGCATATTTGACGATGTCGGTTGCCAAACGAAGATTTTAGCACGGCGTTGGGCGCCAAGTTAAGAGTTCTCAACAGCGTTGACCGCCAATCTAAAAGTGTCCAACAGTGACGGTCGCCCAATCCAAGAGTGCCCCACAGCGTCGGAGTGTATATCTTAGAGTGTTTGACGATGTTGGTTGTCAAACGAAGATTTTAGCACGTCGTTGGGCGCCAAGTTAAGAGTTTTCAACGGCGTTGAGCGCCAATCTAAAAGTGTCCAACGGTGAAGGTTGCCCAATCCAAGAGTGCCCCACGGCGTCGGAGTGTCTATCTTAGAGTGTTTGACGATGTTGGTTGTCAAACGAAGATCTTAGCACGTCGTTGGGCGCCAAGTTAAGAGTTTTCAACGGAGTTGAGCGCCAATCTAAAAGAGTCCAATGGCAACGGGCGCCAATTCAAAAGTGACCAACAGCGTCGGAGTGTCAATCTTAGAGCATATTTGATGATGTCGGTTGCCAAACGAAGATTTTAGCACGGCGTTGGACGCCAAGTTAAGAGTTTTCAACGGCGTTGAGCGCCAATCTAAAAGTGTCCAACGGTGAAGGTTGCCCAATCCAAGAGTGCCCCACGGCGTCGGAGTGTCTATCTTAGAGTGTTTGACGATGTTGGTTGTCAAACGAAGATTTTAGCACGTCGTTGGGCGCTAAGTTAACAGTTTTCAACGGAGTTGAGCGCCAATCTAAAAGAGTCCAATGGCAACGGGCGCCAATTCAAAAGTGACCAACAGCGTCGGAGTGTCAATCTTAGAGCATATTTGACGATGTCGGTTGCCAAACGAAGATTTTAGCACGGCGTTGGGCGCCAAGTTAAGAGTTCTCAACAGCGTTGACCGCCAATCTAAAAGTGTCCAACAGTGACGGTTGCCCAATCCAAGAGTGCCCCACAGCGTCGGAGTGTATATCTTAGAGTGTTTGACGATGTTGGTTGTCAAACGAAGATCTTAGCACGTCGTTGGGCGCCAAGTTAAGAGTTTTCAACGGAGTTGAGCGCCAATCTAAAAGAGTCCAATGGCAACGGGCGCCAATTCAAAAGTGACCAACAGCGTCGGAGTGTCAATCTTAGAGCATATTTGATGATGTCGGTTGCCAAACGAAGATTTTAGCACGGCGTTGGGCGCCAAGTTAAGAGTTTTCAACGGCGTTGAGCGCCAATCTAAAAGTGTCCAACGGTGAAGGTTGCCCAATCCAAGAGTGCCCCACGGCGTCGGAGTGTCTATCTTAGAGTGTTTGACGATGTTGGTTGTCAAACGAAGATTTTAGCACGTCGTTGGGCGCTAAGTTAACAGTTTTCAACGGAGTTGAGCGCCAATCTAAAAGAGTCCAATGGCGACGGGCGCCAATTCAAAAGTGACCAACAGCGTCGGAGTGTCAATCTTAGAGCATATTTGACGATGTCGGTTGCCAAACGAAGATTTTAGCACGGCGTTGGGCGCCAAGTTAAGAGTTCTCAACAGCGTTGACCGCCAATCTAAAAGTGTCCAACAGTGACGGTCGCCCAATCCAAGAGTGCCCCACAGCGTCGGAGTGTATATCTTAGAGTGTTTGACGATGTTGGTTGTCAAACGAAGATTTTAGCACGTCGTTGGGCGCCAAGTTAAGAGTTTTCAACGGCGTTGAGCGCCAATCTAAAAGTGTCCAACGGTGAAGGTTGCCCAATCCAAGAGTGCCCCACGGCGTCGGAGTGTCTATCTTAGAGTGTTTGACGATGTTGGTTGTCAAACGAAGATTTTAGCACGGCGTTGGGCGCCAAGTTAAAGAGGTTTCAACAGCGTTGAGTGCCAATCTAGAAGAGTCTAATGGCAACGGGCGCCAATCCAAAAGTGACCAACGGCGTCGGAGTGTCAATCTTAGAGCACGTTTGACGATGTTGGTACCCAAACGAAGATTTTAGCACGGTGTTGGGCGCCAAGTTAAGAGTTTTCAATAGCGTTGAGCGCCAATCTAAAAGTGTCCAACGATGACGGTTGTCCAATCCAAGAGTGCCCCACGGCGTCGGAGTGTCTATCTTAGAGTGTTTGACGATGTTGGTTGTCAAACGAAGATTTTAGCACGTCGTTAGGCGCCAAGTTAAGAGTTTTCAACGGAGTTAAGCGCCAATCTAAAAGAGTCCAATGGCAACGGGCGCCAATCCAAAAGTGACCAACGGCGTCGGAGTGTCAATCTTAGAGCATATTTGACGATGTCGGTTGCCAAACGAAGATTTTCGCACGGCGTTGGGTGCCAAGTTAAGAGTTTTCAACAGCGTTGAGCGCCAATCTGAAAGTGTCCAACAATGACGGTTGCCCAATCCAAGAGTGCCCCACGGCGTCGGAGTGTCTATCTTAGAGTGTTTGACGATGTTGGTTGTCAAACGAAGATTTTGGCACGTCGGTGGGCGCCAAGTTAAGAGTTTTCAACGGCGTTGAGCGCCAATCTAAAAGTGTCCAACGGTGAAGGTTGCCCAATCCAAGAGTGCCCCACGGCGTCGGAGTGTCTATCTTAGAGTGTTTGACGATGTTGGTTGTCAAACGAAGATTTTAGCACGTCGTTGGGCGCCAAGTTAAGAGTTTTCAACGGCGTTGAGCGCCAATCTAAAAGTGTCCAACGATGACGGTTGTCCAATCCAAGAGTGCCCCACGGCGTCGGAGTGTCTATCTTAGAGTGTTTGACGATGTTGGTTGTCAAACGAAGATTTTAGCACGTCGTTAGGCGCAGAGTTAAGAGTTTTCAACGGAGTTGAGCGCCAATCTAAAAGAGTCCAATGGCAACGGGCGCCAATCGAAAAGTGACGATGTCGGTTGCAAAACGAAGATTTTCGCACGGCGTTGGGTGCCAAGTTAAGAGTTTTCAACAGCGTTGAGCGCCAATCTGAAAGTGTCCAACAGTGACGGTTGCCCAATCCAAGAGTGCCCCACGGCGTCGGAGTGTCTATCTTAGAGTGTTTGACGATGTTGGTTGTCAAACGAAGATCTTAGCACGTCGTTGGGCGCCAAGTTAAGAGTTTTCAACGGCGTTGAGCGCCAATCTAAAAGTGTCCAACGGTGAAGGTTGCCCAATCCAAGAGTGCCCCACGGCGTCGGAGTGTCTATCTTAGAGTGTTTGACGATGTTGGTTGTCAAACGAAGATCTTAGCACGTCGTTGGGCGCCAAGTTAAGAGTTTTCAACGGAGTTGAGCGCCAATCTAAAAGAGTCCAATGGCAACGGGCGCCAATTCAAAAGTGACCAACAGCGTCGGAGTGTCAATCTTAGAGCATATTTGATGATGTCGGTTGCCAAACGAAGATTTTAGCACGGCGTTGGGCGCCAAGTTAAGAGTTTTCAACGGCGTTGAGCGCCAATCTAAAAGTGTCCAACGGTGAAGGTTGCCCAATCCAAGAGTGCCCCACGGCGTCGGAGTGTCTATCTTAGAGTGTTTGACGATGTTGGTTGTCAAACGAAGATTTTAGCACGTCGTTGGGCGCTAAGTTAACAGTTTTCAACGGAGTTGAGCGCCAATCTAAAAGAGTCCAATGGCAACGGGCGCCAATTCAAAAGTGACCAACAGCGTCGGAGTGTCAATCTTAGAGCATATTTGACGATGTCGGTTGCCAAACGAAGATTTTAGCACGGCGTTGGGCGCCAAGTTAAGAGTTCTCAACAGCGTTGACCGCCAATCTAAAAGTGTCCAACAGTGACGGTTGCCCAATCCAAGAGTGCCCCACAGCGTCGGAGTGTATATCTTAGAGTGTTTGATGATGTCGGTTGCCAAACGAAGATTTTAGCACGGCGTTGGGCGCCAAGTTAAGAGTTTTCAACGGCGTTGAGCGCCAATCTAAAAGTGTCCAACGGTGAAGGTTGCCCAATCCAAGAGTGCCCCACGGCGTCGGAGTGTCTATCTTAGAGTGTTTGACGATGTTGGTTGTCAAACGAAGATTTTAGCACGTCGTTGGGCGCTAAGTTAACAGTTTTCAACGGAGTTGAGCGCCAATCTAAAAGAGTCCAATGGCAACGGGCGCCAATTCAAAAGTGACCAACAGTGTCGGAGTGTCAATCTTAGAGCATATTTGACGATGTCGGTTGCCAAACGAAGATTTTAGCACGGCGTTGGGCGCCAAGTTAAGAGTTCTCAACAGCGTTGACCGCCAATCTAAAAGTGTCCAACAGTGACGGTCGCCCAATCCAAGAGTGCCCCACAGCGTCGGAGTGTATATCTTAGAGTGTTTGACGATGTTGGTTGTCAAACGAAGATTTTAGCACGTCGTTGGGCGCCAAGTTAAGAGTTTTCAACGGCGTTGAGCGCCAATCTAAAAGTGTCCAACGGTGAAGGTTGCCCAATCCAAGAGTGCCCCACGGCGTCGGAGTGTCTATCTTAGAGTGTTTGACGATGTTGGTTGTCAAACGAAGATTTTAGCACGGCGTTGGGCGCCAAGTTAAAGAGGTTTCAACAGCGTTGAGTGCCAATCTAGAAGAGTCTAATGGCAACGGGCGCCAATCCAAAAGTGACCAACGGCGTCGGAGTGTCAATCTTAGAGCACGTTTGACGATGTTGGTACCCAAACGAAGATTTTAGCACGGTGTTGGGCGCCAAGTTAAGAGTTTTCAATAGCGTTGAGCGCCAATCTAAAAGTGTCCAACGATGACGGTTGTCCAATCCAAGAGTGCCCCACGGCGTCGGAGTGTCTATCTTAGAGTGTTTGACGATGTTGGTTGTCAAACAAAGATTTTAGCACGTCGTTAGGCGCCAAGTTAAGAGTTTTCAACGGAGTTAAGCGCCAATCTAAAAGAGTCCAATGGCAACGGGCGCCAATCCAAAAGTGACCAACGGCGTCGGAGTGTCAATCTTAGAGCATATTTGACGATGTCGGTTGCCAAACGAAGATTTTCGCACGGCGTTGGGTGCCAAGTTAAGAGTTTTCAACAGCGTTGAGCGCCAATCTGAAAGTGTCCAACAATGACGGTTGCCCAATCCAAGAGTGCCCCACGGCGTCGGAGTGTCTATCTTAGAGTGTTTGACGATGTTGGTTGTCAAACGAAGATTTTGGCACGTCGGTGGGCGCCAAGTTAAGAGTTTTCAACGGCGTTGAGCGCCAATCTAAAAGTGTCCAACGGTGAAGGTTGCCCAATCCAAGAGTGCCCCACGGCGTCGGAGTGTCTATCTTAGAGTGTTTGACGATGTTGGTTGTCAAACGAAGATTTTAGCACGTCGTTGGGCGCCAAGTTAAGAGTTTTCAACGGCGTTGAGCGCCAATCTAAAAGTGTCCAACGGTGAAGGTTGCCCAATCCAAGAGTGCACCACGGCGTCGGAGTGTCTATCTTAGAGTGTTTGACGATGTTGGTTGTCAAACGAAGATCTTAGCACGTCGTTGGGCGCCAAGTTAAGAGTTTTCAACGGAGTTGAGCGCCAATCTAAAAGAGTCCAATGGCAACGGGCGCCAATTCAAAAGTGACCAACAGCGTCGGAGTGTCAATCTTAGAGCATATTTGATGATGTCGGTTGCCAAACGAAGATTTTAGCACGGCGTTGGGCGCCAAGTTAAGAGTTTTCAACGGCGTTGAGCGCCAATCTAAAAGTGTCCAACGGTGAAGGTTGCCCAATCCAAGAGTGCCCCACGGCGTCGGAGTGTCTATCTTAGAGTGTTTGACGATGTTGGTTGTCAAACGAAGATTTTAGCACGTCGTTGGGCGCTAAGTTAATAGTTTTCAACGGAGTTGAGCGCCAATCTAAAAGAGTCCAATGGCAACGGGCGCCAATTCAAAAGTGACCAACAGCGTCGGAGTGTCAATCTTAGAGCATATTTGACGATGTCGGTTGCCAAACGAAGATTTTAGCACGGCGTTGGGCGCCAAGTTAAGAGTTCTCAACAGCGTTGACCGCCAATCTAAAAGTGTCCAACAGTGACGGTTGCCCAATCCAAGAGTGCCCCACAGCGTCGGAGTGTATATCTTAGAGTGTTTGACGATGTTGGTTGTCAAACGAAGATCTTAGCACGTCGTTGGGCGCCAAGTTAAGAGTTTTCAACGGAGTTGAGCGCCAATCTAAAAGAGTCCAATGGCAACGGGCGCCAATTCAAAAGTGACCAACAGCGTCGGAGTGTCAATCTTAGAGCATATTTGATGATGTCGGTTGCCAAACGAAGATTTTAGCACGGCGTTGGGCGCCAAGTTAAGAGTTTTCAACGGCGTTGAGCGCCAATCTAAAAGTGTCCAACGGTGAAGGTTGCCCAATCCAAGAGTGCCCCACGGCTTCGGAGTGTCTATCTTAGAGTGTTTGACGATGTTGGTTGTCAAACGAAGATTTTAGCACGTCGTTGGGCGCTAAGTTAACAGTTTTCAACGGAGTTGAGCGCCAATCTAAAAGAGTCCAATGGCAACGGGCGCCAATTCAAAAGTGACCAACAGCGTCGGAGTGTCAATCTTAGAGCATATTTGACGATGTCGGTTGCCAAACGAAGATTTTAGCACGGCGTTGGGCGCCAAGTTAAGAGTTCTCAACAGCGTTGACCGCCAATCTAAAAGTGTCCAACAGTGACGGTTGCCCAATCCAAGAGTGCCCCACGGCGTCGGAGTGTCTATCTTAGAGTGTTTGACGATGTTGGTTGTCAAACGAAGATTTTAGCACGGCGTTGGGCGCCAAGTTAAGAGTTTTCAACGGCGTTGAGCGCCAATCTAAAAGTGTCCAACGGTGAAGGTTGCCCAATCCAAGAGTGCCCCACGGCGTCGGAGTGTCTATCTTAGAGTGTTTGACGATGTTGGTTGTCAAACGAAGATTTTAGCACGGCGTTGGGCGCCAAGTTAAAGAGGTTTCAACAGCGTTGAGTGCCAATCTAGAAGAGTCTAATGGCAACGGGCGCCAATCCAAAAGTGACCAACGGCGTCGGAGTGTCAATCTTAGAGCACGTTTGACGATGTTGGTACCCAAACGAAGATTTTAGCACGGTGTTGGGCGCCAAGTTAAGAGTTTTCAATAGCGTTGAGCGCCAATCTAAAAGTGTCCAACGATGACGGTTGTCCAATCCAAGAGTGCCCCACGGCGTCGGAGTGTCTATCTTAGAGTGTTTGACGATGTTGGTTGTCAAACGAAGATTTTAGCACGTCGTTAGGCGCCAAGTTAAGAGTTTTCAACGGAGTTAAGCGCCAATCTAAAAGAGTCCAATGGCAACGGGCGCCAATCCAAAAGTGACCAACGGCGTCGGAGTGTCAATCTTAGAGCATATTTGACGATGTCGGTTGCCAAACGAAGATTTTCGCACGGCGTTGGGTGCCAAGTTAAGAGTTTTCAACAGCGTTGAGCGCCAATCTGAAAGTGTCCAACAATGACGGTTGCCCAATCCAAGAGTGCCCCACGGCGTCGGAGTGTCTATCTTAGAGTGTTTGACGATGTTGGTTGTCAAACGAAGATTTTGGCACGTCGGTGGGCGCCAAGTTAAGAGTTTTCAACGGCGTTGAGCGCCAATCTAAAAGTGTCCAACGGTGAAGGTTGCCCAATCCAAGAGTGCCCCACGGCGTCGGAGTGTCTATCTTAGAGTGTTTGACGATGTTGGTTGTCAAACGAAGATTTTAGCACGTCGTTGGGCGCCAAGTTAAGAGTTTTCAACGGCGTTGAGCGCCAATCTAAAAGTGTCCAACGATGACGGTTGTCCAATCCAAGAGTGCCCCACGGCGTCGGAGTGTCTATCTTAGAGTGTTTGACGATGTTGGTTGTCAAACGAAGATTTTAGCACGTCGTTAGGCGCAGAGTTAAGAGTTTTCAACGGAGTTGAGCGCCAATCTAAAAGAGTCCAATGGCAACGGGCGCCAATCGAAAAGTGACGATGTCGGTTGCAAAACGAAGATTTTCGCACGGCGTTGGGTGCCAAGTTAAGAGTTTTCAACAGCGTTGAGCGCCAATCTGAAAGTGTCCAACAGTGACGGTTGCCCAATCCAAGAGTGCCCCACGGCGTCGGAGTGTCTATCTTAGAGTGTTTGACGATGTTGGTTGTCAAACGAAGATTTTAGCACGTCGATGGGCGCCAAGTTAAGAGTTTTCAACGGCGTTGAGCGCCAATCTAAAAGTGTCCAACGGTGAAGGTTGCCCAATCCAAGAGTGCCCCACGGCGTCGGAGTGTCTATCTTAGAGTGTTTGACGATGTTGGTTGTCAAACGAAGATTTTAGCACGTCGTTGGGCGCCAAGTTAAGAGTTTTCAACGGCGTTGAGCGCCAATCTAAAAGTGTCCAACGGTGAAGGTTGCCCAATCCAAGAGTGCCCCACGGCGTCGGAGTGTCTATCTTAGAGTGTTTGACGATGTTGGTTGTCAAACGAAGATCTTAGCACGTCGTTGGGCGCCAAGTTAAGAGTTTTCAACGGAGTTGAGCGCCAATCTAAAAGAGTCCAATGGCAACGGGCGCCAATTCAAAAGTGACCAACAGCGTCGGAGTGTCAATCTTAGAGCATATTTGATGATGTCGGTTGCCAAACGAAGATTTTAGCACGGCGTTGGGCGCCAAGTTAAGAGTTTTCAACGGCGTTGAGCGCCAATCTAAAAGTGTCCAACGGTGAAGGTTGCCCAATCCAAGAGTGCCCCACGGCGTCGGAGTGTCTATCTTAGAGTGTTTGACGATGTTGGTTGTCAAACGAAGATTTTAGCACGTCGTTGGGCGCTAAGTTAACAGTTTTCAACGGAGTTGAGCGCCAATCTAAAAGAGTCCAATGGCAACGGGCGACAATTCAAAAGTGACCAACAGCGTCGGAGTGTCAATCTTAGAGCATATTTGACGATGTCGGTTGCCAAACGAAGATTTTAGCACGGCGTTGGGCGCCAAGTTAAGAGTTCTCAACAGCGTTGACCGCCAATCTAAAAGTGTCCAACAGTGACGGTTGCCCAATCCAAGAGTGCCCCACAGCGTCAGAGTGTATATCTTAGAGTGTTTGACGATGTTGGTTGTCAAACGAAGATCTTAGCACGTCGTTGGGCGCCAAGTTAAGAGTTTTCAACGGAGTTGAGCGCCAATCTAAAAGAGTCCAATGGCAACGGGCGCCAATTCAAAAGTGACCAACAGCGTCGGAGTGTCAATCTTAGAGCATATTTGATGATGTCGGTTGCCAAACGAAGATTTTAGCACGGCGTTGGGCGCCAAGTTAAGAGTTTTCAACGGCGTTGAGCGCCAATCTAAAAGTGTCCAACGGTGAAGGTTGCCCAATCCAAGAGTGCCCCACGGCGTCGGAGTGTCTATCTTAGAGTGTTTGACGATGTTGGTTGTCAAACGAAGATTTTAGCACGTCGTTGGGCGCTAAGTTAACAGTTTTCAACGGAGTTGAGCGCCAATCTAAAAGAGTCCAATGGCAACGGGCGCCAATTCAAAAGTGACCAACAGCGTCGGAGTGTCAATCTTAGAGCATATTTGACGATGTCGGTTGCCAAACGAAGATTTTAGCACGGCGTTGGGCGCCAAGTTAAGAGTTCTCAACAGCGTTGACCGCCAATCTAAAAGTGTCCAACAGTGACGGTTGCCCAATCCAAGAGTGCCCCACAGCGTCGGAGTGTATATCTTAGAGTGTTTGATGATGTCGGTTGCCAAACGAAGATTTTAGCACGTCGTTGGGCGCCAAGTTAAGAGTTTTCAACGGCGTTGAGCGCCAATCTAAAAGTGTCCAACGGTGAAGGTTGCCCAATCCAAGAGTGCCCCACGGCGTCGGAGTGTCTATCTTAGAGTGTTTGACGATGTTGGTTGTCAAACGAAGATTTTAGCACGTCGTTGGGCGCTAAGTTAACAGTTTTCAACGGAGTTGAGCGCCAATCTAAAAGAGTCCAATGGCAACGGGCGCCAATTCAAAAGTGACCAACAGTGTCGGAGTGTCAATCTTAGAGCATATTTGACGATGTCGGTTGCCAAACGAAGATTTTAGCACGGCGTTGGGCGCCAAGTTAAGAGTTCTCAACAGCGTTGACCGCCAATCTAAAAGTGTCCAACAGTGACGGTCGCCCAATCCAAGAGTGCCCCACAGCGTCGGAGTGTATATCTTAGAGTGTTTGACGATGTTGGTTGTCAAACGAAGATTTTAGCACGTCGTTGGGCGCCAAGTTAAGAGTTTTCAACGGCGTTGAGCGCCAATCTAAAAGTGTCCAACGGTGAAGGTTGCCCAATCCAAGAGTGCCCCACGGCGTCGGAGTGTCTATCTTAGAGTGTTTGACGATGTTGGTTGTCAAACGAAGATCTTAGCACGTCGTTGGGCGCCAAGTTAAGAGTTTTCAACGGAGTTGAGCGCCAATCTAAAAGAGTCCAATGGCAACGGGCGCCAATTCAAAAGTGACCAACAGCGTCGGAGTGTCAATCTTAGAGCATATTTGATGATGTCGGTTGCCAAACGAAGATTTTAGCACGGCGTTGGACGCCAAGTTAAGAGTTTTCAACGGCGTTGAGCGCCAATCTAAAAGTGTCCAACGGTGAAGGTTGCCCAATCCAAGAGTGCCCCACGGCGTCGGAGTGTCTATCTTAGAGTGTTTGACGATGTTGGTTGTCAAACGAAGATTTTAGCACGTCGTTGGGCGCTAAGTTAACAGTTTTCAACGGAGTTGAGCGCCAATCTAAAAGAGTCCAATGGCAACGGGCGCCAATTCAAAAGTGACCAACAGCGTCGGAGTGTCAATCTTAGAGCATATTTGACGATGTCGGTTGCCAAACGAAGATTTTAGCACGGCGTTGGGCGCCAAGTTAAGAGTTCTCAACAGCGTTGACCGCCAATCTAAAAGTGTCCAACAGTGACGGTTGCCCAATCCAAGAGTGCCCCACAGCGTCGGAGTGTATATCTTAGAGTGTTTGACGATGTTGGTTGTCAAACGAAGATCTTAGCACGTCGTTGGGCGCCAAGTTAAGAGTTTTCAACGGAGTTGAGCGCCAATCTAAAAGAGTCCAATGGCAACGGGCGCCAATTCAAAAGTGACCAACAGCGTCGGAGTGTCAATCTTAGAGCATATTTGATGATGTCGGTTGCCAAACGAAGATTTTAGCACGGCGTTGGGCGCCAAGTTAAGAGTTTTCAACGGCGTTGAGCGCCAATCTAAAAGTGTCCAACGGTGAAGGTTGCCCAATCCAAGAGTGCCCCACGGCGTCGGAGTGTCTATCTTAGAGTGTTTGACGATGTTGGTTGTCAAACGAAGATTTTAGCACGTCGTTGGGCGCTAAGTTAACAGTTTTCAACGGAGTTGAGCGCCAATCTAAAAGAGTCCAATGGCGACGGGCGCCAATTCAAAAGTGACCAACAGCGTCGGAGTGTCAATCTTAGAGCATATTTGACGATGTCGGTTGCCAAACGAAGATTTTAGCACGGCGTTGGGCGCCAAGTTAAGAGTTCTCAACAGCGTTGACCGCCAATCTAAAAGTGTCCAACAGTGACGGTCGCCCAATCCAAGAGTGCCCCACAGCGTCGGAGTGTATATCTTAGAGTGTTTGACGATGTTGGTTGTCAAACGAAGATTTTAGCACGTCGTTGGGCGCCAAGTTAAGAGTTTTCAACGGCGTTGAGCGCCAATCTAAAAGTGTCCAACGGTGAAGGTTGCCCAATCCAAGAGTGCCCCACGGCGTCGGAGTGTCTATCTTAGAGTGTTTGACGATGTTGGTTGTCAAACGAAGATTTTAGCACGGCGTTGGGCGCCAAGTTAAAGAGGTTTCAACAGCGTTGAGTGCCAATCTAGAAGAGTCTAATGGCAACGGGCGCCAATCCAAAAGTGACCAACGGCGTCGGAGTGTCAATCTTAGAGCACGTTTGACGATGTTGGTACCCAAACGAAGATTTTAGCACGGTGTTGGGCGCCAAGTTAAGAGTTTTCAATAGCGTTGAGCGCCAATCTAAAAGTGTCCAACGATGACGGTTGTCCAATCCAAGAGTGCCCCACGGCGTCGGAGTGTCTATCTTAGAGTGTTTGACGATGTTGGTTGTCAAACGAAGATTTTAGCACGTCGTTAGGCGCCAAGTTAAGAGTTTTCAACGGAGTTAAGCGCCAATCTAAAAGAGTCCAATGGCAACGGGCGCCAATCCAAAAGTGACCAACGGCGTCGGAGTGTCAATCTTAGAGCATATTTGACGATGTCGGTTGCCAAACGAAGATTTTCGCACGGCGTTGGGTGCCAAGTTAAGAGTTTTCAACAGCGTTGAGCGCCAATCTGAAAGTGTCCAACAATGACGGTTGCCCAATCCAAGAGTGCCCCACGGCGTCGGAGTGTCTATCTTAGAGTGTTTGACGATGTTGGTTGTCAAACGAAGATTTTGGCACGTCGGTGGGCGCCAAGTTAAGAGTTTTCAACGGCGTTGAGCGCCAATCTAAAAGTGTCCAACGGTGAAGGTTGCCCAATCCAAGAGTGCCCCACGGCGTCGGAGTGTCTATCTTAGAGTGTTTGACGATGTTGGTTGTCAAACGAAGATTTTAGCACGTCGTTGGGCGCCAAGTTAAGAGTTTTCAACGGCGTTGAGCGCCAATCTAAAAGTGTCCAACGATGACGGTTGTCCAATCCAAGAGTGCCCCACGGCGTCGGAGTGTCTATCTTAGAGTGTTTGACGATGTTGGTTGTCAAACGAAGATTTTAGCACGTCGTTAGGCGCAGAGTTAAGAGTTTTCAACGGAGTTGAGCGCCAATCTAAAAGAGTCCAATGGCAACGGGCGCCAATCGAAAAGTGACGATGTCGGTTGCAAAACGAAGATTTTCGCACGGCGTTGGGTGCCAAGTTAAGAGTTTTCAACAGCGTTGAGCGCCAATCTGAAAGTGTCCAACAGTGACGGTTGCCCAATCCAAGAGTGCCCCACGGCGTCGGAGTGTCTATCTTAGAGTGTTTGACGATGTTGGTTGTCAAACGAAGATTTTAGCACGTCGATGGGCGCCAAGTTAAGAGTTTTCAACGGCGTTGAGCGCCAATCTAAAAGTGTCCAACGGTGAAGGTTGCCCAATCCAAGAGTGCCCCACGGCGTCGGAGTGTCTATCTTAGAGTGTTTGACGATGTTGGTTGTCAAACGAAGATTTTAGCACGTCGTTGGGCGCCAAGTTAAGAGTTTTCAACGGCGTTGAGCGCCAATCTAAAAGTGTCCAACGGTGAAGGTTGCCCAATCCAAGAGTGCCCCACGGCGTCGGAGTGTCTATCTTAGAGTGTTTGACGATGTTGGTTGTCAAACGAAGATCTTAGCACGTCGTTGGGCGCCAAGTTAAGAGTTTTCAACGGAGTTGAGCGCCAATCTAAAAGAGTCCAATGGCAACGGGCGCCAATTCAAAAGTGACCAACAGCGTCGGAGTGTCAATCTTAGAGCATATTTGATGATGTCGGTTGCCAAACGAAGATTTTAGCACGGCGTTGGGCGCCAAGTTAAGAGTTTTCAACGGCGTTGAGCGCCAATCTAAAAGTGTCCAACGGTGAAGGTTGCCCAATCCAAGAGTGCCCCACGGCGTCGGAGTGTCTATCTTAGAGTGTTTGACGATGTTGGTTGTCAAACGAAGATTTTAGCACGTCGTTGGGCGCTAAGTTAACAGTTTTCAACGGAGTTGAGCGCCAATCTAAAAGAGTCCAATGGCAACGGGCGCCAATTCAAAAGTGACCAACAGCGTCGGAGTGTCAATCTTAGAGCATATTTGACGATGTCGGTTGCCAAACGAAGATTTTAGCACGGCGTTGGGCGCCAAGTTAAGAGTTCTCAACAGCGTTGACCGCCAATCTAAAAGTGTCCAACAGTGACGGTTGCCCAATCCAAGAGTGCCCCACAGCGTCGGAGTGTATATCTTAGAGTGTTTGATGATGTCGGTTGCCAAACGAAGATTTTAGCACGGCGTTGGGCGCCAAGTTAAGAGTTTTCAACGGCGTTGAGCGCCAATCTAAAAGTGTCCAACGGTGAAGGTTGCCCAATCCAAGAGTGCCCCACGGCGTCGGAGTGTCTATCTTAGAGTGTTTGACGATGTTGGTTGTCAAACGAAGATTTTAGCACGTCGTTGGGCGCTAAGTTAACAGTTTTCAACGGAGTTGAGCGCCAATCTAAAAGAGTCCAATGGCAACGGGCGCCAATTCAAAAGTGACCAACAGTGTCGGAGTGTCAATCTTAGAGCATATTTGACGATGTCGGTTGCCAAACGAAGATTTTAGCACGGCGTTGGGCGCCAAGTTAAGAGTTCTCAACAGCGTTGACCGCCAATCTAAAAGTGTCCAACAGTGACGGTCGCCCAATCCAAGAGTGCCCCACAGCGTCGGAGTGTATATCTTAGAGTGTTTGACGATGTTGGTTGTCAAACGAAGATTTTAGCACGTCGTTGGGCGCCAAGTTAAGAGTTTTCAACGGCGTTGAGCGCCAATCTAAAAGTGTCCAACGGTGAAGGTTGCCCAATCCAAGAGTGCCCCACGGCGTCGGAGTGTCTATCTTAGAGTGTTTGACGATGTTGGTTGTCAAACGAAGATTTTAGCACGGCGTTGGGCGCCAAGTTAAAGAGGTTTCAACAGCGTTGAGTGCCAATCTAGAAGAGTCTAATGGCAACGGGCGCCAATCCAAAAGTGACCAACGGCGTCGGAGTGTCAATCTTAGAGCACGTTTGACGATGTTGGTACCCAAACGAAGATTTTAGCACGGTGTTGGGCGCCAAGTTAAGAGTTTTCAATAGCGTTGAGCGCCAATCTAAAAGTGTCCAACGATGACGGTTGTCCAATCCAAGAGTGCCCCACGGCGTCGGAGTGTCTATCTTAGAGTGTTTGACGATGTTGGTTGTCAAACAAAGATTTTAGCACGTCGTTAGGCGCCAAGTTAAGAGTTTTCAACGGAGTTAAGCGCCAATCTAAAAGAGTCCAATGGCAACGGGCGCCAATCCAAAAGTGACCAACGGCGTCGGAGTGTCAATCTTAGAGCATATTTGACGATGTCGGTTGCCAAACGAAGATTTTCGCACGGCGTTGGGTGCCAAGTTAAGAGTTTTCAACAGCGTTGAGCGCCAATCTGAAAGTGTCCAACAATGACGGTTGCCCAATCCAAGAGTGCCCCACGGCGTCGGAGTGTCTATCTTAGAGTGTTTGACGATGTTGGTTGTCAAACGAAGATTTTGGCACGTCGGTGGGCGCCAAGTTAAGAGTTTTCAACGGCGTTGAGCGCCAATCTAAAAGTGTCCAACGGTGAAGGTTGCCCAATCCAAGAGTGCCCCACGGCGTCGGAGTGTCTATCTTAGAGTGTTTGACGATGTTGGTTGTCAAACGAAGATTTTAGCACGTCGTTGGGCGCCAAGTTAAGGGTTTTCAACGGCGTTGAGCGCCAATCTAAAAGTGTCCAACGGTGAAGGTTGCCCAATCCAAGAGTGCACCACGGCGTCGGAGTGTCTATCTTAGAGTGTTTGACGATGTTGGTTGTCAAACGAAGATCTTAGCACGTCGTTGGGCGCCAAGTTAAGAGTTTTCAACGGAGTTGAGCGCCAATCTAAAAGAGTCCAATGGCAACGGGCGCCAATTCAAAAGTGACCAACAGCGTCGGAGTGTCAATCTTAGAGCATATTTGATGATGTCGGTTGCCAAACGAAGATTTTAGCACGGCGTTGGGCGCCAAGTTAAGAGTTTTCAACGGCGTTGAGCGCCAATCTAAAAGTGTCCAACGGTGAAGGTTGCCCAATCCAAGAGTGCCCCACGGCGTCGGAGTGTCTATCTTAGAGTGTTTGACGATGTTGGTTGTCAAACGAAGATTTTAGCACGTCGTTGGGCGCTAAGTTAACAGTTTTCAACGGAGTTGAGCGCCAATCTAAAAGAGTCCAATGGCAACGGGCGCCAATTCAAAAGTGACCAACAGCGTCGGAGTGTCAATCTTAGAGCATATTTGACGATGTCGGTTGCCAAACGAAGATTTTAGCACGGCGTTGGGCGCCAAGTTAAGAGTTCTCAACAGCGTTGACCGCCAATCTAAAAGTGTCCAACAGTGACGGTTGCCCAATCCAAGAGTGCCCCACAGCGTCGGAGTGTATATCTTAGAGTGTTTGATGATGTCGGTTGCCAAACGAAGATTTTAGCACGGCGTTGGGCGCCAAGTTAAGAGTTTTCAACGGCGTTGAGCGCCAATCTAAAAGTGTCCAACGGTGAAGGTTGCCCAATCCAAGAGTGCCCCACGGCGTCGGAGTGTCTATCTTAGAGTGTTTGACGATGTTGGTTGTCAAACGAAGATTTTAGCACGTCGTTGGGCGCTAAGTTAACAGTTTTCAACGGAGTTGAGCGCCAATCTAAAAGAGTCCAATGGCAACGGGCGCCAATTCAAAAGTGACCAACAGTGTCGGAGTGTCAATCTTAGAGCATATTTGACGATGTCGGTTGCCAAACGAAGATTTTAGCACGGCGTTGGGCGCCAAGTTAAGAGTTCTCAACAGCGTTGACCGCCAATCTAAAAGTGTCCAACAGTGACGGTCGCCCAATCCAAGAGTGCCCCACAGCGTCGGAGTGTATATCTTAGAGTGTTTGACGATGTTGGTTGTCAAACGAAGATTTTAGCACGTCGTTGGGCGCCAAGTTAAGAGTTTTCAACGGCGTTGAGCGCCAATCTAAAAGTGTCCAACGGTGAAGGTTGCCCAATCCAAGAGTGCCCCACGGCGTCGGAGTGTCTATCTTAGAGTGTTTGACGATGTTGGTTGTCAAACGAAGATTTTAGCACGGCGTTGGGCGCCAAGTTAAAGAGGTTTCAACAGCGTTGAGTGCCAATCTAGAAGAGTCTAATGGCAACGGGCGCCAATCCAAAAGTGACCAACGGCGTCGGAGTGTCAATCTTAGAGCACGTTTGACGATGTTGGTACCCAAACGAAGATTTTAGCACGGTGTTGGGCGCCAAGTTAAGAGTTTTCAATAGCGTTGAGCGCCAATCTAAAAGTGTCCAACGATGACGGTTGTCCAATCCAAGAGTGCCCCACGGCGTCGGAGTGTCTATCTTAGAGTGTTTGACGATGTTGGTTGTCAAACAAAGATTTTAGCACGTCGTTAGGCGCCAAGTTAAGAGTTTTCAACGGAGTTAAGCGCCAATCTAAAAGAGTCCAATGGCAACGGGCGCCAATCCAAAAGTGACCAACGGCGTCGGAGTGTCAATCTTAGAGCATATTTGACGATGTCGGTTGCCAAACGAAGATTTTCGCACGGCGTTGGGTGCCAAGTTAAGAGTTTTCAACAGCGTTGAGCGCCAATCTGAAAGTGTCCAACAATGACGGTTGCCCAATCCAAGAGTGCCCCACGGCGTCGGAGTGTCTATCTTAGAGTGTTTGACGATGTTGGTTGTCAAACGAAGATTTTGGCACGTCGGTGGGCGCCAAGTTAAGAGTTTTCAACGGCGTTGAGCGCCAATCTAAAAGTGTCCAACGGTGAAGGTTGCCCAATCCAAGAGTGCCCCACGGCGTCGGAGTGTCTATCTTAGAGTGTTTGACGATGTTGGTTGTCAAACGAAGATTTTAGCACGTCGTTGGGCGCCAAGTTAAGGGTTTTCAACGGCGTTGAGCGCCAATCTAAAAGTGTCCAACGGTGAAGGTTGCCCAATCCAAGAGTGCACCACGGCGTCGGAGTGTCTATCTTAGAGTGTTTGACGATGTTGGTTGTCAAACGAAGATCTTAGCACGTCGTTGGGCGCCAAGTTAAGAGTTTTCAACGGAGTTGAGCGCCAATCTAAAAGAGTCCAATGGCAACGGGCGCCAATTCAAAAGTGACCAACAGCGTCGGAGTGTCAATCTTAGAGCATATTTGATGATGTCGGTTGCCAAACGAAGATTTTAGCACGGCGTTGGGCGCCAAGTTAAGAGTTTTCAACGGCGTTGAGCGCCAATCTAAAAGTGTCCAACGGTGAAGGTTGCCCAATCCAAGAGTGCCCCACGGCGTCGGAGTGTCTATCTTAGAGTGTTTGACGATGTTGGTTGTCAAACGAAGATTTTAGCACGTCGTTGGGCGCTAAGTTAACAGTTTTCAACGGAGTTGAGCGCCAATCTAAAAGAGTCCAATGGCAACGGGCGCCAATTCAAAAGTGACCAACAGCGTCGGAGTGTCAATCTTAGAGCATATTTGACGATGTCGGTTGCCAAACGAAGATTTTAGCACGGCGTTGGGCGCCAAGTTAAGAGTTCTCAACAGCGTTGACCGCCAATCTAAAAGTGTCCAACAGTGACGGTTGCCCAATCCAAGAGTGCCCCACAGCGTCGGAGTGTATATCTTAGAGTGTTTGACGATGTTGGTTGTCAAACGAAGATCTTAGCACGTCGTTGGGCGCCAAGTTAAGAGTTTTCAACGGAGTTGAGCGCCAATCTAAAAGAGTCCAATGGCAACGGGCGCCAATTCAAAAGTGACCAACAGCGTCGGAGTGTCAATCTTAGAGCATATTTGATGATGTCGGTTGCCAAACGAAGATTTTAGCACGGCGTTGGGCGCCAAGTTAAGAGTTTTCAACGGCGTTGAGCGCCAATCTAAAAGTGTCCAACGGTGAAGGTTGCCCAATCCAAGAGTGCCCCACGGCTTCGGAGTGTCTATCTTAGAGTGTTTGACGATGTTGGTTGTCAAACGAAGATTTTAGCACGTCGTTGGGCGCTAAGTTAACAGTTTTCAACGGAGTTGAGCGCCAATCTAAAAGAGTCCAATGGCAACGGGCGCCAATTCAAAAGTGACCAACAGCGTCGGAGTGTCAATCTTAGAGCATATTTGACGATGTCGGTTGCCAAACGAAGATTTTAGCACGGCGTTGGGCGCCAAGTTAAGAGTTCTCAACAGCGTTGACCGCCAATCTAAAAGTGTCCAACAGTGACGGTTGCCCAATCCAAGAGTGCCCCACGGCGTCGGAGTGTCTATCTTAGAGTGTTTGACGATGTTGGTTGTCAAACGAAGATTTTAGCACGGCGTTGGGCGCCAAGTTAAAGAGGTTTCAACAGCGTTGAGTGCCAATCTAGAAGAGTCTAATGGCAACGGGCGCCAATCCAAAAGTGACCAACGGCGTCGGAGTGTCAATCTTAGAGCACGTTTGACGATGTTGGTACCCAAACGAAGATTTTAGCACGGTGTTGGGCGCCAAGTTAAGAGTTTTCAATAGCGTTGAGCGCCAATCTAAAAGTGTCCAACGATGACGGTTGTCCAATCCAAGAGTGCCCCACGGCGTCGGAGTGTCTATCTTAGAGTGTTTGACGATGTTGGTTGTCAAACGAAGATTTTAGCACGTCGTTAGGCGCCAAGTTAAGAGTTTTCAACGGAGTTAAGCGCCAATCTAAAAGAGTCCAATGGCAACGGGCGCCAATCCAAAAGTGACCAACGGCGTCGGAGTGTCAATCTTAGAGCATATTTGACGATGTCGGTTGCCAAACGAAGATTTTAGCACGGCGTTGGGCGCCAAGTTAAGAGTTCTCAACAGCGTTGACCGCCAATCTAAAAGTGTCCAACAGTGACGGTTGCCCAATCCAAGAGTGCCCCACGGCGTCGGAGTGTATATCTTAGAGTGTTTGATGATGTCGGTTGCCAAACGAAGATTTTAGCACGGCGTTGGGCGCCAAGTTAAGAGTTTTCAACGGCGTTGAGCGCCAATCTAAAAGTGTCCAACGGTGAAGGTTGCCCAATCCAAGAGTGCCCCACGGCGTCGGAGTGTCTATCTTAGAGTGTTTGACGATGTTGGTTGTCAAACGAAGATTTTAGCACGTCGTTGGGCGCTAAGTTAACAGTTTTCAACGGAGTTGAGCGCCAATCTAAAAGAGTCCAATGGCAACGGGCGCCAATTCAAAAGTGACCAACAGCGTCGGAGTGTCAATCTTAGAGCATATTTGACGATGTCGGTTGCCAAACGAAGATTTTAGCACGGCGTTGGGCGCCAAGTTAAGAGTTCTCAACAGCGTTGACCGCCAATCTAAAAGTGTCCAACAGTGACGGTCGCCCAATCCAAGAGTGCCCCACAGCGTCGGAGTGTATATCTTAGAGTGTTTGACGATGTTGGTTGTCAAACGAAGATTTTAGCACGTCGTTGGGCGCCAAGTTAAGAGTTTTCAACGGCGTTGAGCGCCAATCTAAAAGTGTCCAACGGTGAAGGTTGCCCAATCCAAGAGTGCCCCACGGCGTCGGAGTGTCTATCTTAGAGTGTTTGACGATGTTGGTTGTCAAACGAAGATTTTAGCACGGCGTTGGGCGCCAAGTTAAAGAGGTTTCAACAGCGTTGAGTGCCAATCTAGAAGAGTCTAATGGCAACGGGCGCCAATCCAAAAGTGACCAACGGCGTCGGAGTGTCAATCTTAGAGCACGTTTGACGATGTTGGTACCCAAACGAAGATTTTAGCACGGTGTTGGGCGCCAAGTTAAGAGTTTTCAATAGCGTTGAGCGCCAATCTAAAAGTGTCCAACGATGACGGTTGTCCAATCCAAGAGTGCCCCACGGCGTCGGAGTGTCTATCTTAGAGTGTTTGACGATGTTGGTTGTCAAACGAAGATTTTAGCACGTCGTTAGGCGCCAAGTTAAGAGTTTTCAACGGAGTTAAGCGCCAATCTAAAAGAGTCCAATGGCAACGGGCGCCAATCCAAAAGTGACCAACGGCGTCGGAGTGTCAATCTTAGAGCATATTTGACGATGTCGGTTGCCAAACGAAGATTTTCGCACGGCGTTGGG
Source organism: Eilema griseolum (assembly GCA_963662185.1). Lineage (NCBI taxonomy): Eukaryota > Metazoa > Arthropoda > Insecta > Lepidoptera > Erebidae > Eilema > Eilema griseolum. Next base: position 20,619,652 of record OY759251.1, on the reverse strand, counting down.
TGCCAAGTTAAGAGTTTTCAACAGCGTTGAGCGCCAATCTGAAAGTGTCCAACAATGACGGTTGCCCAATCCAAGAGTGCCCCACGGCGTCGGAGTGTCTATCTTAGAGTGTTTGACGATGTTGGTTGTCAAACGAAGATTTTGGCACGTCGGTGGGCGCCAAGTTAAGAGTTTTCAACGGCGTTGAGCGCCAATCTAAAAGTGTCCAACGGTGAAGGTTGCCCAATCCAAGAGTGCCCCACGGCGTCGGAGTGTCTATCTTAGAGTGTTTGACGATGTTGGTTGTCAAACGAAGATTTTAGCACGTCGTTGGGCGCCAAGTTAAGAGTTTTCAACGGCGTTGAGCGCCAATCTAAAAGTGTCCAACGGTGAAGGTTGCCTAATCCAAGAGTGCCCCACGGCGTCGGAGTGTCTATCTTAGAGTGTTTGACGATGTTGGTTGTCAAACGAAGATTTTAGCACGGCGTTGGGCGCCAAGTTAAAGAGTTTTCAACAGCGTTGAGTGCCAATCTAGAAGAGTCTAATGGCAACGGGCGCCAATCCAAAAGTGACCAACGGCGTCGGAGTGTCAATCTTAGAGCACGTTTGACGATGTTGGTACCCAAACGAAGATTTTAGCACGGTGTTGGGCGCCAAGTTAAGAGTTTTCAATAGCGTTGAGCGCCAATCTAAAAGTGTCCAACGATGACGGTTGTCCAATCCAAGAGTGCCCCACAGCGTCGGAGTGTATATCTTAGAGTGTTTGATGATGTCGGTTGCCAAACGAAGATTTTAGCACGGCGTTGGGCGCCAAGTTAAGAGTTTTCAACGGCGTTGAGCGCCAATCTAAAAGTGTCCAACGGTGAAGGTTGCCCAATCCAAGAGTGCCCCACGGCGTCGGAGTGTCTATCTTAGAGTGTTTGACGATGTTGGTTGTCAAACGAAGATTTTAGCACGGCGTTGGGCGCCAAGTTAAAGAGGTTTCAACAGCGTTGAGTGCCAATCTAGAAGAGTCTAATGGCAACGGGCGCCAATCCAAAAGTGACCAACGGCGTCGGAGTGTCAATCTTAGAGCACGTTTGACGATGTTGGTACCCAAACGAAGATTTTAGCACGGTGTTGGGCGCCAAGTTAAGAGTTTTCAATAGCGTTGAGCGCCAATCTAAAAGTGTCCAACGATGACGGTTGTCCAATCCAAGAGTGCCCCACGGCGTCGGAGTGTCTATCTTAGAGTGTTTGACGATGTTGGTTGTCAAACGAAGATTTTAGCACGTCGTTAGGCGCCAAGTTAAGAGTTTTCAACGGAGTTAAGCGCCAATCTAAAAGAGTCCAATGGCAACGGGCGCCAATCCAAAAGTGACCAACGGCGTCGGAGTGTCAATCTTAGAGCATATTTGACGATGTCGGTTGCCAAACGAAGATTTTCGCACGGCGTTGGGTGCCAAGTTAAGAGTTTTCAACAGCGTTGAGCGCCAATCTGAAAGTGTCCAACAATGACGGTTGCCCAATCCAAGAGTGCCCCACGGCGTCGGAGTGTCTATCTTAGAGTGTTTGACGATGTTGGTTGTCAAACGAAGATTTTGGCACGTCGGTGGGCGCCAAGTTAAGAGTTTTCAACGGCGTTGAGCGCCAATCTAAAAGTGTCCAACGGTGAAGGTTGCCCAATCCAAGAGTGCCCCACGGCGTCGGAGTGTCTATCTTAGAGTGTTTGACGATGTTGGTTGTCAAACGAAGATTTTAGCACGTCGTTGGGCGCCAAGTTAAGAGTTTTCAACGGCGTTGAGCGCCAATCTAAAAGTGTCCAACGGTGAAGGTTGCCTAATCCAAGAGTGCCCCACGGCGTCGGAGTGTCTATCTTAGAGTGTTTGACGATGTTGGTTGTCAAACGAAGATTTTAGCACGGCGTTGGGCGCCAAGTTAAAGAGTTTTCAACAGCGTTGAGTGCCAATCTAGAAGAGTCTAATGGCAACGGGCGCCAATCCAAAAGTGACCAACGGCGTCGGAGTGTCAATCTTAGAGCACGTTTGACGATGTTGGTACCCAAACGAAGATTTTAGCACGGTGTTGGGCGCCAAGTTAAGAGTTTTCAATAGCGTTGAGCGCCAATCTAAAAGTGTCCAACGATGACGGTTGTCCAATCCAAGAGTGCCCCACAGCGTCGGAGTGTATATCTTAGAGTGTTTGATGATGTCGGTTGCCAAACGAAGATTTTAGCACGGCGTTGGGCGCCAAGTTAAGAGTTTTCAACGGCGTTGAGCGCCAATCTAAAAGTGTCCAACGGTGAAGGTTGCCCAATCCAAGAGTGCCCCACGGCGTCGGAGTGTCTATCTTAGAGTGTTTGACGATGTTGGTTGTCAAACGAAGATTTTAGCACGTCGTTGGGCGCTAAGTTAACAGTTTTCAACGGAGTTGAGCGCCAATCTAAAAGAGTCCAATGGCAACGGGCGCCAATTCAAAAGTGACCAACAGCGTCGGAGTGTCAATCTTAGAGCATATTTGACGATGTCGGTTGCCAAACGAAGATTTTAGCACGGCGTTGGGCGCCAAGTTAAGAGTTCTCAACAGCGTTGACCGCCAATCTAAAAGTGTCCAACAGTGACGGTCGCCCAATCCAAGAGTGCCCCACAGCGTCGGAGTGTATATCTTAGAGTGTTTGACGATGTTGGTTGTCAAACGAAGATTTTAGCACGTCGTTGGGCGCCAAGTTAAGAGTTTTCAACGGCGTTGAGCGCCAATCTAAAAAAGTCCAACGGTGAAGGTTGCCCAATCCAAGAGTGCCCCACGGCGTCGGAGTGTCTATCTTAGAGTGTTTGACGATGTTGGTTGTCAAACGAAGATTTTAGCACGGCGTTGGGCGCCAAGTTAAAGAGGTTTCAACAGCGTTGAGTGCCAATCTAGAAGAGTCTAATGGCAACGGGCGCCAATCCAAAAGTGACCAACGGCGTCGGAGTGTCAATCTTAGAGCACGTTTGACGATGTTGGTACCCAAACGAAGATTTTAGCACGGTGTTGGGCGCCAAGTTAAGAGTTTTCAATAGCGTTGAGCGCCAATCTAAAAGTGTCCAACGATGACGGTTGTCCAATCCAAGAGTGCCCCACGGCGTCGGAGTGTCTATCTTAGAGTGTTTGACGATGTTGGTTGTCAAACGAAGATTTTAGCACGTCGTTAGGCGCCAAGTTAAGAGTTTTCAACGGAGTTAAGCGCCAATCTAAAAGAGTCCAATGGCAACGGGCGCCAATCCAAAAGTGACCAACGGCGTCGGAGTGTCAATCTTAGAGCATATTTGACGATGTCGGTTGCCAAACGAAGATTTTCGCACGGCGTTGGGTGCCAAGTTAAGAGTTTTCAACAGCGTTGAGCGCCAATCTGAAAGTGTCCAACAATGACGGTTGCCCAATCCAAGAGTGCCCCACGGCGTCGGAGTGTCTATCTTAGAGTGTTTGACGATGTTGGTTGTCAAACGAAGATTTTGGCACGTCGGTGGGCGCCAAGTTAAGAGTTTTCAACGGCGTTGAGCGCCAATCTAAAAGTGTCCAACGGTGAAGGTTGCCCAATCCAAGAGTGCCCCACGGCGTCGGAGTGTCTATCTTAGAGTGTTTGACGATGTTGGTTGTCAAACGAAGATTTTAGCACGTCGTTGGGCGCCAAGTTAAGAGTTTTCAACGGCGTTGAGCGCCAATCTAAAAGTGTCCAACGGTGAAGGTTGCCTAATCCAAGAGTGCCCCACGGCGTCGGAGTGTCTATCTTAGAGTGTTTGACGATGTTGGTTGTCAAACGAAGATTTTAGCACGGCGTTGGGCGCCAAGTTAAAGAGTTTTCAACAGCGTTGAGTGCCAATCTAGAAGAGTCTAATGGCAACGGGTGCCAATCCAAAAGTGACCAACGGCGTCGGAGTGTCAATCTTAGAGCACGTTTGACGATGTTGGTACCCAAACGAAGATTTTAGCACGGTGTTGGGCGCCAAGTTAAGAGTTTTCAATAGCGTTGAGCGCCAATCTAAAAGTGTCCAACGATGACGGTTGTCCAATCCAAGAGTGCCCCACGGCGTCGGAGTGTCTATCTTAGAGTGTTTGACGATGTTGGTTGTCAAACGAAGATTTTAGCACGTCGTTGGGCGCCAAGTTAAGAGTTTTCAACGGCGTTGAGCGCCAATCTAAAAGTGTCCAACGGTGAAGGTTGCCCAATCCAAGAGTGCCCCACGGCGTCGGAGTGTCTATCTTAGAGTGTTTGACGATGTTGGTTGTCAAACGAAGATTTTAGCACGTCGTTGGGCGCCAAGTTAAGAGTTTTCAACGGCGTTGAGCGCCAATCTAAAAGTGTCCAACGGTGAAGGTTGCCCAATCCAAGAGTGCCCCACGGCGTCGGAGTGTCTATCTTAGAGTGTTTGACGATGTTGGTTGTCAAACGAAGATTTTAGCACGTCGTTGGGCGCCAAGTTAAAAGTTTTCAACGGAGTTGAGCGCCAATCTAAAAGAGTCCAATGGCAACGGGCGCCAATTCAAAAGTGACCAACAGCGTCGGAGTGTCAATCTTAGAGCATATTTGATGATGTCGGTTGCCAAACGAAGATTTTAGCACGGCGTTGGGCGCCAAGTTAAGAGTTTTCAACGGCGTTGAGCGCCAATCTAAAAGTGTCCAACGGTGAAGGTGCCCAATCCAAGAGTGCCCCACGGCGTCGGAGTGTCTATCTTAGAGTGTTTGACGATGTTGGTTGTCAAACGAAGATTTTAGCACGTCGTTGGGCGCCAAGTTAAGAGTTTTCAACGGAGTTGAGCGCCAATCTAAAAGAGTCCAATGGCAACGGGCGCCAATCCAAAAGTGACCAACGGCGTCGGAGTGTCAATCTTAGAGCACATTTGACGATGTTGGTACCCAAACGAAGATTTTAGCACGGCGTTGGGCGCCAAGTTAAGAGTTTTCAACGGAGTTGAGCGCCAATCTAAAAGAGTCCAATGGCAACGGGCGCCAATTCAAAAGTGACCAACAGCGTCGGAGTGTCAATCTTAGAGCATTTTTGACGATGTCGGTTGCCAAACGAAGATTTTAGCACGGCGTTGGGCGCCAAGTTAAGAGTTCTCAACAGCATTGACCGCCAATCTAAAAGTGTTCAATGGCTACGGTCGCCATTCCAACAGTGTTCAACGGCATCGGAGTGTCTACTTTAGAGTGCTTGACGATGTCGGTTGCCAAACGAAGATTTTTGCACGGCGTTGGGCGCCAAGTTAAGAGTTTCCAACTGCGTTGAGCGCCAAACTTAAAGTGTCCAACGGCAATTGGTACCAATCCAAGAGTGTCCTACGGCGTCGGAGTATCTATTTAAGAGTACTTGACGACGTTGTTTGCCAAATGAAGATTTTCGCACGGCTTTGGGCGCCAAGTTAAGAGTTTTTAACAGCGTTGAGCGCCAATCTGACAGTGTCCAACAGTGACGGTTGCCCAATCCAAGAGTGCCCCACGGCGTCGGAATGTCTATCTTAGAGTGTTTGACGATGTTGGTTGTCAAACGAAGATTTTAGCACGTCGTTAGGCGCCAAGTTAAGAGTTTTCAACGGAGTTAAGCGCCAATCTAAAAGAGTCCAATGGCAACGGGCGCCAATCCAAAAGTGACCAACGGCGTCGGAGTGTCAATCTTAGAGCATATTGTTATGAGTCATTCTTTAAATTCTTATAAGAATATTGTTGATTCTTATTGTGTGATTTATTATATGTGACTGTAAACATTGAGGATCATTGAAAATGTTACTATGTCTACTTTAGGTGTATTTATTTTAAAAAGTAAATCGATAACCTATGTATTTTATAATTTTAAATGGTCTACAGGTTCTAACTACATACGAGTATATCAAAAAATCATATGTAATAATAAAAAAACATTGTTTTACAGGCCTATGACTAGGACGAAAAATTTGCTGGCGGCGAACCTTTTTTTCGGCAAAATTAAATAATATATCTTGATTTTATCGTCCTACGTAACCTAAAATGATTTATACCACCTGAAAGCTTTATTTATATTGTAACAGATAGTTTCAACATTATTTATATACGTTTTAAAAATATATTAAGAATATATATATTTAAAACTATTAGATTCAATGTAGGTATTTACTTACTTTATTACTTTCGTAACAACACATGTGACTTAATTGTTTTTATTTGTTCAGTAAAGTTTGAGTATAGGAAATAAATCATATGTACCTATTTTCTACAAGAAACGCTCATTCCAATGATATATCACAATTATTGCACATTGTTCTGTATATTTTACAACAGCGATTGTAAAATAAATCTCGCAATTCACCTAAACAGTTGTTGATGAGATCTTACAATGCGTTACGTCTACCACAGACACACATTATTTTTTTAATCGAAATAGCTAGTGTCGGCCTGCAAATCATATTTTTTAGTAAGCAGGATGTATATTTAGTCGAGTAGAAAGACGAATATCCATATTGTTTCGAGTATTAAAAAGAAATCGATTTATTTATACGCGTGTGTCGCGTCACTCGCGTCGCGCCATGAATAGGGACCGCGGTCCCGGAGGCTCGCAGGACTCGGATTAAAGAAAGGGACTGTAGTCCCTTTGCGCGCGATAACGGTTAGAGCACGTTTGACGATGTTGGTACCCAAACGAAGATTTTAGCACGATGTTGGGCGCCAAGTTAAGAGTTTTCAATAGCGTTGAGCGCCAATCTAAAAGTGTCCAACGATGACGGTTGTCCAATCCAAGAGTGCCCCACGGCGTCGGAGTGTCTATCTTAGAGTGTTTGACGATGTTGGTTGTCAAACGAAGATTTTAGCACGTCGTTAGGCGCCAAGTTAAGAGTTTTCAACGGAGTTAAGCGCCAATCTAAAAGAGTCCAATGGCAACGGGCGCCAATCCAAAAGTGACCAACGGCGTCGGAGTGTCAATCTTAGAGCATATTTGACGATGTCGGTTGCCAAACGAAGATTTTCGCACGGCGTTGGGTGCCAAGTTAAGAGTTTTCAACAGCGTTGAGCGCCAATCTGAAAGTGTCCAACAATGACGGTTGCCCAATCCAAGAGTGCCCCACGGCGTCGGAGTGTCTATCTTAGAGTGTTTGACGATGTTGGTTGTCAAACGAAGATTTTAGCACGTCGTTGGGCGCCAAGTTAAGAGTTTTCAACGGCGTTGAGCGCCAATCTAAAAGTGTCCAACGGTGAAGGTTGCCTAATCCAAGAGTGCCCCACGGCGTCGGAGTGTCTATCTTAGAGTGTTTGACGATGTTGGTTGTCAAACGAAGATTTTAGCACGGCGTTGGGCGCCAAGTTAAAGAGTTTTCAACAGCGTTGAGTGCCAATCTAGAAGAGTCTAATGGCAACGGGCGCCAATCCAAAAGTGACCAACGGCGTCGGAGTGTCAATCTTAGAGCACGTTTGACGATGTTGGTACCCAAACGAAGATTTTAGCACGGTGTTGGGCGCCAAGTTAAGAGTTTTCAATAGCGTTGAGCGCCAATCTAAAAGTGTCCAACGATGACGGTTGTCCAATCCAAGAGTGCCCCACGGCGTCGGAGTGTCTATCTTAGAGTGTTTGACGATGTTGGTTGTCAAACGAAGATTTTAGCACGTCGTTAGGCGCCAAGTTAAGAGTTTTCAACGGAGTTGAGCGCCAATCTAAAAGAGTCCAATGGCAACGGGCGCCAATCGAAAAGTGACCAACGGCGTCGGAGTGTCAATCTTAGAGCATATTTGACGATGTCGGTTGCCAAACGAAGATTTTCGCACGGCGTTGGGTGCCAAGTTAAGAGTTTTCAACAGCGTTGAGCGCCAATCTGAAAGTGTCCAACAGTGACGGTTGCCCAATCCAAGAGTGCCCCACGGCGTCGGAGTGTCTATCTTAGAGTGTTTGACGATGTTGGTTGTCAAACGAAGATTTTAGCACGTCGTTGGGCGCCAAGTTAAGAGTTTTCAACGGCATTGAGCGCCAATCTAAAAGTGTCCAACGGTGAAGGTTGCCCAATCCAAGAGTGCCCCACGGCGTCGGAGTGTCTATCTTAGAGTGTTTGACGATGTTGGTTGTCAAACGAAGATTTTAGCACGTCGTTGGGCGCCAAGTTAAAAGTTTTCAACGGAGTTGAGCGCCAATCTAAAAGAGTCCAATGGCAACGGGCGCCAATTCAAAAGTGACCAACAGCATCGGAGTGTCAATCTTAGAGCATATTTGATGATGTCGGTTGCCAAACCAAGATTTTAGCACGGCGTTGGGCGCCAAGTTAAGAGTTTTCAACGGCGTTGAGCGCCAATCTAAAAGTGTCCAACGGTGAAGGTGCCCAATCCAAGAGTGCCCCACGGCGTCGGAGTGTCTATCTTAGAGTGTTTGACGATGTTGGTTGTCAAACGAAGATTTTAGCACGTCGTTGGGCGCCAAGTTAAGAGTTTTCAACGGCGTTGAGCGCCAATCTAAAAGTGTCCAACGGTGAAGGTTGCCCAATCCAAGAGTGCCCCACGGCGTCGGAGTGTCTATCTTAGAGTGTTTGACGATGTTGGTTGTCAAACGAAGATTTTAGCACGTCGTTGGGCGCCAAGTTAAGAGTTTTCAACGGCGTTGAGCGCCAATCTAAAAGTGTCCAACGGTGAAGGTTGCCCAATCCAAGAGTGCCCCACGGCGTCGGAGTGTCTATCTTAGAGTGTTTGACGATGTTGGTTGTCAAACGAAGATTTTAGCACGTCGTTGGGCGCCAAGTTAAAAGTTTTCAACGGAGTTGAGCGCCAATCTAAAAGAGTCCAATGGCAACGGGCGCCAATTCAAAAGTGACCAACAGCATCGGAGTGTCAATCTTAGAGCATATTTGATGATGTCGGTTGCCAAACGAAGATTTTAGCACGGCGTTGGGCGCCAAGTTAAGAGTTTTCAACGGCGTTGAGCGCCAATCTAAAAGTGTTCAACGGTGAAGGTGCCCAATCCAAGAGTGCCCCACGGCGTCGGAGTGTCTATCTTAGAGTGTTTGACGATGTTGGTTGTCAAACGAAGATTTTAGCACGTCGTTGGGCGCCAAGTTAAGAGTTTTCAACGGAGTTGAGCGCCAATCTAAAAGAGTCCAATGGCAACGGGCGCCAATCGAAAAGTGACCAACGGCGTCGGAGTGTCAATCTTAGAGCATATTTGACGATGTCGGTTGCCAAACGAAGATTTTCGCACGGCGTTGGGTGCCAAGTTAAGAGTTTTCAACAGCGTTGAGCGCCAATCTAAAAGTGTCCAACAGTGACGGTTGCCCAATCCAAGAGTGCCCCACGGCGTCGGAGTGTCTATCTTAGAGTGTTTGACGATGTTGGTTGTCAAACGAAGATTTTAGCACGTCGTTAGGCGCCAAGTTAAGAGTTTTCAACGGAGTTAAGCGCCAATCTAAAAGAGTCCAATGGCAACGGGCGCCAATCCAAAAGTGACCAACGGCGTCGGAGTGTCAATCTTAGAGCATATTTGACGATGTCGGTTGCCAAACGAAGATTTTCGCACGGCGTTGGGTGCCAAGTTAAGAGTTTTCAACAGCGTTGAGCGCCAATCTGAAAGTGTCCAACAATGACGGTTGCCCAATCCAAGAGTGCCCCACGGCGTCGGAGTGTCTATCTTAGAGTGTTTGACGATGTTGGTTGTCAAACGAAGATTTTGGCACGTCGGTGGGCGCCAAGTTAAGAGTTTTCAACGGCGTTGAGCGCCAATCTAAAAGTGTCCAACGGTGAAGGTTGCCCAATCCAAGAGTGCCCCACGGCGTCGGAGTGTCTATCTTAGAGTGTTTGACGATGTTGGTTGTCAAACGAAGATTTTAGCACGTCGTTGGGCGCCAAGTTAAGAGTTTTCAACGGCGTTGAGCGCCAATCTAAAAGTGTCCAACGGTGAAGGTTGCCTAATCCAAGAGTGCCCCACGGCGTCGGAGTGTCTATCTTAGAGTGTTTGACGATGTTGGTTGTCAAACGAAGATTTTGGCACGTCGATGGGCGCCAAGTTAAGAGTTTTCAACGGCGTTGAGCGCCAATCTAAAAGTGTCCAACGGTGAAGGTTGCCCAATCCAAGAGTGCCCCACGGCGTCGGAGTGTCTATCTTAGAGTGTTTGACGATGTTGGTTGTCAAACGAAGATTTTAGCACGTCGTTGGGCGCCAAGTTAAGAGTTTTCAACGGCGCTGAGCGCCAATCTAAAAGTGTCCAACGGTGAAGGTTGCCCAATCCAAGAGTGCCCCACGGCGTCGGAGTGTCTATCTTAGAGTGTTTGACGATGTTGGTTGTCAAACGAAGATTTTAGCACGTCGTTGGGCGCCAAGTTAAGAGTTTTCAACGGCGTTGAGCGCCAATCTAAAAGTGTCCAACGGTGAAGGTTGCCCAATCCAAGAGTGCCCCACGGCGTCGGAGTGTCTATCTTAGAGTGTTTGACGATGTTGGTTGTCAAACGAAGATTTTAGCACGTCGTTGGGCGCCAAGTTAAGAGTTTTCAACGGCGCTGAGCGCCAATCTAAAAGTGTCCAACGGTGAAGGTTGCCCAATCCAAGAGTGCCCCACGGCGTCGGAGTGTCTATCTTAGAGTGTTTGACGATGTTGGTTGTCAAACGAAGATTTTAGCACGGCGTTGGGCGCCAAGTTAAAGAGTTTTCAACAGCGTTGAGTGCCAATCTAGATGAGTCTAATGGCAACGGGCGCCAATCCAAAAGTGACCAACGGCGTCGGAGTGTCAATCTTAGAGCACGTTTGACGATGTTGGTACCCAAACGAAGATTTTAGCACGGTGTTGGGCGCCAAGTTAAGAGTTTTCAATAGCGTTGAGCGCCAATCTAAAAGTGTCCAACGATGACGGTTGTCCAATCCAAGAGTGCCCCACGGCGTCGGAGTGTCTATCTTAGAGTGTTTGACGATGTTGGTTGTCAAACGAAGATTTTAGCACGTCGTTAGGCGCCAAGTTAAGAGTTTTCAACGGAGTTAAGCGCCAATCTAAAAGAGTCCAATGGCAACGGGCGCCAATCCAAAAGTGACCAACGGCGTCGGAGTGTCAATCTTAGAGCATATTTGACGATGTCGGTTGCCAAACGAAGATTTTCGCACGGCGTTGGGTGCCAAGTTAAGAGTTTTCAACAGCGTTGAGCGCCAATCTGAAAGTGTCCAACAATGACGGTTGCCCAATCCAAGAGTGCCCCACGGCGTCGGAGTGTCTATCTTAGAGTGTTTGACGATGTTGGTTGTCAAACGAAGATTTTAGCACGTCGTTGGGCGCCAAGTTAAGAGTTTTCAACGGCGCTGAGCGCCAATCTAAAAGTGTCCAACGGTGAAGGTTGCCCAATCCAAGAGTGCCCCACGGCGTCGGAGTGTCTATCTTAGAGTGTTTGACGATGTTGGTTGTCAAACGAAGATTTTAGCACGTCGTTGGGCGCCAAGTTAAGAGTTTTCAACGGCGCTGAGCGCCAATCTAAAAGTGTCCAACGGTGAAGGTTGCCCAATCCAAGAGTGCCCCACGGCGTCGGAGTGTCTATCTTAGAGTGTTTGACGATGTTGGTTGTCAAACGAAGATTCTAGCACGGCGTTGGGCGCCAAGTTAAAGAGTTTTCAACAGCGTTGAGTGCCAATCTAGATGAGTCTAATGGCAACGGGCGCCAATCCAAAAGTGACCAACGGCGTCGGAGTGTCAATCTTAGAGCACGTTTGACGATGTTGGTACCCAAACGAAGATTTTAGCACGGTGTTGGGCGCCAAGTTAAGAGTTTTCAATAGCGTTGAGCGCCAATCTAAAAGTGTCCAACGATGACGGTTGTCCAATCCAAGAGTGCCCCACGGCGTCGGAGTGTCTATCTTAGAGTGTTTGACGATGTTGGTTGTCAAACGAAGATTTTAGCACGTCGTTGGGCGCCAAGTTAAGAGTTTTCAACGGCGTTGAGCGCCAATCTAAAAGTGTCCAACGGTGAAGGTTGCCCAATCCAAGAGTGCCCCACGGCGTCGGAGTGTCTATCTTAGAGTGTTTGACGATGTTGGTACCCAAACGAAGATTTTAGCACGGTGTTGGGCGCCAAGTTAAGAGTTTTCAATAGCGTTGAGCGCCAATCTAAAAGTGTCCAACGATGACGGTTGTCCAATCCAAGAGTGCCCCACGGCGTCGGAGTGTCTATCTTAGAGTGTTTGACGATGTTGGTTGTCAAACGAAGATTTTAGCACGTCGTTAGGCGCCAAGTTAAGAGTTTTCAACGGAGTTAAGCGCCAATCTAAAAGAGTCCAATGGCAACGGGCGCCAATCCAAAAGTGACCAACGGCGTCGGAGTGTCAATCTTAGAGCATATTTGACGATGTCGGTTGCCAAACGAAGATTTTCGCACGGCGTTGGGTGCCAAGTTAAGAGTTTTCAACAGCGTTGAGCGCCAATCTGAAAGTGTCCAACAATGACGGTTGCCCAATCCAAGAGTGCCCCACGGCGTCGGAGTGTCTATCTTAGAGTGTTTGACGATGTTGGTTGTCAAACGAAGATTTTGGCACGTCGATGGGCGCCAAGTTAAGAGTTTTCAACGGCGTTGAGCGCCAATCTAAAAGTGTCCAACGGTGAAGGTTGCCCAATCCAAGAGTGCCCCACGGCGTCGGAGTGTCTATCTTAGAGTGTTTGACGATGTTGGTACCCAAACGAAGATTTTAGCACGGTGTTGGGCGCCAAGTTAAGAGTTTTCAATAGCGTTGAGCGCCAATCTAAAAGTGTCCAACGATGACGGTTGTCCAATCCAAGAGTGCCCCACGGCGTCGGAGTGTCTATCTTAGAGTGTTTGACGATGTTGGTTGTCAAACGAAGATTTTAGCACGTCGTTAGGCGCCAAGTTAAGAGTTTTCAACGGAGTTAAGCGCCAATCTAAAAGAGTCCAATGGCAACGGGCGCCAATCCAAAAGTGACCAACGGCGTCGGAGTGTCAATCTTAGAGCATATTTGACGATGTCGGTTGCCAAACGAAGATTTTCGCACGGCGTTGGGTGCCAAGTTAAGAGTTTTCAACAGCGTTGAGCGCCAATCTGAAAGTGTCCAACAATGACGGTTGCCCAATCCAAGAGTGCCCCACGGCGTCGGAGTGTCTATCTTAGAGTGTTTGACGATGTTGGTTGTCAAACGAAGATTTTGGCACGTCGATGGGCGCCAAGTTAAGAGTTTTCAACGGCGTTGAGCGCCAATCTAAAAGTGTCCAACGGTGAAGGTTGCCCAATCCAAGAGTGCCCCACGGCGTCGGAGTGTCTATCTTAGAGTGTTTGACGATGTTGGTTGTCAAACGAAGATTTTGGCACGTCGTTGGGCGCCAAGTTAAGAGTTTTCAACGGCGTTGAGCGCCAATCTAAAAGTGTCCAACGGTGAAGGTTGTCCAATCCAAGAGTGCCCCACGGCGTCGGAGTGTCTATCTTAGAGTGTTTGACGATGTTGGTTGTCAAACGAAGATTTTAGCACGGCGTTGGGCGCCAAGTTAAAGAGTTTTCAACAGCGTTGAGTGCCAATCTAGAAGAGTCTAATGGCAACGGGCGCCAATCCAAAAGTGACCAACGGCGTCGGAGTGTCAATCTTAGAGCACGTTTGACGATGTTGGTACCCAAACGAAGATTTTAGCACGGTGTTGGGCGCCAAGTTAAAAGTTTTCAATAGCGTTGAGCGCCAATCTAAAAGTGTCCAACGATGACGGTTGTCCAATCCAAGAGTGCCCCACGGCGTCGGAGTGTCTATCTTAGAGTGTTTGACGATGTTGGTTGTCAAACGAAGATTTTAGCACGTCGTTAGGCGCCAAGTTAAGAGTTTTCAACGGAGTTGAGCGCCAATCTAAAAGCTCAAATCTAAAAGTGTCCAACGGTGACGGTTGCCCAATCCAAGAGTGCCCCACGGCGTCGGAGTGTCTATCTTAGAGTATTTGACGATGTTGGTTGTCAAACGAAGATTTTAGCACGGCGTTGGGTGCCAAGTTAAGAGTTTTCAACAGCGTTGAGCGCCAATCTAAAAGCGTAAATCGGTTACGAGCGCCAATCCAAGAGTGTCCAACGGCGTCGGAGTGTCTACTTTGGAGTACCTGACGACGTTGGTTGCCAAACTAAGATTTTCGCACTGCATTGGGCGCCGAGTTAAGAGTTTTCAACGGCGTTGAGCGCCAATCTAAAAGTGTCCAAAGGTGACGGTTGCCCAATCCAAGAGTGCCCCACGGCGTCGGAGTGTCTACCTTAGAGTATTTGACGATGTTGGTTGTCAAACGAAGATTTTAGCACGGCGTTGGGCGCCAAGTTAAGAGATTTCAACAGCGTTGAGCGCCAATCTAAAAGTGTACAACGGCTACGGTCGCCAATCCAACAGTGTTCAACGGCGTCGGTGTGTCTACTTTAGAGTACCTGACGACGTTGGTTGCCAAACGAAGATTTTCGCACGGCGTTGGGCGCCAAGTTAAGAGTTTTCAACGACGTTGAGCACCAATCTAAAAGTGTCCAACGGTGACGGTTGCCCAATCCAAGAGTGCCCCACGGCATCAGAGTGTCTACTTTAGAGTGCTTGACGATGTTGCTTGCCAAACGAAGATTTTCACTCGGCGTTGGGCGCCAAGTTAAGAGTTTTCAACGGCGTTGAGCGCCAATCTAAAAGTGTACAACGGCTACGGTCGCCAATCCAACAGTATTCAACGGCGTCGGTGTGTCTACTTTAGAGTACCTGACGACGTTGGTTGCCAAACGAAGATTTTCGCACGGCGTTGGGCGCCAAGTTAAGAGTTTTCAACGGCGTTGAGCGCCAATCTAAAAGTGTCCAACGGTGACGGTTGCCCAATCCAAGAGTGCCCCACGGCATCGGAGTGTCTACTTTAGAGTGCTTGACAATGTTGGTTGCCAAACGAAGATTTTTACTCGGCGTTGGGCGCCAAGTTAAGAGTTTTCAACGGCGTTGAGCGCCAATCTAAAAGTGTACAATGGTAACGGGCGCCAATCCAAGAGTGTGCAACGGCGTCGTAGTGTCTACTTTGGAGTAATTGACGACGTTGGTTGCCAAACGAAGATTTTCGCACGGCGTTGGGCGCCAAGTTAAGAGTTTTCAACGGCGTTGAGCGCCAATCTAAAAGCGTCCATCGGTTACGAGCGCCAATCCAAGAGTGTCCAACGGCGTCAGAGTGTCTACTTTAGAGTACCTGACGACGTTGGTTGCCAAACGAAGATTTTCGCACGACGTTGGGCGCCAAGTTAAGAGTTTTCAACGGCGTTGAGCGCCAATCTAAAAGTGTCCAACGGTGATGGTTGCCCAATCCAAGAGTGCCCCACGGCATTGGAGTGTCTACTTTAGATTGCTTGACGATGTTGGTTGCCAAACGAAGATTTTCACTCGGCGTTGGGCGCCAAGTTAAGAGGTTTCAACGGCGTTGAGCGCCAATCTAAAAGTGTACAACGGCTACGGTCGCCAATCCAACAGTATTCAACGGCGTCGGTGTGTCTACTTTAGAGAACCTGACGACGTTGGTTGCCAAACGAAGATTTTCGCACGGCGTTGGGCGCCAAGTTAAGAGTTTTCAACGTCGTTGAGCGACAATCTAAAAGTGTCCAACTGTGACGGTTGCCCAACCCAAGAGTGCCCCACGGCATCGGAGTGTCTATCTTAGAGTGTTTGACGGTGTTGGTTGTCAAACGAAGATTTTAGCACGGCGTTGGGCGCCAAGTTTAGAGTTTTCAGCAGCGTTGAGCGCCAATCTAAAAGTGTCCAACGGTAACGGGCGCCAATCCAACAATATTCAACGGCGTCGGTGTGTTTACTTTAGAGTACCTGACGACGTTGGTTGCCAAACGAAGATTTTCGCACGGCATTGGGTGCCGAGTTAAGAGTTTTCAACGGCGTTGAGCGCCAATCTAAAAGTGTCCAACGGTGACGGTTGCCCAACCCAAGAGTGCCCCACGGCATCGGAGTGTCTATCTTAGAGTGTTTGACGGTGTTGGTTGTCAAACGAAGATTTTAGCACGGCGTTGGGCGCCAAGTTAAGAGTTTTCAGCAGCGTTGAGCGCCAATCTAAAAGTGTCCAACGGTAACGGGCGCCAATCCAACAATATTCAACGGCGTCGGTGTGTCTACTTTAGAGTACCTGACGACGTTGGTTGTCAAACGAAGATTTTAGCACGGCATTGGGCGCCAAGTTAAGAGTTTTCAGCAGCGTTGAGCGCCAATCTAAAAGTGTACAACGGCTACGGTCGCCAATCCAACAGTACTCAACGGCGTCGGTGTGTCTACTTTAGAGTACCTGACGACGTTGGTTGCCAAACGAAGATTTTCGCACGGCGTTGGGCGCCAAGTTAAGAGTTTTCAACGGCGTTGAGCGCCAATTTAAAAGTGTCCAACGGTGACGGTTGCCCAATCCAAGAGTGCCCCACGGCATCGGAGTTTCTATCTAAGAGTGTTTGACGGTGTTGGTTGTCAAACGAAGATTTTAGCACGGCGTTGGGCGCCAAGTTAAGAGTTTTCAGCAGCGTTGAGCGCCAATCTAAAAGTGTCCAACGGTAACGGGCGCCAATCCAACAATATTCAACGGCGTCGGTGTGTCTACTTTAGAGTACCTGACGACGTTGGTTGCCAAACGAAGATTTTCTCACGGCGTTGGGCGCCAAGTTAGAGTTTTCAACGGCGTTGAGCGCCAATCTAAAAGTGTACAACGGCTACGGTCGCCAATCCAACAGTATTCAACGGCGTCGTTGTGTCTACTTTAGAGTACCTGACGACGTTGGTTGCCAAACGAAGATTTTCGCACGACGTTGGGCGCCAAGTTAAGAGTTTTCAACGGCGTTGAGCGCCAATCTAAAAGTGTCCAACGGTGACGGTTGCCCAATCCAAGAGTGCCCCACGGCATCGGAGTGTCTACTTTAGAGTGCTTGACGATGTTGGTTGCCAAACGAAGATTTTCGCACGGCGTTGGGCGCCAAGTTAAGAGTTATCAACGGCGTTGAGCGCCAATCTAAAAGTGTCCAACGGTGACGGTTGCCCAATCCAAGAGTGCCCCACGGCATCGGAGTGGCTACTTTAGAGTGCTTGACGATGTTGGTTGCCAAGTTAAGAGTTTTCAACGGCGTTGAGCGCCAATCTAAAAGTGTACAACGGTAACGGGCGCCAATCCAAGAGTGCCCCACGGCATCGGAGTGTCTATTTTAGAGTACTTGACGACGTTGGTTGCCAAACGAAGATTTTCGCACGGCGTTGGGCGCCAAGTTAAGAGTTATCAACGGCGTTGAGCGCCAATCTAAAAGTGTCCAACGGTGACGGTTGCACAATCCAAGAGTGCCCCACGGCATCGGAGTGGCTACTTTAGAGTGCTTGACGATGTTGGTTGCCAAGTTAAGAGTTTTCAACGGCGTTGAGCGCCAATCTAAAAGTGTCCAACGGTGACGGTTGCCCAATCCAAGAGTGCCCCACGGCATCGGAGTGTCTACTTTAGAGTGCTTGACGATGTTGGTTGCCAAACGAAGATTTTCACTCGGCGTTGGGCGCCAAGTTAAGAGTTTTCAACGGCGTTGAGCGCCAATCTAAAAGTGTACAACGGTAACGGGCGCCAATCCAAGAGTGTCCAACGGCGTCGGAGTGTCTACTTTGGAGTAATTGACGACGTTGGTTGCCAAACGAAGATTTTCGCACGGCGTTGGGCGCCAAGTTAAGAGTTTTCAACGGCGTTGAGCGCCAATCTAAAAGTGTACAACGGCTACGGTCGCCAATCCAACAGTATTCAACGGCGTCGGTGTGTCTACTTTAGAGAACCTGACGACGTTGGTTGCCAAACGAAGATTTTCGCACGGCGTTGGGCGCCAAGTTAAGAGTTTTCAACGGCGTTGAGCGCCAATCTAAAAGTGTCCAACGGTGACGGTTGCCCAATCCAAGAGTGCCCCACGGCATCGGAGTGTCTATCTTAGAGTGTTTGACGGTGTTGGTTGTCAAATGAAGATTTTAGCACGGCGTTGGGCGCCAAGTTAAGAGTTTTCAGCAGCGTTTAGCGCCAATCTAAAAGTGTCCAACGGTAACGGGCGCCAATCCAACAATATTCAACGGCGTCGGTGTGTCTACTTTAGAGTACCTGACGACGTTGGTTGCCAAACGAAGATTTTCGCACGGCGTTGGGCGCCAAGTTAAGAGTTTTCAACGGCGTTGAGCGCCAATTTGAAAGTGTCCAACGGTGACGGTTGCCCAATCCAAGAGTGGCCCACGGCATCGGAGTGTCTATCTAAGAGTGTTTGACGGTGTTGGTTGTCAAACGAAGATTTTAGCACGGCGTTGGGCGCCAAGTTAAGAGGTTTCAGCAGCGTTGAGCGCCAATCTAAAAGTGTCCAACGGTAACGGGCGCCAATCCAAGAGTGTCCAACGGCGTCGGAGTGTTTACTTTAGAGTACCTGACGACGTTGGTTGCCAAACGAAGATTTTCGCACGGCGTTGGGCGCCAAGTTAAGAGTTTTCAGCAGCGTTGAGCGCCAATCTAAAAGTGTCCAACGGTAACGGGCGCCAATCCAAGAGTGTCCAACGGCGTCGGAGTGTTTACTTTAGAGTACCTGACGACGTTGGTTGCCAAACGAAGATTTTCGCACGGCGTTGGGCGCCAAGTTAAGAGTTTTCAACGGCGTTGAGCGCCAATCTTAAAGTGTCCAACGGCGACAGTTGCCCAATCCAATAGTGCCCCACGGCGTCGGAGTGTCTATCTTAGAGTGTTTGACGATGTTGGTTGTCAAACGAAGATTTTAGCACGGCGGTGGGCGCCAAGTTAAGATTTGTCAACAGCGTTGAGCGCCAATCTAAAAGTGTCCAACGGCATCGGGTACCAATCTAAGAGTGTCCCACGGCGTCGGAGTGACTATTTTAGAGTACTTGACGACGTTGGTTGCCAAACGAAGATTTTCGCACGGCGTTGGGCGCCAAGTTAAGAGTTTTCTACAGCGTTGAGCGCCAATCTAAAAGTGTACAACGGCTACGGTCGCCAATCCAATAGTGTTCAACGGCATCGGAGTGTCTACTTTAGAGTGCTTGACGATGTTTGTTGCCAAACGAAGATTTTCGCACGGCGTTGGGCGCCAAGTTAAGAGTTTTCAACAGCGTTGAGCGCCAATCTAAAAGTGTACAACGGCTACGGTCGCCAATCCAACAGTGTTCAACGGCATAGGAGTGTCTACTTTAGAGTGCTTGACGATGTCGGTTGCCAAACGAAGATTTTCGCACGGCGTTGGGCGCCAATTTAAGAGTTTTCAGCAGCGTTGACCGCCAATTTAAAAGAGTTCAACGGCTACAGTCGCCAATCCAACAGTGTTCAACGGCATCGGAGTGTCAACTTTAGAGAGCTTGACGATGTCGGTTGCCAAACGAAGATTTTCTCACGGCGTTGGGCGCCAAGTTAAGAGTTTTCAACAGCGTTGCGCCAATCTATAAGTGTACAACGGCTACGGTCGCCAATCCAACAGTGTTCAACGGCATCGGAGTGTCTACTTTAGAGTGCTTGACGATGTCGGTTGCCAATTGAAGATTTTCGCACGGCGTTGGGCGCCAAGTTAAGAGTTTTCAGCAGCGTTGACCGCCAATCTAAAAGTGTACAACGGCTACGGTCGCCAATCCAACAGTGTTCAACGGCATCGGAGTGTCTACTTTAGAGTGCTTGACAATGTCGGTTGCCAAACGAAGATTTTCGCACGGCGTTGGGCGCCAAGTTAAGAGTTTTCAGCAGCGTTGACCGCCAATCGAAAAGAGTCCAATGGCAACGAGCGCCAATCCAAGAGTGAACAACGGCTTCGGAGTGTCAATCTTAGAGCATATTTGACGATGTTGGTATCCAAACGAAGATTTTTGCACGGGGTTGGGCGCCAAGTTAAGAGTTTTCAACGGCGTTGAGCTCAAATCTAAAAGTGTCCAACGGTGACGGTTGCCCAATCCAAGAGTGCCCCACGGCGTCGGAGTGTCTATCTTAGAGTGTTTGACGATGTTGGTTGTCAAACGAAGATTTTAGCACGGCGTTGGGCGCCAAGTTAAGAGTTTTCAACGGCGTTGAGCTCAAATCTAAAAGTGTCCAACGGTGACGGTTGCCCAATCCAAGAGTGCCCCACGGCGTCGGAGTGTCTATCTTAGAGTATTTGACGATGTTGGTTGTCAAACGAAGATTTTAGCACGGCGTTGGGTGCCAAGTTAAGAGTTTTCAACAGCGTTGAGCGCCAATCTAAAAGCGTCCATCGGTTACGAGCGCCAATCCAAGAGTGTCCAACGGCGTCGGAGTGTCTACTTTAGAGTACCTGACGACGTTGGTTGCCAAACGAAGATTTTCGCAATACGTTGGGCGCCAAGTTGAGAGTTTTCAACAGCGTTGAGCGCCAATCTTAAAGTGTACAACGGTAACGGGCGCCAATCCAAGAGTGTCCAACGGCGTCGGAGTGTCTACTTTGGAGTACCTGACGACGTTGGTTGCCAAACTAAGATTTTCGCACTGCATTGGGCGCCGAGTTAAGAGTTTTCAACGGCGTTGAGCGCCAATCTAAAAGTGTCCAAAGGTGACGGTTGCCCAATCCAAGAGTGCCCCACGGCGTCGGAGTGTCTACCTTAGAGTGTTTGACGATGTTGGTTGTCAAACGAAGATTTTAGCACGGCGTTGGGCGCCAAGTTAAGAGATTTCAACAGCGTTGCGCCAATCTATAAGTGTACAACGGCTACGGTCGCCAATCCAACAGTGTTCAACGGCATCGGAGTGTCTACTTTAGAGTGCTTGACGATGTCGGTTGCCAATTGAAAATTTTCGCACGGCGTTGGGCGCCAAGTTAAGAGTTTTAAGCAGCGTTGAGCGCCAATCTAAAAGTGTACAACGGCTACGGTCGCCAATCCAACAGTGTTCAACGGCATCGGAGTGTCTACTTTAGAGTGCTTGACGATGTCGGTTGCCAAACGAAGATTTTCGCACGGCGTTGGGCGCCAAGTTAAGAGTTTTCAGCAGCGTTGACCGCCAATTTAAAAGAGTCCAACGGCTACAGTCGCCAATCCAACAGTGTTCAACGGCATCGGAGTGTCAACTTTAGAGAGCTTGACGATGTCGGTTGCCAAACGAAGATTTTCTCACGGCGTTGGGCGCCAAGTTAAGAGTTTTCAACAGCGTTGCGCCAATCTATAAGTGTACAACGGCTACGGTCGCCAATCCAACAGTGTTCAACGGCATCGGAGTGTCTACTTTAGAGTGCTTGACGATGTCGGTTGCCAATTGAAGATTTTCGCACGGCGTTGGGCGCCAAGTTAAGAGTTTTCAGCAGCGTTGACCGCCAATCTAAAAGTGTACAACGGCTACGGTCGCCAATCCAACAGTGTTCAACGGCATCGGAGTGTCTACTTTAGAGTGCTTGACAATGTCGGTTGCCAAACGAAGATTTTCGCACGGCGTTGGGCGCCAAGTTAAGAGTTTTCAGCAGCGTTGACCGCCAATCGAAAAGAGTCCAATGGCAACGAGCGCCAATCCAAGAGTGACCAACGGCTTCGGAGTGTCAATCTTAGAGCATATTTGACGATGTTGGTATCCAAACGAAGATTTTTGCACGGGGTTGGGCGCCAAGTTAAGAGTTTTCAACGGCGTTGAGCTCAAATCTAAAAGTGTCCAACGGTGACGGTTGCCCAATCCAAGAGTGCCCCACGGCGTCGGAGTGTCTATCTTAGAGTGTTTGACGATGTTGGTTGTCAAACGAAGATTTTAGCACGGCGTTGGGCGCCAAGTTAAGAGTTTTCAACGGCGTTGAGCTCAAATCTAAAAGTGTCCAACGGTGACGGTTGCCCAATCCAAGAGTGCCCCACGGCGTCGGAGTGTCTATCTTAGAGTATTTGACGATGTTGGTTGTCAAACGAAGATTTTAGCACGGCGTTGGGTGCCAAGTTAAGAGTTTTCAACAGCGTTGAGCCCTAATCTAAAAGCGTAAATCGGTTACGAGCGCCAATCCAAGAGTGTCCAACGGCGTCGGAGTGTCTACTTTGGAGTACCTGACGACGTTGGTTGCCAAACTAAGATTTTCGCACTGCATTGGGCGCCGAGTTAAGAGTTTTCAACGGCGTTGAGCGCCAATCTAAAAGTGTCCAAAGGTGACGGTTGCCCAATCCAAGAGTGCCCCACGGCGTCGGAGTGTCTACCTTAGAGTATTTGACGATGTTGGTTGTCAAACGAAGATTTTAGCACGGCGTTGGGCGCCAAGTTAAGAGATTTCAACAGCGTTGAGCGCCAATCTAAAAGTGTACAACGGCTACGGTCGCCAATCCAACAGTGTTCAACGGCGTCGGTGTGTCTACTTTAGAGTACCTGACGACGTTGGTTGCCAAACGAAGATTTTCGCACGGCGTTGGGCGCCAAGTTAAGAGTTTTCAACGGCGTTGAGCACCAATCTAAAAGTGTCCAACGGTGACGGTTGCCCAATCCAAGAGTGCCCCACGGCATCAGAGTGTCTACTTTAGAGTGCTTGACGATGTTGCTTGCCAAACGAAGATTTTCACTCGGCGTTGGGCGCCAAGTTAAGAGTTTTCAACGGCGTTGAGCGCCAATCTAAAAGTGTACAACGGCTACGGTCGCCAATCCAACAGTATTCAACGGCGTCGGTGTGTCTACTTTAGAGTACCTGACGACGTTGGTTGCCAAACGAAGATTTTCGCACGGCGTTGGGCGCCAAGTTAAGAGTTTTCAACGGCGTTGAGCGCCAATCTAAAAGTGTCCAACGGTGACGGTTGCCCAATCCAAGAGTGCCCCACGGCATCGGAGTGTCTACTTTAGAGTGCTTGACAATGTTGGTTGCCAAACGAAGATTTTCACTCGGCGTTGGGCGCCAAGTTAAGAGTTTTCAACGGCGTTGAGCGCCAATCTAAAAGTGTACAATGGTAACGGGCGCCAATCCAACAGTACTCAACGGCGTCGGTGTGTCTACTTTAGAGTACCTGACGACGTTGGTTGCCAAACGAAGATTTTCGCACGGCGTTGGGCGCCAAGTTAAGAGTTTTCAACGGCGTTGAGCGCCAATTTAAAAGTGTCCAACGGTGACGGTTGCCCAATCCAAGAGTGCCCCACGGCATCGGAGTTTCTATCTAAGAGTGTTTGACGGTGTTGGTTGTCAAACGAAGATTTTAGCACGGCGTTGGGCGCCAAGTTAAGAGTTTTCAGCAGCGTTGAGCGCCAATCTAAAAGTGTCCAACGGTAACGGGCGCCAATCCAACAATATTCAACGGCGTCGGTGTGTCTACTTTAGAGTACCTGACGACGTTGGTTGCCAAACGAAGATTTTCTCACGGCGTTGGGCGCCAAGTTAAGAGTTTTCAACGGCGTTGAGCGCCAATCTAAAAGTGTACAACGGCTACGGTCGCCAATCCAACAGTATTCAACGGCGTCGTTGTGTCTACTTTAGAGTACCTGACGACGTTGGTTGCCAAACGAAGATTTTCGCACGACGTTGGGCGCCAAGTTAAGAGTTTTCAACGGCGTTGAGCGCCAATCTAAAAGTGTCCAACGGTGACGGTTGCCCAATCCAAGAGTGCCCCACGGCATCGGAGTGTCTACTTTAGAGTGCTTGACGATGTTGGTTGCCAAACGAAGATTTTCGCACGGCGTTGGGCGCCAAGTTAAGAGTTATCAACGGCGTTGAGCGCCAATCTAAAAGTGTCCAACGGTGACGGTTGCCCAATCCAAGAGTGCCCCACGGCATCGGAGTGGCTACTTTAGAGTGCTTGACGATGTTGGTTGCCAAGTTAAGAGTTTTCAACGGCGTTGAGCGCCAATCTAAAAGTGTACAACGGTAACGGGCGCCAATCCAAGAGTGCCCCACGGCATCGGAGTGTCTATTTTAGAGTACTTGACGACGTTGGTTGCCAAACGAAGATTTTCGCACGGCGTTGGGCGCCAAGTTAAGAGTTATCAACGGCGTTGAGCGCCAATCTAAAAGTGTCCAACGGTGACGGTTGCACAATCCAAGAGTGCCCCACGGCATCGGAGTGGCTACTTTAGAGTGCTTGACGATGTTGGTTGCCAAGTTAAGAGTTTTCAACGGCGTTGAGCGCCAATCTAAAAGTGTCCAACGGTGACGGTTGCCCAATCCAAGAGTGCCCCACGGCATCGGAGTGTCTACTTTAGAGTGCTTGACGATGTTGGTTGCCAAACGAAGATTTTCACTCGGCGTTGGGCGCCAAGTTAAGAGTTTTCAACGGCGTTGAGCGCCAATCTAAAAGTGTACAACGGTAACGGGCGCCAATCCAAGAGTGTCCAACGGCGTCGGAGTGTCTACTTTGGAGTAATTGACGACGTTGGTTGCCAAACGAAGATTTTCGCACGGCGTTGGGCGCCAAGTTAAGAGTTTTCAACGGCGTTGAGCGCCAATCTAAAAGTGTACAACGGCTACGGTCGCCAATCCAACAGTATTCAACGGCGTCGGTGTGTCTACTTTAGAGAACCTGACGACGTTGGTTGCCAAACGAAGATTTTCGCACGGCGTTGGGCGCCAAGTTAAGAGTTTTCAACGGCGTTGAGCGCCAATCTAAAAGTGTCCAACGGTGACGGTTGCCCAATCCAAGAGTGCCCCACGGCATCGGAGTGTCTATCTTAGAGTGTTTGACGGTGTTGGTTGTCAAATGAAGATTTTAGCACGGCGTTGGGCGCCAAGTTAAGAGTTTTCAGCAGCGTTTAGCGCCAATCTAAAAGTGTCCAACGGTAACGGGCGCCAATCCAACAATATTCAACGGCGTCGGTGTGTCTACTTTAGAGTACCTGACGACGTTGGTTGCCAAACGAAGATTTTCGCACGGCGTTGGGCGCCAAGTTAAGAGTTTTCAACGGCGTTGAGCGCCAATTTGAAAGTGTCCAACGGTGACGGTTGCCCAATCCAAGAGTGGCCCACGGCATCGGAGTGTCTATCTAAGAGTGTTTGACGGTGTTGGTTGTCAAACGAAGATTTTAGCACGGCGTTGGGCGCCAAGTTAAGAGGTTTCAGCAGCGTTGAGCGCCAATCTAAAAGTGTCCAACGGTAACGGGCGCCAATCCAAGAGTGTCCAACGGCGTCGGAGTGTTTACTTTAGAGTACCTGACGACGTTGGTTGCCAAACGAAGATTTTCGCACGGCGTTGGGCGCCAAGTTAAGAGTTTTCAGCAGCGTTGAGCGCCAATCTAAAAGTGTCCAACGGTAACGGGCGCCAATCCAAGAGTGTCCAACGGCGTCGGAGTGTTTACTTTAGAGTACCTGACGACGTTGGTTGCCAAACGAAGATTTTCGCACGGCGTTGGGCGCCAAGTTAAGAGTTTTCAACGGCGTTGAGCGCCAATCTTAAAGTGTCCAACGGCGACAGTTGCCCAATCCAATAGTGCCCCACGGCGTCGGAGTGTCTATCTTAGAGTGTTTGACGATGTTGGTTGTCAAACGAAGATTTTAGCACGGCGGTGGGCGCCAAGTTAAGATTTGTCAACAGCGTTGAGCGCCAATCTAAAAGTGTCCAACGGCATCGGGTACCAATCTAAGAGTGTCCCACGGCGTCGGAGTGACTATTTTAGAGTACTTGACGACGTTGGTTGCCAAACGAAGATTTTCGCACGGCGTTGGGCGCCAAGTTAAGAGTTTTCTACAGCGTTGAGCGCCAATCTAAAAGTGTACAACGGCTACGGTCGCCAATCCAATAGTGTTCAACGGCATCGGAGTGTCTACTTTAGAGTGCTTGACGATGTTTGTTGCCAAACGAAGATTTTCGCACGGCGTTGGGCGCCAAGTTAAGAGTTTTCAACAGCGTTGAGCGCCAATCTAAAAGTGTACAACGGCTACGGTCGCCAATCCAACAGTGTTCAACGGCATAGGAGTGTCTACTTTAGAGTGCTTGACGATGTCGGTTGCCAAACGAAGATTTTCGCACGGCGTTGGGCGCCAATTTAAGAGTTTTCAGCAGCGTTGACCGCCAATTTAAAAGAGTCCAACGGCTACAGTCGCCAATCCAACAGTGTTCAACGGCATCGGAGTGTCAACTTTAGAGAGCTTGACGATGTCGGTTGCCAAACGAAGATTTTCTCACGGCGTTGGGCGCCAAGTTAAGAGTTTTCAACAGCGTTGCGCCAATCTATAAGTGTACAACGGCTACGGTCGCCAATCCAACAGTGTTCAACGGCATCGGAGTGTCTACTTTAGAGTGCTTGACGATGTCGGTTGCCAATTGAAGATTTTCGCACGGCGTTGGGCGCCAAGTTAAGAGTTTTCAGCAGCGTTGACCGCCAATCTAAAAGTGTACAACGGCTACGGTCGCCAATCCAACAGTGTTCAACGGCATCGGAGTGTCTACTTTAGAGTGCTTGACAATGTCGGTTGCCAAACGAAGATTTTCGCACGGCGTTGGGCGCCAAGTTAAGAGTTTTCAGCAGCGTTGACCGCCAATCGAAAAGAGTCCAATGGCAACGAGCGCCAATCCAAGAGTGAACAACGGCTTCGGAGTGTCAATCTTAGAGCATATTTGACGATGTTGGTATCCAAACGAAGATTTTTGCACGGGGTTGGGCGCCAAGTTAAGAGTTTTCAACGGCGTTGAGCTCAAATCTAAAAGTGTCCAACGGTGACGGTTGCCCAATCCAAGAGTGCCCCACGGCGTCGGAGTGTCTATCTTAGAGTGTTTGACGATGTTGGTTGTCAAACGAAGATTTTAGCACGGCGTTGGGCGCCAAGTTAAGAGTTTTCAACGGCGTTGAGCTCAAATCTAAAAGTGTCCAACGGTGACGGTTGCCCAATCCAAGAGTGCCCCACGGCGTCGGAGTGTCTATCTTAGAGTATTTGACGATGTTGGTTGTCAAACGAAGATTTTAGCACGGCGTTGGGTGCCAAGTTAAGAGTTTTCAACAGCGTTGAGCGCCAATCTAAAAGCGTCCATCGGTTACGAGCGCCAATCCAAGAGTGTCCAACGGCGTCGGAGTGTCTACTTTAGAGTACCTGACGACGTTGGTTGCCAAACGAAGATTTTCGCAATACGTTGGGCGCCAAGTTGAGAGTTTTCAACAGCGTTGAGCGCCAATCTTAAAGTGTACAACGGTAACGGGCGCCAATCCAAGAGTGTCCAACGGCGTCGGAGTGTCTACTTTGGAGTACCTGACGACGTTGGTTGCCAAACTAAGATTTTCGCACTGCATTGGGCGCCGAGTTAAGAGTTTTCAACGGCGTTGAGCGCCAATCTAAAAGTGTCCAAAGGTGACGGTTGCCCAATCCAAGAGTGCCCCACGGCGTCGGAGTGTCTACCTTAGAGTGTTTGACGATGTTGGTTGTCAAACGAAGATTTTAGCACGGCGTTGGGCGCCAAGTTAAGAGATTTCAACAGCGTTGCGCCAATCTATAAGTGTACAACGGCTACGGTCGCCAATCCAACAGTGTTCAACGGCATCGGAGTGTCTACTTTAGAGTGCTTGACGATGTCGGTTGCCAATTGAAAATTTTCGCACGGCGTTGGGCGCCAAGTTAAGAGTTTTAAGCAGCGTTGAGCGCCAATCTAAAAGTGTACAACGGCTACGGTCGCCAATCCAACAGTGTTCAACGGCATCGGAGTGTCTACTTTAGAGTGCTTGACGATGTCGGTTGCCAAACGAAGATTTTCGCACGGCGTTGGGCGCCAAGTTAAGAGTTTTCAGCAGCGTTGACCGCCAATTTAAAAGAGTCCAACGGCTACAGTCGCCAATCCAACAGTGTTCAACGGCATCGGAGTGTCAACTTTAGAGAGCTTGACGATGTCGGTTGCCAAACGAAGATTTTCTCACGGCGTTGGGCGCCAAGTTAAGAGTTTTCAACAGCGTTGCGCCAATCTATAAGTGTACAACGGCTACGGTCGCCAATCCAACAGTGTTCAACGGCATCGGAGTGTCTACTTTAGAGTGCTTGACGATGTCGGTTGCCAATTGAAGATTTTCGCACGGCGTTGGGCGCCAAGTTAAGAGTTTTCAGCAGCGTTGACCGCCAATCTAAAAGTGTACAACGGCTACGGTCGCCAATCCAACAGTGTTCAACGGCATCGGAGTGTCTACTTTAGAGTGCTTGACAATGTCGGTTGCCAAACGAAGATTTTCGCACGGCGTTGGGCGCCAAGTTAAGAGTTTTCAGCAGCGTTGACCGCCAATCGAAAAGAGTCCAATGGCAACGAGCGCCAATCCAAGAGTGACCAACGGCTTCGGAGTGTCAATCTTAGAGCATATTTGACGATGTTGGTATCCAAACGAAGATTTTTGCACGGGGTTGGGCGCCAAGTTAAGAGTTTTCAACGGCGTTGAGCTCAAATCTAAAAGTGTCCAACGGTGACGGTTGCCCAATCCAAGAGTGCCCCACGGCGTCGGAGTGTCTATCTTAGAGTGTTTGACGATGTTGGTTGTCAAACGAAGATTTTAGCACGGCGTTGGGCGCCAAGTTAAGAGTTTTCAACGGCGTTGAGCTCAAATCTAAAAGTGTCCAACGGTGACGGTTGCCCAATCCAAGAGTGCCCCACGGCGTCGGAGTGTCTATCTTAGAGTATTTGACGATGTTGGTTGTCAAACGAAGATTTTAGCACGGCGTTGGGTGCCAAGTTAAGAGTTTTCAACAGCGTTGAGCCCTAATCTAAAAGCGTAAATCGGTTACGAGCGCCAATCCAAGAGTGTCCAACGGCGTCGGAGTGTCTACTTTGGAGTACCTGACGACGTTGGTTGCCAAACTAAGATTTTCGCACTGCATTGGGCGCCGAGTTAAGAGTTTTCAACGGCGTTGAGCGCCAATCTAAAAGTGTCCAAAGGTGACGGTTGCCCAATCCAAGAGTGCCCCACGGCGTCGGAGTGTCTACCTTAGAGTATTTGACGATGTTGGTTGTCAAACGAAGATTTTAGCACGGCGTTGGGCGCCAAGTTAAGAGATTTCAACAGCGTTGAGCGCCAATCTAAAAGTGTACAACGGCTACGGTCGCCAATCCAACAGTGTTCAACGGCGTCGGTGTGTCTACTTTAGAGTACCTGACGACGTTGGTTGCCAAACGAAGATTTTCGCACGGCGTTGGGCGCCAAGTTAAGAGTTTTCAACGGCGTTGAGCACCAATCTAAAAGTGTCCAACGGTGACGGTTGCCCAATCCAAGAGTGCCCCACGGCATCAGAGTGTCTACTTTAGAGTGCTTGACGATGTTGCTTGCCAAACGAAGATTTTCACTCGGCGTTGGGCGCCAAGTTAAGAGTTTTCAACGGCGTTGAGCGCCAATCTAAAAGTGTACAACGGCTACGGTCGCCAATCCAACAGTATTCAACGGCGTCGGTGTGTCTACTTTAGAGTACCTGACGACGTTGGTTGCCAAACGAAGATTTTCGCACGGCGTTGGGCGCCAAGTTAAGAGTTTTCAACGGCGTTGAGCGCCAATCTAAAAGTGTCCAACGGTGACGGTTGCCCAATCCAAGAGTGCCCCACGGCATCGGAGTGTCTACTTTAGAGTGCTTGACAATGTTGGTTGCCAAACGAAGATTTTCACTCGGCGTTGGGCGCCAAGTTAAGAGTTTTCAACGGCGTTGAGCGCCAATCTAAAAGTGTACAATGGTAACGGGCGCCAATCCAAGAGTGTGCAACGGCGTCGTAGTGTCTACTTTGGAGTAATTGACGACGTTGGTTGCCAAACGAAGATTTTCGCACGGCGTTGGGCGCCAAGTTAAGAGTTTTCAACGGCGTTGAGCGCCAATCTAAAAGCGTCCATCGGTTACGAGCGCCAATCCAAGAGTGTCCAACGGCGTCAGAGTGTCTACTTTAGAGTACCTGACGACGTTGGTTGCCAAACGAAGATTTTCGCACGACGTTGGGCGCCAAGTTAAGAGTTTTCAACGGCGTTGAGCGCCAATCTAAAAGTGTCCAACGGTGATGGTTGCCCAATCCAAGAGTGCCCCACGGCATTGGAGTGTCTACTTTAGATTGCTTGACGATGTTGGTTGCCAAACGAAGATTTTCACTCGGCGTTGGGCGCCAAGTTAAGAGGTTTCAACGGCGTTGAGCGCCAATCTAAAAGTGTACAACGGCTACGGTCGCCAATCCAACAGTATTCAACGGCGTCGGTGTGTCTACTTTAGAGAACCTGACGACGTTGGTTGCCAAACGAAGATTTTCGCACGGCGTTGGGCGCCAAGTTAAGAGTTTTCAACGTCGTTGAGCGACAATCTAAAAGTGTCCAACGGTGACGGTTGCCCAACCCAAGAGTGCCCCACGGCATCGGAGTGTCTATCTTAGAGTGTTTGACGGTGTTGGTTGTCAAACGAAGATTTTAGCACGGCGTTGGGCGCCAAGTTTAGAGTTTTCAGCAGCGTTGAGCGCCAATCTAAAAGTGTCCAACGGTAACGGGCGCCAATCCAACAATATTCAACGGCGTCGGTGTGTTTACTTTAGAGTACCTGACGACGTTGGTTGCCAAACGAAGATTTTCGCACGGCATTGGGTGCCGAGTTAAGAGTTTTCAACGGCGTTGAGCGCCAATCTAAAAGTGTCCAACGGTGACGGTTGCCCAATCCAAGAGTGCCCCACGGCGTCGGAGTGTCTATCTTAGAGTGTTTGACGATGTTGGTTGTCAAACGAAGATTTTAGCACGGCGTTGGGCGCCAAGTTAAGAGTTTTCAACGGCGTTGAGCTCAAATCTAAAAGTGTCCAACGGTGACGGTTGCCCAATCCAAGAGTGCCCCACGGCGTCGGAGTGTCTATCTTAGAGTATTTGACGATGTTGGTTGTCAAACGAAGATTTTAGCACGGCGTTGGGTGCCAAGTTAAGAGTTTTCAACAGCGTTGAGCCCTAATCTAAAAGCGTAAATCGGTTACGAGTGCCAATCCAAGAGTGTCCAACGGCGTCGGAGTGTCTACTTTGGAGTACCTGACGACGTTGGTTGCCAAACTAAGATTTTCGCACTGCATTGGGCGCCGAGTTAAGAGTTTTCAACGGCGTTGAGCGCCAATCTAAAAGTGTCCAAAGGTGACGGTTGCCCAATCCAAGAGTGCCCCACGGCGTCGGAGTGTCTACCTTAGAGTATTTGACGATGTTGGTTGTCAAACGAAGATTTTAGCACGGCGTTGGGCGCCAAGTTAAGAGATTTCAACAGCGTTGAGCGCCAATCTAAAAGTGTACAACGGCTACGGTCGCCAATCCAACAGTGTTCAACGGCGTCGGTGTGTCTACTTTAGAGTACCTGACGACGTTGGTTGCCAAACGAAGATTTTCGCACGGCGTTGGGCGCCAAGTTAAGAGTTTTCAACGGCGTTGAGCACCAATCTAAAAGTGTCCAACGGTGACGGTTGCCCAATCCAAGAGTGCCCCACGGCATCAGAGTGTCTACTTTAGAGTGCTTGACGATGTTGCTTGCCAAACGAAGATTTTCACTCGGCGTTGGGCGCCAAGTTAAGAGTTTTCAACGGCGTTGAGCGCCAATCTAAAAGTGTACAACGGCTACGGTCGCCAATCCAACAGTATTCAACGGCGTCGGTGTGTCTACTTTAGAGTACCTGACGACGTTGGTTGCCAAACGAAGATTTTCGCACGGCGTTGGGCGCCAAGTTAAGAGTTTTCAACGGCGTTGAGCGCCAATCTAAAAGTGTCCAACGGTGACGGTTGCCCAATCCAAGAGTGCCCCACGGCATCGGAGTGTCTACTTTAGAGTGCTTGACAATGTTGGTTGCCAAACGAAGATTTTCACTCGGCGTTGGGCGCCAAGTTAAGAGTTTTCAACGGCGTTGAGCGCCAATCTAAAAGTGTACAATGGTAACGGGCGCCAATCCAAGAGTGTGCAACGGCGTCGTAGTGTCTACTTTGGAGTAATTGACGACGTTGGTTGCCAAACGAAGATTTTCGCACGGCGTTGGGCGCCAAGTTAAGAGTTTTCAACGGCGTTGAGCGCCAATCTAAAAGCGTCCATCGGTTACGAGCGCCAATCCAAGAGTGTCCAACGGCGTCAGAGTGTCTACTTTAGAGTACCTGACGACGTTGGTTGCCAAACGAAGATTTTCGCACGACGTTGGGCGCCAAGTTAAGAGTTTTCAACGGCGTTGAGCGCCAATCTAAAAGTGTCCAACGGTGATGGTTGCCCAATCCAAGAGTGCCCCACGGCATTGGAGTGTCTACTTTAGATTGCTTGACGATGTTGGTTGCCAAACGAAGATTTTCACTCGGCGTTGGGCGCCAAGTTAAGAGGTTTCAACGGCGTTGAGCGCCAATCTAAAAGTGTACAACGGCTACGGTCGCCAATCCAACAGTATTCAACGGCGTCGGTGTGTCTACTTTAGAGAACCTGACGACGTTGGTTGCCAAACGAAGATTTTCGCACGGCGTTGGGCGCCAAGTTAAGAGTTTTCAACGTCGTTGAGCGACAATCTAAAAGTGTCCAACGGTGACGGTTGCCCAACCCAAGAGTGCCCCACGGCATCGGAGTGTCTATCTTAGAGTGTTTGACGGTGTTGGTTGTCAAACGAAGATTTTAGCACGGCGTTGGGCGCCAAGTTTAGAGTTTTCAGCAGCGTTGAGCGCCAATCTAAAAGTGTCCAACGGTAACGGGCGCCAATCCAACAATATTCAACGGCGTCGGTGTGTTTACTTTAGAGTACCTGACGACGTTGGTTGCCAAACGAAGATTTTCGCACGGCATTGGGTGCCGAGTTAAGAGTTTTCAACGGCGTTGAGCGCCAATCTAAAAGTGTCCAACGGTGACGGTTGCCCAACCCAAGAGTGCCCCACGGCATCGGAGTGTCTATCTTAGAGTGTTTGACGGTGTTGGTTGTCAAACGAAGATTTTAGCACGGCGTTGGGCGCCAAGTTAAGAGTTTTCAGCAGCGTTGAGCGCCAATCTAAAAGTGTCCAACGGTAACGGGCGCCAATCCAACAATATTCAACGGCGTCGGTGTGTCTACTTTAGAGTACCTGACGACGTTGGTTGCCAAACGAAGATTTTCGCACGGCATTGGGTGCCGAGTTAAGAGTTTTCAACGGCGTTGAGCGCCAATCTAAAAGTGTCCAAAGGTGACGGTTGCCCAATCCAAGAGTGCCCCACGGCGTCGGAGTGTCTATCTTAGAGTGTTTGACGGTGTTGGTTGTCAAACGAAGATTTTAGCACGGCATTGGGCGCCAAGTTAAGAGTTTTCAGCAGCGTTGAGCGCCAATCTAAAAGTGTACAACGGCTACGGTCGCCAATCCAACAGTACTCAACGGCGTCGGTGTGTCTACTTTAGAGTACCTGACGACGTTGGTTGCCAAACGAAGATTTTCGCACGGCGTTGGGCGCCAAGTTAAGAGTTTTCAACGGCGTTGAGCGCCAATTTAAAAGTGTCCAACGGTGACGGTTGCCCAATCCAAGAGTGCCCCACGGCATCGGAGTTTCTATCTAAGAGTGTTTGACGGTGTTGGTTGTCAAACGAAGATTTTAGCACGGCGTTGGGCGCCAAGTTAAGAGTTTTCAGCAGCGTTGAGCGCCAATCTAAAAGTGTCCAACGGTAACGGGCGCCAATCCAACAATATTCAACGGCGTCGGTGTGTCTACTTTAGAGTACCTGACGACGTTGGTTGCCAAACGAAGATTTTCTCACGGCGTTGGGCGCCAAGTTAAGAGTTTTCAACGGCGTTGAGCGCCAATCTAAAAGTGTACAACGGCTACGGTCGCCAATCCAACAGTATTCAACGGCGTCGTTGTGTCTACTTTAGAGTACCTGACGACGTTGGTTGCCAAACGAAGATTTTCGCACGGCGTTGGGCGCCAAGTTAAGAGTTTTCAACGGCGTTGAGCGCCAATCTAAAAGTGTCCAACGGTGACGGTTGCCCAATCCAAGAGTGCCGCATGGCATCGGAGTGTCTATCTTAGAGTGTTTGACGGTGTTGGTTGTCAAACGAATATTTTAGCACGGCGTTGGGCGCCAAGTTAAGAGTTTTCAGCAGCGTTTAGCGCCAATCTAAAAGTGTCCAACGGTAACGGGCGCCAATCCAACAATATTCAACGGCGTCGGTGTGTCTACTTTAGAGTACCTGACGACGTTGGTTGCCAAACGAAGATTTTCGTACGGCGTTGGGCGCCAAGTTAAGAGTTTCCAACAGCGTTGAGCGCCAATCTAAAAGTGTACAACGGCTACGGTCGCCAATCCAACAGTATTCAACGGCGTCGGTGTGTCTACTTTAGAGTGCTTGACGATGTCGGTTGCCAATTGAAGATTTTCGCACGGCGTTGGGCGCCAAGTTAAGAGTTTTCAGCAGCGTTGACCGCCAATCTAAAAGTGTACAACGGCTACGGTCGCCAATCCAACAGTGTTCAACGGCATCGGAGTGTCTACTTTAGAGTGCTTGACAATGTCGGTTGCCAAACGAAGATTTTCGCACGGCGTTGGGCGCCAAGTTAAGAGTTTTCAGCAGCGTTGACCGCCAATCGAAAAGAGTCCAATGGCAACGAGCGCCAATCCAAGAGTGACCAACGGCTTCGGAGTGTCAATCTTAGAGCATATTTGACGATGTTGGTATCCAAACGAAGATTTTTGCACGGGGTTGGGCGCCAAGTTAAGAGTTTTCAACGGCGTTGAGCTCAAATCTAAAAGTGTCCAACGGTGACGGTTGCCCAATCCAAGAGTGCCCCACGGCGTCGGAGTGTCTATCTTAGAGTGTTTGACGATGTTGGTTGTCAAACGAAGATTTTAGCACGGCGTTGGGCGCCAAGTTAAGAGTTTTCAACGGCGTTGAGCTCAAATCTAAAAGTGTCCAACGGTGACGGTTGCCCAATCCAAGAGTGCCCCACGGCGTCGGAGTGTCTATCTTAGAGTATTTGACGATGTTGGTTGTCAAACGAAGATTTTAGCACGGCGTTGGGTGCCAAGTTAAGAGTTTTCAACAGCGTTGAGCCCCAATCTAAAAGCGTAAATCGGTTACGAGCGCCAATCCAAGAGTGTCCAACGGCGTCGGAGTGTCTACTTTGGAGTACCTGACGACGTTGGTTGCCAAACTAAGATTTTCGCACTGCATTGGGCGCCGAGTTAAGAGTTTTCAACGGCGTTGAGCGCCAATCTAAAAGTGTCCAAAGGTGACGGTTGCCCAATCCAAGAGTGCCCCACGGCGTCGGAGTGTCTACCTTAGAGTATTTGACGATGTTGGTTGTCAAACGAAGATTTTAGCACGGCGTTGGGCGCCAAGTTAAGAGATTTCAACAGCGTTGAGCGCCAATCTAAAAGTGTACAACGGCTACGGTCGCCAATCCAACAGTGTTCAACGGCGTCGGTGTGTCTACTTTAGAGTACCTGACGACGTTGGTTGCCAAACGAAGATTTTCGCACGGCGTTGGGCGCCAAGTTAAGAGTTTTCAACGGCGTTGAGCACCAATCTAAAAGTGTCCAACGGTGACGGTTGCCCAATCCAAGAGTGCCCCACGGCATCAGAGTGTCTACTTTAGAGTGCTTGACGATGTTGCTTGCCAAACGAAGATTTTCACTCGGCGTTGGGCGCCAAGTTAAGAGTTTTCAACGGCGTTGAGCGCCAATCTAAAAGTGTACAACGGCTACGGTCGCCAATCCAACAGTATTCAACGGCGTCGGTGTGTCTACTTTAGAGTACCTGACGACGTTGGTTGCCAAACGAAGATTTTCGCACGGCGTTGGGCGCCAAGTTAAGAGTTTTCAACATCGTTGAGCGCCAATCTAAAAGTGTCCAACGGTGACGGTTGCCCAATCCAAGAGTGCCCCACGGCATCGGAGTGTCTATTTATTTATTTCCACAGACAATACAAGCTTACAGTGAAATAGCACCAAAGCGCTTATAATGTTATACTAATTAATATTTAACTAATACCATGCAATTCAATTGTCAAATACAAATATTAAAATAACAAACAATTAGAATAGTTAATATTAGAATTACAAATAATTACAGTAATCAATTTGAAAATAATAAGCTATTCATTACAATATATAATCAAGCAATAAAAACATTCAAATAATATTCCCAATGAACATTAATCAATAATAATCTAAAACAATCATTAAGTAATCTAAATAATCAAAAGTCAACTAATTAGAAGAGTCAATATTAAAATAACTAATAAATTGCAATACTAATATTAATTGTACCAGAGAAAAAACACCTTACGAAGGTGCATTAAAAAATGATAATCTTAATCTTAATTTTAATAATCCGTTTGCGCTGGAATTACGTTTAGTGCCGAGAATTATAATTTAATTTTAAATACTTTGAAAGCTAGGTATGAGGATAAAAGATCGGTAGCTAACGCCTATTTAGATCAGATGTTTGATTTGAAATCTATTACGGCATGTAACGATCAAAACTTAGAGAAATTTCTAGATACTTTCGCGTCAGCTGTTCGCGCCGTAAAGAACCTAAAGGTCGATGACCTCTGCGACTTCGTATTTTTGTATATGGGTTTAAGGAAATTAGATCCCGAAACCATTCGTTTGTTTGAGTCGGATCATCGCGGCAATAGGATTCCTAAGTTCGAAGACTTAGAAAGTTTTGTTCGCGAGCATATAAAGGTATTGCAACGCTCTTCATCGAAACATGAAGGCGCGAAGACAGTTGTTGATTCTGCACGCAAAGTAGATGCGTCATCGAAGTCACTGAGGTCAACTCATACTTATGTTAGTACCGCACCAGCACGTGTACAGTCACCTGTTTGCTCTTTGTGTAGCACTC
This sequence comes from Eilema griseolum, assembly GCA_963662185.1. NCBI lineage: Eukaryota > Metazoa > Arthropoda > Insecta > Lepidoptera > Erebidae > Eilema > Eilema griseolum. The sequence goes on along the minus strand of OY759251.1, from coordinate 20,583,110 downwards.
ATCATTCGCAACTGTACAGGTGTCCTGGTTTTCTAAAATTGTCGCCTAGTGATCGTTATAAATTTGTTCGCGCTAATAATTTTTGTTTTAATTGTCTCGGTACTAAACACCGCGTTGTTTTATGTAATAGTAGAAATAGTTGTCGCAAATGTCAAGCGAGACACCACACTTTGCTTCATTTTGGGAATAGTGGTGCCGCATCCAATGTGAGCACGGTTGGCTCGTCGAGCGGTGACACACGGCAGCCTGCGCCGCAGCCGCAGCCCGCGCTCGCGCGCGCTCCGGCCCGCCCGGTGACCGCCGCGGATGACGTCACCTTGTGTTCGTTCTCCGCTAGTGCTGCACTCACTACTGTGTGTCTTGCGACCGCTCGCGTTGTTATTGTTGATGCATTAGGTAAGCCGCGCATTGTTCGAGCGCTGTTAGATGGCGCTTCGCAAAGTAATTTTATTACTCAAGATTGTTGTCGGCGTCTTGGTTTCAATGTTGATAAGCGTTCAACCCGCTCAGTGGTGAAGGGTTTTGGAAGCTTACAGTCAGCTGTTCGTGGCACCGTTAAAACAAGGTTTAGATCTCGTTTTAATAATAATATTTGGTTTGACATGGATTCGCTCGTTATAGATAGAATAGCTGAACAGTTGCCTACCGTCCCGGTTGACACGTCTTTATTAACGAAATTTAAAGATTTGCCTTTAGCAGATGAGACTTACGCTGTTCCTGGAGTCGTCGATATATTGATCGGCGCTTCGATTCTCCCGCACCTCCAGCTATCACGTAAGGTTCAAGGGGGACCGACGTACCCCGCTCCGCACGCCCTGGAAACAGTTCTGGGTTTTGTTATAATTGGTTCCGCACCCGCTTCTATAGATAGCTTTAGTCACTCGACTGCTTCGTTCTGTTGCACCGTCGAGCCGCCACTGGAGTCTACCATCCGCAAGTTTTCGCTCGGTGGCTCCCGTGTATCCGCTGAAAAACGCTTTCTTTGTTTGGAACGAAAGATGCAGGCGTCCCCAAAGTCGAAGCGGGCCTATGATGAGGTTGTTAACGAATATTTAGATAAAGGTTACATCTCACCTGCGCCTGCGGACACTGGCGGGACCCAGCCTTCGTACATTATCCCGCACCGCGGAGTTATTAGAGAAGATAAGCTTACTACTAAAACTCCGCGTAGTTTTGGATGGCAGTGCTAAGACTAGCACTTCCGTGTCGCTTAATGACATTTTGTATTGTGGTCGGAATCTTTAAGGTAATTTATTTGACATAATTGTAAATTTTCGCATTAATATTAGTAGAATTTTAGCTTTTAGGACTCAACAGTCGCTTTGTGTTGGGCCCACTCTTCGCCCCATCGTTGGGACACATTCGTCGCTAATAGAGTGGCAAAATTCAATCTGAATTGGCGCCACATAATCTCTTTCACGTTGCTGGCACCGACAACCCAGCCGATTGTCTCTCTCGTGGATTGCTTCCTTCGCAAATTTTGGATCACCCGTTGTGGTTTGGTGGACCGTCCTGGATTCATGCCGCGTTAGATGGGTGGCCAGTTAGTCAATTCAATCCCACTACGGTTTCCGAACCACCCGAGGAGAAGAAGCACTCGCTTGTTGTATCGGTCCCACGTGAAGAGACCCTTATTTTGTTGTTGGCTAATCGCGTCTCGTCTTGGTCGAGACTGTTGCGTTGTGTTGTTTGTTCGCCTCTGCCCGCTGCCTAGCCAGCAGTAGGCACGAGCTCCAATCTAGGTTTATATTTTAGTTGTTATTTCCCAAACCTAGATTTAGATTAGACTTTAGATTTGTTTCGCATTTGTCGTTTCGAAGGTAACCCTTCAAGCCGGGGGGAATGGTTGCGCCGAAGTGGAAACTGTATTTTTGACACGGAAACCCACTCCTTTTATACCCGTCTCCTCTCCCGCACTAATCATAGATATGGCTTCCGTCCGCCATTTGTGAAATATAGACACTCAGTCTCGCTTTGAACTAGCCAGCGTAAAGGCGATCGCGCGCGCGCGTCTCTCAGAAATGAATAATATTTGTTGTATTTTAACCGCTTCATAGACCTTTACCGATCGGATGGTGCCTCTCGTGTGTTCCTCAAGGGATCTAGTGACGCTGACGGCAGCTCCTGAGCAAGGAAGAGAAGATCCGTGTACCGGCTGCGATGAAAAACACGTGGGTCGTGAAGGTTAGTGCATCCTCTCCTAATTTCTCGGGCTGCATTCACTGCCTGGATCGAATCCGCGGCAGCCCGGCCACCTGTCTTGTTTTGTGTGTAAAGTGTCAATGGAACAGTTATCTGCTTCTCCGCAATACAGTCCACTCGCGCACGTTGGCCCACGCGCCACCATTTTTGGTTTCGAAGGTAACCCTTCAAGCCGGGGGGAATGGTTGCGCCGAGGTAGAAGCTGTATTTCTTGACGTGGAAACACACTCTTTCTATACCCGTCTCCTCTCCCGCACTAAAAACCATAGAATAGGACTAGATAGCTTCCGTCCGCCATTTGTGATATAGACTCAGTGCCGCTTTGAACTAGCCAGCGTAAAGGCGATCGCGCGCGCGCGTCTCTCAGAAATGAATAATATTTGTTGTATTTTAACCGCTTCATAGACCTTTACCGATCGGATGGTGCCTCTCGTGTGTTCCTCAAGGGATCTAGTGACGCTGACGGCAGCTCCTGAGCAAGGAAGAGAAGATCCGTGTACCGGCTGCGATGAAAAACACGTGGGTCGTGAAGGTTAGTGCATCCTCTCCTAATTTCTCGGGCTGCATTCACTGCCTGGATCGAATCCGCGGCAGCCCGGCCACCTGTCTTGTTTTGTGTGTAAAGTGTCAATAGAACAGTTATCTGCTTCCCCGCAATACAGTCCATTCGCGCACGTTGGCCCATGCGCCACCATTTTTTGGTGTTTGGCGTCGGTGTGTCTACTTTAGAGAACCTGACGACGTTGGTTGCCAAACGAAGATTTTCGCACGGCGTTGGGCGCCAAGTTAAGAGTTTTCAACGGCGTTGAGCGCCAATCTAAAAGTGTCCAACGGTGACGGTTGCCCAACCCAAGAGTGCCCCACGGCATCGGAGTGTCTATCTTAGAGTGTTTGACGGTGTTGGTTGTCAAACGAAGATTTTAGCACGGCGTTGGGCGCCAAGTTAAGAGTTTTCAGCAGCGTTGAGCGCCAATCTAAAAGTGTCCAACGGTAACGGGCGCCAATCCAACAATATTCAACGGCGTCGGTGTGTCTACTTTAGAGTACCTGACGACGTTGGTTGCCAAACGAAGATTTTCTCACGGCGTTGGGCGCCAAGTTAAGAGTTTTCAACGGCGTTGAGCGCCAATCTAAAAGTGTACAACGGCTACGGTCGCCAATCCAACAGTATTCAACGGCGTCGTTGTGTCTACTTTAGAGTACCTGACGACGTTGGTTGCCAAACGAAGATTTTCGCACGGCGTTGGGCGCCAAGTTAAGAGTTTTCAACGGCGTTGAGCGCCAATCTAAAAGTGTCCAACTGTGACGGTTGCCCAATCCAAGAGTGCCGCATGGCATCGGAGTGTCTATCTTAGAGTGTTTGACGGTGTTGGTTGTCAAACGAATATTTTAGCACGGCGTTGGGCGCCAAGTTAAGAGTTTTCAGCAGCGTTTAGCGCCAATCTAAAAGTGTCCAACGGTAACGGGCGCCAATCCAACAATATTCAACGGCGTCGGTGTGTCTACTTTAGAGTACCTGACGACGTTGGTTGCCAAACGAAGATTTTCGTACGGCGTTGGGCGCCAAGTTAAGAGTTTACAACAGCGTTGAGCGCCAATCTAAAAGTGTACAACGGCTACGGTCGCCAATCCAACAGTATTCAACGGCGTCGGTGTGTCTACTTTAGAGTACCTGACGACGTTGGTTGCCAAACGAAGATTTTCGCACGGCGTTGGGCGCCAAGTTAAGAGTTTTCAACGGCGTTGAGCGCCAATCTAAAAGTGTCCAAAGGTGACGGTTGCCCAATCCAAGAGTGCCCCACGGCGTCGGAGTGTCTATCTTAGAGTGTTTGACGATGTTGGTTGTCAAACGAAGATTTTAGCACGGCGTTGGGCGCCAAGTTAAGAGATTTCAACAGCGTTGCGCCAATCTATAAGTGTACAACGGCTACGGTCGCCAATCCAACAGTGTTCAACGGCATCGGAGTGTCTACTTTAGAGTGCTTGACGATGTCGGTTGCCAATTGAAAATTTTCGCACGGCGTTGGGCGCCAAGTTAAGAGTTTTAAGCAGCGTTGACCGCCAATCTAAAAGTGTGCGGTGCACGGTGCCAATTGAAAATTTTCGCACGACGTTGGGCGCCAAGTTAAGAGTTTTCAGCAGCATTGACCGCCAATCTAAAAGTGTACAACGGCTACGGTCGCCAATCCAAGAGTGCCCCACGGCGTCGGAGTGTCTATCTAAGAGTGTTTGACGGTGTTGGTTGTCAAAAGAAGATTTTAGCACGGCGTTGGGCGCCAAGTTAAGAGTTTTCAGCAGCGTTGAGCGCCAATCTAAAAGTGTACAACGGCTACGGTCGCCAATCCAACAGTATTCAACGGCGTCGGTGTGTCTACTTTAGAGTACCTGACGACGTTGGTTGCCAAACGAAGATTTTCGCACGGCGTTGGGCGCCAAGTTAAGAGTTTTCAGAAGCGTTTAGCGCCAATCTAAAAGTGTCCAACGGTAACGGGCGCCAATCCAACAATATTCAACGGCGTCGGTGTGTCTACTTTAGAGTACCTGACGACATTGGTTGCCAAACGAAGATTTTCGCACGGCGTTGGGCGCCAAGTTAAGAGTTTACAACAGCGTTGAGCGCCAATCTAAAAGTGTACAACTGCTACGGTCGCCAATCCAACAGTATTCAACGGCGTCGGTGTGTCTACTTTAGAGTACCTGACGACGTTGGTTGCCAAACGAAGATTTTCGCACGGCGTTGGGCGCCAAGTTAAGTAAGTAAAGTAAGTAAGTAAGTAAATCATTTATTGCTCGAAACACGGTATGTTACAATGGTGTTACAAAAACAAATAAGGTCCGACATGCTTCGCAGTTTCTCTGCATGCAAAATCCATTGAAAATGTTACATATTCGATTGATGATGATGTAGGCAATTCAATTGTAATAAGATTAAAATTAAAAATAGAATACATATAAAATGTCCAAAAATGTCAATATTTAGTGTCAAGAATACGTGCAAGTATAATTTATTTATTTTTTATATAAAAGAATACACAATACCTACCTACTAATAATTACACATACAATAATACATTAAAAGTCAATACAATAAGTCCCACATAATACATTAAAATGACATACATTAAAATCATCATTTATCCTCAAGAAACTCCTTGACACTATAATAACACTTCTCAATCAGCCAGGTAGTTAGTGCTTTCTTAAATTTGTTGAAGGTTAGCTCTCTAATGGGTCTGGGTATGTGGTTATAAATTTTGGCTGTCATATAATGTTAATTATTTTGATGGAGAGAAGTTTTACAGCTAGGCAGCAGAAGTTTCGTGGTATCCCTAGATTTGTACAACCTATCTTCACTGGCCTTTTTAAACAACTCCGGATGCTTCCTTACAAATATGCCAATTTCCAAAACGTATAGTGACGTCAACGTCAGCAGCCTAAGACTTTTAAAGGCTGGTCTACACGAGTCTAGTGGCCCAATGTTCGCCATAGCTCGAATACATTTTTTTTGACATATAAAGACCTTTGAGATATGATTTGAGTTACCCCATAACAATAAACCGTATCGTAAAGTTGATTGTATATAGCCGTGGTAAGCAGTCATTGCAGTTTTTAAATTCACTGTTTTGCGTAGTCGTCTTAAAGCAAAAACGAACCGATTTATTTTGGAACATAAGCCATCTATATGCAAGTGCCAATTACAGTGTTTGTCTAATGTAATACCTAAAAATTTAGTATCAACTGCTGTCTCTATATCTGTACCCTGATAGGTGATCTTTAGTGGTTTGTTATTTGATTTGTAATTCTCAAATTGTAAAATTTTTGTTTTAGCTATGTTAGCGGTCAGATTGTTCTTATTTAGCCAATTCATTACGTCGCTTATTGCAGTATTTACATCAGAAATGTGCTGTGGTTCACCCCTGACGTCGGACACTACAACTGATAAATCGTCTGCGAATAAAGTACAGTGATTTTTTATAACTTTAGGTATATCATTAATATAGAGAAGAAAGAGTAGAGGACCCAGAACACTTCCCTGGGGCACGCCGGATGTATTTGGCGCAAACTGTGATCTATGTTTTCAACAGCGTTGAGCGCCAATCTAAAAGCGTCCAACGAAAACGGGCGCCAATCCAAGAGTGTCCAACGGCGTCGGAGTGTCTACTTTAGAGTACCTGACGACATTGGTTGCCAAACGAAGATTTTCGCACGGCGTTGGGCGTCAAGTTAAGAGTTTTCAACGGCGTTGAGCGCCAATCTAAAAGTGTCCAACGGTGACGGTTGCCCAATCCAAGAGTGCCCCACGGCATCGGAGTGTCTATCTTAGAGTGTTTGACGTTGTTGGTTGTCAATCGAAGATTTTAGCACGGCGTTGGGCGCCAAGTTAAGAGTTTTCAGCAGCGTTGAGTGCCAATCTAAAAGTGTCCAACGGTGACGGTTGCCCAATCCAAGAGTGCCCCACGGCATCGGAGTGTCTATCTAAGAGTGTTTGACGGTGTTGGTTGTCAAACGAAGATTTCAGCACGGCGTTGGGCGCCAAGTTAAGAGTTTTCAGCAGCGTTGAGCGCCAATCTAAAAGTGTCCAACGGTAACGGGCGAAAATCCAAGAGTGTCCAACGGCGTCGGAGTGTCTACTTTAGAGTACCTGACGACATTGGTTGCCAAACGAAGATTTTCGCACGGCGTTGGGCGCCAAGTTAAGAGTTTTCAACGGCGTTGAGCGCCAATCTAAAAGTGTCCAACGGTGACGGTTGCCCAATCCAAGAGTGCCCCACGGCGTCGGAGTGTCTATTTTAGAGTACTTGACGACGTTGGTTGCCAAACGAAGATTTTCGCACGGCGTTGGGCGCCAAGTTAAGAGATTTCAACAGCGTTGCGCCAATCTATAAGTGTACAACGGCTACGGTCGCCAATCCAACAGTGTTCAACGGCATCGGAGTGTCTACTTTAGAGTGCTTGACGATGTCGCTTGCCAATTGAAGATTTTCGTACGGCGTTGGGCTCCAAGCTAAGAGTTTTCAGCAGCGTTGAGCGCCAATCTAAAAGTGTCCAACGGTAACGGGCGCCAATCCAACAATATTCAACGGCGTCGGTGTGTCTTCTTTAGAGTACCTAACGACGTTGGTTGCCAAACGAAGATTTTCGCACGGCGTTGGGCGCCAAGTTAAGAGTTTTCAACAGCGTTGAGCGCCAATCTAAAAGCGTCCAACGGTAACGGGCGCCAATCCAAGAGTGCCCCACGGCATCGGAGTGTCTATCTAAGAGTGTTTGACGGTGTTGGTTGTCAAACGAAGATTTCAGCACGGCGTTGGGCGCCAAGTTAAGAGTTTTCAGCAGCGTTGAGCGCCAATCTAAAAGTGTCCAACGGTAACGGGTGAAAATCCAAGAGTGTCCAACGGCGTCGGAGTGTCTACTTTAGAGTACCTGACGACATTGGTTGCCAAACGAAGATTTTCGCACGGCGTTGGGCGCCAAGTTAAGAGTTTTCAACGGCGGTGAGCGCCAATCTAAAAGTGTACAACGGCTACGGTCGCCAATCCAACAGTATTCAACGACGTCGGTGTGTCTACTTTAGAGTACCTGACGACGTTGGTTGCCAAACGAAGATTTTCGCACGGCGTTGGGCGCCAAGTTAAGAGTTTTCAACGGCGTTGAGCGCCAATCTAAAAGTGTCCAACGGTGACGATTGCCCAATCCAAGAGTGCCCCACGGCATCGGAGTGTCTATCTTAGAGTGTTTGACGGTGTTGGTTGTCAAACGAAGATTTTCGCACGGCGTTGGGCGCCAAGTTAAGAGTTTTCAGCAGCATTGAGCGCCAATCTAAAAGTGCCCAACGGTAACAGGCGCCAATCCAACAATATTCAACGGCGTCGGTGTGTCTACTTTAGAGTACCTGACGACGTTGGTTGCCAAACGAAGATTTTCGCACGGCGTTGGGCGCCAAGTTAAGAGTTTTCAACGGCGTTGAGCGCCAATCTAAAAGTGTCCAAAGGTGACGGTTGCCCAATCCAAGAGTGCCCCACGGCGTCGGAGTGTCTATCTTAGAGTGTTTGACGATGTTGGTTGTCAAACGAAGATTTTAGCACGGCGTTGGGCGCCAAGTTAAGAGTTTTCAGCAGCGTTGAGCGCCAATCTAAAAGTGTCCAAAGGTGACGGTTGCCCAATCCAAGAGTGCCCCACGGCATCGGAGTGTCTATCTTAGAGTGTTTGACGGTGTTGGTTGTCAAACGAAGATTTTCGCACGGCGTTGGGCGCCAAGTTAAGAGTTTTCAACGGCGTTGAGCGCCAATCTAAAAGTGTCCAACGGTGACGGTTGCCCAATCCAAGAGTGCCCCACGGCGTCGGAGTGTCTATTTTAGAGTACTTGACGACGTTGGTTGCCAAACGAAGATTTTCGCACGGCGTTGGGCGCCAAGTTAAGAGATTTCAACAGCGTTGCGCCAATCTATAAGTGTACAACGGCTACGGTCGCCAATCCAACAGTGTTCAACGGCATCGGAGTGTCTACTTTAGAGTGCTTGACGATGTCGCTTGCCAATTGAAGATTTTCGTACGGCGTTGGGCGCCAAGCTAAGAGTTTTCAGCAGCGTTGACCGCCAATCTAAAAGTGTACAACGGCTACGGTCGCCAATCCAAGAGTGCCCCACGGCGTCGGAGTGTCTATCTTAGAGTGTTTGACGATGTTGGTTGTCAAACGAAGATTTTAGCACGGCGTTGGGCGCCAAGTTAAGAGTTTTCAACGGCGTTGAGCTCTAATCTAAAAGTGTCCAACGGTGACGGTTGCCCAATCCAAGAGTGCCCCACGGCGTCGGAGTGTCTATCTTAGAGTGTCTGACGATGTTGGTTGTCAAACGAAGATTTTAGCACGGCGTTGGGTGCCAAGTAAAGAGTTTTCAACAGCGTTGAGCGCCAATCTAAAAGCGTCCATCGGTTACGAGCGCCAATCCAAGAGTGTCCAACGGCGTCGGAGTGTCTACTTTAGAGTACCTGACGACGTTGGTTGCCAAACGAAGATTTTCGCACGACGTTGGGCGCCAAGTTAAGAGTTTTCAACGGCGTTGAGCGCCAATCTAAAAGTGTCCAACGGTGACGGTTGCCCAATCCAAGAGTGCCCCACGGCATCGGAGTGTCTACTTTAGAGTGCTTGACGATGTTGGTTGCCAAACGAAGATTTTCACTCGGCGTTGGGCGCCAAGTTGAGAGTTTTCAATAGCGTTGAGCGCCAATCTAAAAGTATACAACGGTAACGGGCGCCAATCCAAGAGTGTCCAACGGCGTCGGAGTGTCTACTTTGGAGTACCTGACGAGGTTGGTTGCCAAACGAAGATTTTCGCACGGCATTGGGCGCCGAGTTAAGAGTTTTCAACGGCGTTGAGCGCCAATCTAAAAGTGTCCAAAGGTGACGGTTGCCCAATCCAAGAGTGCCCCACGGCGTCGGAGTTTCTATCTAAGAGTGTTTGACGGTGTTGGTTGTCAAACGAAGATTTTAGCACGGCGTTGGGCGCCGAGTTAAGAGTTTTCAGCAGCATTGAGCGCCAATCTAAAAGTGTCCAACGGTAACGGGCGCCAATCCAACAATATTCAACGGCGTCGGTGTGTCTACTTTAGAGTACCTGACGACGTTGGTTGCCAAACGAAGATTTTCTCACGGCGTTGGGCGCCAAGTTAAGAGTTTTCAACGGCGTTGAGCGCCAATCTAAAAGTGTACAACGGCTACGGTCGCCAATCCAACAGTATTCAACGGCGTCGTTGTGTCTACTTTAGAGTACCTGACGACGTTGGTTGCCAAACGAAGATTTTCGCACGGCGTTGGGCGCCAAGTTAAGAGTTTTCAACGGCGTTGAGCGCCAATCTAAAAGTGTCCAACGGCTACGGTCGCCAATCCAACAGTATTCAACAGCGTCGGTGTGTCTACTTTAGAGTACCTGACGACGTTGGTTGCCAAACGAAGATTTTCGCACGGCGTTGGGCGCCAAGTTAAGAGTTTTCAACGGCGTTGAGCGCCAATCTAAAAGTGTCCAACGGCTACGGTCGCCAATCCAACAGTATTCAACGGCGTCGGTGTGTCTACTTTAGAGTACCTGACGACGTTGGTTGCCAAACGAAGATTTTCGCACGGCGTTGGGCGCCAAGTTAAGAGTTTTCAACGGCGTTGAGCGCCAATCTAAAAGTGTCCAACGGTGACGGTTGCCCAATCCAAGAGTGCCGCATGGCATCGGAGTGTCTATCTTAGAGTGTTTGACGGTGTTGGTTGTCAAACGAATATTTTAGCACGGCGTTGGGCGCCAAGTTAAGAGTTTTCAGCAGCGTTTAGCGCCAATCTAAAAGTGTCCAACGGTAACGGGCGCCAATCCAACAATATTCAACGGCGTCGGTGTGTCTACTTTAGAGTACCTGACGACGTTGGTTGCCAAACGAAGATTTTCGTACGGCGTTGGGCGCCAAGTTAAGAGTTTACAACAGCGTTGAGCGCCAATCTAAAAGTGTACAACGGCTACGGTCGCCAATCCAACAGTATTCAACGGCGTCGGTGTTTCTACTTTAGAGTACCTGACGACGTTGGTTGCCAAACGAAGATTTTCGCACGGCGTTGGGCGCCAAGTTAAGAGTTTTCAACGGCGTTGAGCGCCAATTTAAAAGTGTCCAACGGTGACGGTTGCCCAATCCAAGAGTGCCCCACGGCATCGGAGTGTCTATCTAAGAGTGTTTGACGGTGTTGGTTGTCAAACGAAGATCTTAGCACGGCGTTGGGCGCCAAGTTAAGAGTTTTCAGCAGCGTTGAGCGCCAATCTAAAAGTGTCCAACGGTAACGGGCGCCAATCCAAGAGTGTCCAACGGCGTCGGAGTGTCTACTTTAGAGTACCTGACGACATTGGTTGCCAAACGAAGATTTTAGCACGGCGTTGGGCGCCAAGTTAAGAGTTTTCAACGGAGTTGAGCGCCAATCTAAAAGAGTCCAATGGCAACGGGCGCCAATCCAAAAGTGACCAACGGCGTCGGAGTGTCAATCTTAGAGCACATTTGACGATGTTGGTACCCAAACGAAGATTTTAGCACGGCGTTGGGCGCCAAGTTAAGAGTTTTCAACGGAGTTGAGCGCCAATCTAAAAGAGTCCAATGGCAAAGGGCGCCAATTCAAAAGTGACCAACAGCGTCGGAGTGTCAATCTTAGAGCATATTTGACGATGTCGGTTGCCAAACGAAGATTTTAGCACGGCGTTGGGCGCCAAGTTAAGAGTTCTCAACAGCGATGACCGCCAATCTAAAAGTGTCCAACAGTGACGGTTGCCCAATCCAAGAGTGCCCCACAGCGTCGGAGTGTATATCTTAGAGTGTTTGACGATGTTGGTTGTCAAACGAAGATTTTAGCACGTCGTTGGGCGCCAAGTTAAGAGTTTTCAACGGCGTTGAGCGCCAATCTAAAAGTGTCCAACGGTGAAGGTTGCCCAATCCAAGAGTGCCCCACGGCGTCGGAGTGTCTATCTTAGAGTGTTTGACGATGTTGGTTGTCAAACGAAGATTTTAGCACGGCGTTGGGCGCTAAGTTAAAGAGTTTTCAACGGAGTTGAGCGCCAATCTAAAAGAGTCCAATGGCAACGGGCGCCAATCCAAAAATGACCAACAGCGTCGGAGTGTCAATCTTAGAGCATATTTGACGATGTTGGTACCCAAACGAAGATTTTTGCACGGCGTTGGGCAGCAAGTTAAGAGTTTTCAACGGCGTTGAGCGCCAATCTAAAAGTGTCCAACGGTGACGGATGCCCAATCCAAGAGTGCCCCACGGCTTCGGAGTGTCTATCTTAGAGTGTTTGACGATGTTGGTTGTCAAACGAAGATTTTAGCACGTCGTTGGGCGCCAAGTTAAGAATTTTCAACAGCGTTGACCGCCAATCTAAAAGAGTCCAATGGCAACGGGCGCCAATCCAAAAGTGACCAACAGCGTCGGAGTGTCAATCTTAGAGCATATTTGACGATGTCGGTTGCCAAACGAAGATTTTAGCACGGCGTTGGGCGCCAAGTTAAGAGTTCTCAACAGCGTTGACCGCCAATCTAAAAGTGTCCAACAGTGACGGTTGCCCAATCCAAGAGTGCCCCACAGCGTCGGAGTGTCTATCTTAGAGTGTTTGACGATGTTGGTTGTCAAACGAATATTTTAGCACGTCGTTGGGCGCCAAGTTAAGAGTTTTCAACGGCGTTGAAGGTGCGGTCGGGTTGGTGCGGGCACGGCATTCCTACCTCATATACCTAATTATTTGTATCGTACTGTTTATGTTTTTACTTGTTTGTTTTTTTTTTTTAATGTGCCGATTGTGGATTTCTTTTTTTTTTATTTCATGTTTTTTTTTTTATGTGTTGTGTAAGTGTGTATGTGTGTGTATAATAAACGGATCTTTCTTTTCTTTCTTTCTTTCCAATCTAAAAGTGTCCAACGGTGAAGGTTGCCCAATCCAAGAGTGCCCCACGGCGTCGGAGTGTCTATCTTAGAGTGTTTGACGATGTTGGTTGTCAAACGAAGATTTTAGCACGTCGTTGGGCGCCAAGTTAAGAGTTTTCAACGGCGTTGAGCGCCAATCTAAAAGTGTCCAACGGTGAAGGTTGCCCAATCCAAGAGTGCCCCACGGCGTCGGAGTGTCTATCTTAGAGTGTTTGACGATGTTGGTTGTCAAACGAAGATTTTAGCACGTCGTTGGGCGCCAAGTTAAGAGTTTTCAACGGCGTTGAGCGCCAATCTAAAAGTGTCCAACGGTAAAGGTTGCCCAATCCAAGAGTGCCCCACGGCGTCGGAGTGTCTATCTTAGAGTGTTTGACGATGTTGGTTGTCAAACGAAGATTTTAGCACGGCGTTGGGCGCCAAGTTAAAGAATTTTCAACGGAGTTGAGCGCCAATCTAAAAGAGTCCAATGGCAACGGGCGCCAATCCAAAAGTGACCAACGGCGTCGGAGTGTCAATCTAAGAGCATATTTGACGATGTCGGTTGCCAAACGAAGATTTTCGCACGGCGTTGGGTGCCAAGTTAAGAGTTTTCAACAGCGTTGAGCGCCAATCTGAAAGTGTCCAACAATGACGGTTGCCCCATCCAAGAGTGCCCCACGGCGTCGGAGTGTCTATCTTAGAGTGTTTGACGATGTTGGTTTTCAAACGAAGATTTTGGCACGTCGATGGGCGCCAAGTTAAGAGTTTTCAACGGCGTTGAGCGCCAATCTAAAAGTGTCCAACTGTGAAGGTTGCCTAATCCAAGAGTGCCCCACGGCGTCGGAGTGTCTATCTTAGAGTGTTTGACGATGTTGGTTGTCAAACGAAGATTTTAGCACGTCGTTGGGCGCCAAGTTAAGAGTTTTCAACGGCGTTGAGCGCCAATCTAAAAGTGTCCAACGGTGAAGGTTGCCCAATCCAAGAGTGCCCCACGGCGTCGGAGTGTCTATCTTAGAGTGTTTGACGATGTTGGTTGTCAAACGAAGATTTTAGCACGTCGTTGGGCGCCAAGTTAAGAGTTTTCAACGGAGTTGAGCGCCAATCTAAAAGAGTCCAATGGCAACGGGCGCCAATCCAAAAGTGACCAACGGCGTCGGAGTGTCAATCTTAGAGCACATTTGACGATGTTGGTACCCAAACGAAGATTTTAGCACGGCGTTGGGCGCCAAGTTAAGTGTTTTCAACGGGGTTGAGCGCCAATCTAAAAGAGTCCAATGGCAACGGGCGCCAATTCAAAAGTGACCAACAGTGTCGGAGTGTCAATCTTAGAGCATTTTTGACGATGTTGGTTGTCAAACGAAGATTTTCGCACGGCGTTGGGTGCCAAGTTAAGAGTTTTCAACAGCGTTGAGCGCCAATCTGAAAGTGTCCAACAATGACGGTTGCCCAATCCAAGAGTGCCCCACGGCGTCGGAGTGTCTATCTTAGAGTGTTTGACGATGTTGGTTTTCAAACGAAGATTTTGGCACGTCGATGGGCGCCAAGTTAAGAGTTTTCAACGGCGTTGAGCGCCAATCTAAAAGAGTCCAATGGCAACGGGCGCCAATCCAAAAGTGACCAACAGCGTCGGAGTGTCAATCTTAGAGCATATTTGACGATGTCGGTTGTCAAACGAAGATTTTAGCACGTCGATGGGCGCCAAGTTAAGAGTTTTCAACGGAGTTGAGCGCCAATCTAAAAGAGTCCAATGGCAACGGGCGCCAATTCAAAAGTGACCAACAGCGTCGGAGTGTCAATCTTAGAGCATATTTGATGATGTCGGTTGCCAAACGAAGATTTTAGCACGTCGTTGGGCGCCAAGTTAAGAATTTTCAACAGCGTTGAGCGCCAATCTAAAAGAGTCCAATGGCAACGGGCGCCAATCCAAAAGTGACCAACAGCGTCGGAGTGTCAATCTTAGAGCATTTTTGACGATGTCGGTTGCCAAACGAAGATTTTAGCACGGCGTTGGGCGCCAAGTTAAGAGTTCTCAACAGCATTGACCGCCAATCTAAAAGTGTTCAATGGCTACGGTCGCCATTCCAACAGTGTTCAACGGCATCGGAGTGTCTACTTTAGAGTGCTTGACGATGTTGGTTGCCAAACGAAGATTTTTGCACGGCGTTGGGCGCCAAGTTAAGAGTTTCCAACTGCGTTGAGCGCCAAACTTAAAGTGTCCAACGGCAATTGGTACCAATCCAAGAGTGTCCTACGGCGTCGGAGTATCTATTTAAGAGTACTTGACGACGTTGTTTGCCAAATGAAGATTTTGGCACGGCTTTATGCGCCAAGTTAAGAGTTTTTAACAGCGTTGAGCGCCAATCTGACAGTGTCCAACAGTGACGGTTGCCCAATCCAAGAGTGCCCCAGGGCGTCGGAGTGTCTATCTTAGAGTGTTTGACGATGTTGGTTGTCAAACGAAGATTTTAGCACGGCGTTGGGCGCCAAGTTAAAAAATTTTCAACGGAGTTGAGCGCCAATCTAAAAGAGTCCAATGGCAACGGGCGCCAATCCAAAAGTGACCAACGGCGTCGGAGTGTCAATCTTAGAGCATATTTGACGATGTCGGTTGCCAAACGAAGATTTTCGCACGGCGTTGGGTGCCAAGTTAAGAGTTTTCAACAGCGTTGAGCGCCAATCTGAAAGTGTCCAACAATGACGGTTGCCCAATCCAAGAGTGCCCCACGGCGTCGGAGTGTCTATCTTAGAGTGTTTGATGATGTTGGTTGTCAAACGAAGATTTTGGCACGTCGTTGGGCGCCAAGTTAAGAGTTTTCAACGGCGTTGAGCGCCAATCTAAAAGTGTCCAACTGTGAAGGTTGCCTAATCCAAGAGTGCCCCACGGCGTCGGAGTGTCTATCTTAGAGTGTTTGACGATGTTGGTTGTCAAACGAAGATTTTAGCACGTCGTTGGGCGCCAAGTTAAGAGTTTTCAACGGCGTTGAGCGCCAATCTAAAAGTGTCCAACGGTGAAGGTTGCCCAATCCAAGAGTGCCCCACGGCGTCGGAGTGTCTATCTTAGAGTGTTTGACGATGTTGGTTGTCAAACGAAGATTTTAGCACGTCGTTGGGCGCCAAGTTAAGAGTTTTCAACGGAGTTGAGCGCCAATCTAAAAGAGTCCAATGGCAACGGGCGCCAATCCAAAAGTGACCAACGGCGTCGGAGTGTCAATCTTAGAGCATATTTGACGATGTCGGTTGCCAAACGAAGATTTTCGCACGGCGTTGGGTGCCAAGTTAAGAGTTCTCAACAGCGTTGACCGCCAATCTAAAAGTGTCCAACAGTGACGGTTGCCCAATCCAAGAGTGCCCCACGGCGTCGGAGTGTCTATCTTAGAGTGTTTGACGATGTTGGTTGTCAAACGAAGATTTTAGCACGGCGTTGGGCGCCAAGTTAAAGAGTTTTCAACGGAGTTGAGCGCCAATCTAAAAGAGTCCAATGGCAACGGGCGCCAATCCAAAAGTGACCAACAGCGTCGGAGTGTCAATCTTAGAGCATATTTGACGATCTTGGTACCCAAACGAAGATTTTTGCACGGCGTTGGGCAGCAAGTTAAGAGTTTTCAACGGCGTTGAGCGCCAATCTAAAAGTGTCCAACGGTGACGGATGCCCAATCCAAGAGTGCCCCACGGCTTCGGAGTGTCTATCTTAGAGTGTTTGACGATGTTGGTTGTCAAACGAAGATTTTAGCACGTCGTTGGGCGCCAAGTTAAGAATTTTCAACAGCGTTGACCGCCAATCTAAAAGAGTCCAATGGCAACGGGCGCCAATCCAAAAGTGACCAACAGCGTCGGAGTGTCAATCTTAGAGCATATTTGACGATGTCGGTTGCCAAACGAAGATTTTAGCACGGCGTTGGGCGCCAAGTTAAGAGTTCTCAACAGCGTTGACCGCCAATCTAAAAGTGTCCAACAGTGACGGTTGCCCAATCCAAGAGTGCCCCACAGCGTCGGAGTGTCTATCTTAGAGTGTTTGACGATGTTGGTTGTCAAACGAATATTTTAGCACGTCGTTGGGCGCCAAGTTAAGAGTTTTCAACGGCGTTGAGCGCCAATCTAAAAGTGTCCAACGGTGAAGGTTGCCCAATCCAAGAGTGCCCCACGGCGTCGGAGTGTCTATCTTAGAGTGTTTGACGATGTTGGTTGTCAAACGAAGATTTTAGCACGTCGTTGGGCGCCAAGTTAAGAGTTTTCAACGTTGTTGAGCGCCAATCTAAAAGTGTCCAACGGTGAAGGTTGCCCAATCCAAGAGTGCCCCACGGCGTCGGAGTGTCTATCTTAGAGTGTTTGACGATGTTGGTTGTCAAACGAAGATTTTAGCACGTCGTTGGGCGCCAAGTTAAGAGTTTTCAACGGCGTTGAGCGCCAATCTAAAAGTGTCCAACGGTAAAGGTTGCCCAATCCAAGAGTGCCCCACGGCGTCGGAGTGTCTATCTTAGAGTGTTTGACGATGTTGGTTGTCAAACGAAGATTTTAGCACGGCGTTGGGCGCCAAGTTAAAGAATTTTTAACGGAGTTGAGCGCCAATCTAAAAGAGTCCAATGGCAACGGGCGCCAATCCAAAAGTGACCAACGGCGTCGGAGTGTCAATCTTAGAGCATATTTGACGATGTCAGTTGCCAAACGAAGATTTTCGCACGGCGTTGGGTGCCAAGTTAAGAGTTTTCAACAGCGTTGAGCGCCAATCTAAAAGAGTCCAATGGCAACGGGCGCCAATCCAAGAGTGCCCCACGGCGTCGGAGTGTCTATCTTAGAGTGTTTGACGATGTTGGTTGTCAAACGAAGATTTTAGCACGTCGTTGGGCGCCAAGTTAAGAGTTTTCAACGGCGTTGAGCGCCAATCTAAAAGTGTCCAACGGTGAAGGTTGCCCAATCCAAGAGTGCCCCACGGCGTCGGAGTGTCTATCTTAGAGTGTTTGACGATGTTGGTTGTCAAACGAAGATTTTAGCACGGCGTTGGGCGCCAAGTTAAAGAATTTTCAACGGAGTTGAGCGCCAATCTAAAAGAGTCCAATGGCAACGGGCGCCAATCCAAAAGTGACCAACGGCGTCGGAGTGTCAATCTAAGAGCATATTTGACGATGTCGGTTGCCAAACGAAGATTTTCGCACGGCGTTGGGTGCCAAGTTAAGAGTTTTCAACAGCGTTGAGCGCCAATCTGAAAGTGTCCAACAATGACGGTTGCCCCATCCAAGAGTGCCCCACGGCGTCGGAGTGTCTATCTTAGAGTGTTTGACGATGTTGGTTTTCAAACGAAGATTTTGGCACGTCGATGGGCGCCAAGTTAAGAGTTTTCAACGGCGTTGAGCGCCAATCTAAAAGTGTCCAACTGTGAAGGTTGCCTAATCCAAGAGTGCCCCACGGCGTCGGAGTGTCTATCTTAGAGTGTTTGACGATGTTGGTTGTCAAACGAAGATTTTAGCACGTCGTTGGGCGCCAAGTTAAGAGTTTTCAACGGCGTTGAGCGCCAATCTAAAAGTGTCCAACGGTGAAGGTTGCCCAATCCAAGAGTGCCCCACGGCGTCGGAGTGTCTATCTTAGAGTGTTTGACGATGTTGGTTGTCAAACGAAGATTTTAGCACGTCGTTGGGCGCCAAGTTAAGAGTTTTCAACGGAGTTGAGCGCCAATCTAAAAGAGTCCAATGGCAACGGGCGCCAATCCAAAAGTGACCAACGGCGTCGGAGTGTCAATCTTAGAGCACATTTGACGATGTTGGTACCCAAACGAAGATTTTAGCACGGCGTTGGGCGCCAAGTTAAGTGTTTTCAACGGGGTTGAGCGCCAATCTAAAAGAGTCCAATGGCAACGGGCGCCAATTCAAAAGTGACCAACAGCGTCGGAGTGTCAATCTTAGAGCATTTTTGACGATGTTGGTTGTCAAACGAAGATTTTCGCACGGCGTTGGGTGCCAAGTTAAGAGTTTTCAACAGCGTTGAGCGCCAATCTGAAAGTGTCCAACAATGACGGTTGCCCAATCCAAGAGTGCCCCACGGCGTCGGAGTGTCTATCTTAGAGTGTTTGACGATGTTGGTTTTCAAACGAAGATTTTGGCACGTCGATGGGCGCCAAGTTAAGAGTTTTCAACGGGGTTGAGCGCCAATCTAAAAGAGTCCAATGGCAACGGGCGCCAATTCAAAAGTGACCAACAGCGTCGGAGTGTCAATCTTAGAGCATATTTGATGATGTCGGTTGCCAAACGAAGATTTTAGCACGTCGTTGGGCGCCAAGTTAAGAATTTTCAACAGCGTTGAGCGCCAATCTAAAAGAGTCCAATGGCAACGGGCGCCAATCCAAAAGTGACCAACAGCGTCGGAGTGTCAATCTTAGAGCATTTTTGACGATGTCGGTTGCCAAACGAAGATTTTAGCACGGCGTTGGGCGCCAAGTTAAGAGTTCTCAACAGCATTGACCGCCAATCTAAAAGTGTTCAATGGCTACGGTCGCCATTCCAACAGTGTTCAACGGCATCGGAGTGTCTACTTTAGAGTGCTTGACGATGTCGGTTGCCAAACGAAGATTTTTGCACGGCGTTGGGCGCCAAGTTAAGAGTTTCCAACTGCGTTGAGCGCCAAACTTAAAGTGTCCAACGGCAATTGGTACCAATCCAAGAGTGTCCTACGGCGTCGGAGTATCTATTTAAGAGTACTTGACGACGTTGTTTGCCAAATGAAGATTTTGGCACGGCTTTATGCGCCAAGTTAAGAGTTTTTAACAGCGTTGAGCGCCAATCTGACAGTGTCCAACAGTGACGGTTGCCCAATCCAAGAGTGCCCCACGGCGTCGGAATGTCTATCTTAGAGTGTTTGACAATGTTGGTTGTCAAACGAAGATTTTAGCACGTCGTTGGGCGCCAAGTTAAGAGTTTTCAACGGAGTTGAGCGCCAATCTAAAAGAGTCCAATGGCAACAGGCGCCAATTCAAAAGTGACCAACGGCGTCGGAGTGTCAATCTTAGAGCACATTTGACGATGTTGGTACCCAAACGAAGATTTTAGCACGGCGTTGGGCGCCAAGTTAAGAGTTTTCAACGGAGTTGAGCGCCAATCTAAAAGAGTCCAATGGCAACGGGCGCCAATTCAAAAGTGACCAACAGCGTCGGAGTGTCAATCTTAGAGCATATTTGACGATGTCGGTTGCCAAACGAAGATTTTAGCACGGCGTTGGGCGCCAAGTTAAGAGTTCTCAACAGCGTTGACCGCCAATCTAAAAGTGTCCAACAGTGACGGTTGCCCAATCCAAGAGTGCCCCACAGCGTCGGAGTGTCTATCTTAGAATGTTTGACGATGTTGGTTGTCAAACGAAGATTTTAGCACGTCGTTGGGCGCCAAGTTAAGAGTTTTCAACAGCGTTGAGCGCCAATCTAAAAGTGTCCAACGGTGAAGGTTGCCCAATCCAAGAGTGCCCCAGGGCGTCGGAGTGTCTATCTTAGAGTGTTTGACGATGTTGGTTGTCAAACGAAGATTTTAGCACGGCGTTGGGCGCCAAGTTAAAGAATTTTCAACGGAGTTGAGCGCCAATCTAAAAGAGTCCAATGGCAACGGGCGCCAATCCAAAAGTGACCAACGGCGTCGGAGTGTCAATCTTAGAGCATATTTGACGATGTCGGTTGCCAAACGAAGATTTTCGCACGGCGTTGGGTGCCAAGTTAAGAGTTTTCAACAGCGTTGAGCGCCAATCTGAAAGTGTCCAACAATGACGGTTGCCCAATCCAAGAGTGCCCCACGGCGTCGGAGTGTCTATCTTAGAGTGTTTGATGATGTTGGTTGTCAAACGAAGATTTTGGCACGTCGTTGGGCGCCAAGTTAAGAGTTTTCAACGGCGTTGAGCGCCAATCTAAAAGTGTCCAACTGTGAAGGTTGCCTAATCCAAGAGTGCCCCACGGCGTCGGAGTGTCTATCTTAGAGTGTTTGACGATGTTGGTTGTCAAACGAAGATTTTAGCACGTCGTTGGGCGCCAAGTTAAGAGTTTTCAACGGCGTTGAGCGCCAATCTAAAAGTGTCCAACGGTGAAGGTTGCCCAATCCAAGAGTGCCCCACGGCGTCGGAGTGTCTATCTTAGAGTGTTTGACGATGTTGGTTGTCAAACGAAGATTTTAGCACGTCGTTGGGCGCCAAGTTAAGAGTTTTCAACGGAGTTGAGCGCCAATCTAAAAGAGTCCAATGGCAACGGGCGCCAATCCAAAAGTGACCAACGGCGTCGGAGTGTCAATCTTAGAGCATATTTGACGATGTCGGTTGCCAAACGAAGATTTTCGCACGGCGTTGGGTGCCAAGTTAAGAGTTCTCAACAGCGTTGACCGCCAATCTAAAAGTGTCCAACAGTGACGGTTGCCCAATCCAAGAGTGCCCCACGGCGTCGGAGTGTCTATCTTAGAGTGTTTGACGATGTTGGTTGTCAAACGAAGATTTTAGCACGGCGTTGGGCGCCAAGTTAAAGAGTTTTCAACGGCGTTGAGCGCCAATCTAAAAGAGTCCAATGGCAACGGGCGCCAATCCAAAAGAGACCAACAGCGTCGGAGTGTCAATCTTAGAGCATATTTGACGATCTTGGTACCCAAACGAAGATTTTTGCACGGCGTTGGGCAGCAAGTTAAGAGTTTTCAACGGCGTTGAGCGCCAATCTAAAAGTGTCCAACGGTGACGGATGCCCAATCCAAGAGTGCCCCACGGCTTCGGAGTGTCTATCTTAGAGTGTTTGACGATGTTGGTTGTCAAACGAAGATTTTAGCACGTCGTTGGGCGCCAAGTTAAGAATTTTCAACAGCGTTGACCGCCAATCTAAAAGAGTCCAATGGCAACGGGCGCCAATCCAAAAGTGACCAACAGCGTCGGAGTGTCAATCTTAGAGCATATTTGACGATGTCGGTTGCCAAACGAAGATTTTAGCACGGCGTTGGGCGCCAAGTTAAGAGTTCTCAACAGCGTTGACCGCCAATCTAAAAGTGTCCAACAGTGACGGTTGCCCAATCCAAGAGTGCCCCACAGCGTCGGAGTGTCTATCTTAGAGTGTTTGACGATGTTGGTTGTCAAACGAATATTTTAGCACGTCGTTGGGCGCCAAGTTAAGAGTTTTCAACGGCGTTGAGCGCCAATCTAAAAGTGTCCAACGGTGAAGGTTGCCCAATCCAAGAGTGCCCCACGGCGTCGGAGTGTCTATCTTAGAGTGTTTGACGATGTTGGTTGTCAAACGAAGATTTTAGCACGTCGTTGGGCGCCAAGTTAAGAGTTTTCAACGGCGTTGAGCGCCAATCTAAAAGTGTCCAACGGTGAAGGTTGCCCAATCCAAGAGTGCCCCACGGCGTCGGAGTGTCTATCTTAGAGTGTTTGACGATGTTGGTTGTCAAACGAAGATTTTAGCACGGCGTTGGGCGCCAAGTTAAAGAATTTTTAACGGAGTTGAGCGCCAATCTAAAAGAGTCCAATGGCAACGGGCGCCAATCCAAAAGTGACCAACGGCGTCGGAGTGTCAATCTTAGAGCATATTTGACGATGTCGGTTGCCAAACGAAGATTTTCGCACGGCGTTGGGTGCCAAGTTAAGAGTTTTCAACAGCGTTGAGCGCCAATCTAAAAGAGTCCAATGGCAACGGGCGCCAATCCAAAAGTGACCAACGGCGTCGGAGTGTCTATCTTAGAGCATATTTGACGATGTCGGTTGCCAAACGAAGATTTTCGCACGGCGTTGGGTGCCAAGTTAAGAGTTTTCAACAGCGTTGAGCGCCAATCTGAAAGTGTCCAACAATGACGGTTGCCCAATCCAAGAGTGCCCCACGGCGTCGGAGTGTCTATCTTAGAGTGTTTGACGATGTTGGTTGTCAAACGAAGATTTTAGCACGTCGTTGGGCGCCAAGTTAAGAGTTTTCAACGGCGTTGAGCGCCAATCTAAAAGTGTCCAACGGTGAAGGTTGCCCAATCCAAGAGTGCCTCACGGCGTCGGAGTGTCTATCTTAGAGTGTTTGACGATGTTGGTTGTCAAACGAAGATTTTAGCACGGCGTTGGGCGCCAAGTTAAGAGTTCTCAACAGCGTTGACCGCCAATCTAAAAGTGTCCAACAGTGACGGTTGCCCAATCCAAGAGTGCCCCACAGCGTCGGAGTGTCTATCTTAGAGTGTTTGACGATGTTGGTTGTCAAACGAAGATTTTAGCACGTCGTTGGGCGCCAAGTTAAGAGTTTTCAACGGCGTTGAGCGCCAATCTAAAAGTGTCCAACGGTGAAGGTTGCCCAATCAAAGAGTGCCCCACGGCGTCGGAGTGTCTATCTTAGAGTGTTTGACGATGTTGGTTGTCAAACGAAGATTTTAGCACGGCGTTGGGCGCCAAGTTAAAGAGTTTTCAACAGCGTTGAGTGCCAATCTAAAAGAGTCTAATGGCAACGGGCGCCAATCCAAAAGTGACCAACGGCGTCGGAGTGTCAATCTTAGAGCACGTTTGACGATGTTGGTACCCAAACGAAGATTTTGGCACGGTGTTGGGCGCCAAGTTAAGAGTTTTCAATAGCGTTGAGCGCCAATCTAAAAGTGTCCAACGATGACGGTAGTGCAATCCAAGAGTGCCCCACGGCGTCGAAGTGTCTATCTTAGAGTGTTTGACGATGTTGGTTGTCAAACGAAGATTTTAGCACGTCGTTAGGCGCCAAGTTAAGAGTTTTCAACGGAGTTGAGCGCCAATCTAAAAGAGTCCAATGGCAACGGGCGCCAATCCAAAAGTGACCAACGGCGTCGGAGTGACAATCTTAGAGCACATTTGGCGATGTCGGTTGCCAAACGAAGATTTTCGCACGGCGTTGGGTGCCAAGTTAAGAGTTTTCAACAGCGTTGAGCGCCAATCTGAAAGTGTCCAACAGTGACGGTTGCCCAATCCAAGAGTGCCCCACGGCGTCGGAGTGTCTATCTAAGAGTGTTTGACGATGTTGGTTGTCAAACGAAGATTTTGGCACGTCGATGGGCGCCAAGTTAAGAGTTTTCAACGGCGTTGAGCGCCAATCTAAAAGTGTCCAACGGTGAAGGTTGCCTAATCCAAGAGTGCCCCACGGCGTCGGAGTGTCTATCTTAGAGTGTTTGACGATGTTGGTTGTCAAACGAAGATTTTAGCACGTCGTTGGGCGCCAAGTTAAGAGTTCTCAACAGCGTTGACCGCCAATCTAAAAGTGTCCAACAGTGACGGTTGCCCAATCCAAGAATGCCCCACAGCGTCGGAGTGTCTATCTTAGAATGTTTGACGATGTTGGTTGTCAAACGAAGATTTTAGCACGTCGTTGGGCGCCAAGTTAAGAGTTTTCAACGGCGTTGAGCGCCAATCTAAAAGTGTCCAACGGTGAAGGTTGCCCAATCCAAGAGTGCCCCAGGGCGTCGGAGTGTCTATCTTAGAGTGTTTGACGATGTTGGTTGTCAAACGAAGATTTTAGCACGGCGTTGGGCGCCAAGTTAAAGAATTTTCAACGGAGTTGAGCGCCAATCTAAAAGAGTCCAATGGCAACGGGCGCCAATCCAAAAGTGACCAACGGCGTCGGAGTGTCAATCTTAGAGCATATTTGACGATGTCGGTTGCCAAACGAAGATTTTCGAACGGCGTTGGGTGCCAAGTTAAGAGTTTTCAACAGCGTTGAGCGCCAATCTGAAAGTGTCCAACAATGACGGTTGCCCAATCCAAGAGTGCCCCACGGCGTCGGAGTGTCTATCTTAGAGTGTTTGACGATGTTGGTTTTCAAACGAAGATTTTGGCACGTCGATGGGCGCCAAGTTAAGAGTTTTCAACGGCGTTGAGCGCCAATCTAAAAGTGTCCAACTGTGAAGGTTGCCTAATCCAAGAGTGCCCCACGGCGTCGGAGTGTCTATCTTAGAGTGTTTGACGATGTTGGTTGTCAAACGAAGATTTTAGCACGTCGTTGGGCGCCAAGTTAAGAGTTTTCAACGGCGTTGAGCGCCAATCTAAAAGTGTCCAACGGTGAAGGTTGCCCAATCCAAGAGTGCCCCACGGCGTCGGAGTGTCTATCTTAGAGTGTTTGACGATGTTGGTTGTCAAACGAAGATTTTAGCACGTCGTTGGGCGCCAAGTTAAGAGTTTTCAACGGAGTTGAGCGCCAATCTAAAAGAGTCCAATGGCAACGGGCGCCAATCCAAAAGTGACCAACGGCGTCGGAGTGTCAATCTTAGAGCACATTTGACGATGTTGGTACCCAAACGAAGATTTTAGCACGGCGTTGGGCGCCAAGTTAAGAGTTTTCAACGGAGTTGAGCGCCAATCTAAAAGAGTCCAATGGCAACGGGCGTCAATTCAAAAGTGACCAACAGCGTCGGAGTGTCAATCTTAGAGCATATTTGACGATGTCGGTTGCCAAACGAAGATTTTAGCACGGCGTTGGGCGCCAAGTTAAGAGTTCTCAACAGCGTTGCCTGCCAATCTAAAAGTGTCCAACAGTGACGGTTGCCCAATCCAAGAGTGCCCCACAGCGTCGGAGTGTCTATCTTAGAGTGTTTGACGATGTTGGTTGTCAAACGAAGATTTTAGCACGTCGTTGGGCGCCAAGTTAAGAGTTTTCAACGGCGTTGAGCGCCAATCTAAAAGTGTCCAACGGTGAAGGTTGCCCAATCCAAGAGTGCCCCACGGCGTCGGAGTGTCTATCTTAGAGTGTTTGACGATGTTGGTTGTCAAACGAAGATTTTAGCACGTCGTTGGGCGCCAAGTTAAGAGTTTTCAACGGCGTTGAGCGCCAATCTAAAAGTGTCCAACGGTGAAGGTTGCCCAATCCAAGAGTGCCCCACGGCGTCGGAGTGTCTATCTTAGAGTGTTTGACGATGTTGGTTGTCAAACGAAGATTTTAGCACGGCGTTGGGCGCCAAGTTAAAGAGTTTTCAACAGCGTTGAGCGCCAATCTGAAAGTGTCCAACAGTGACGGTTGCCCAATCCAAGAGTGCCCCACGGCGTCGGAGTGTCTATCTTAGAGTGTTTGACGATGTTGGTACCCAAACGAAGATTTTGGCACGGTGTTGGGCGCCAAGTTAAGAGTTTTCAATAGCGTTGAGCGCCAATCTAAAAGTGTCCAACGATGACGGTTGTCCAATCCAAGAGTGCCCCACGGCGTCGAAGTGTCTATCTTAGAGTGTTTGACGATGTTGGTTGTCAAACGAAGATTTTAGCACGTCGTTAGGCGCCAAGTTAAGAGTTTTCAACGGAGTTGAGCGCCAATCTAAAAGAGTCCAATGGCAACGGGCGCCAATCCAAAAGTGACCAACGCCGTCGGAGTGTCAATCTTAGAGCATATTTGGCGATGTCGGTTGCCAAACGAAGATTTTCGCACGGCGTTGGGTGCCAAGTTAAGAGTTTTCAACAGCGTTGAGCGCCAATCTGAAAGTGTCCAACAGTGACGGTTGCCCAATCCAAGAGTGCCCCACGGCGTCGGAGTGTCTATCTTAGAGTGTTTGACGATGTTGGTTGTCAAACGAAGATTTTGGCACGTCGATGGGCGCCAAGTTAAGAGTTTTCAACGGCGTTGAGCGCCAATCTAAAAGTGTCCAACGGTGAAGGTTGCCTAATCCAAGAGTGCCCCACGGCGTCGGAGTGTCTATCTTAGAGTGTTTGACGATGTTGGTTGTCAAACGAAGATTTTAGCACGGCGTTGGGCGCCAAGTTAAAGAGTTTTCAACAGCGTTGAGTGCCAATCTAAAAGAGTCTAATGGCAACGGGCGCCAATCCAAAAGTGACCAACGGCGTCGGAGTGTCAATCTTAGAGCACGTTTGACGATGTTGGTACCCAAACGAAGATTTTGGCACGGTGTTGGGCGCCAAGTTAAGAGTTTTCAATAGCGTTGAGCGCCAATCTAAAAGTGTCCAACTGTGAAGGTTGCCTAATCCAAGAGTGCCCCACGGCGTCGGAGTGTCTATCTTAGAGTGTTTGACGATGTTGGTTGTCAAACGAAGATTTTAGCACGTCGTTGGGCGCCAAGTTAAGAGTTTTCAACGGCGTTGAGCGCCAATCTAAAAGTGTCCAACTGTGAAGGTTGCCTAATCCAAGAGTGCCCCACGGCGTCGGAGTGTCTATCTTAGAGTGTTTGACGATGTTGGTTGTCAAACGAAGATTTTAGCACGTCGTTGGGCGCCAAGTTAAGAGTTTTCAACGGAGTTGAGCGCCAATCTAAAAGAGTCCAATGGCAACGGGCGCCAATTCAAAAGTGACCAACAGCGTCGGAGTGTCAATCTTAGAGCATTTTTGACGATGTCGGTTGCCAAACGAAGATTTTAGCACGGCGTTGGGCGCCAAGTTAAGAGTTCTCAACGGAGTTGAGCGCCAATCTAAAAGAGTCCAATGGCAACGGGCGCCAATTCAAAAGTGACCAACAGCGTCGGAGTGTCAATCTTAGAGCATTTTTGACGATGTCGGTTGCCAAACGAAGATTTTAGCACGGCGTTGGGCGCCAAGTTAAGAGTTCTCAACAGCATTGACCGCCAATCTAAAAGTGTTCAATGGCTACGGTCGCCATTCCAACAGTGTTCAACGGCATCGGAGTGTCTACTTTAGAGTGCTTGACGATGTCGGTTGCCAAACGAAGATTTTTGCACGGCGTTGGGCGCCAAGTTAAGAGTTTCCAACTGCGTTGAGCGCCAAACTTAAAGTGTCCAACGGCAATTGGTACCAATCCAAGAGTGTCCTACGGCGTCGGAGTATCTATTTAAGAGTACTTGACGACGTTGTTTGCCAAATGAAGATTTTGGCACGGCTTTGGGCGCCAAGTTAAGAGTTTTTAACAGCGTTGAGCGCCAATCTGACAGTGTCCAACAGTGACGGTTGCCCAATCCAAGAGTGCCCCACGGCGTCGGAATGTCTATCTTAGAGTGTTTGACAATGTTGGTTGTCAAACGAAGATTTTAGCACGTCGTTGGGCGCCAAGTTAAGAGTTTTCAACGGAGTTGAGCGCCAATCTAAAAGAGTCCAATGGCAACGGGCGCCAATTCAAAAGTGACCAACAGCGTCGGAGTGTCAATCTTAGAGCATATTTGACGATGTCGGTTGCCAAACGAAGATTTTAGCACGGCGTTGGGCGCCAAGTTAAGAGTTCTCAACAGCGTTGACCGCCAATCTAAAAGTGTCCAACAGTGACGGTTGCCCAATCCAAGAGTGCCCCACAGCGTCGGAGTGTCTATCTTAGAATGTTTGACGATGTTGGTTGTCAAACGAAGATTTTAGCACGTCGTTGGGCGCCAAGTTAAGAGTTTTCAACGGAGTTGAGCGCCAATCTAAAAGAGTCCAATGGCAACGGGCGGCAATCCAAAAGTGACCAACGGCGTCGGAGTGTCAATCTTAGCCGTTATTGCGCGAATCTCGCACCTAATGTAAATATACTGCGCGCCGGCGTGGCGGCGTGTGACGTCATACGGCGCCGGCCGGGTCGAGTTCAGATAAACAAAAAAAATTTATCGCTTTGTAAGTGGCGAAGACGCTGAAGTGTGATTTTTTGTGACGGTTATGAGTCATTCTTTAAATTCTTATAAGAATATTGTTGATTCTTATTGTGTGATTTATTATATGTGACTGTAAACATTGAGGATCATTGAAAATGAAAACGAAGATTTTCGCACGTCGTTAGGCGCCAAGTTAAGAGTTTTCAACGGAGTTGAGCGCCAATCTAAAAGAGTCCAATGGCAAAGGGCGCCAATTCAAAAGTGACCAACGGCGTCGGAGTGTCAATCTTAGAGCATTTTTGACGATATCGGTTGCCAAACGAAGATTTTAGCACGGCGTTGGGCGCCAAGTTAAGAGTTCTCAACAGCATTGACCGCCAATCTAAAAGTGTTCAATGGCTACGGTCGCCATTCCAACAGTGTTCAACGGCATCGGAGTGTCTACTTTAGAGTGCTTGACGATGTCGGTTGCCAAACGAAGATTTTTGCACGGCGTTGGGCGCCAAGTTAAGAGTTTTCAACGGAGTTGAGCGCCAATCTAAAAGAGTCCAATGGCAACAGGCGCCAATTCAAAAGTGACCAACGGCGTCGGAGTGTCAATCTTAGAGCACATTTGACGATGTTGGTACCCAAACGAAGATTTTAGCACGGCGTTGGGCGCCAAGTTAAGAGTTTTCAACGGAGTTGAGCGCCAATCTAAAAGAGTCCAATGGCAACGGGCGCCAATTCAAAAGTGACCAACAGCGTCGGAGTGTCAATCTTAGAGCATATTTGACGATGTCGGTTGCCAAACGAAGATTTTAGCACGGCGTTGGGCGCCAAGTTAAGAGTTCTCAACAGCATTGACCGCCAATCTAAAAGTGTTCAATGGCTACGGTCGCCATTCCAACAGTGTTCAACGGCATCGGAGTGTCTACTTTAGAGTGCTTGACGATGTCGGTTGCCAAACGAAGATTTTTGCACGGCGTTGGGCGCCAAGTTAAGAGTTTCCAACTGCGTTGAGCGCCAAACTTAAAGTGTCCAACGGCAATTGGTACCAATCCAAGAGTGTCCTACGGCGTCGGAGTATCTATTTAAGAGTACTTGACGACGTTGTTTGCCAAATGAAGATTTTGGCACGGCTTTGGGCGCCAAGTTAAGAGTTTTTAACAGCGTTGAGCGCCAATCTGACAGTGTCCAACAGTGACGGTTGCCCAATCCAAGAGTGCCCCACGGCGTCGGAATGTCTATCTTAGAGTGTTTGACAATGTTGGTTGTCAAACGAAGATTTTAGCACGTCGTTGGGCGCCAAGTTAAGAGTTTTCAACGGAGTTGAGCGCCAATCTAAAAGAGTCCAATGGCAACGGGCGCCAATTCAAAAGTGACCAACAGCGTCGGAGTGTCAATCTTAGAGCATATTTGACGATGTCGGTTGCCAAACGAAGATTTTAGCACGGCGTTGGGCGCCAAGTTAAGAGTTCTCAACAGCGTTGACCGCCAATCTAAAAGTGTCCAACAGTGACGGTTGCCCAATCCAAGAGTGCCCCACAGCGTCGGAGTGTCTATCTTAGAATGTTTGACGATGTTGGTTGTCAAACGAAGATTTTAGCACGTCGTTGGGCGCCAAGTTAAGAGTTTTCAACGGAGTTGAGCGCCAATCTAAAAGAGTCCAATGGCAACGGGCGGCAATCCAAAAGTGACCAACGGCGTCGGAGTGTCAATCTTAGCCGTTATTGCGCGAATCTCGCACCTAATGTAAATATACTGCGCGCCGGCGTGGCGGCGTGTGACGTCATACGGCGCCGGCCGGGTCGAGTTCAGATAAACAAAAAAAATTTATCGCTTTGTAAGTGGCGAAGACGCTGAAGTGTGATTTTTTGTGACGGTTATGAGTCATTCTTTAAATTCTTATAAGAATATTGTTGATTCTTATTGTGTGATTTATTATATGTGACTGTAAACATTGAGGATCATTGAAAATGAAAACGAAGATTTTCGCACGTCGTTAGGCGCCAAGTTAAGAGTTTTCAACGGAGTTGAGCGCCAATCTAAAAGAGTCCAATGGCAAAGGGCGCCAATTCAAAAGTGACCAACGGCGTCGGAGTGTCAATCTTAGAGCATTTTTGACGATATCGGTTGCCAAACGAAGATTTTAGCACGGCGTTGGGCGCCAAGTTAAGAGTTCTCAACAGCGTTGAGCGCCAATCTAAAAGTGTCCAACGGTGAAGGTTGCCCAATCCAAGAGTGCCCCAGGGCGTCGGAGTGTCTATCTTAGAGTGTTTGACGATGTTGGTTGTCAAACGAAGATTTTAGCACGGCGTTGGGCGCCAAGTTAAGAGTTTTCAACGGAGTTGAGCGCCAATCTAAAAGAGTCCAATGGCAACGGGCGCCAATTCAAAAGTGACCAACGGCGTCGGAGTGTCAATCTTAGAGCATATTTGACGATGTCGGTTGCCAAACGAAGATTTTAGCACGGCGTTGGGCGCCAAGTTAAGAGTTCTCAACAGCGTTGCCTGCCAATCTAAAAGTGTCCAACAGTGACGGTTGCCCAATCCAAGAGTGCCCCACAGCGTCGGAGTGTCTATCTTAGAGTGTTTGACGATGTTGGTTGTCAAACGAAGATTTTAGCACGTCGTTGGGCGCCAAGTTAAGAGTTTTCAACGGCGTTGAGCGCCAATCTAAAAGTGTCCAACGGTGAAGGTTGCCCAATCCAAGAGTGCCCCACGGCGTCGGAGTGTCTATCTTAGAGTGTTTGACGATGTTGGTTGTCAAACGAAGATTTTAGCACGGCGTTGGGCGCCAAGTTAAGAGTTCTCAACAGCGTTGACCGCCAATCTAAAAGTGTCCAACAGTGACGGTTGCCCAATCCAAGAGTGCCCCACAGCGTCGGAGTGTCTATCTTAGAATGTTTGACGATGTTGGTTGTCAAACGAAGATTTTAGCACGTCGTTGGGCGCCAAGTTAAGAGTTTTCAACAGCGTTGAGCGCCAATCTAAAAGTGTCCAACGGTGAAGGTTGCCCAATCCAAGAGTGCCCCACGGCGTCGGAGTGTCTATCTTAGAGTGTTTGACGATGTTGGTTGTCAAACGAAGATTTTAGCACGTCGTTGGGCGCCAAGTTAAGAGTTTTCAACGGCGTTGAGCGCCAATCTAAAAGTGTCCAACTGTGAAGGTTGCCTAATCCAAGAGTGCCCCACGGCGTCGGAGTGTCTATCTTAGAGTGTTCGACGATGTTGGTTGTCAAACGAAGATTTTGGCACGTCGTTGGGCGCCAAGTTAAGAGTTTTCAACGGCGTTGAGCGCCAATCTAAAAGTGTCCAACTGTGAAGGTTGCCTAATCCAAGAGTGCCCCACGGCGTCGGAGTGTCTATCTTAGAGTGTTCGACGATGTTGGTTGTCAAACGAAGATTTTAGCACGTCGTTGGGCGCCAAGTTAAGAGTTTTCAACGGCGTTGAGCGCCAATCTAAAAGTGTCCAACGGTGAAGGTTGCCCAATCCAAGAGTGCCCCACGGCGTCGGAGTGTCTATCTTAGAGTGTTTGACGATGTTGGTTGTCAAACGAAGATTTTAGCACGTCGTTGGGCGCCAAGTTAAGAGTTTTCAACGGAGTTGAGCGCCAATCTAAAAGAGTCCAATGGCAACGGGCGCCAATCCAAAAGTGACCAACGGCGTCGGAGTGTCAATCTTAGAGCATATTTGACGATGTCGGTTGCCAAACGAAGATTTTCGCACGGCGTTGGGTGCCAAGTTAAGAGTTCTCAACAGCGTTGACCGCCAATCTAAAAGTGTCCAACAGTGACGGTTGCCCAATCCAAGAGTGCCCCACGGCGTCGGAGTGTCTATCTTAGAGTGTTTGACGATGTTGGTTGTCAAACGAAGATTTTAGCACGGCGTTGGGCGCCAAGTTAAAGAGTTTTCAACGGAGTTGAGCGCCAATCTAAAAGAGTCCAATGGCAACGGGCGCCAATCCAAAAGTGACCAACAGCGTCGGAGTGTCAATCTTAGAGCATATTTGACGATCTTGGTACCCAAACGAAGATTTTTGCACGGCGTTGGGCAGCAAGTTAAGAGTTTTCAACGGCGTTGAGCGCCAATCTAAAAGTGTCCAACGGTGACGGATGCCCAATCCAAGAGTGCCCCACGGCTTCGGAGTGTCTATCTTAGAGTGTTTGACGATGTTGGTTGTCAAACGAAGATTTTAGCACGTCGTTGGGCGCCAAGTTAAGAATTTTCAACAGCGTTGACCACCAATCTAAAAGAGTCCAATGGCAACGGGCGCCAATCCAAAAGTGACCAACAGCGTCGGAGTGTCAATCTTAGAGCATATTTGACGATGTCGGTTGCCAAACGAAGATTTTAGCACGGCGTTGGGCGCCAAGTTAAGAGTTCTCAACAGCGTTGACCGCCAATCTAAAAGTGTCCAACAGTGACGGTTGCCCAATCCAAGAGTGCCCCACAGCGTCGGAGTGTCTATCTTAGAGTGTTTGACGATGTTGGTTGTCAAACGAATATTTTAGCACGTCGTTGGGCGCCAAGTTAAGAGTTTTCAACGGCGTTGAGCGCCAATCTAAAAGTGTCCAACGGTGAAGGTTGCCCAATCCAAGAGTGCCCCACGGCGTCGGAGTGTCTATCTTAGAGTGTTTGACGATGTTGGTTGTCAAACGAAGATTTTAGCACGTCGTTGGGCGCCAAGTTAAGAGTTTTCAACGGCGTTGAGCGCCAATCTAAAAGTGTCCAACGGTGAAGGTTGCCCAATCCAAGAGTGCCCCACGGCGTCGGAGTGTCTATCTTAGAGTGTTTGACGATGTTGGTTGTCAAACGAAGATTTTAGCACGTCGTTGGGCGCCAAGTTAAGAGTTTTCAACGGCGTTGAGCGCCAATCTAAAAGTGTCCAACGGTAAAGGTTGCCCAATCCAAGAGTGCCCCACGGCGTCGGAGTGTCTATCTTAGAGTGTTTGACGATGTTGGTTGTCAAACGAAGATTTTAGCACGGCGTTGGGCGCCAAGTTAAAGAATTTTCAACGGAGTTGAGCGCCAATCTAAAAGAGTCCAATGGCAACGGGCGCCAATCCAAAAGTGACCAACGGCGTCGGATTGTCAATCTTAGAGCATATTTGACGATGTCGGTTGCCAAACGAAGATTTTCGCACGGCGTTGGGTGCCAAGTTAAGAGTTTTCAACAGCGTTGAGCGCCAATCTAAAAGAGTCCAATGGCAACGGGCGCCAATCCAAAAGTGACCAACGGCGTCGGAGTGTCTATCTTAGAGCATATTTGACGATGTCGGTTGCCAAACGAAGATTTTCGCACGGCGTTGGGTGCCAAGTTAAGAGTTTTCAACAGCGTTGAGCGCCAATCTGAAAGTGTCCAACAATGACGGTTGCCCAATCCAAGAGTGCCCCACGGCGTCGGAGTGTCTATCTTAAAGTGTTTGACGATGTTGGTTGTCAAACGAAGATTTTAGCACGTCGTTGGGCGCCAAGTTAAGAGTTTTCAACGGCGTTGAGCGCCAATCTAAAAGTGTCCAACGGTGAAGGTTGCCCAATCCAAGAGTGCCTCACGGCGTCGGAGTGTCTATCTTAGAGTGTTTGACGATGTTGGTTGTCAAACGAAGATTTTAGCACGGCGTTGGGCGCCAAGTTAAGAGTTCTCAACAGCGTTGACCGCCAATCTAAAAGTGTCCAACAGTGACGGTTGCCCAATCCAAGAGTGCCCCACAGCGTCGGAGTGTCTATCTTAGAGTGTTTGACGATGTTGGTTGTCAAACGAAGATTTTAGCACGTCGTTGGGCGCCAAGTTAAGAGTTTTCAACGGCGTTGAGCGCCAATCTAAAAGTGTCCAACGGTGACGGATGCCCAATCCAAGAGTGCCCCACGGCTTCGGAGTGTCTATCTTAGAGTGTTTGACGATGTTGGTTGTCAAACGAAGATTTTAGCACGTCGTTGGGCGCCAAGTTAAGAATTTTCAACAGCGTTGACCACCAATCTAAAAGAGTCCAATGGCAACGGGCGCCAATCCAAAAGTGACCAACAGCGTCGGAGTGTCAATCTTAGAGCATATTTGACGATGTCGGTTGCCAAACGAAGATTTTAGCACGGCGTTGGGCGCCAAGTTAAGAGTTCTCAACAGCGTTGACCGCCAATCTAAAAGTGTCCAACAGTGACGGTTGCCCAATCCAAGAGTGCCCCACAGCGTCGGAGTGTCTATCTTAGAGTGTTTGACGATGTTGGTTGTCAAACGAATATTTTAGCACGTCGTTGGGCGCCAAGTTAAGAGTTTTCAACGGCGTTGAGCGCCAATCTAAAAGTGTCCAACGGTGAAGGTTGCCCAATCCAAGAGTGCCCCACGGCGTCGGAGTGTCTATCTTAGAGTGTTTGACGATGTTGGTTGTCAAACGAAGATTTTAGCACGTCGTTGGGCGCCAAGTTAAGAGTTTTCAACGGCGTTGAGCGCCAATCTAAAAGTGTCCAACGGTGAAGGTTGCCCAATCCAAGAGTGCCCCACGGCGTCGGAGTGTCTATCTTAGAGTGTTTGACGATGTTGGTTGTCAAACGAAGATTTTAGCACGTCGTTGGGCGCCAAGTTAAGAGTTTTCAACGGCGTTGAGCGCCAATCTAAAAGTGTCCAACGGTAAAGGTTGCCCAATCCAAGAGTGCCCCACGGCGTCGGAGTGTCTATCTTAGAGTGTTTGACGATGTTGGTTGTCAAACGAAGATTTTAGCACGGCGTTGGGCGCCAAGTTAAAGAATTTTCAACGGAGTTGAGCGCCAATCTAAAAGAGTCCAATGGCAACGGGCGCCAATCCAAAAGTGACCAACGGCGTCGGATTGTCAATCTTAGAGCATATTTGACGATGTCGGTTGCCAAACGAAGATTTTCGCACGGCGTTGGGTGCCAAGTTAAGAGTTTTCAACAGCGTTGAGCGCCAATCTAAAAGAGTCCAATGGCAACGGGCGCCAATCCAAAAGTGACCAACGGCGTCGGAGTGTCTATCTTAGAGCATATTTGACGATGTCGGTTGCCAAACGAAGATTTTCGCACGGCGTTGGGTGCCAAGTTAAGAGTTTTCAACAGCGTTGAGCGCCAATCTGAAAGTGTCCAACAATGACGGTTGCCCAATCCAAGAGTGCCCCACGGCGTCGGAGTGTCTATCTTAAAGTGTTTGACGATGTTGGTTGTCAAACGAAGATTTTAGCACGTCGTTGGGCGCCAAGTTAAGAGTTTTCAACGGCGTTGAGCGCCAATCTAAAAGTGTCCAACGGTGAAGGTTGCCCAATCCAAGAGTGCCTCACGGCGTCAGAGTGTCTATCTTAGAGTGTTTGACGATGTTGGTTGTCAAACGAAGATTTTAGCACGGCGTTGGGCGCCAAGTTAAGAGTTCTCAACAGCGTTGACCGCCAATCTAAAAGTGTCCAACAGTGACGGTTGCCCAATCCAAGAGTGCCCCACAGCGTCGGAGTGTCTATCTTAGAGTGTTTGACGATGTTGGTTGTCAAACGAAGATTTTAGCACGTCGTTGGGCGCCAAGTTAAGAGTTTTCAACGGCGTTGAGCGCCAATCTAAAAGTGTCCAACAATGACGGTTGCCCAATCCAAGAGTGCCCCACGGCGTCGGAGTGTCTATCTTAGAGTGTTTGACGATGTTGGTTGTCAAACGAAGATTTTGGCACGTCGTTGGGCGCCAAGTTAAGAGTTTTCAACGGCGTTGAGCGCCAATCTAAAAGTGTCCAACTGTGAAGGTTGCCTAATCCAAGAGTGCCCCACGGCGTCGGAGTGTCTATCTTAGAGTGTTCGACGATGTTGGTTGTCAAACGAAGATTTTAGCACGTCGTTGGGCGCCAAGTTAAGAGTTTTCAACGGCGTTGAGCGCCAATCTAAAAGTGTCCAACGGTGAAGGTTGCCCAATCCAAGAGTGCCCCACGGCGTCGGAGTGTCTATCTTAGAGTGTTTGACGATGTTGGTTGTCAAACGAAGATTTTAGCACGTCGTTGGGCGCCAAGTTAAGAGTTTTCAACGGAGTTGAGCGCCAATCTAAAAGAGTCCAATGGCAACGGGCGCCAATCCAAAAGTGACCAACGGCGTCGGAGTGTCAATCTTAGAGCATATTTGACGATGTCGGTTGCCAAACGAAGATTTTCGCACGGCGTTGGGTGCCAAGTTAAGAGTTCTCAACAGCGTTGACCGCCAATCTAAAAGTGTCCAACAGTGACGGTTGCCCAATCCAAGAGTGCCCCACGGCGTCGGAGTGTCTATCTTAGAGTGTTTGACGATGTTGGTTGTCAAACGAAGATTTTAGCACGGCGTTGGGCGCCAAGTTAAAGAGTTTTCAACGGAGTTGAGCGCCAATCTAAAAGAGTCCAATGGCAACGGGCGCCAATCCAAAAGTGACCAACAGCGTCGGAGTGTCAATCTTAGAGCATATTTGACGATGTCGGTTGCCAAACGAAGATCTTAGCACGGCGTTGGGCGCCAAGTTAAGAGTTCTCAACAGCGTTGACCGCCAATCTAAAAGTGTCCAACAGTGACGGTTGCCCAATCCAAGAGTGCCCCACAGCGTCGGAGTGTCTATCTTAGAGTGTTTGACGATGTTGGTTGTCAAACGAATATTTTAGCACGTCGTTGGGCGCCAAGTTAAGAGTTTTCAACGGCGTTGAGCGCCAATCTAAAAGTGTCCAACGGTGAAGGTTGCCCAATCCAAGAGTGCCCCACGGCGTCGGAGTGTCTATCTTAGAGTGTTTGACGATGTTGGTTGTCAAACGAAGATTTTAGCACGTCGTTGGGCGCCAAGTTAAGAGTTTTCAACGGCGTTGAGCGCCAATCTAAAAGTGTCCAACGGTGAAGGTTGCCCAATCCAAGAGTGCCCCACGGCGTCGGAGTGTCTATCTTAGAGTGTTTGACGATGTTGGTTGTCAAACGAAGATTTTAGCACGTCGTTGGGCGCCAAGTTAAGAGTTTTCAACGGCGTTGAGCGCCAATCTAAAAGTGTCCAACGGTAAAGGTTGCCCAATCCAAGAGTGCCCCACGGCGTCGGAGTGTCTATCTTAGAGTGTTTGACGATGTTGGTTGTCAAACGAAGATTTTAGCACGGCGTTGGGCGCCAAGTTAAAGAATTTTCAACGGAGTTGAGCGCCAATCTAAAAGAGTCCAATGGCAACGGGCGCCAATCCAAAAGTGACCAACGGCGTCGGATTGTCAATCTTAGAGCATATTTGACGATGTCGGTTGCCAAACGAAGATTTTCGCACGGCGTTGGGTGCCAAGTTAAGAGTTTTCAACAGCGTTGAGCGCCAATCTAAAAGAGTCCAATGGCAACGGGCGCCAATCCAAAAGTGACCAACGGCGTCGGAGTGTCTATCTTAGAGCATATTTGACGATGTCGGTTGCCAAACGAAGATTTTCGCACGGCGTTGGGTGCCAAGTTAAGAGTTTTCAACAGCGTTGAGCGCCAATCTGAAAGTGTCCAACAATGACGGTTGCCCAATCCAAGAGTGCCCCACGGCGTCGGAGTGTCTATCTTAAAGTGTTTGACGATGTTGGTTGTCAAACGAAGATTTTAGCACGTCGTTGGGCGCCAAGTTAAGAGTTTTCAACGGCGTTGAGCGCCAATCTAAAAGTGTCCAACGGTGAAGGTTGCCCAATCCAAGAGTGCCTCACGGCGTCGGAGTGTCTATCTTAGAGTGTTTGACGATGTTGGTTGTCAAACGAAGATTTTAGCACGGCGTTGGGCGCCAAGTTAAGAGTTCTCAACAGCGTTGACCGCCAATCTAAAAGTGTCCAACAGTGACGGTTGCCCAATCCAAGAGTGCCCCACAGCGTCGGAGTGTCTATCTTAGAGTGTTTGACGATGTTGGTTGTCAAACGAAGATTTTAGCACGTCGTTGGGCGCCAAGTTAAGAGTTTTCAACGGCGTTGAGCGCCAATCTCAAAGTGTCCAACGGTGAAGGTTGCCCAATCCAAGAGTGCCCCACGGCGTCGGAGTGTCTATCTTAGAGTGTTTGACGATGTTGGTTGTCAAACGAAGATTTTAGCACGGCGTTGGGCGCCAAGTTAAAGAGTTTTCAACAGCGTTGAGTGCCAATCTAAAAGAGTCTAATGGCAACGGGCGCCAATCCAAAAGTGACCAACGGCGTCGGAGTGTCAATCTTAGAGCACGTTTGACGATGTTGGTACCCAAACGAAGATTTTGGCACGGTGTTGGGCGCAAAGTTAAGAGTTTTCAATAGCGTTGAGCGCCAATCTAAAAGTGTCCAACGATGACGGTTGTCCAATCCAAGAGTGCCCCACGGCGTCGAAGTGTCTATCTTAGAGTGTTTGACGATGTTGGTTGTCAAACGAAGATTTTAGCACGTCGTTAGGCGCCAAGTTAAGAGTTTTCAACGGAGTTGAGCGCCAATCTAAAAGAGTCCAATGGCAACGGGCGCCAATCCAAAAGTGACCAACGGCGTCGGAGTGACAATCTTAGAGCACATTTGGCGATGTCGGTTGCCAAACGAAGATTTTCGCACGGCGTTGGGCGCCAAGTTAAGAGTTCTCAACAGCATTGACCGCCAATCTGAAAGTGTCCAACAGTGACGGTTGCCCAATCCAAGAGTGCCCCACGGCGTCGGAGTGTCTATCTTAGAGTGTTTGACGATGTTGGTTGTCAAACGAAGATTTTAGCACGTCGTTGGGCGCCAAGTTAAGAGTTTTCAACGGAGTTGAGCGCCAATCTAAAAGAGTCCAATGGCAACGGGCGCCAATCCAAAAGTGACCAACGGCGTCGGAGTGTCAATCTTAGAGCACATTTGACGATGTTGGTACCCAAACGAAGATTTTAGCACGGCGTTGGGCGCCAAGTTAAGTGTTTTCAACGGGGTTGAGCGCCAATCTAAAAGAGTCCAATGGCAACGGGCGCCAATTCAAAAGTGACCAACAGCGTCGGAGTGTCAATCTTAGAGCATTTTTGACGATGTTGGTTGTCAAACGAAGATTTTCGCACGGCGTTGGGTGCCAAGTTAAGAGTTTTCAACAGCGTTGAGCGCCAATCTGAAAGTGTCCAACAATGACGGTTGCCCAATCCAAGAGTGCCCCACGGCGTCGGAGTGTCTATCTTAGAGTGTTTGACGATGTTGGTTTTCAAACGAAGATTTTGGCACGTCGATGGGCGCCAAGTTAAGAGTTTTCAACGGCGTTGAGCGCCAATCTAAAAGAGTCCAATGGCAACGGGCGCCAATCCAAAAGTGACCAACAGCGTCGGAGTGTCAATCTTAGAGCATATTTGACGATGTCGGTTGTCAAACGAAGATTTTAGCACGTCGTTGGGCGCCAAGTTAAGAGTTTTCAACGGAGTTGAGCGCCAATCTAAAAGAGTCCAATGGCAACGGGCGCCAATTCAAAAGTGACCAACAGCGTCGGAGTGTCAATCTTAGA
This sequence comes from Eilema griseolum, assembly GCA_963662185.1. Taxonomy (NCBI): domain Eukaryota; kingdom Metazoa; phylum Arthropoda; class Insecta; order Lepidoptera; family Erebidae; genus Eilema; species Eilema griseolum. The sequence goes on along the minus strand of OY759251.1, from coordinate 20,543,678 downwards.
GCATATTTGATGATGTCGGTTGCCAAACGAAGATTTTAGCACGTCGTTGGGCGCCAAGTTAAGAATTTTCAACAGCGTTGAGCGCCAATCTAAAAGAGTCCAATGGCAACGGGCGCCAATCCAAAAGTGACCAACAGCGTCGGAGTGTCAATCTTAGAGCATTTTTGACGATGTCGGTTGCCAAACGAAGATTTTAGCACGGCGTTGGGCGCCAAGTTAAGAGTTCTCAACAGCATTGACCGCCAATCTAAAAGTGTTCAATGGCTACGGTCGCCATTCCAACAGTGTTCAACGGCATCGGAGTGTCTACTTTAGAGTGCTTGACGATGTCGGTTGCCAAACGAAGATTTTTGCACGGCGTTGGGCGCCAAGTTAAGAGTTTCCAACTGCGTTGAGCGCCAAACTTAAAGTGTCCAACGGCAATTGGTACCAATCCAAGAGTGTCCTACGGCGTCGGAGTATCTATTTAAGAGTACTTGACGACGTTGTTTGCCAAATGAAGATTTTGGCACGGCTTTATGCGCCAAGTTAAGAGTTTTTAACAGCGTTGAGCGCCAATCTGACAGTGTCCAACAGTGACGGTTGCCCAATCCAAGAGTGCCCCACGGCGTCGGAATGTCTATCTTAGAGTGTTTGACAATGTTGGTTGTCAAACGAAGATTTTAGCACGTCGTTGGGCGCCAAGTTAAGAGTTTTCAACGGAGTTGAGCGCCAATCTAAAAGAGTCCAATGGCAACAGGCGCCAATTCAAAAGTGACCAACGGCGTCGGAGTGTCAATCTTAGAGCACATTTGACGATGTTGGTTGTCAAACGAAGATTTTAGCACGGCGTTGGGCGCCAAGTTAAAGAATTTTCAACGGAGTTGAGCGCCAATCTAAAAGAGTCCAATGGCAACGGGCGCCAATCCAAAAGTGACCAACGGCGTCGGAGTGTCAATCTTAGAGCATATTTGACGATGTCGGTTGCCAAACGAAGATTTTCGCACGGCGTTGGGTGCCAAGTTAAGAGTTTTCAACAGCGTTGAGCGCCAATCTGAAAGTGTCCAACAATGACGGTTGCCCAATCCAAGAGTGCCCCACGGCGTCGGAGTGTCTATCTTAGAGTGTTTGATGATGTTGGTTGTCAAACGAAGATTTTGGCACGTCGTTGGGCGCCAAGTTAAGAGTTTTCAACGGCGTTGAGCGCCAATCTAAAAGTGTCCAACTGTGAAGGTTGCCTAATCCAAGAGTGCCCCACGGCGTCGGAGTGTCTATCTTAGAGTGTTTGACGATGTTGGTTGTCAAACGAAGATTTTAGCACGTCGTTGGGCGCCAAGTTAAGAGTTTTCAACGGCGTTGAGCGCCAATCTAAAAGTGTCCAACGGTGAAGGTTGCCCAATCCAAGAGTGCCCCACGGCGTCGGAGTGTCTATCTTAGAGTGTTTGACGATGTTGGTTGTCAAACGAAGATTTTAGCACGTCGTTGGGCGCCAAGTTAAGAGTTTTCAACGGAGTTGAGCGCCAATCTAAAAGAGTCCAATGGCAACGGGCGCCAATCCAAAAGTGACCAACGGCGTCGGAGTGTCAATCTTAGAGCATATTTGACGATGTCGGTTGCCAAACGAAGATTTTCGCACGGCGTTGGGTGCCAAGTTAAGAGTTCTCAACAGCGTTGACCGCCAATCTAAAAGTGTCCAACAGTGACGGTTGCCCAATCCAAGAGTGCCCCACGGCGTCGGAGTGTCTATCTTAGAGTGTTTGACGATGTTGGTTGTCAAACGAAGATTTTAGCACGGCGTTGGGCGCCAAGTTAAAGAATTTTCAACGGAGTTGAGCGCCAATCTAAAAGAGTCCAATGGCAACGGGCGCCAATCCAAAAGTGACCAACGGCGTCGGATTGTCAATCTTAGAGCATATTTGACGATGTCGGTTGCCAAACGAAGATTTTCGCACGGCGTTGGGTGCCAAGTTAAGAGTTTTCAACAGCGTTGAGCGCCAATCTAAAAGAGTCCAATGGCAACGGGCGCCAATCCAAAAGTGACCAACGGCGTCGGAGTGTCTATCTTAGAGCATATTTGACGATGTCGGTTGCCAAACGAAGATTTTCGCACGGCGTTGGGTGCCAAGTTAAGAGTTTTCAACAGCGTTGAGCGCCAATCTGAAAGTGTCCAACAATGACGGTTGCCCAATCCAAGAGTGCCCCACGGCGTCGGAGTGTCTATCTTAAAGTGTTTGACGATGTTGGTTGTCAAACGAAGATTTTAGCACGTCGTTGGGCGCCAAGTTAAGAGTTTTCAACGGCGTTGAGCGCCAATCTAAAAGTGTCCAACGGTGAAGGTTGCCCAATCCAAGAGTGCCTCACGGCGTCGGAGTGTCTATCTTAGAGTGTTTGACGATGTTGGTTGTCAAACGAAGATTTTAGCACGGCGTTGGGCGCCAAGTTAAGAGTTCTCAACAGCGTTGACCGCCAATCTAAAAGTGTCCAACAGTGACGGTTGCCCAATCCAAGAGTGCCCCACAGCGTCGGAGTGTCTATCTTAGAGTGTTTGACGATGTTGGTTGTCAAACGAAGATTTTAGCACGTCGTTGGGCGCCAAGTTAAGAGTTTTCAACGGCGTTGAGCGCCAATCTAAAAGTGTCCAACGGTGACGGATGCCCAATCCAAGAGTGCCCCACGGCTTCGGAGTGTCTATCTTAGAGTGTTTGACGATGTTGGTTGTCAAACGAAGATTTTAGCACGTCGTTGGGCGCCAAGTTAAGAATTTTCAACAGCGTTGACCACCAATCTAAAAGAGTCCAATGGCAACGGGCGCCAATCCAAAAGTGACCAACAGCGTCGGAGTGTCAATCTTAGAGCATATTTGACGATGTCGGTTGCCAAACGAAGATTTTAGCACGGCGTTGGGCGCCAAGTTAAGAGTTCTCAACAGCGTTGACCGCCAATCTAAAAGTGTCCAACAGTGACGGTTGCCCAATCCAAGAGTGCCCCACAGCGTCGGAGTGTCTATCTTAGAGTGTTTGACGATGTTGGTTGTCAAACGAATATTTTAGCACGTCGTTGGGCGCCAAGTTAAGAGTTTTCAACGGCGTTGAGCGCCAATCTAAAAGTGTCCAACGGTGAAGGTTGCCCAATCCAAGAGTGCCCCACGGCGTCGGAGTGTCTATCTTAGAGTGTTTGACGATGTTGGTTGTCAAACGAAGATTTTAGCACGTCGTTGGGCGCCAAGTTAAGAGTTTTCAACGGCGTTGAGCGCCAATCTAAAAGTGTCCAACGGTGAAGGTTGCCCAATCCAAGAGTGCCCCACGGCGTCGGAGTGTCTATCTTAGAGTGTTTGACGATGTTGGTTGTCAAACGAAGATTTTAGCACGTCGTTGGGCGCCAAGTTAAGAGTTTTCAACGGCGTTGAGCGCCAATCTAAAAGTGTCCAACGGTAAAGGTTGCCCAATCCAAGAGTGCCCCACGGCGTCGGAGTGTCTATCTTAGAGTGTTTGACGATGTTGGTTGTCAAACGAAGATTTTAGCACGGCGTTGGGCGCCAAGTTAAAGAATTTTCAACGGAGTTGAGCGCCAATCTAAAAGAGTCCAATGGCAACGGGCGCCAATCCAAAAGTGACCAACGGCGTCGGATTGTCAATCTTAGAGCATATTTGACGATGTCGGTTGCCAAACGAAGATTTTCGCACGGCGTTGGGTGCCAAGTTAAGAGTTTTCAACAGCGTTGAGCGCCAATCTAAAAGAGTCCAATGGCAACGGGCGCCAATCCAAAAGTGACCAACGGCGTCGGAGTGTCTATCTTAGAGCATATTTGACGATGTCGGTTGCCAAACGAAGATTTTCGCACGGCGTTGGGTGCCAAGTTAAGAGTTTTCAACAGCGTTGAGCGCCAATCTGAAAGTGTCCAACAATGACGGTTGCCCAATCCAAGAGTGCCCCACGGCGTCGGAGTGTCTATCTTAAAGTGTTTGACGATGTTGGTTGTCAAACGAAGATTTTAGCACGTCGTTGGGCGCCAAGTTAAGAGTTTTCAACGGCGTTGAGCGCCAATCTAAAAGTGTCCAACGGTGAAGGTTGCCCAATCCAAGAGTGCCTCACGGCGTCGGAGTGTCTATCTTAGAGTGTTTGACGATGTTGGTTGTCAAACGAAGATTTTAGCACGGCGTTGGGCGCCAAGTTAAGAGTTCTCAACAGCGTTGACCGCCAATCTAAAAGTGTCCAACAGTGACGGTTGCCCAATCCAAGAGTGCCCCACAGCGTCGGAGTGTCTATCTTAGAGTGTTTGACGATGTTGGTTGTCAAACGAAGATTTTAGCACGTCGTTGGGCGCCAAGTTAAGAGTTTTCAACGGCGTTGAGCGCCAATCTAAAAGTGTCCAACAATGACGGTTGCCCAATCCAAGAGTGCCCCACGGCGTCGGAGTGTCTATCTTAGAGTGTTTGACGATGTTGGTTGTCAAACGAAGATTTTGGCACGTCGTTGGGCAACAAGTTAAGAGTTTTCAACGGCGTTGAGCGCCAATCTAAAAGTGTCCAACTGTGAAGGTTGCCTAATCCAAGAGTGCCCCACGGCGTCGGAGTGTCTATCTTAGAGTGTTCGACGATGTTGGTTGTCAAACGAAGATTTTAGCACGTCGTTGGGCGCCAAGTTAAGAGTTTTCAACGGCGTTGAGCGCCAATCTAAAAGTGTCCAACGGTGAAGGTTGCCCAATCCAAGAGTGCCCCACGGCGTCGGAGTGTCTATCTTAGAGTGTTTGACGATGTTGGTTGTCAAACGAAGATTTTAGCACGTCGTTGGGCGCCAAGTTAAGAGTTTTCAACGGAGTTGAGCGCCAATCTAAAAGAGTCCAATGGCAACGGGCGCCAATCCAAAAGTGACCAACGGCGTCGGAGTGTCAATCTTAGAGCATATTTGACGATGTCGGTTGCCAAACGAAGATTTTCGCACGGCGTTGGGTGCCAAGTTAAGAGTTCTCAACAGCGTTGACCGCCAATCTAAAAGTGTCCAACAGTGACGGTTGCCCAATCCAAGAGTGCCCCACGGCGTCGGAGTGTCTATCTTAGAGTGTTTGACGATGTTGGTTGTCAAACGAAGATTTTAGCACGGCGTTGGGCGCCAAGTTAAAGAGTTTTCAACGGAGTTGAGCGCCAATCTAAAAGAGTCCAATGGCAACGGGCGCCAATCCAAAAGTGACCAACAGCGTCGGAGTGTCAATCTTAGAGCATATTTGACGATGTCGGTTGCCAAACGAAGATCTTAGCACGGCGTTGGGCGCCAAGTTAAGAGTTCTCAACAGCGTTGACCGCCAATCTAAAAGTGTCCAACAGTGACGGTTGCCCAATCCAAGAGTGCCCCACAGCGTCGGAGTGTCTATCTTAGAGTGTTTGACGATGTTGGTTGTCAAACGAATATTTTAGCACGTCGTTGGGCGCCAAGTTAAGAGTTTTCAACGGCGTTGAGCGCCAATCTAAAAGTGTCCAACGGTGAAGGTTGCCCAATCCAAGAGTGCCCCACGGCGTCGGAGTGTCTATCTTAGAGTGTTTGACGATGTTGGTTGTCAAACGAAGATTTTAGCACGTCGTTGGGCGCCAAGTTAAGAGTTTTCAACGGCGTTGAGCGCCAATCTAAAAGTGTCCAACGGTGAAGGTTGCCCAATCCAAGAGTGCCCCACGGCGTCGGAGTGTCTATCTTAGAGTGTTTGACGATGTTGGTTGTCAAACGAAGATTTTAGCACGTCGTTGGGCGCCAAGTTAAGAGTTTTCAACGGCGTTGAGCGCCAATCTAAAAGTGTCCAACGGTAAAGGTTGCCCAATCCAAGAGTGCCCCACGGCGTCGGAGTGTCTATCTTAGAGTGTTTGACGATGTTGGTTGTCAAACGAAGATTTTAGCACGGCGTTGGGCGCCAAGTTAAAGAATTTTCAACGGAGTTGAGCGCCAATCTAAAAGAGTCCAATGGCAACGGGCGCCAATCCAAAAGTGACCAACGGCGTCGGATTGTCAATCTTAGAGCATATTTGACGATGTCGGTTGCCAAACGAAGATTTTCGCACGGCGTTGGGTGCCAAGTTAAGAGTTTTCAACAGCGTTGAGCGCCAATCTAAAAGAGTCCAATGGCAACGGGCGCCAATCCAAAAGTGACCAACGGCGTCGGAGTGTCTATCTTAGAGCATATTTGACGATGTCGGTTGCCAAACGAAGATTTTCGCACGGCGTTGGGTGCCAAGTTAAGAGTTTTCAACAGCGTTGAGCGCCAATCTGAAAGTGTCCAACAATGACGGTTGCCCAATCCAAGAGTGCCCCACGGCGTCGGAGTGTCTATCTTAAAGTGTTTGACGATGTTGGTTGTCAAACGAAGATTTTAGCACGTCGTTGGGCGCCAAGTTAAGAGTTTTCAACGGCGTTGAGCGCCAATCTAAAAGTGTCCAACGGTGAAGGTTGCCCAATCCAAGAGTGCCTCACGGCGTCGGAGTGTCTATCTTAGAGTGTTTGACGATGTTGGTTGTCAAACGAAGATTTTAGCACGGCGTTGGGCGCCAAGTTAAGAGTTCTCAACAGCGTTGACCGCCAATCTAAAAGTGTCCAACAGTGACGGTTGCCCAATCCAAGAGTGCCCCACAGCGTCGGAGTGTCTATCTTAGAGTGTTTGACGATGTTGGTTGTCAAACGAAGATTTTAGCACGTCGTTGGGCGCCAAGTTAAGAGTTTTCAACGGCGTTGAGCGCCAATCTCAAAGTGTCCAACGGTGAAGGTTGCCCAATCCAAGAGTGCCCCACGGCGTCGGAGTGTCTATCTTAGAGTGTTTGACGATGTTGGTTGTCAAACGAAGATTTTAGCACGGCGTTGGGCGCCAAGTTAAAGAGTTTTCAACAGCGTTGAGTGCCAATCTAAAAGAGTCTAATGGCAACGGGCGCCAATCCAAAAGTGACCAACGGCGTCGGAGTGTCAATCTTAGAGCACGTTTGACGATGTTGGTACCCAAACGAAGATTTTGGCACGGTGTTGGGCGCAAAGTTAAGAGTTTTCAATAGCGTTGAGCGCCAATCTAAAAGTGTCCAACGATGACGGTTGTCCAATCCAAGAGTGCCCCACGGCGTCGAAGTGTCTATCTTAGAGTGTTTGACGATGTTGGTTGTCAAACGAAGATTTTAGCACGTCGTTAGGCGCCAAGTTAAGAGTTTTCAACGGAGTTGAGCGCCAATCTAAAAGAGTCCAATGGCAACGGGCGCCAATCCAAAAGTGACCAACGGCGTCGGAGTGACAATCTTAGAGCACATTTGGCGATGTCGGTTGCCAAACGAAGATTTTCGCACGGCGTTGGGCGCCAAGTTAAGAGTTCTCAACAGCATTGACCGCCAATCTGAAAGTGTCCAACAGTGACGGTTGCCCAATCCAAGAGTGCCCCACGGCGTCGGAGTGTCTATCTTAGAGTGTTTGACGATGTTGGTTGTCAAACGAAGATTTTAGCACGTCGTTGGGCGCCAAGTTAAGAGTTTTCAACGGAGTTGAGCGCCAATCTAAAAGAGTCCAATGGCAACGGGCGCCAATCCAAAAGTGACCAACGGCGTCGGAGTGTCAATCTTAGAGCACATTTGACGATGTTGGTACCCAAACGAAGATTTTAGCACGGCGTTGGGCGCCAAGTTAAGTGTTTTCAACGGGGTTGAGCGCCAATCTAAAAGAGTCCAATGGCAACGGGCGCCAATTCAAAAGTGACCAACAGCGTCGGAGTGTCAATCTTAGAGCATTTTTGACGATGTTGGTTGTCAAACGAAGATTTTCGCACGGCGTTGGGTGCCAAGTTAAGAGTTTTCAACAGCGTTGAGCGCCAATCTGAAAGTGTCCAACAATGACGGTTGCCCAATCCAAGAGTGCCCCACGGCGTCGGAGTGTCTATCTTAGAGTGTTTGACGATGTTGGTTTTCAAACGAAGATTTTGGCACGTCGATGGGCGCCAAGTTAAGAGTTTTCAACGGCGTTGAGCGCCAATCTAAAAGAGTCCAATGGCAACGGGCGCCAATCCAAAAGTGACCAACAGCGTCGGAGTGTCAATCTTAGAGCATATTTGACGATGTCGGTTGTCAAACGAAGATTTTAGCACGTCGTTGGGCGCCAAGTTAAGAGTTTTCAACGGAGTTGAGCGCCAATCTAAAAGAGTCCAATGGCAACGGGCGCCAATTCAAAAGTGACCAACAGCGTCGGAGTGTCAATCTTAGAGCATATTTGATGATGTCGGTTGCCAAACGAAGATTTTAGCACGTCGTTGGGCGCCAAGTTAAGAATTTTCAACAGCGTTGAGCGCCAATCTAAAAGAGTCCAATGGCAACGGGCGCCAATCCAAAAGTGACCAACAGCGTCGGAGTGTCAATCTTAGAGCATTTTTGACGATGTCGGTTGCCAAACGAAGATTTTAGCACGGCGTTGGGCGCCAAGTTAAGAGTTCTCAACAGCATTGACCGCCAATCTAAAAGTGTTCAATGGCTACGGTCGCCATTCCAACAGTGTTCAACGGCATCGGAGTGTCTACTTTAGAGTGCTTGACGATGTCGGTTGCCAAACGAAGATTTTTGCACGGCGTTGGGCGCCAAGTTAAGAGTTTCCAACTGCGTTGAGCGCCAAACTTAAAGTGTCCAACGGCAATTGGTACCAATCCAAGAGTGTCCTACGGCGTCGGAGTATCTATTTAAGAGTACTTGACGACGTTGTTTGCCAAATGAAGATTTTGGCACGGCTTTATGCGCCAAGTTAAGAGTTTTTAACAGCGTTGAGCGCCAATCTGACAGTGTCCAACAGTGACGGTTGCCCAATCCAAGAGTGCCCCACGGCGTCGGAATGTCTATCTTAGAGTGTTTGACAATGTTGGTTGTCAAACGAAGATTTTAGCACGTCGTTGGGCGCCAAGTTAAGAGTTTTCAACGGAGTTGAGCGCCAATCTAAAAGAGTCCAATGGCAACAGGCGCCAATTCAAAAGTGACCAACGGCGTCGGAGTGTCAATCTTAGAGCACATTTGACGATGTTGGTTGTCAAACGAAGATTTTAGCACGGCGTTGGGCGCCAAGTTAAAGAATTTTCAACGGAGTTGAGCGCCAATCTAAAAGAGTCCAATGGCAACGGGCGCCAATCCAAAAGTGACCAACGGCGTCGGAGTGTCAATCTTAGAGCATATTTGACGATGTCGGTTGCCAAACGAAGATTTTCGCACGGCGTTGGGTGCCAAGTTAAGAGTTTTCAACAGCGTTGAGCGCCAATCTGAAAGTGTCCAACAATGACGGTTGCCCAATCCAAGAGTGCCCCACGGCATCGGAGTGTCTATCTTAGAGTGTTTGATGATGTTGGTTGTCAAACGAAGATTTTGGCACGTCGTTGGGCGCCAAGTTAAGAGTTTTCAACGGCGTTGAGCGCCAATCTAAAAGTGTCCAACTGTGAAGGTTGCCTAATCCAAGAGTGCCCCACGGCGTCGGAGTGTCTATCTTAGAGTGTTTGACGATGTTGGTTGTCAAACGAAGATTTTAGCACGTCGTTGGGCGCCAAGTTAAGAGTTTTCAACGGCGTTGAGCGCCAATCTAAAAGTGTCCAACGGTGAAGGTTGCCCAATCCAAGAGTGCCCCACGGCGTCGGAGTGTCTATCTTAGAGTGTTTGACGATGTTGGTTGTCAAACGAAGATTTTAGCACGTCGTTGGGCGCCAAGTTAAGAGTTTTCAACGGAGTTGAGCGCCAATCTAAAAGAGTCCAATGGCAACGGGCGCCAATCCAAAAGTGACCAACGGCGTCGGAGTGTCAATCTTAGAGCATATTTGACGATGTCGGTTGCCAAACGAAGATTTTCGCACGGCGTTGGGTGCCAAGTTAAGAGTTCTCAACAGCGTTGACCGCCAATCTAAAAGTGTCCAACAGTGACGGTTGCCCAATCCAAGAGTGCCCCACGGCGTCGGAGTGTCTATCTTAGAGTGTTTGACGATGTTGGTTGTCAAACGAAGATTTTAGCACGGCGTTGGGCGCCAAGTTAAAGAGTTTTCAACGGAGTTGAGCGCCAATCTAAAAGAGTCCAATGGCAACGGGCGCCAATCCAAAAGTGACCAACAGCGTCGGAGTGTCAATCTTAGAGCATATTTGACGATCTTGGTACCCAAACGAAGATTTTTGCACGGCGTTGGGCAGCAAGTTAAGAGTTTTCAACGGCGTTGAGCGCCAATCTAAAAGTGTCCAACGGTGACGGATGCCCAATCCAAGAGTGCCCCACGGCTTCGGAGTGTCTATCTTAGAGTGTTTGACGATGTTGGTTGTCAAACGAAGATTTTAGCACGTCGTTGGGCGCCAAGTTAAGAATTTTCAACAGCGTTGACCGCCAATCTAAAAGAGTCCAATGGCAACGGGCGCCAATCCAAAAGTGACCAACAGCGTCGGAGTGTCAATCTTAGAGCATATTTGACGATGTCGGTTGCCAAACGAAGATTTTAGCACGGCGTTGGGCGCCAAGTTAAGAGTTCTCAACAGCGTTGACCGCCAATCTAAAAGTGTCCAACAGTGACGGTTGCCCAATCCAAGAGTGCCCCACAGCGTCGGAGTGTCTATCTTAGAGTGTTTGACGATGTTGGTTGTCAAACGAATATTTTAGCACGTCGTTGGGCGCCAAGTTAAGAGTTTTCAACGGAGTTGAGCGCCAATCTAAAAGAGTCCAATGGCAACAGGCGCCAATTCAAAAGTGACCAACGGCGTCGGAGTGTCAATCTTAGAGCACATTTGACGATGTTGGTACCCAAACGAAGATTTTAGCACGGCGTTGGGCGCCAAGTTAAGAGTTTTCAACGGAGTTGAGCGCCAATCTAAAAGAGTCCAATGGCAACGGGCGCCAATTCAAAAGTGACCAACAGCGTCGGAGTGTCAATCTTAGAGCATATTTGACGATGTCGGTTGCCAAACGAAGATTTTAGCACGGCGTTGGGCGCCAAGTTAAGAGTTCTCAACAGCGTTGACCGCCAATCTAAAAGTGTCCAACAGTGACGGTTGCCCAATCCAAGAGTGCCCCACAGCGTCGGAGTGTCTATCTTAGAATGTTTGACGATGTTGGTTGTCAAACGAAGATTTTAGCACGTCGTTGGGCGCCAAGTTAAGAGTTTTCAACAGCGTTGAGCGCCAATCTAAAAGTGTCCAACGGTGAAGGTTGCCCAATCCAAGAGTGCCCCAGGGCGTCGGAGTGTCTATCTTAGAGTGTTTGACGATGTTGGTTGTCAAACGAAGATTTTAGCACGGCGTTGGGCGCCAAGTTAAAGAATTTTCAACGGAGTTGAGCGCCAATCTAAAAGAGTCCAATGGCAACGGGCGCCAATCCAAAAGTGACCAACGGCGTCGGAGTGTCAATCTTAGAGCATATTTGACGATGTCGGTTGCCAAACGAAGATTTTCGCACGGCGTTGGGTGCCAAGTTAAGAGTTTTCAACAGCGTTGAGCGCCAATCTGAAAGTGTCCAACAATGACGGTTGCCCAATCCAAGAGTGCCCCACGGCGTCGGAGTGTCTATCTTAGAGTGTTTGATGATGTTGGTTGTCAAACGAAGATTTTGGCACGTCGTTGGGCGCCAAGTTAAGAGTTTTCAACGGCGTTGAGCGCCAATCTAAAAGTGTCCAACTGTGAAGGTTGCCTAATCCAAGAGTGCCCCACGGCGTCGGAGTGTCTATCTTAGAGTGTTTGACGATGTTGGTTGTCAAACGAAGATTTTAGCACGTCGTTGGGCGCCAAGTTAAGAGTTTTCAACGGCGTTGAGCGCCAATCTAAAAGTGTCCAACGGTGAAGGTTGCCCAATCCAAGAGTGCCCCACGGCGTCGGAGTGTCTATCTTAGAGTGTTTGACGATGTTGGTTGTCAAACGAAGATTTTAGCACGTCGTTGGGCGCCAAGTTAAGAGTTTTCAACGGAGTTGAGCGCCAATCTAAAAGAGTCCAATGGCAACGGGCGCCAATCCAAAAGTGACCAACGGCGTCGGAGTGTCAATCTTAGAGCATATTTGACGATGTCGGTTGCCAAACGAAGATTTTCGCACGGCGTTGGGTGCCAAGTTAAGAGTTCTCAACAGCGTTGACCGCCAATCTAAAAGTGTCCAACAGTGACGGTTGCCCAATCCAAGAGTGCCCCACGGCGTCGGAGTGTCTATCTTAGAGTGTTTGACGATGTTGGTTGTCAAACGAAGATTTTAGCACGGCGTTGGGCGCCAAGTTAAAGAGTTTTCAACGGAGTTGAGTGCCAATCTAAAAGAGTCCAATGGCAACGGGCGCCAATCCAAAAGTGACCAACAGCGTCGGAGTGTCAATCTTAGAACATATTTGACGATCTTGGTACCCAAACGAAGATTTTAGCACGGCGTTGGGCGCCAAGTTAAGAGTTTTCAACGGAGTTGAGCGCCAATCTAAAAGAGTCCAATGGCAACGGGCGCCAATTCAAAAGTGACCAACAGCGTCGGAGTGTCAATCTTAGAGCATATTTGACGATGTCGGTTGCCAAACGAAGATTTTAGCACGGCGTTGGGCGCCAAGTTAAGAGTTCTCAACAGCGTTGACCGCCAATCTAAAAGTGTCCAACAGTGACGGTTGCCCAATCCAAGAGTGCCCCACAGCGTCGGAGTGTCTATCTTAGAATGTTTGACGATGTTGGTTGTCAAACGAAGATTTTAGCACGTCGTTGGGCGCCAAGTTAAGAGTTTTCAACAGCGTTGAGCGCCAATCTAAAAGTGTCCAACGGTGAAGGTTGCCCAATCCAAGAGTGCCCCAGGGCGTCGGAGTGTCTATCTTAGAGTGTTTGACGATGTTGGTTGTCAAACGAAGATTTTAGCACGGCGTTGGGCGCCAAGTTAAAGAATTTTCAACGGAGTTGAGCGCCAATCTAAAAGAGTCCAATGGCAACGGGCGCCAATCCAAAAGTGACCAACGGCGTCGGAGTGTCAATCTTAGAGCATATTTGACGATGTCGGTTGCCAAACGAAGATTTTCGCACGGCGTTGGGTGCCAAGTTAAGAGTTTTCAACAGCGTTGAGCGCCAATCTGAAAGTGTCCAACAATGACGGTTGCCCAATCCAAGAGTGCCCCACGGCGTCGGAGTGTCTATCTTAGAGTGTTTGATGATGTTGGTTGTCAAACGAAGATTTTGGCACGTCGTTGGGCGCCAAGTTAAGAGTTTTCAACGGCGTTGAGCGCCAATCTAAAAGTGTCCAACTGTGAAGGTTGCCTAATCCAAGAGTGCCCCACGGCGTCGGAGTGTCTATCTTAGAGTGTTTGACGATGTTGGTTGTCAAACGAAGATTTTAGCACGTCGTTGGGCGCCAAGTTAAGAGTTTTCAACGGCGTTGAGCGCCAATCTAAAAGTGTCCAACGGTGAAGGTTGCCCAATCCAAGAGTGCCCCACGGCGTCGGAGTGTCTATCTTAGAGTGTTTGACGATGTTGGTTGTCAAACGAAGATTTTAGCACGTCGTTGGGCGCCAAGTTAAGAGTTTTCAACGGAGTTGAGCGCCAATCTAAAAGAGTCCAATGGCAACGGGCGCCAATCCAAAAGTGACCAACGGCGTCGGAGTGTCAATCTTAGAGCATATTTGACGATGTCGGTTGCCAAACGAAGATTTTCGCACGGCGTTGGGTGCCAAGTTAAGAGTTCTCAACAGCGTTGACCGCCAATCTAAAAGTGTCCAACAGTGACGGTTGCCCAATCCAAGAGTGCCCCACGGCGTCGGAGTGTCTATCTTAGAGTGTTTGACGATGTTGGTTGTCAAACGAAGATTTTAGCACGGCGTTGGGCGCCAAGTTAAAGAGTTTTCAACGGAGTTGAGCGCCAATCTAAAAGAGTCCAATGGCAACGGGCGCCAATCCAAAAGTGACCAACAGCGTCGGAGTGTCAATCTTAGAGCATATTTGACGATCTTGGTACCCAAACGAAGATTTTTGCACGGCGTTGGGCAGCAAGTTAAGAGTTTTCAACGGCGTTGAGCGCCAATCTAAAAGTGTCCAACGGTGACGGATGCCCAATCCAAGAGTGCCCCACGGCTTCGGAGTGTCTATCTTAGAGTGTTTGACGATGTTGGTTGTCAAACGAAGATTTTAGCACGTCGTTGGGCGCCAAGTTAAGAATTTTCAACAGCGTTGACCGCCAATCTAAAAGAGTCCAATGGCAACGGGCGCCAATCCAAAAGTGACCAACAGCGTCGGAGTGTCAATCTTTGAGCATATTTGACGATGTCGGTTGCCAAACGAAGATTTTAGCACGGCGTTGGGCGCCAAGTTAAGAGTTCTCAACAGCGTTGACCGCCAATCTAAAAGTGTCCAACAGTGACGGTTGCCCAATCCAAGAGTGCCCCACAGCGTCGGAGTGTCTATCTTAGAGTGTTTGACGATGTTGGTTGTCAAACGAATATTTTAGCACGTCGTTGGGCGCCAAGTTAAGAGTTTTCAACGGAGTTGAGCGCCAATCTAAAAGAGTCCAATGGCAACAGGCGCCAATTCAAAAGTGACCAACGGCGTCGGAGTGTCAATCTTAGAGCACATTTGACGATGTTGGTACCCAAACGAAGATTTTAGCACGGCGTTGGGCGCCAAGTTAAGAGTTTTCAACGGAGTTGAGCGCCAATCTAAAAGAGTCCAATGGCAACGGGCGCCAATTCAAAAGTGACCAACAGCGTCGGAGTGTCAATCTTAGAGCATATTTGACGATGTCGGTTGCCAAACGAAGATTTTAGCACGGCGTTGGGCGCCAAGTTAAGAGTTCTCAACAGCGTTGACCGCCAATCTAAAAGTGTCCAACAGTGACGGTTGCCCAATCCAAGAGTGCCCCACAGCGTCGGAGTGTCTATCTTAGAATGTTTGACGATGTTGGTTGTCAAACGAAGATTTTAGCACGTCGTTGGGCGCCAAGTTAAGAGTTTTCAACAGCGTTGAGCGCCAATCTAAAAGTGTCCAACGGTGAAGGTTGCCCAATCCAAGAGTGCCCCAGGGCGTCGGAGTGTCTATCTTAGAGTGTTTGACGATGTTGGTTGTCAAACGAAGATTTTAGCACGGCGTTGGGCGCCAAGTTAAAGAATTTTCAACGGAGTTGAGCGCCAATCTAAAAGAGTCCAATGGCAACGGGCGCCAATCCAAAAGTGACCAACGGCGTCGGAGTGTCAATCTTAGAGCATATTTGACGATGTCGGTTGCCAAACGAAGATTTTCGCACGGCGTTGGGTGCCAAGTTAAGAGTTTTCAACAGCGTTGAGCGCCAATCTGAAAGTGTCCAACAATGACGGTTGCCCAATCCAAGAGTGCCCCACGGCGTCGGAGTGTCTATCTTAGAGTGTTTGATGATGTTGGTTGTCAAACGAAGATTTTGGCACGTCGTTGGGCGCCAAGTTAAGAGTTTTCAACGGCGTTGAGCGCCAATCTAAAAGTGTCCAACTGTGAAGGTTGCCTAATCCAAGAGTGCCCCACGGCGTCGGAGTGTCTATCTTAGAGTGTTTGACGATGTTGGTTGTCAAACGAAGATTTTAGCACGTCGTTGGGCGCCAAGTTAAGAGTTTTCAACGGCGTTGAGCGCCAATCTAAAAGTGTCAAACGGTGAAGGTTGCCCAATCCAAGAGTGCCCCACGGCGTCGGAGTGTCTATCTTAGAGTGTTTGACGATGTTGGTTGTCAAACGAAGATTTTAGCACGTCGTTGGGCGCCAAGTTAAGAGTTTTCAACGGAGTTGAGCGCCAATCTAAAAGAGTCCAATGGCAACGGGCGCCAATCCAAAAGTGACCAACGGCGTCGGAGTGTCAATCTTAGAGCATATTTGACGATGTCGGTTGCCAAACGAAGATTTTCGCACGGCGTTGGGTGCCAAGTTAAGAGTTCTCAACAGCGTTGACCGCCAATCTAAAAGTGTCCAACAGTGACGGTTGCCCAATCCAAGAGTGCCCCACGGCGTCGGAGTGTCTATCTTAGAGTGTTTGACGATGTTGGTTGTCAAACGAAGATTTTAGCACGGCGTTGGGCGCCAAGTTAAAGAGTTTTCAACGGAGTTGAGCGCCAATCTAAAAGAGTCCAATGGCAACGGGCGCCAATCCAAAAGTGACCAACAGCGTCGGAGTGTCAATCTTAGAGCATATTTGACGATCTTGGTACCCAAACGAAGATTTTAGCACGGCGTTGGGCGCCAAGTTAAGAGTTTTCAACGGAGTTGAGCGCCAATCTAAAAGAGTCCAATGGCAACGGGCGCCAATTCAAAAGTGACCAACAGCGTCGGAGTGTCAATCTTAGAGCATATTTGACGATGTCGGTTGCCAAACGAAGATTTTAGCACGGCGTTGGGCGCCAAGTTAAGAGTTCTCAACAGCGTTGACCGCCAATCTAAAAGTGTCCAACAGTGACGGTTGCCCAATCCAAGAGTGCCCCACAGCGTCGGAGTGTCTATCTTAGAATGTTTGACGATGTTGGTTGTCAAACGAAGATTTTAGCACGTCGTTGGGCGCCAAGTTAAGAGTTTTCAACAGCGTTGAGCGCCAATCTAAAAGTGTCCAACGGTGAAGGTTGCCCAATCCAAGAGTGCCCCAGGGCGTCGGAGTGTCTATCTTAGAGTGTTTGACGATGTTGGTTGTCAAACGAAGATTTTAGCACGGCGTTGGGCGCCAAGTTAAAGAATTTTCAACGGAGTTGAGCGCCAATCTAAAAGAGTCCAATGGCAACGGGCGCCAATCCAAAAGTGACCAACGGCGTCGGAGTGTCAATCTTAGAGCATATTTGACGATGTCGGTTGCCAAACGAAGATTTTCGCACGGCGTTGGGTGCCAAGTTAAGAGTTTTCAACAGCGTTGAGCGCCAATCTGAAAGTGTCCAACAATGACGGTTGCCCAATCCAAGAGTGCCCCACGGCGTCGGAGTGTCTATCTTAGAGTGTTTGATGATGTTGGTTGTCAAACGAAGATTTTGGCACGTCGTTGGGCGCCAAGTTAAGAGTTTTCAACGGCGTTGAGCGCCAATCTAAAAGTGTCCAACTGTGAAGGTTGCCTAATCCAAGAGTGCCCCACGGCGTCGGAGTGTCTATCTTAGAGTGTTTGACGATGTTGGTTGTCAAACGAAGATTTTAGCACGTCGTTGGGCGCCAAGTTAAGAGTTTTCAACGGCGTTGAGCGCCAATCTAAAAGTGTCCAACGGTGAAGGTTGCCCAATCCAAGAGTGCCCCACGGCGTCGGAGTGTCTATCTTAGAGTGTTTGACGATGTTGGTTGTCAAACGAAGATTTTAGCACGTCGTTGGGCGCCAAGTTAAGAGTTTTCAACGGAGTTGAGCGCCAATCTAAAAGAGTCCAATGGCAACGGGCGCCAATCCAAAAGTGACCAACGGCGTCGGAGTGTCAATCTTAGAGCATATTTGACGATGTCGGTTGCCAAACGAAGATTTTCGCACGGCGTTGGGTGCCAAGTTAAGAGTTCTCAACAGCGTTGACCGCCAATCTAAAAGTGTCCAACAGTGACGGTTGCCCAATCCAAGAGTGCCCCACGGCGTCGGAGTGTCTATCTTAGAGTGTTTGACGATGTTGGTTGTCAAACGAAGATTTTAGCACGGCGTTGGGCGCCAAGTTAAAGAGTTTTCAACGGAGTTGAGCGCCAATCTAAAAGAGTCCAATGGCAACGGGCGCCAATCCAAAAGTGACCAACAGCGTCGGAGTGTCAATCTTAGAGCATATTTGACGATCTTGGTACCCAAACGAAGATTTTTGCACGGCGTTGGGCAGCAAGTTAAGAGTTTTCAACGGCGTTGAGCGCCAATCTAAAAGTGTCCAACGGTGACGGATGCCCAATCCAAGAGTGCCCCACGGCTTCGGAGTGTCTATCTTAGAGTGTTTGACGATGTTGGTTGTCAAACGAAGATTTTAGCACGTCGTTGGGCGCCAAGTTAAGAATTTTCAACAGCGTTGACCGCCAATCTAAAAGAGTCCAATGGCAACGGGCGCCAATCCAAAAGTGACCAACAGCGTCGGAGTGTCAATCTTAGAGCATATTTGACGATGTCGGTTGCCAAACGAAGATTTTAGCACGGCGTTGGGCGCCAAGTTAAGAGTTCTCAACAGCGTTGACCGCCAATCTAAAAGTGTCCAACAGTGACGGTTGCCCAATCCAAGAGTGCCCCACAGCGTCGGAGTGTCTATCTTAGAGTGTTTGACGATGTTGGTTGTCAAACGAATATTTTAGCACGTCGTTGGGCGCCAAGTTAAGAGTTTTCAACGGCGTTGAGCGCCAATCTAAAAGTGTCCAACGGTGAAGGTTGCCCAATCCAAGAGTGCCCCACGGCGTCGGAGTGTCTATCTTAGAGTGTTTGACGATGTTGGTTGTCAAACGAAGATTTTAGCACGTCGTTGGGCGCCAAGTTAAGAGTTTTCAACGGCGTTGAGCGCCAATCTAAAAGTGTCCAACGGTGAAGGTTGCCCAATCCAAGAGTGCCCCACGGCGTCGGAGTGTCTATCTTAGAGTGTTTGACGATGTTGGTTGTCAAACGAAGATTTTAGCACGTCGTTGGGCGCCAAGTTAAGAGTTTTCAACGGCGTTGAGCGCCAATCTAAAAGTGTCCAACGGTAAAGGTTGCCCAATCCAAGAGTGCCCCACGGCGTCGGAGTGTCTATCTTAGAGTGTTTGACGATGTTGGTTGTCAAACGAAGATTTTAGCACGGCGTTGGGCGCCAAGTTAAAGAATTTTTAACGGAGTTGAGCGCCAATCTAAAAGAGTCCAATGGCAACGGGCGCCAATCCAAAAGTGACCAACGGCGTCGGAGTGTCAATCTTAGAGCATATTTGACGATGTCGGTTGCCAAACGAAGATTTTCGCACGGCGTTGGGTGCCAAGTTAAGAGTTTTCAACAGCGTTGAGCGCCAATCTAAAAGAGTCCAATGGCAACGGGCGCCAATCCAAAAGTGACCAACGGCGTCGGAGTGTCTATCTTAGAGCATATTTGACGATGTCGGTTGCCAAACGAAGATTTTCGCACGGCGTTGGGTGCCAAGTTAAGAGTTTTCAACAGCGTTGAGCGCCAATCTGAAAGTGTCCAACAATGACGGTTGCCCAATCCAAGAGTGCCCCACGGCGTCGGAGTGTCTATCTTAGAGTGTTTGACGATGTTGGTTGTCAAACGAAGATTTTAGCACGTCGTTGGGCGCCAAGTTAAGAGTTTTCAACGGCGTTGAGCGCCAATCTAAAAGTGTCCAACGGTGAAGGTTGCCCAATCCAAGAGTGCCTCACGGCGTCGGAGTGTCTATCTTAGAGTGTTTGACGATGTTGGTTGTCAAACGAAGATTTTAGCACGGCGTTGGGCGCCAAGTTAAGAGTTCTCAACAGCGTTGACCGCCAATCTAAAAGTGTCCAACAGTGACGGTTGCCCAATCCAAGAGTGCCCCACAGCGTCGGAGTGTCTATCTTAGAGTGTTTGACGATGTTGGTTGTCAAACGAAGATTTTAGCACGTCGTTGGGCGCCAAGTTAAGAGTTTTCAACGGCGTTGAGCGCCAATCTAAAAGTGTCCAACGGTGAAGGTTGCCCAATCCAAGAGTGCCCCACGGCGTCGGAGTGTCTATCTTAGAGTGTTTGACGATGTTGGTTGTCAAACGAAGATTTTAGCACGTCGTTGGGCGCCAAGTTAAGAGTTTTCAACGGCGTTGAGCGCCAATCTGAAAGTGTCCAACGGTGAAGGTTGCCCAATCCAAGAGTGCCTCACGGCGTCGGAGTGTCTATCTTAGAGTGTTTGACGATGTTGGTTGTCAAACGAAGATTTTAGCACGGCGTTGGGCGCCAAGTTAAGAGTTCTCAACAGCGTTGACCGCCAATCTAAAAGTGTCCAACAGTGACGGTTGCCCAATCCAAGACTGCCCCACAGCGTCGGAGTGTCTATCTTAGAGTGTTTGACGATGTTGGTTGTCAAACGAAGATTTTAGCACGTCGTTGGGCGCCAAGTTAAGAGTTTTCAACGGCGTTGAGCGCCAATCTAAAAGTGTCCAACGGTGAAGGTTGCCCAATCAAAGAGTGCCCCACGGCGTCGGAGTGTCTATCTTAGAGTGTTTGACGATGTTGGTTGTCAAACGAAGATTTTAGCACGGCGTTGGGCGCCAAGTTAAAGAGTTTTCAACAGCGTTGAGTGCCAATCTAAAAGAGTCTAATGGCAACGGGCGCCAATCCAAAAGTGACCAACGGCGTCGGAGTGTCAATCTTAGAGCACGTTTGACGATGTTGGTACCCAAACGAAGATTTTGGCACGGTGTTGGGCGCCAAGTTAAGAGTTTTCAATAGCGTTGAGCGCCAATCTAAAAGTGTCCAACGATGACGGTAGTGCAATCCAAGAGTGCCCCACGGCGTCGAAGTGTCTATCTTAGAGTGTTTGACGATGTTGGTTGTCAAACGAAGATTTTAGCACGTCGTTAGGCGCCAAGTTAAGAGTTTTCAACGGAGTTGAGCGCCAATCTAAAAGAGTCCAATGGCAACGGGCGCCATTCCAAAAGTGACCAACGGCGTCGGAGTGACAATCTTAGAGCACATTTGGCGATGTCGGTTGCCAAACGAAGATTTTCGCACGGCGTTGGGTGCCAAGTTAAGAGTTTTCAACAGCGTTGAGCGCCAATCTGAAAGTGTCCAACAGTGACGGTTGCCCAATCCAAGAGTGCCCCACGGCGTCGGAGTGTCTATCTAAGAGTGTTTGACGATGTTGGTTGTCAAACGAAGATTTTGGCACGTCGATGGGCGCCAAGTTAAGAGTTTTCAACGGCGTTGAGCGCCAATCTAAAAGTGTCCAACGGTGAAGGTTGCCTAATCCAAGAGTGCCCCACGGCGTCGGAGTGTCTATCTTAGAGTGTTTGACGATGTTGGTTGTCAAACGAAGATTTTAGCACGTCGTTGGGCGCCAAGTTAAGAGTTCTCAACAGCGTTGACCGCCAATCTAAAAGTGTCCAACAGTGACGGTTGCCCAATCCAAGAGTGCCCCAGGGCGTCGGAGTGTCTATCTTAGAGTGTTTGACGATGTTGGTTGTCAAACGAAGATTTTAGCACGTCGTTGGGCGCCAAGTTAAGAGTTTTCAACGGCGTTGAGCGCCAATCTAAAAGTGTCCAACGGTGAAGGTTGCCCAATCCAAGAGTGCCCCACGGCGTCGGAGTGTCTATCTTAGAGTGTTTGACGATGTTGGTTGTCAAACGAAGATTTTAGCACGTCGTTGGGCGCCAAGTTAAGAGTTTTCAACGGAGTTGAGCGCCAATCTAAAAGAGTCCAATGGCAACGGGCGCCAATCCAAAAGTGACCAACGGCGTCGGAGTGTCAATCTTAGAGCATATTTGACGATGTCGGTTGCCAAACGAAGATTTTCGCACGGCGTTGGGTGCCAAGTTAAGAGTTCTCAACAGCGTTGACCGCCAATCTAAAAGTGTCCAACAGTGACGGTTGCCCAATCCAAGAGTGCCCCACGGCGTCGGAGTGTCTATCTTAGAGTGTTTGACGATGTTGGTTGTCAAACGAAGATTTTAGCACGGCGTTGGGCGCCAAGTTAAAGAGTTTTCAACGGAGTTGAGCGCCAATCTAAAAGAGTCCAATGGCAACGGGCGCCAATCCAAAAGTGACCAACAGCGTCGGAGTGTCAATCTTAGAGCATATTTGACGATCTTGGTACCCAAACGAAGATTTTAGCACGGCGTTGGGCGCCAAGTTAAGAGTTTTCAACGGAGTTGAGCGCCAATCTAAAAGAGTCCAATGGCAACGGGCGCCAATTCAAAAGTGACCAACAGCGTCGGAGTGTCAATCTTAGAGCATATTTGACGATGTCGGTTGCCAAACGAAGATTTTAGCACGGCGTTGGGCGCCAAGTTAAGAGTTCTCAACAGCGTTGACCGCCAATCTAAAAGTGTCCAACAGTGACGGTTGCCCAATCCAAGAGTGCCCCACAGCGTCGGAGTGTCTATCTTAGAATGTTTGACGATGTTGGTTGTCAAACGAAGATTTTAGCACGTCGTTGGGCGCCAAGTTAAGAGTTTTCAACAGCGTTGAGCGCCAATCTAAAAGTGTCCAACGGTGAAGGTTGCCCAATCCAAGAGTGCCCCAGGGCGTCGGAGTGTCTATCTTAGAGTGTTTGACGATGTTGGTTGTCAAACGAAGATTTTAGCACGGCGTTGGGCGCCAAGTTAAAGAATTTTCAACGGAGTTGAGCGCCAATCTAAAAGAGTCCAATGGCAACGGGCGCCAATCCAAAAGTGACCAACGGCGTCGGAGTGTCAATCTTAGAGCATATTTGACGATGTCGGTTGCCAAACGAAGATTTTCGCACGGCGTTGGGTGCCAAGTTAAGAGTTTTCAACAGCGTTGAGCGCCAATCTGAAAGTGTCCAACAATGACGGTTGCCCAATCCAAGAGTGCCCCACGGCGTCGGAGTGTCTATCTTAGAGTGTTTGATGATGTTGGTTGTCAAACGAAGATTTTGGCACGTCGTTGGGCGCCAAGTTAAGAGTTTTCAACGGCGTTGAGCGCCAATCTAAAAGTGTCCAACTGTGAAGGTTGCCTAATCCAAGAGTGCCCCACGGCGTCGGAGTGTCTATCTTAGAGTGTTTGACGATGTTGGTTGTCAAACGAAGATTTTAGCACGTCGTTGGGCGCCAAGTTAAGAGTTTTCAACGGCGTTGAGCGCCAATCTAAAAGTGTCCAACGGTGAAGGTTGCCCAATCCAAGAGTGCCCCACGGCGTCGGAGTGTCTATCTTAGAGTGTTTGACGATGTTGGTTGTCAAACGAAGATTTTAGCACGTCGTTGGGCGCCAAGTTAAGAGTTTTCAACGGAGTTGAGCGCCAATCTAAAAGAGTCCAATGGCAACGGGCGCCAATCCAAAAGTGACCAACGGCGTCGGAGTGTCAATCTTAGAGCATATTTGACGATGTCGGTTGCCAAACGAAGATTTTCGCACGGCGTTGGGTGCCAAGTTAAGAGTTCTCTACAGCGTTGACCGCCAATCTAAAAGTGTCCAACAGTGACGGTTGCCCAATCCAAGAGTGCCCCACGGCGTCGGAGTGTCTATCTTAGAGTGTTTGACGATGTTGGTTGTCAAACGAAGATTTTAGCACGGCGTTGGGCGCCAAGTTAAAGAGTTTTCAACGGAGTTGAGCGCCAATCTAAAAGAGTCCAATGGCAACGGGCGCCAATCCAAAAGTGACCAACAGCGTCGGAGTGTCAATCTTAGAGCATATTTGACGATCTTGGTACCCAAACGAAGATTTTTGCACGGCGTTGGGCAGCAAGTTAAGAGTTTTCAACGGCGTTGAGCGCCAATCTAAAAGTGTCCAACGGTGAAGGTTGCCCAATCCAAGAGTGCCCCAGGGCGTCGGAGTGTCTATCTTAGAGTGTTTGACGATGTTGGTTGTCAAACGAAGATTTTAGCACGGCGTTGGGCGCCAAGTTAAAGAATTTTCAACGGAGTTGAGCGCCAATCTAAAAGAGTCCAATGGCAACGGGCGCCAATCCAAAAGTGACCAACGGCGTCGGAGTGTCAATCTTAGAGCATATTTGACGATGTCGGTTGCCAAACGAAGATTTTCGAACGGCGTTGGGTGCCAAGTTAAGAGTTTTCAACAGCGTTGAGCGCCAATCTGAAAGTGTCCAACAATGACGGTTGCCCAATCCAAGAGTGCCCCACGGCGTCGGAGTGTCTATCTTAGAGTGTTTGACGATGTTGGTTTTCAAACGAAGATTTTGGCACGTCGATGGGCGCCAAGTTAAGAGTTTTCAACGGCGTTGAGCGCCAATCTAAAAGTGTCCAACTGTGAAGGTTGCCTAATCCAAGAGTGCCCCACGGCGTCGGAGTGTCTATCTTAGAGTGTTTGACGATGTTGGTTGTCAAACGAAGATTTTAGCACGTCGTTGGGCGCCAAGTTAAGAGTTTTCAACGGCGTTGAGCGCCAATCTAAAAGTGTCCAACGGTGAAGGTTGCCCAATCCAAGAGTGCCCCACGGCGTCGGAGTGTCTATCTTAGAGTGTTTGACGATGTTGGTTGTCAAACGAAGATTTTAGCACGTCGTTGGGCGCCAAGTTAAGAGTTTTCAACGGAGTTGAGCGCCAATCTAAAAGAGTCCAATGGCAACGGGCGCCAATCCAAAAGTGACCAACGGCGTCGGAGTGTCAATCTTAGAGCACATTTGACGATGTTGGTACCCAAACGAAGATTTTAGCACGGCGTTGGGCGCCAAGTTAAGAGTTTTCAACGGAGTTGAGCGCCAATCTAAAAGAGTCCAATGGCAACGGGCGCCAATTCAAAAGTGACCAACAGCGTCGGAGTGTCAATCTTAGAGCATATTTGACGATGTCGGTTGCCAAACGAAGATTTTCGCACGGCGTTGGGTGCCAAGTTAAGAGTTTTCAACAGCGTTGAGCGCCAATCTGAAAGTGTCCAACAATGACGGTTGCCCAATCCAAGAGTGCCCCACGGCGTCGGAGTGTCTATCTTAGAGTGTTTGATGATGTTGGTTGTCAAACGAAGATTTTGGCACGTCGTTGGGCGCCAAGTTAAGAGTTTTCAACGGCGTTGAGCGCCAATCTAAAAGTGTCCAACTGTGAAGGTTGCCTAATCCAAGAGTGCCCCACGGCGTCGGAGTGTCTATCTTAGAGTGTTTGACGATGTTGGTTGTCAAACGAAGATTTTAGCACGTCGTTGGGCGCCAAGTTAAGAGTTTTCAACGGCGTTGAGCGCCAATCTAAAAGTGTCCAACGGTGAAGGTTGCCCAATCCAAGAGTGCCCCACGGCGTCGGAGTGTCTATCTTAGAGTGTTTGACGATGTTGGTTGTCAAACGAAGATTTTAGCACGTCGTTGGGCGCCAAGTTAAGAGTTTTCAACGGAGTTGAGCGCCAATCTAAAAGAGTCCAATGGCAACGGGCGCCAATTCAAAAGTGACCAACAGCGTCGGAGTGTCAATCTTAGAGCATATTTGACGATGTCGGTTGCCAAACGAAGATTTTCGCACGGCGTTGGGTGCCAAGTTAAGAGTTTTCAACAGCGTTGAGCGCCAATCTGAAAGTGTCCAACAATGACGGTTGCCCAATCCAAGAGTGCCCCACGGCGTCGGAGTGTCTATCTTAGAGTGTTTGATGATGTTGGTTGTCAAACGAAGATTTTGGCACGTCGTTGGGCGCCAAGTTAAGAGTTTTCAACGGCGTTGAGCGCCAATCTAAAAGTGTCCAACTGTGAAGGTTGCCTAATCCAAGAGTGCCCCACGGCGTCGGAGTGTCTATCTTAGAGTGTTTGACGATGTTGGTTGTCAAACGAAGATTTTAGCACGTCGTTGGGCGCCAAGTTAAGAGTTTTCAACGGCGTTGAGCGCCAATCTAAAAGTGTCCAACGGTGAAGGTTGCCCAATCCAAGAGTGCCCCACGGCGTCGGAGTGTCTATCTTAGAGTGTTTGACGATGTTGGTTGTCAAACGAAGATTTTAGCACGTCGTTGGGCGCCAAGTTAAGAGTTTTCAACGGAGTTGAGCGCCAATCTAAAAGAGTCCAATGGCAACGGGCGCCAATCCAAAAGTGACCAACGGCGTCGGAGTGTCAATCTTAGAGCATATTTGACGATGTCGGTTGCCAAACGAAGATTTTCGCACGGCGTTGGGTGCCAAGTTAAGAGTTCTCAACAGCGTTGACCGCCAATCTAAAAGTGTCCAACAGTGACGGTTGCCCAATCCAAGAGTGCCCCACGGCGTCGGAGTGTCTATCTTAGAGTGTTTGACGATGTTGGTTGTCAAACGAAGATTTTAGCACGGCGTTGGGCGCCAAGTTAAAGAGTTTTCAACGGAGTTGAGCGCCAATCTAAAAGAGTCCAATGGCAACGGGCGCCAATCCAAAAGTGACCAACAGCGTCGGAGTGTCAATCTTAGAGCATATTTGACGATCTTGGTACCCAAACGAAGATTTTAGCACGGCGTTGGGCGCCAAGTTAAGAGTTTTCAACGGAGTTGAGCGCCAATCTAAAAGAGTCCAATGGCAACGGGCGCCAATTCAAAAGTGACCAACAGCGTCGGAGTGTCAATCTTAGAGCATATTTGACGATGTCGGTTGCCAAACGAAGATTTTAGCACGGCGTTGGGCGCCAAGTTAAGAGTTCTCAACAGCGTTGACCGCCAATCTAAAAGTGTCCAACAGTGACGGTTGCCCAATCCAAGAGTGCCCCACAGCGTCGGAGTGTCTATCTTAGAATGTTTGACGATGTTGGTTGTCAAACGAAGATTTTAGCACGTCGTTGGGCGCCAAGTTAAGAGTTTTCAACAGCGTTGAGCGCCAATCTAAAAGTGTCCAACGGTGAAGGTTGCCCAATCCAAGAGTGCCCCAGGGCGTCGGAGTGTCTATCTTAGAGTGTTTGACGATGTTGGTTGTCAAACGAAGATTTTAGCACGGCGTTGGGCGCCAAGTTAAAGAATTTTCAACGGAGTTGAGCGCCAATCTAAAAGAGTCCAATGGCAACGGGCGCCAATCCAAAAGTGACCAACGGCGTCGGAGTGTCAATCTTAGAGCATATTTGACGATGTCGGTTGCCAAACGAAGATTTTCGCACGGCGTTGGGTGCCAAGTTAAGAGTTTTCAACAGCGTTGAGCGCCAATCTGAAAGTGTCCAACAATGACGGTTGCCCAATCCAAGAGTGCCCCACGGCGTCGGAGTGTCTATCTTAGAGTGTTTGATGATGTTGGTTGTCAAACGAAGATTTTGGCACGTCGTTGGGCGCCAAGTTAAGAGTTTTCAACGGCGTTGAGCGCCAATCTAAAAGTGTCCAACTGTGAAGGTTGCCTAATCCAAGAGTGCCCCACGGCGTCGGAGTGTCTATCTTAGAGTGTTTGACGATGTTGGTTGTCAAACGAAGATTTTAGCACGTCGTTGGGCGCCAAGTTAAGAGTTTTCAACGGCGTTGAGCGCCAATCTAAAAGTGTCCAACGGTGAAGGTTGCCCAATCCAAGAGTGCCCCACGGCGTCGGAGTGTCTATCTTAGAGTGTTTGACGATGTTGGTTGTCAAACGAAGATTTTAGCACGTCGTTGGGCGCCAAGTTAAGAGATTTCAACGGAGTTGAGCGCCAATCTAAAAGAGTCCAATGGCAACGGGCGCCAATCCAAAAGTGACCAACGGCGTCGGAGTGTCAATCTTAGAGCATATTTGACGATGTCGGTTGCCAAACGAAGATTTTCGCACGGCGTTGGGTGCCAAGTTAAGAGTTCTCTACAGCGTTGACCGCCAATCTAAAAGTGTCCAACAGTGACGGTTGCCCAATCCAAGAGTGCCCCACGGCGTCGGAGTGTCTATCTTAGAGTGTTTGACGATGTTGGTTGTCAAACGAAGATTTTAGCACGGCGTTGGGCGCCAAGTTAAAGAGTTTTCAACGGAGTTGAGCGCCAATCTAAAAGAGTCCAATGGCAACGGGCGCCAATCCAAAAGTGACCAACAGCGTCGGAGTGTCAATCTTAGAGCATATTTGACGATCTTGGTACCCAAACGAAGATTTTTGCACGGCGTTGGGCAGCAAGTTAAGAGTTTTCAACGGCGTTGAGCGCCAATCTAAAAGTGTCCAACGGTGACGGATGCCCAATCCAAGAGTGCCCCACGGCTTCGGAGTGTCTATCTTAGAGTGTTTGACGATGTTGGTTGTCAAACGAAGATTTTAGCACGTCGTTGGGCGCCAAGTTAAGAATTTTCAACAGCGTTGACCGCCAATCTAAAAGAGTCCAATGGCAACGGGCGCCAATCCAAAAGTGACCAACAGCGTCGGAGTGTCAATCTTAGAGCATATTTGACGATGTCGGTTGCCAAACGAAGATTTTAGCACGGCGTTGGGCGCCAAGTTAAGAGTTTTCAACGGCGTTGAGCGCCAATCTAAAAGTGTCCAACGGTGAAGGTTGCCTAATCCAAGAGTGCCCCACGGCGTCGGAGTGTCTATCTTAGAGTGTTTGACGATGTTGGTTGTCAAACGAAGATTTTAGCACGTCGTTGGGCGCCAAGTTAAGAGTTCTCAACAGCGTTGACCGCCAATCTAAAAGTGTCCAACAGTGACGGTTGCCCAATCCAAGAATGCCCCACAGCGTCGGAGTGTCTATCTTAGAATGTTTGACGATGTTGGTTGTCAAACGAAGATTTTAGCACGTCGTTGGGCGCCAAGTTAAGAGTTTTCAACGGCGTTGAGCGCCAATCTAAAAGTGTCCAACGGTGAAGGTTGCCAAATCCAAGAGTGCCCCAGGGCGTCGGAGTGTCTATCTTAGAGTGTTTGACGATGTTGGTTGTCAAACGAAGATTTTAGCACGTCGTTGGGCGCCAAGTTAAGAGTTTTCAACGGCGTTGAGCGCCAATCTAAAAGTGTCCAACGGTAAAGGTTGCCCAATCCAAGAGTGCCCCACGGCGTCGGAGTGTCTATCTTAGAGTGTTTGACGATGTTGGTTGTCAAACGAAGATTTTAGCACGGCGTTGGGCGCCAAGTTAAAGAATTTTTAACGGAGTTGAGCGCCAATCTAAAAGAGTCCAATGGCAACGGGCGCCAATCCAAAAGTGACCAACGGCGTCGGAGTGTCAATCTTAGAGCATATTTGACGATGTCGGTTGCCAAACGAAGATTTTCGCACGGCGTTGGGTGCCAAGTTAAGAGTTTTCAACAG
Organism: Eilema griseolum; assembly: GCA_963662185.1. Lineage (NCBI taxonomy): Eukaryota > Metazoa > Arthropoda > Insecta > Lepidoptera > Erebidae > Eilema > Eilema griseolum. Next base: position 20,515,097 of record OY759251.1, on the reverse strand, counting down.
CGTTGAGCGCCAATCTAAAAGAGTCCAATGGCAACGGGCGCCAATCCAAAAGTGACCAACGGCGTCGGAGTGTCTATCTTAGAGCATATTTGACGATGTCGGTTGCCAAACGAAGATTTTCGCACGGCGTTGGGTGCCAAGTTAAGAGTTTTCAACAGCGTTGAGCGCCAATCTGAAAGTGTCCAACAATGACGGTTGCCCAATCCAAGAGTGCCCCACGGCGTCGGAGTGTCTATCTTAGAGTGTTTGACGATGTTGGTTGTCAAACGAAGATTTTAGCACGTCGTTGGGCGCCAAGTTAAGAGTTTTCAACGGCGTTGAGCGCCAATCTAAAAGTGTCCAACGGTGAAGGTTGCCCAATCCAAGAGTGCCTCACGGCGTCGGAGTGTCTATCTTAGAGTGTTTGACGATGTTGGTTGTCAAACGAAGATTTTAGCACGGCGTTGGGCGCCAAGTTAAGAGTTCTCAACAGCGTTGACCGCCAATCTAAAAGTGTCCAACAGTGACGGTTGCCCAATCCAAGAGTGCCCCACAGCGTCGGAGTGTCTATCTTAGAGTGTTTGACGATGTTGGTTGTCAAACGAAGATTTTAGCACGTCGTTGGGCGCCAAGTTAAGAGTTTTCAACGGCGTTGAGCGCCAATCTAAAAGTGTCCAACGGTGAAGGTTGCCCAATCCAAGAATGCCCCACGGCGTCGGAGTGTCTATCTTAGAGTGTTTGACGATGTTGGTTGTCAAACGAAGATTTTAGCACGTCGTTGGGCGCCAAGTTAAGAGTTTTCAACGGCGTTGAGCGCCAATCTAAAAGTGTCCAACGGTGAAGGTTGCCCAATCCAAGAGTGCCTCACGGCGTCGGAGTGTCTATCTTAGAGTGTTTGACGATGTTGGTTGTCAAACGAAGATTTTAGCACGGCGTTGGGCGCCAAGTTAAGAGTTCTCAACAGCGTTGACCGCCAATCTAAAAGTGTCCAACAGTGACGGTTGCCCAATCCAAGAGTGCCCCACAGCGTCGGAGTGTCTATCTTAGAGTGTTTGACGATGTTGGTTGTCAAACGAAGATTTTAGCACGTCGTTAGGCGCCAAGTTAAGAGTTTTCAACGGAGTTGAGCGCCAATCTAAAAGAGTCCAATGGCAACGGGCGCCAATCCAAAAGTGACCAACGGCGTCGGAGTGACAATCTTAGAGCACATTTGGCGATGTCGGTTGCCAAACGAAGATTTTCGCACGGCGTTGGGTGCCAAGTTAAGAGTTTTCAACAGCGTTGAGCGCCAATCTGAAAGTGTCCAACAGTGACGGTTGCCCAATCCAAGAGTGCCCCACGGCGTCGGAGTGTCTATCTAAGAGTGTTTGACGATGTTGGTTGTCAAACGAAGATTTTGGCACGTCGATGGGCGCCAAGTTAAGAGTTTTCAACGGCGTTGAGCGCCAATCTAAAAGTGTCCAACGGTGAAGGTTGCCTAATCCAAGAGTGCCCCACGGCGTCGGAGTGTCTATCTTAGATTGTTTGACGATGTTGGTTGTCAAACGAAGATTTTAGCACGTCGTTGGGCGCCAAGTTAAGAGTTCTCGACAGCGTTGACCGCCAATCTAAAAGTGTCCAACAGTGACGGTTGCCCAATCCAAGAATGCCCCACAGCGTCGGAGTGTCTATCTTAGAATGTTTGACGATGTTGGTTGTCAAACGAAGATTTTAGCACGTCGTTGGGCGCCAAGTTAAGAGTTTTCAACGGCGTTGAGCGCCAATCTAAAAGTGTCCAACGGTGAAGGTTGCCCAATCCAAGAGTGCCCCAGGGCGTCGGAGTGTCTATCTTAGAGTGTTTGACGATGTTGGTTGTCAAACGAAGATTTTAGCACGGCGTTGGGCGCCAAGTTAAAGAATTTTCAACGGAGTTGAGCGCCAATCTAAAAGAGTCCAATGGCAACGGGCGCCAATCCAAAAGTGACCAACGGCGTCGGAGTGTCAATCTTAGAGCATATTTGACGATGTCGGTTGCCAAACGAAGATTTTCGCACGGCGTTGGGTGCCAAGTTAAGAGTTTTCAACAGCGTTGAGCGCCAATCTGAAAGTGTCCAACAATGACGGTTGCCCAATCCAAGAGTGCCCCACGGCGTCGGAGTGTCTATCTTAGAGTGTTTGATGATGTTGGTTGTCAAACGAAGATTTTGGCACGTCGTTGGGCGCCAAGTTAAGAGTTTTCAACGGCGTTGAGCGCCAATCTAAAAGTGTCCAACTGTGAAGGTTGCCTAATCCAAGAGTGCCCCACGGCGTCGGAGTGTCTATCTTAGAGTGTTTGACGATGTTGGTTGTCAAACGAAGATTTTAGCACGTCGTTGGGCGCCAAGTTAAGAGTTTTCAACGGAGTTGAGCGCCAATCTAAAAGAGTCCAATGGCAACGGGCGCCAATCCAAAAGTGACCAACGGCGTCGGAGTGTCAATCTTAGAGCATATTTGACGATGTCGGTTGCCAAACGAAGATTTTCGCACGGCGTTGGGTGCCAAGTTAAGAGTTCTCAACAGCGTTGACCGCCAATCTAAAAGTGTCCAACAGTGACGGTTGCCCAATCCAAGAGTGCCCCACGGCGTCGGAGTGTCTATCTTAGAGTGTTTGACGATGTTGGTTGTCAAACGAAGATTTTAGCACGGCGTTGGGCGCCAAGTTAAAGAGTTTTCAACGGAGTTGAGCGCCAATCTAAAAGAGTCCAATGGCAACGGGCGCCAATCCAAAAGTGACCAACAGCGTCGGAGTGTCAATCTTAGAGCATATTTGACGATCTTGGTACCCAAACGAAGATTTTAGCACGGCGTTGGGCGCCAAGTTAAGAGTTTTCAACGGAGTTGAGCGCCAATCTAAAAGAGTCCAATGGCAACGGGCGCCAATTCAAAAGTGACCAACAGCGTCGGAGTGTCAATCTTAGAGCATATTTGACGATGTCGGTTGCCAAACGAAGATTTTAGCACGGCGTTGGGCGCCAAGTTAAGAGTTCTCAACAGCGTTGACCGCCAATCTAAAAGTGTCCAACAGTGACGGTTGCCCAATCCAAGAGTGCCCCACAGCGTCGGAGTGTCTATCTTAGAATGTTTGACGATGTTGGTTGTCAAACGAAGATTTTAGCACGTCGTTGGGCGCCAAGTTAAGAGTTTTCAACAGCGTTGAGCGCCAATCTAAAAGTGTCCAACGGTGAAGGTTGCCCAATCCAAGAGTGCCCCAGGGCGTCGGAGTGTCTATCTTAGAGTGTTTGACGATGTTGGTTGTCAAACGAAGATTTTAGCACGGCGTTGGGCGCCAAGTTAAAGAATTTTCAACGGAGTTGAGCGCCAATCTAAAAGAGTCCAATGGCAACGGGCGCCAATCCAAAAGTGACCAACGGCGTCGGAGTGTCAATCTTAGAGCATATTTGACGATGTCGGTTGCCAAACGAAGATTTTCGCACGGCGTTGGGTGCCAAGTTAAGAGTTTTCAACAGCGTTGAGCGCCAATCTGAAAGTGTCCAACAATGACGGTTGCCCAATCCAAGAGTGCCCCACGGCGTCGGAGTGTCTATCTTAGAGTGTTTGATGATGTTGGTTGTCAAACGAAGATTTTGGCACGTCGTTGGGCGCCAAGTTAAGAGTTTTCAACGGCGTTGAGCGCCAATCTAAAAGTGTCCAACTGTGAAGGTTGCCTAATCCAAGAGTGCCCCACGGCGTCGGAGTGTCTATCTTAGAGTGTTTGACGATGTTGGTTGTCAAACGAAGATTTTAGCACGTCGTTGGGCGCCAAGTTAAGAGTTTTCAACGGCGTTGAGCGCCAATCTAAAAGTGTCCAACGGTGAAGGTTGCCCAATCCAAGAGTGCCCCACGGCGTCGGAGTGTCTATCTTAGAGTGTTTGACGATGTTGGTTGTCAAACGAAGATTTTAGCACGTCGTTGGGCGCCAAGTTAAGAGTTTTCAACGGAGTTGAGCGCCAATCTAAAAGAGTCCAATGGCAACGGGCGCCAATCCAAAAGTGACCAACGGCGTCGGAGTGTCAATCTTAGAGCATATTTGACGATGTCGGTTGCCAAACGAAGATTTTCGCACGGCGTTGGGTGCCAAGTTAAGAGTTCTCTACAGCGTTGACCGCCAATCTAAAAGTGTCCAACAGTGACGGTTGCCCAATCCAAGAGTGCCCCACGGCGTCGGAGTGTCTATCTTAGAGTGTTTGACGATGTTGGTTGTCAAACGAAGATTTTAGCACGGCGTTGGGCGCCAAGTTAAAGAGTTTTCAACGGAGTTGAGCGCCAATCTAAAAGAGTCCAATGGCAACGGGCGCCAATCCAAAAGTGACCAACAGCGTCGGAGTGTCAATCTTAGAGCATATTTGACGATCTTGGTACCCAAACGAAGATTTTTGCACGGCGTTGGGCAGCAAGTTAAGAGTTTTCAACGGCGTTGAGCGCCAATCTAAAAGTGTCCAACGGTGAAGGTTGCCCAATCCAAGAGTGCCCCAGGGCGTCGGAGTGTCTATCTTAGAGTGTTTGACGATGTTGGTTGTCAAACGAAGATTTTAGCACGGCGTTGGGCGCCAAGTTAAAGAATTTTCAACGGAGTTGAGCGCCAATCTAAAAGAGTCCAATGGCAACGGGCGCCAATCCAAAAGTGACCAACGGCGTCGGAGTGTCAATCTTAGAGCATATTTGACGATGTCGGTTGCCAAACGAAGATTTTCGAACGGCGTTGGGTGCCAAGTTAAGAGTTTTCAACAGCGTTGAGCGCCAATCTGAAAGTGTCCAACAATGACGGTTGCCCAATCCAAGAGTGCCCCACGGCGTCGGAGTGTCTATCTTAGAGTGTTTGACGATGTTGGTTTTCAAACGAAGATTTTGGCACGTCGATGGGCGCCAAGTTAAGAGTTTTCAACGGCGTTGAGCGCCAATCTAAAAGTGTCCAACTGTGAAGGTTGCCTAATCCAAGAGTGCCCCACGGCGTCGGAGTGTCTATCTTAGAGTGTTTGACGATGTTGGTTGTCAAACGAAGATTTTAGCACGTCGTTGGGCGCCAAGTTAAGAGTTTTCAACGGCGTTGAGCGCCAATCTAAAAGTGTCCAACGGTGAAGGTTGCCCAATCCAAGAGTGCCCCACGGCGTCGGAGTGTCTATCTTAGAGTGTTTGACGATGTTGGTTGTCAAACGAAGATTTTAGCACGTCGTTGGGCGCCAAGTTAAGAGTTTTCAACGGAGTTGAGCGCCAATCTAAAAGAGTCCAATGGCAACGGGCGCCAATCCAAAAGTGACCAACGGCGTCGGAGTGTCAATCTTAGAGCACATTTGACGATGTTGGTACCCAAACGAAGATTTTAGCACGGCGTTGGGCGCCAAGTTAAGAGTTTTCAACGGAGTTGAGCGCCAATCTAAAAGAGTCCAATGGCAACGGGCGCCAATTCAAAAGTGACCAACAGCGTCGGAGTGTCAATCTTAGAGCATATTTGACGATGTCGGTTGCCAAACGAAGATTTTCGCACGGCGTTGGGTGCCAAGTTAAGAGTTTTCAACAGCGTTGAGCGCCAATCTGAAAGTGTCCAACAATGACGGTTGCCCAATCCAAGAGTGCCCCACGGCGTCGGAGTGTCTATCTTAGAGTGTTTGATGATGTTGGTTGTCAAACGAAGATTTTGGCACGTCGTTGGGCGCCAAGTTAAGAGTTTTCAACGGCGTTGAGCGCCAATCTAAAAGTGTCCAACTGTGAAGGTTGCCTAATCCAAGAGTGCCCCACGGCGTCGGAGTGTCTATCTTAGAGTGTTTGACGATGTTGGTTGTCAAACGAAGATTTTAGCACGTCGTTGGGCGCCAAGTTAAGAGTTTTCAACGGCGTTGAGCGCCAATCTAAAAGTGTCCAACGGTGAAGGTTGCCCAATCCAAGAGTGCCCCACGGCGTCGGAGTGTCTATCTTAGAGTGTTTGACGATGTTGGTTGTCAAACGAAGATTTTAGCACGTCGTTGGGCGCCAAGTTAAGAGTTTTCAACGGAGTTGAGCGCCAATCTAAAAGAGTCCAATGGCAACGGGCGCCAATCCAAAAGTGACCAACGGCGTCGGAGTGTCAATCTTAGAGCATATTTGACGATGTCGGTTGCCAAACGAAGATTTTCGCACGGCGTTGGGTGCCAAGTTAAGAGTTCTCAACAGCGTTGACCGCCAATCTAAAAGTGTCCAACAGTGACGGTTGCCCAATCCAAGAGTGCCCCACGGCGTCGGAGTGTCTATCTTAGAGTGTTTGACGATGTTGGTTGTCAAACGAAGATTTTAGCACGGCGTTGGGCGCCAAGTTAAAGAGTTTTCAACGGAGTTGAGCGCCAATCTAAAAGAGTCCAATGGCAACGGGCGCCAATCCAAAAGTGACCAACAGCGTCGGAGTGTCAATCTTAGAGCATATTTGACGATCTTGGTACCCAAACGAAGATTTTAGCACGGCGTTGGGCGCCAAGTTAAGAGTTTTCAACGGAGTTGAGCGCCAATCTAAAAGAGTCCAATGGCAACGGGCGCCAATTCAAAAGTGACCAACAGCGTCGGAGTGTCAATCTTAGAGCATATTTGACGATGTCGGTTGCCAAACGAAGATTTTAGCACGGCGTTGGGCGCCAAGTTAAGAGTTCTCAACAGCGTTGACCGCCAATCTAAAAGTGTCCAACAGTGACGGTTGCCCAATCCAAGAGTGCCCCACAGCGTCGGAGTGTCTATCTTAGAATGTTTGACGATGTTGGTTGTCAAACGAAGATTTTAGCACGTCGTTGGGCGCCAAGTTAAGAGTTTTCAACAGCGTTGAGCGCCAATCTAAAAGTGTCCAACGGTGAAGGTTGCCCAATCCAAGAGTGCCCCAGGGCGTCGGAGTGTCTATCTTAGAGTGTTTGACGATGTTGGTTGTCAAACGAAGATTTTAGCACGGCGTTGGGCGCCAAGTTAAAGAATTTTCAACGGAGTTGAGCGCCAATCTAAAAGAGTCCAATGGCAACGGGCGCCAATCCAAAAGTGACCAACGGCGTCGGAGTGTCAATCTTAGAGCATATTTGACGATGTCGGTTGCCAAACGAAGATTTTCGCACGGCGTTGGGTGCCAAGTTAAGAGTTTTCAACAGCGTTGAGCGCCAATCTGAAAGTGTCCAACAATGACGGTTGCCCAATCCAAGAGTGCCCCACGGCGTCGGAGTGTCTATCTTAGAGTGTTTGATGATGTTGGTTGTCAAACGAAGATTTTGGCACGTCGTTGGGCGCCAAGTTAAGAGTTTTCAACGGCGTTGAGCGCCAATCTAAAAGTGTCCAACTGTGAAGGTTGCCTAATCCAAGAGTGCCCCACGGCGTCGGAGTGTCTATCTTAGAGTGTTTGACGATGTTGGTTGTCAAACGAAGATTTTAGCACGTCGTTGGGCGCCAAGTTAAGAGTTTTCAACGGCGTTGAGCGCCAATCTAAAAGTGTCCAACGGTGAAGGTTGCCCAATCCAAGAGTGCCCCACGGCGTCGGAGTGTCTATCTTAGAGTGTTTGACGATGTTGGTTGTCAAACGAAGATTTTAGCACGTCGTTGGGCGCCAAGTTAAGAGTTTTCAACGGAGTTGAGCGCCAATCTAAAAGAGTCCAATGGCAACGGGCGCCAATCCAAAAGTGACCAACGGCGTCGGAGTGTCAATCTTAGAGCATATTTGACGATGTCGGTTGCCAAACGAAGATTTTCGCACGGCGTTGGGTGCCAAGTTAAGAGTTCTCTACAGCGTTGACCGCCAATCTAAAAGTGTCCAACAGTGACGGTTGCCCAATCCAAGAGTGCCCCACGGCGTCGGAGTGTCTATCTTAGAGTGTTTGACGATGTTGGTTGTCAAACGAAGATTTTAGCACGGCGTTGGGCGCCAAGTTAAAGAGTTTTCAACGGAGTTGAGCGCCAATCTAAAAGAGTCCAATGGCAACGGGCGCCAATCCAAAAGTGACCAACAGCGTCGGAGTGTCAATCTTAGAGCATATTTGACGATCTTGGTACCCAAACGAAGATTTTTGCACGGCGTTGGGCAGCAAGTTAAGAGTTTTCAACGGCGTTGAGCGCCAATCTAAAAGTGTCCAACGGTGACGGATGCCCAATCCAAGAGTGCCCCACGGCTTCGGAGTGTCTATCTTAGAGTGTTTGACGATGTTGGTTGTCAAACGAAGATTTTAGCACGTCGTTGGGCGCCAAGTTAAGAATTTTCAACAGCGTTGACCGCCAATCTAAAAGAGTCCAATGGCAACGGGCGCCAATCCAAAAGTGACCAACAGCGTCGGAGTGTCAATCTTAGAGCATATTTGACGATGTCGGTTGCCAAACGAAGATTTTAGCACGGCGTTGGGCGCCAAGTTAAGAGTTTTCAACGGCGTTGAGCGCCAATCTAAAAGTGTCCAACGGTGAAGGTTGCCTAATCCAAGAGTGCCCCACGGCGTCGGAGTGTCTATCTTAGAGTGTTTGACGATGTTGGTTGTCAAACGAAGATTTTAGCACGTCGTTGGGCGCCAAGTTAAGAGTTCTCAACAGCGTTGACCGCCAATCTAAAAGTGTCCAACAGTGACGGTTGCCCAATCCAAGAATGCCCCACAGCGTCGGAGTGTCTATCTTAGAATGTTTGACGATGTTGGTTGTCAAACGAAGATTTTAGCACGTCGTTGGGCGCCAAGTTAAGAGTTTTCAACGGCGTTGAGCGCCAATCTAAAAGTGTCCAACGGTGAAGGTTGCCCAATCCAAGAGTGCCCCAGGGCGTCGGAGTGTCTATCTTAGAGTGTTTGACGATGTTGGTTGTCAAACGAAGATTTTAGCACGTCGTTGGGCGCCAAGTTAAGAGTTTTCAACGGCGTTGAGCGCCAATCTAAAAGTGTCCAACGGTAAAGGTTGCCCAATCCAAGAGTGCCCCACGGCGTCGGAGTGTCTATCTTAGAGTGTTTGACGATGTTGGTTGTCAAACGAAGATTTTAGCACGGCGTTGGGCGCCAAGTTAAAGAATTTTTAACGGAGTTGAGCGCCAATCTAAAAGAGTCCAATGGCAACGGGCGCCAATCCAAAAGTGACCAACGGCGTCGGAGTGTCAATCTTAGAGCATATTTGACGATGTCGGTTGCCAAACGAAGATTTTCGCACGGCGTTGGGTGCCAAGTTAAGAGTTTTCAACAGCGTTGAGCGCCAATCTAAAAGAGTCCAATGGCAACGGGCGCCAATCCAAAAGTGACCAACGGCGTCGGAGTGTCTATCTTAGAGCATATTTGACGATGTCGGTTGCCAAACGAAGATTTTCGCACGGCGTTGGGTGCCAAGTTAAGAGTTTTCAACAGCGTTGAGCGCCAATCTGAAAGTGTCCAACAATGACGGTTGCCCAATCCAAGAGTGCCCCACGGCGTCGGAGTGTCTATCTTAGAGTGTTTGACGATGTTGGTTGTCAAACGAAGATTTTAGCACGTCGTTGGGCGCCAAGTTAAGAGTTTTCAACGGCGTTGAGCGCCAATCTAAAAGTGTCCAACGGTGAAGGTTGCCCAATCCAAGAGTGCCTCACGGCGTCGGAGTGTCTATCTTAGAGTGTTTGACGATGTTGGTTGTCAAACGAAGATTTTAGCACGGCGTTGGGCGCCAAGTTAAGAGTTCTCAACAGCGTTGACCGCCAATCTAAAAGTGTCCAACAGTGACGGTTGCCCAATCCAAGAGTGCCCCACAGCGTCGGAGTGTCTATCTTAGAGTGTTTGACGATGTTGGTTGTCAAACGAAGATTTTAGCACGTCGTTGGGCGCCAAGTTAAGAGTTTTCAACGGCGTTGAGCGCCAATCTAAAAGTGTCCAACGGTGAAGGTTGCCCAATCCAAGAGTGCCCCACGGCGTCGGAGTGTCTATCTTAGAGTGTTTGACGATGTTGGTTGTCAAACGAAGATTTTAGCACGTCGTTGGGCGCCAAGTTAAGAGTTTTCAACGGCGTTGAGCGCCAATCTAAAAGTGTCCAACGGTGAAGGTTGCCCAATCCAAGAGTGCCTCACGGCGTCGGAGTGTCTATCTTAGAGTGTTTGACGATGTTGGTTGTCAAACGAAGATTTTAGCACGGCGTTGGGCGCCAAGTTAAGAGTTCTCAACAGCGTTGACCGCCAATCTAAAAGTGTCCAACAGTGACGGTTGCCCAATCCAAGAGTGCCCCACAGCGTCGGAGTGTCTATCTTAGAGTGTTTGACGATGTTGGTTGTCAAACGAAGATTTTAGCACGTCGTTAGGCGCCAAGTTAAGAGTTTTCAACGGAGTTGAGCGCCAATCTAAAAGAGTCCAATGGCAACGGGCGCCAATCCAAAAGTGACCAACGGCGTCGGAGTGACAATCTTAGAGCACATTTGGCGATGTCGGTTGCCAAACGAAGATTTTCGCACGGCGTTGGGTGCCAAGTTAAGAGTTTTCAACAGCGTTGAGCGCCAATCTGAAAGTGTCCAACAGTGACGGTTGCCCAATCCAAGAGTGCCCCACGGCGTCGGAGTGTCTATCTAAGAGTGTTTGACGATGTTGGTTGTCAAACGAAGATTTTGGCACGTCGATGGGCGCCAAGTTAAGAGTTTTCAACGGCGTTGAGCGCCAATCTAAAAGTGTCCAACGGTGAAGGTTGCCTAATCCAAGAGTGCCCCACGGCGTCGGAGTGTCTATCTTAGAGTGTTTGACGATGTTGGTTGTCAAACGAAGATTTTAGCACGTCGTTGGGCGCCAAGTTAAGAGTTCTCGACAGCGTTGACCGCCAATCTAAAAGTGTCCAACAGTGACGGTTGCCCAATCCAAGAATGCCCCACAGCGTCGGAGTGTCTATCTTAGAATGTTTGACGATGTTGGTTGTCAAACGAAGATTTTAGCACGTCGTTGGGCGCCAAGTTAAGAGTTTTCAACGGCGTTGAGCGCCAATCTAAAAGTGTCCAACGGTGAAGGTTGCCCAATCCAAGAGTGCCCCAGGGCGTCGGAGTGTCTATCTTAGAGTGTTTGACGATGTTGGTTGTCAAACGAAGATTTTAGCACGGCGTTGGGCGCCAAGTTAAAGAATTTTCAACGGAGTTGAGCGCCAATCTAAAAGAGTCCAATGGCAACGGGCGCCAATCCAAAAGTGACCAACGGCGTCGGAGTGTCAATCTTAGAGCATATTTTTTTTTTTTTTTTTTTTTTTTTTTTTACGTGCGCAAAATCCCCACGGATACCTCCCCACCGGAGCCGGTGGAGGAGGTTATGTCGGACTCGAACCGACTAAAACGCACGCCGCCTGTGGGTCGTTTCGGTTGCCGAAGGTGAGGTTGACAGGCATATCCCTCGCACCCCGGCCGACCCAGGGCCATCTCTCACGATCTGGCCCTCTTCTCGGGTTGTGGGGACTACAGTCCCCAACTCGACCCCGGAAACGGGGAGGCGCGCCAGGCGCGCCACCGCCGCGGCCTGCTTCTGCCAGGGTGACAGGCGGCTTCACCTGTCACCCCCAGGCCGGCGCTCATGGGGGGCGGAGGTCGTTCATCGACCTCCGACGCCCGAGTTGCCTTCGTACGCGGGCAGCTTGGCTTGCGATCCTTCGTCGCTCTCGCTGCCGCTCCCGCCCCGCCTCCTCCTTCACGAGCATTACTTGCTCGCAGAAGGAGGCGCCGGCCGCCCACGCATCCGCGCAGCGGACCATCGCCGCGAGCAAGGTGGAGAGCGTGAGAACTCTCACTCCCAGGGCCGCCACAAGCTCCCGCCTCGGCGTCTCCCACGCCGGACACTCGGTGAGCGTGTGCGGACCTGAGTCCTCGCTCGCGTCGCAGTGATGGCACTCGGACGTTGGCTCTTTCTCCATCCGACGCAGATACTTTCCGAAGCACCCGTGTTCGGTGATCATCTGCGTCAGACGGTACGAGAGGCTGCCGTGTGGCCTCTCTAGCCACTCCCCCATGATGGGTCTTACCGCCGTTACTACGGCGTGCCCTGCGCTTGGTTGCCCAAGTCGTCTCTCCCATTCCGCCACCATTTCCCTGTGGAGCCGGGATCTCACGGCCCGAATTTCTTCGGGCTCGGGATCGTGACCCCGCTCCCGCGCCGCCCTTCGGAACCGGTATAGCGCCGAAAGGCATCTCGCTTCCAGGATCCATGGTGGCGATCCGGCGAGGAGACTCGCCGCGTTGAATGATATCGTGCGGTACCCCCTTATGATGCGGCACGCCAACTTCCGCTGCGGACGCTGCAGCAGAAGCATGTGCCGATCACTCAGGGTGTCCGCCCACACGGGACACCCGTACAGGGCCATGGACCGCACGACACCCGCGTAGAGTCTCCTGCAGGAGTCATCCGGGCCCCTCAGGTTGGGCAGTAGCCGCGCCAGAGCGTTGGCTGTGCCCGCCAATTTGGGGCCCAGACTTCGGAAGTGCTTCCCGAAGTCCCACCGGCCGTCGAGCACGAGCCCCAGATATTTCATCTGGGGCTTGATGCCGATGAGAGTGCCTCCCACTGTGAGACTGGAACCAGGTGGTGGCGTGCGCCGAGGTCCATGAAAGAACATGGCCTCGGATTTATGCAAAGCCACCTCAAGGCCCAGCCGCCGGATCCGTTCCACGACTTGAGCAACCGCGGTCGTGGCCCTCAGGATCGCTTCGCGGTGTGTAGCTCCGCTCGCCGTCACTAGCGTGTCGTCCGCATAGCACGTGACGGCGGCGCCGTCCGCAAGCTCACCGCGAAGCACCCAGTCGTATCCAATATTCCACAGTAGCGGCCCGAGAACCGATCCCTGTGGAACACCGCACGACATCTCACGCCGACCGACGCCGGTCGCACTTGGGTAGATGACGGCTCTCTCCGTCAGGTACGCCCCGACTATGCGGCGGAGGTAGAGAGGCACACCGTGGTACACGAGTGCCTCCCTGATGCAACTCCAGGGCAAGGTGTTGAACGCGTTGGAGATGTCCAAGGACACCGCCAACGTCACCTCACCCCGGGCAACTGCCTCCTCAATCTTAGAGCATATTTGACGATGTCGGTTGCCAAACGAAGATTTTCGAACGGCGTTGGGTGCCAAGTTAAGAGTTTTCAACAGCGTTGAGCGCCAATCTGAAAGTGTCCAACAATGACGGTTGCCCAATCCAAGAGTGCCCCACGGCGTCGGAGTGTCTATCTTAGAGTGTTTGACGATGTTGGTTTTCAAACGAAGATTTTGGCACGTCGATGGTCGCCAAGTTAAGAGTTTTCAACGGCGTTGAGCGCCAATCTAAAAGTGTCCAACTGTGAAGGTTGCCTAATCCAAGAGTGCCCCACGGCGTCGGAGTGTCTATCTTAGAGTGTTTGACGATGTTGGTTGTCAAACGAAGATTTTAGCACGTCGTTGGGCGCCAAGTTAAGAGTTTTCAACGGCGTTGAGCGCCAATCTAAAAGTGTCCAACGGTGAAGGTTGCCCAATCCAAGAGTGCCCCACGGCGTCGGAGTGTCTATCTTAGAGTGTTTGACGATGTTGGTTGTCAAACGAAGATTTTAGCACGTCGTTGGGCGCCAAGTTAAGAGTTTTCAACGGAGTTGAGCGCCAATCTAAAAGAGTCCAATGGCAACGGGCGCCAATCCAAAAGTGACCAACGGCGTCGGAGTGTCAATCTTAGAGCACATTTGACGATGTTGGTACCCAAACGAAGATTTTAGCACGGCGTTGGGCGCCAAGTTAAGAGTTTTCAACGGAGTTGAGCGCCAATCTAAAAGAGTCCAATGGCAACGGGCGCCAATTCAAAAGTGACCAACAGCGTCGGAGTGTCAATCTTAGAGCATATTTGACGATGTCGGTTGCCAAACGAAGATTTTAGCACGGCGTTGGGCGCCAAGTTAAGAGTTCTCAACAGCGTTGCCTGCCAATCTAAAAGTGTCCAACAGTGACGGTTGCCCAATCCAAGAGTGCCCCACAGCGTCGGAGTGTCTATCTTAGAGTGTTTGACGATGTTGGTTGTCAAACGAAGATTTTAGCACGTCGTTGGGCGCCAAGTTAAGAGTTTTCAACGGCGTTGAGCGCCAATCTAAAAGTGTCCAACGGTGAAGGTTGCCCAATCCAAGAGTGCCCCACGGCGTCGGAGTGTCTATCTTAGAGTGTTTGACGATGTTGGTTGTCAAACGAAGATTTTAGCACGTCGTTGGGCGCCAAGTTAAGAGTTTTCAACGGCGTTGAGCGCCAATCTAAAAGTGTCCAACGGTGAAGGTTGCCCAATCCAAGAGTGCCCCACGGCGTCGGAGTGTCTATCTTAGAGTGTTTGACGATGTTGGTTGTCAAACGAAGATTTTAGCACGGCGTTGGGCGCCAAGTTAAAGAGTTTTCAACAGCGTTGAGTGCCAATCTAAAAGAGTCTAATGGCAACGGGCGCCAATCCAAAAGTGACCAACGGCGTCGGAGTGTCAATCTTAGAGCACGTTTGACGATGTTGGTACCCAAACGAAGATTTTGGCACGGTGTTGGGCGCCAAGTTAAGAGTTTTCAATAGCGTTGAGCGCCAATCTAAAAGTGTCCAACGATGACGGTTGTCCAATCCAAGAGTGCCCCACGGCGTCGAAGTGTCTATCTTAGAGTGTTTGACGATGTTGGTTGTCAAACGAAGATTTTAGCACGTCGTTAGGCGCCAAGTTAAGAGTTTTCAACGGAGTTGAGCGCCAATCTAAAAGAGTCCAATGGCAACGGGCGCCAATCCAAAAGTGACCAACGCCGTCGGAGTGTCAATCTTAGAGCATATTTGGCGATGTCGGTTGCCAAACGAAGATTTTCGCACGGCGTTGGGTGCCAAGTTAAGAGTTTTCAACAGCGTTGAGCGCCAATCTGAAAGTGTCCAACAGTGACGGTTGCCCAATCCAAGAGTGCCCCACGGCGTCGGAGTGTCTATCTTAGAGTGTTTGACGATGTTGGTTGTCAAACGAAGATTTTGGCACGTCGATGGGCGCCAAGTTAAGAGTTTTCAACGGCGTTGAGCGCCAATCTAAAAGTGTCCAACGGTGAAGGTTGCCTAATCCAAGAGTGCCCCACGGCGTCGGAGTGTCTATCTTAGAGTGTTTGACGATGTTGGTTGTCAAACGAAGATTTTAGCACGGCGTTGGGCGCCAAGTTAAAGAGTTTTCAACAGCGTTGAGTGCCAATCTAAAAGAGTCTAATGGCAACGGGCGCCAATCCAAAAGTGACCAACGGCGTCGGAGTGTCAATCTTAGAGCACGTTTGACGATGTTGGTACCCAAACGAAGATTTTGGCACGGTGTTGGGCGCCAAGTTAAGAGTTTTCAATAGCGTTGAGCGCCAATCTAAAAGTGTCCAACGATGACGGTTGTCCAATCCAAGAGTGCCCCACGGCGTCGAAGTGTCTATCTTAGAGTGTTTGACGATGTTGGTTGTCAAACGAAGATTTTAGCACGTCGTTGGGCGCCAAGTTAAGAATTTTCAACAGCGTTGACCGCCAATCTAAAAGAGTCCAATGGCAACGGGCGCCAATCCAAAAGTGACCAACAGCGTCGGAGTGTCAATCTTAGAGCATATTTGACGATGTCGGTTTCCAAACGAAGATTTTAGCACGGCGTTGGGCGCCAAGTTAAGAGTTCTCAACAGCGTTGACCGCCAATCTAAAAGTGTCCAACAGTGACGGTTGCCCAATCCAAGAGTGCCCCACAGCGTCGGAGTGTCTATCTTAGAGTGTTTGACGATGTTGGTTGTCAAACGAAGATTTTAGCACGTCGTTGGGCGCCAAGTTAAGAGTTTTCAACGGCGTTGAGCGCCAATCTAAAAGTGTCCAACGGTGAAGGTTGCCCAATCCAAGAGTGCCCCACGGCGTCGGAGTGTCTATCTTAGAGTGTTTGACGATGTTGGTTGTCAAACGAAGATTTTAGCACGGCGTTGGGCGCCAAGTTAAAGAGTTTTCAACAGCGTTGAGTGCCAATCTAAAAGAGTCTAATGGCAACGGGCGCCAATCCAAAAGGGACCAACGGCGTCGGAGTGTCAATCTTAGAGCACGTTTGACGATGTTGGTACCCAAACGAAGATTTTGGCACGGTGTTGGGCGCCAAGTTAAGAGTTTTCAATAGCGTTGAGCGCCAATCTAAAAGTGTCCAACGATGACGGTTGTCCAATCCAAGAGTGCCCCACGGCGTCGAAGTGTCTATCTTAGAGTGTTTGACGATGTTGGTTGTCAAACGAAGATTTTAGCACGTCGTTAGGCGCCAAGTTAAGAGTTTTCAACGGAGTTGAGCGCCAATCTAAAAGAGTCCAATGGCAACGGGCGCCAATCCAAAAGTGACCAACGGCGTCGGAGTGTCAATCTTAGAGCATATTTGGCGATGTCGGTTGCCAAACGAAGATTTTCGCACGGCGTTGGGTGCCAAGTTAAGAGTTTTCAACAGCGTTGAGCGCCAATCTGAAAGTGTCCAACAGTGACGGTTGCCCAATCCAAGAGTGCCCCACGGCGTCGGAGTGTCTATCTTAGAGTGTTTGACGATGTTGGTTGTCAAACGAAGATTTTGGCACGTCGATGGGCGCCAAGTTAAGAGTTTTCAACGGCGTTGAGCGCCAATCTAAAAGTGTCCAACGGTGAAGGTTGCCTAATCCAAGAGTGCCCCACGGCGTCGGAGTGTCTATCTTAGAGTGTTTGACGATGTTGGTTGTCAAACGAAGATTTTAGCACGGCGTTGGGCGCCAAGTTAAAGAATTTTCAACGGAGTTGAGCGCCAATCTAAAAGAGTCCAATGGCAACGGGCGCCAATCCAAAAGTGACCAACGGCGTCGGAGTGTCAATCTTAGAGCATATTTGACGATGTCGGTTGCCAAACGAAGTTTTATGCACGGCGTTGGGTGCCAAGTTAAGAGTTTTCAACAGCGTTGAGCGCCAATCTGAAAGTGTCCAACAATGACGGTTGCCCAATCCAAGAGTGCCCCACGGCGTCGGAGTGTCTATCTTAGAGTGTTTGACGATGTTGGTTTTCAAACGAAGATTTTGGCACGTCGATGGGCGCCAAGTTAAGAGTTTTCAACGGCGTTGAGCGCCAATCTAAAAGAGTCCAATGACAACGGGCGCCAATCCAAAAGTGACCAACAGCGTCGGAGTGTCAATCTTAGAGCATATTTGACGATGTTGGTACCCAAACGAAGATTTTTGCACGGCGTTGGGCAGCAAGTTAAGAGTTTTCAACGGCGTTGAGCGCCAATCTAAAAGTGTCCAACGGTGACGGATGCCCAATCCAAGAGTGCCCCACGGCTTCGGAGTGTCTATCTTAGAGTGTTTGACGATGTTGGTTGTCAAACGAAGATTTTAGCACGGCGTTGGGCGCCAAGTTAAGAATTTTCAACAGCGTTGACCGCCAATCTAAAAGAGTCCAATGGCAACGGGCGCCAATCCAAAAGTGACCAACAGCGTCGGAGTGTCAATCTTAGAGCATATTTGACGATGTCGGTTTCCAAACGAAGATTTTAGCACGGCGTTGGGCGCCAAGTTAAGAGTTCTCAACAGCGTTGACCGCCAATCTAAAAGTGTCCAACAGTGACGGTTGCCCAATCCAAGAGTGCCCCACAGCGTCGGAGTGTCTATCTTAGAGTGTTTGACGATGTTGGTTGTCAAACGAATATTTTAGCACGTCGTTGGGCGCCAAGTTAAGAGTTTTCAACGGCGTTGAGCGCCAATCTAAAAGTGTCCAACGGTGAAGGTTGCCCAATCCAAGAGTGCCCCACGGCGTCGGACTGTCTATCTTAGAGTGTTTGACGATGTTGGTTGTCAAACGAAGATTTTAGCACGTCGTTGGGCGCCAAGTTAAGAGTTTTCAACGGCGTTGAGCGCCAATCTAAAAGTGTCCAACGGTGAAGGTTGCCCAATCCAAGAGTGCCCCACGGCGTCGGAGTGTCTATCTTAGAGTGTTTGACGATGTTGGTTGTCAAACGAAGATTTTAGCACGTCGTTGGGCGCCAAGTTAAGAGTTTTCAACGGCGTTGAGCGCCAATCTAAAAGTGTCCAACGGTAAAGGTTGCCCAATCCAAGATTGCCCCACGGCGTCGGAGTGTCTATCTTAGAGTGTTTGACGATGTTGGTTGTCAAACGAAGATTTTAGCACGGCGTTGGGCGCCAAGTTAAAGAGTTTTCAACAGCGTTGAGCGCCAATCTAAAAGTGTCCAACGGTGAAGGTTGCCCAATCCAAGAGTGCCCCACGGCGTCGAAGTGTCTATCTTAGAGTGTTTGACGATGTTGGTTGTCAAACGAAGATTTTAGCACGTCGTTAGGCGCCAAGTTAAGAGTTTTCAACGGAGTTGAGCGCCAATCTAAAAGAGTCCAATGGCAACGGGCGCCAATCCAAAAGTGACCAACGGCGTCGGAGTGACAATCTTAGAGCACATTAGGCGATGTCGGTTGCCAAACGAAGATTTTCGCACGGCGTTGGGTGCCAAGTTAAGAGTTTTCAACAGCGTTGAGCGCCAATCTGAAAGTGTCCAACAGTGACGGTTGCCCAATCCAAGAGTGCCCCACGGCGTCGGAGTGTCTATCTAAGAGTGTTTGACGATGTTGGTTGTCAAACGAAGATTTTGGCACGTCGATGGGCGCCAAGTTAAGAGTTTTCAACGGCGTTGAGCGCCAATCTAAAAGTGTCCAACGGTGAAGGTTGCCTAATCCAAGAGTGCCCCACGGCGTCGGAGTGTCTATCTTAGAGTGTTTGACGATGTTGGTTGTCAAACGAAGATTTTAGCACGTCGTTGGGCGCCAAGTTAAGAGTTCTCGACAGCGTTGACCGCCAATCTAAAAGTGTCCAACAGTGACGGTTGCCCAATCCAAGAATGCCTCACAGCGTCGGAGTGTCTATCTTAGAATGTTTGACGATGTTGGTTGTCAAACGAAGATTTTAGCACGTCGTTGGGCGCCAAGTTAAGAGTTTTCAACGGCGTTGAGCGCCAATCTAAAAGTGTCCAACGGTGAAGGTTGCCCAATCCAAGAGTGCCCCAGGGCGTCGGAGTGTCTATCTTAGAGTGTTTGACGATGTTGGTTGTCAAACGAAGATTTTAGCACGGCGTTGGGCGCCAAGTTAAAGAATTTCCAACGGAGTTGAGCGCCAATCTAAAAGAGTCCAATGGCAACGGGCGCCAATCCAAAAGTGACCAACGGCGTCGGAGTGTCAATCTTAGAGCATATTTGACGATGTCGGTTGCCAAACGAAGATTTTCGAACGGCGTTGGGTGCCAAGTTAAGAGTTTTCAACAGCGTTGAGCGCCAATCTGAAAGTGTCCAACGATGACGGTTGCCCAATCCAAGAGTGCCCCACGGCGTCGGAGTGTCTATCTTAGAGTGTTTGACGATGTTGGTTTTCAAACGAAGATTTTGGCACGTCGATGGGCGCCAAGTTAAGAGTTTTCAACGGCGTTGAGCGCCAATCTAAAAGTGTCCAACTGTGAAGGTTACCTAATCCAAGAGTGCCCCACGGCGTCGGAGTGTCTATCTTAGAGTGTTTGACGATGTTGGTTGTCAAACGAAGATTTTAGCACGTCGTTGGGCGCCAAGTTAAGAGTTTTCAACGGCGTTGAGCGCCAATCTAAAAGTGTCCAACGGTGAAGGTTGCCCAATCCAAGAGTGCCCCACGGCGTCGGAGTGTCTATCTTAGAGTGTTTGACGATGTTGGTTGTCAAACGAAGATTTTAGCACGTCGTTGGGCGCCAAGTTAAGAGTTTTCAACGGAGTTGAGCGCCAATCTAAAAGAGTCCAATGGCAACGGGCGCCAATCCAAAAGTGACCAACGGCGTCGGAGTGTCAATCTTAGAGCACATTTGACGATGTTGGTACCCAAACGAAGATTTTAGCACGGCGTTGGGCGCCAAGTTAAGAGTTTTCAACGGAGTTGAGCGCCAATCTAAAAGAGTCCAATGGCAACGGGCGCCAATTCAAAAGTGACCAACAGCGTCGGAGTGTCAATCTTAGAGCATATTTGACGATGTCGGTTGCCAAACGAAGATTTTAGCACGGCGTTGGGCGCCAAGTTAAGAGTTCTCAACAGCGTTGCCTGCCAATCTAAAAGTGTCCAACAGTGACGGTTGCCCAATCCAAGAGTGCCCCACAGCGTCGGAGTGTCTATCTTAGAGTGTTTGACGATGTTGGTTGTCAAACGAAGATTTTAGCACGTCGTTGGGCGCCAAGTTAAGAGTTTTCAACGGCGTTGAGCGCCAATCTAAAAGTGTCCAACGGTGAAGGTTGCCCAATCCAAGAGTGCCCCACGGCGTCGGAGTGTCTATCTTAGAGTGTTTGACGATGTTGGTTGTCAAACGAAGATTTTAGCACGTCGTTGGGCGCCAAGTTAAGAGTTTTCAACGGCGTTGAGCGCCAATCTAAAAGTGTCCAACGGTGAAGGTTGCCCAATCCAAGAGTGCCCCACGGCGTCGGAGTGTCTATCTTAGAGTGTTTGACGATGTTGGTTGTCAAACGAAGATTTTAGCACGGCGTTGGGCGCCAAGTTAAAGAGTTTTCAACAGCGTTGAGTGCCAATCTAAAAGAGTCTAATGGCAACGGGCGCCAATCCAAAAGTGACCAACGGCGTCGGAGTGTCAATCTTAGAGCACGTTTGACGATGTTGGTACCCAAACGAAGATTTTGGCACGGTGTTGGGCGCCAAGTTAAGAGTTTTCAATAGCGTTGAGCGCCAATCTAAAAGTGTCCAACGATGACGGTTGTCCAATCCAAGAGTGCCCCACGGCGTCGAAGTGTCTATCTTAGAGTGTTTGACGATGTTGGTTGTCAAACGAAGATTTTAGCACGTCGTTAGGCGCCAAGTTAAGAGTTTTCAACGGAGTTGAGCGCCAATCTAAAAGAGTCCAATGGCAACGGGCGCCAATCCAAAAGTGACCAACGCCGTCGGAGTGTCAATCTTAGAGCATATTTGGCGATGTCGGTTGCCAAACGAAGATTTTCGCACGGCGTTGGGTGCCAAGTTAAGAGTTTTCAACAGCGTTGAGCGCCAATCTGAAAGTGTCCAACAGTGACGGTTGCCCAATCCAAGAGTGCCCCACGGCGTCGGAGTGTCTATCTTAGAGTGTTTGACGATGTTGGTTGTCAAACGAAGATTTTGGCACGTCGATGGGCGCCAAGTTAAGAGTTTTCAACGGCGTTGAGCGCCAATCTAAAAGTGTCCAAGGGTGAAGGTTGCCTAATCCAAGAGTGCCCCACGGCGTCGGAGTGTCTATCTTAGAGTGTTTGACGATGTTGGTTGTCAAACGAAGATTTTAGCACGGCGTTGGGCGCCAAGTTAAAGAGTTTTCAACAGCGTTGAGTGCCAATCTAAAAGAGTCTAATGGCAACGGGCGCCAATCCAAAAGTGACCAACGGCGTCGGAGTGTCAATCTTAGAGCACGTTTGACGATGTTGGTACCCAAACGAAGATTTTGGCACGGTGTTGGGCGCCAAGTTAAGAGTTTTCAATAGCGTTGAGCGCCAATCTAAAAGTGTCCAACGATGACGGTTGTCCAATCCAAGAGTGCCCCACGGCGTCGAAGTGTCTATCTTAGAGTGTTTGACGATGTTGGTTGTCAAACGAAGATTTTGGCACGTCGATGGGCGCCAAGTTAAGAGTTTTCAACGGCGTTGAGCGCCAATCTAAAAGTGTCCAACGGTGAAGGTTGCCTAATCCAAGAGTGCCCCACGGCGTCGGAGTGTCTATCTTAGAGTGTTTGACGATGTTGGTTGTCAAACGAAGATTTTAGCACGTCGTTGGGCGCCAAGTTAAGAGTTTTCAACGGCGTTGAGCGCCAATCTAAAAGTGTCCAACGGTGAAGGTTGCCCAATCCAAGAGTGCCCCACGGCGTCGGAGTGTCTATCTTAGAGTGTTTGACGATGTTGGTTGTCAAACGAAGATTTTAGCACGTCGTTGGGCGCCAAGTTAAGAGTTTTCAACGGAGTTGAGCGCCAATCTAAAAGAGTCCAATGGCAACGGGCGCCAATCCAAAAGTGACCAACGGCGTCGGAGTGTCAATCTTAGAGCACATTTGACGATGTTGGTACCCAAACGAAGATTTTAGCACGGCGTTGGGCGCCAAGTTAAGAGTTTTCAACGGAGTTGAGCGCCAATCTAAAAGAGTCCAATGGCAACGGGCGCCAATTCAAAAGTGACCAACAGCGTCGGAGTGTCAATCTTAGAGCATATTTGACGATGTCGGTTGCCAAACGAAGATTTTAGCACGGCGTTGGGCGCCAAGTTAAGAGTTCTCAACAGCGTTGCCTGCCAATCTAAAAGTGTCCAACAGTGACGGTTGCCCAATCCAAGAGTGCCCCACAGCGTCGGAGTGTCTATCTTAGAGTGTTTGACGATGTTGGTTGTCAAACGAAGATTTTAGCACGTCGTTGGGCGCCAAGTTAAGAGTTTTCAACGGCGTTGAGCGCCAATCTAAAAGTGTCCAACGGTGAAGGTTGCCTAATCCAAGAGTGCCCCACGGCGTCGGAGTGTCTATCTTAGAGTGTTTGACGATGTTGGTTGTCAAACGAAGATTTTAGCACGTCGTTGGGCGCCAAGTTAAGAGTTTTCAACGGCGTTGAGCGCCAATCTAAAAGTGTCCAACAGTGACGGTTGCCCAATCCAAGAGTGCCCCACAGCGTCGGAGTGTCTATCTTAGAGTGTTTGACGATGTTGGTTGTCAAACGAAGATTTTAGCACGTCGTTGGGCGCCAAGTTAAGAGTTTTCAACGGCGTTGAGCGCCAATCTAAAAGTGTCCAACGGTGAAGGTTGCCCAATCCAAGAGTGCCCCACGGCGTCGGAGTGTCTATCTTAGAGTGTTTGACGATGTTGGTTGTCAAACGAAGATTTTAGCACGGCGTTGGGCGCCAAGTTAAAGAGTTTTCAACAGCGTTGAGTGCCAATCTAAAAGAGTCTAATGGCAACGGGCGCCAATCCAAAAGTGACCAACGGCGTCGGAGTGTCAATCTTAGAGCACGTTTGACGATGTTGGTACCCAAACGAAGATTTTGGCACGGTGTTGGGCGCCAAGTTAAGAGTTTTCAATAGCGTTGAGCGCCAATCTAAAAGTGTCCAACGATGACGGTTGTCCAATCCAAGAGTGCCCCACGGCGTCGAAGTGTCTATCTTAGAGTGTTTGACGATGTTGGTTGTCAAACGAAGATTTTAGCACGTCGTTAGGCGCCAAGTTAAGAGTTTTCAACGGAGTTGAGCGCCAATCTAAAAGAGTCCAATGGCAACGGGCGCCAATCCAAAAGTGACCAACGCCGTCGGAGTGTCAATCTTAGAGCATATTTGGCGATGTCGGTTGCCAAACGAAGATTTTCGCACGGCGTTGGGTGCCAAGTTAAGAGTTTTCAACAGCGTTGAGCGCCAATCTGAAAGTGTCCAACAGTGACGGTTGCCCAATCCAAGAGTGCCCCACGGCGTCGGAGTGTCTATCTTAGAGTGTTTGACGATGTTGGTTGTCAAACGAAGATTTTGGCACGTCGATGGGCGCCAAGTTAAGAGTTTTCAACGGCGTTGAGCGCCAATCTAAAAGTGTCCAACGGTGAAGGTTGCCTAATCCAAGAGTGCCCCACGGCGTCGGAGTGTCTATCTTAGAGTGTTTGACGATGTTGGTTGTCAAACGAAGATTTTAGCACGGCGTTGGGCGCCAAGTTAAAGAGTTTTCAACAGCGTTGAGTGCCAATCTAAAAGAGTCTAATGGCAACGGGCGCCAATCCAAAAGTGACCAACGGCGTCGGAGTGTCAATCTTAGAGCACGTTTGACGATGTTGGTACCCAAACGAAGATTTTGGCACGGTGTTGGGCGCCAAGTTAAGAGTTTTCAATAGCGTTGAGCGCCAATCTAAAAGTGTCCAACGATGACGGTTGTCCAATCCAAGAGTGCCCCACGGCGTCGAAGTGTCTATCTTAGAGTGTTTGACGATGTTGGTTGTCAAACGAAGATTTTAGCACGTCGTTAGGCGCCAAGTTAAGAGTTTTCAACGGAGTTGAGCGCCAATCTAAAAGAGTCCAATGGCAACGGGCGCCAATCCAAAAGTGACCAACGGCGTCGGAGTGTCAATCTTAGAGCATATTTGGCGATGTCGGTTGCCAAACGAAGATTTTCGCACGGCGTTGGGTGCCAAGTTAAGAGTTTTCAACAGCGTTGAGCGCCAATCTGAAAGTGTCCAACAGTGACGGTTGCCCAATCCAAGAGTGCCCCACGGCGTCGGAGTGTCTATCTTAGAGTGTTTGACGATGTTGGTTGTCAAACGAAGATTTTGGCACGTCGATGGGCGCCAAGTTAAGAGTTTTCAACGGCGTTGAGCGCCAATCTAAAAGTGTCCAACGGTGAAGGTTGCCTAATCCAAGAGTGCCCCACGGCGTCGGAGTGTCTATCTTAGAGTGTTTGACGATGTTGGTTGTCAAACGAAGATTTTAGCACGGCGTTGGGCGCCAAGTTAAGAGTTCTCAACAGCGTTGACCGCCAATCTAAAAGTGTCCAACAGTGACGGTTGCCTAATCCAAGAGTGCCCCACGGCGTCGGAGTGTCTATCTTAGAGTGTTTGACGATGTTGGTTGTCAAACGAAGATTTTGGCACGGTGTTGGGCGCCAAGTTAAGAGTTTTCAATAGCGTTGAGCGCCAATCTAAAAGTGTCCAACGATGACGGTTGTCCAATCCAAGAGTGCCCCACGGCGTCGGAGTGTCTATCTTAGAGTGTTTGACGATGTTGGTTGTCAAACGAAGATTTTAGCACGTCGTTGGGCGCCAAGTTAAGAGTTTTCAACGGCGTTGAGCGCCAATCTAAAAGTGTCCAACTGTGAAGGTTGCCTAATCCAAGAGTGCCCCACGGCGTCGGAGTGTCTATCTTAGAGTGTTTGACGATGTTGGTTGTCAAACGAAGATTTTAGCACGTCGTTGGGCGCCAAGTTAAGAGTTTTCAACGGAGTTGAGCGCCAATCTAAAAGAGTCCAATGGCAACGGGCGCCAATTCAAAAGTGACCAACAGCGTCGGAGTGTCAATCTTAGAGCATTTTTGACGATGTCGGTTGCCAAACGAAGATTTTAGCACGGCGTTGGGCGCCAAGTTAAGAGTTCTCAACGGAGTTGAGCGCCAATCTAAAAGAGTCCAATGGCAACGGGCGCCAATTCAAAAGTGACCAACAGCGTCGGAGTGTCAATCTTAGAGCATTTTTGACGATGTCGGTTGCCAAACGAAGATTTTAGCACGGCGTTGGGCTCGCCCATTCCAACAGTGTTCAACGGCATCGGAGTGTCTACTTTAGAGTGCTTGACGATGTCGGTTGCCAAACGAAGATTTTTGCACGGCGTTGGGCGCCAAGTTAAGAGTTTCCAACTGCGTTGAGCGCCAAACTTAAAGTGTCCAACGGCAATTGGTACCAATCCAAGAGTGTCCTACGGCGTCGGAGTATCTATTTAAGAGTACTTGACGACGTTGTTTGCCAAATGAAGATTTTGGCACGGCTTTGGGCGCCAAGTTAAGAGTTTTTAACAGCGTTGAGCGCCAATCTAAAAGTGTCCAACGGTGAAGGTTGCCCAATCCAAGAGTGCCCCACGGCGTCGGAGTGTCTATCTTAGAGTGTTTGACGATGTTGGTTGTCAAACGAAGATTTTAGCACGGCGTTGGGCGCCAAGTTAAAGAGTTTTCAACAGCGTTGAGTGCCAATCTAAAAGAGTCTAATGGCAACGGGCGCCAATCCAAAAGTGACCAACGGCGTCGGAGTGTCAATCTTAGAGCACGTTTGACGATGTTGGTACCCAAACGAAGATTTTGGCACGGTGTTGGGCGCCAAGTTAAGAGTTTTCAATAGCGTTGAGCGCCAATCTAAAAGTGTCCAACGATGACGGTTGTCCAATCCAAGAGTGCCCCACGGCGTCGAAGTGTCTATCTTAGAGTGTTTGACGATGTTGGTTGTCAAACGAAGATTTTAGCACGTCGTTAGGCGCCAAGTTAAGAGTTTTCAACGGAGTTGAGCGCCAATCTAAAAGAGTCCAATGGCAACGGGCGCCAATCCAAAAGTGACCAACGCCGTCGAAGTGTCAATCTTAGAGCATATTTGGCGATGTCGGTTGCCAAACGAAGATTTTCGCACGGCGTTGGGTGCCAAGTTAAGAGTTTTCAACAGCGTTGAGCGCCAATCTGAAAGTGTCCAACAGTGACGGTTGCCCAATCCAAGAGTGCCCCACGGCGTCGGAGTGTCTATCTTAGAGTGTTTGACGATGTTGGTTGTCAAACGAAGATTTTGGCACGTCGATGGGCGCCAAGTTAAGAGTTTTCAACGGCGTTGAGCGCCAATCTAAAAGTGTCCAACGGTGAAGGTTGCCTAATCCAAGAGTGCCCCACGGCGTCGGAGTGTCTATCTTAGAGTGTTTGACGATGTTGGTTGTCAAACGAAGATTTTAGCACGTCGTTAGGCGCCAAGTTAAGAGTTTTCAACGGAGTTGAGCGCCAATCTAAAAGAGTCCAATGGCAACGGGCGCCAATCCAAAAGTGACCAACGGCGTCGGAGTGTCAATCTTAGAGCATATTTGGCGATGTCGGTTGCCAAACGAAGATTTTCGCACGGCGTTGGGTGCCAAGTTAAGAGTTTTCAACAGCGTTGAGCGCCAATCTGAAAGTGTCCAACAGTGACGGTTGCCCAATCCAAGAGTGCCCCACGGCGTCGGAGTGTCTACCTTAGAGTGTTTGACGATGTTGGTTGTCAAACGAAGATTTTGGCACGTCGATGGGCGCCAAGTTAAGAGTTTTCAACGGCGTTGAGCGCCAATCTAAAAGTGTCCAACGGTGAAGGTTGCCTAATCCAAGAGTGCCCCACGGCGTCGGAGTGTCTATCTTAGAGTGTTTGACGATGTTGGTTGTCAAACGAAGATTTTAGCACGGCGTTGGGCGCCAAGTTAAGAGTTCTCAACAGCGTTGACCGCCAATCTAAAAGTGTCCAACAGTGACGGTTGCCTAATCCAAGAGTGCCCCACGGCGTCGGAGTGTCTATCTTAGAGTGTTTGACGATGTTGGTTGTCAAACGAAGATTTTGGCACGGTGTTGGGCGCCAAGTTAAGAGTTTTCAATAGCGTTGAGCGCCAATCTAAAAGTGTCCAACGATGACGGTTGTCCAATCCAAGAGTGCCCCACGGCGTCGGAGTGTCTATCTTAGAGTGTTTGACGATGTTGGTTGTCAAACGAAGATTTTAGCACGTCGTTGGGCGCCAAGTTAAGAGTTTTCAACGGCGTTGAGCGCCAATCTAAAAGTGTCCAACTGTGAAGGTTGCCTAATCCAAGAGTGCCCCACGGCGTCGGAGTGTCTATCTTAGAGTGTTTGACGATGTTGGTTGTCAAACGAAGATTTTAGCACGTCGTTGGGCGCCAAGTTAAGAGTTTTCAACGGAGTTGAGCGCCAATCTAAAAGAGTCCAATGGCAACGGGCGCCAATTCAAAAGTGACCAACAGCGTCGGAGTGTCAATCTTAGAGCATTTTTGACGATGTCGGTTGCCAAACGAAGATTTTAGCACGGCGTTGGGCGCCAAGTTAAGAGTTCTCAACGGAGTTGAGCGCCAATCTAAAAGAGTCCAATGGCAACGGGCGCCAATTCAAAAGTGACCAACAGCGTCGGAGTGTCAATCTTAGAGCATTTTTGACGATGTCGGTTGCCAAACGAAGATTTTAGCACGGCGTTGGGCGCCAAGTTAAGAGTTCTCAACAGCATTGACCGCCAATCTAAAAGTGTTCAATGGCTACGGTCGCCATTCCAACAGTGTTCAACGGCATCGGAGTGTCTACTTTAGAGTGCTTGACGATGTCGGTTGCCAAACGAAGATTTTTGCACGGCGTTGGGCGCCAAGTTAAGAGTTTCCAACTGCGTTGAGCGCCAAACTTAAAGTGTCCAACGGCAATTGGTACCAATCCAAGAGTGTCCTACGGCGTCGGAGTATCTATTTAAGAGTACTTGACGACGTTGTTTGCCAAATGAAGATTTTGGCACGGCTTTGGGCGCCAAGTTAAGAGTTTTTAACAGCGTTGAGCGCCAATCTGACAGTGTCCAACAGTGACGGTTGCCCAATCCAAGAGTGCCCCACGGCGTCGGAATGTCTATCTTAGAGTGTTTGACAATGTTGGTTGTCAAACGAAGATTTTAGCACGTCGTTGGGCGCCAAGTTAAGAGTTTTCAACGGAGTTGAGCGCCAATCTAAAAGAGTCCAATGGCAACGGGCGCCAATTCAAAAGTGACCAACAGCGTCGGAGTGTCAATCTTAGAGCATATTTGACGATGTCGGTTGCCAAACGAAGATTTTAGCACGGCGTTGGGCGCCAAGTTAAGAGTTCTCAACAGCGTTGACCGCCAATCTAAAAGTGTCCAACAGTGACGGTTGCCCAATCCAAGAGTGCCCCACAGCGTCGGAGTGTCTATCTTAGAATGTTTGACGATGTTGGTTGTCAAACGAAGATTTTAGCACGTCGTTGGGCGCCAAGTTAAGAGTTTTCAACGGAGTTGAGAGCCAATCTAAAAGAGTCCAATGGCAACGGGCGGCAATCCAAAAGTGACCAACGGCGTCGGAGTGTCAATCTTAGCCGTTATTGCGCGAATCTCGCACCTAATGTAAATATACTGCGCGCCGGCGTGGCGGCGTGTGACGTCATACGGCGCCGGCCGGGTCGAGTTCAGATAAACAAAAAAAATTTATCGCTTTGTAAGTGGCGAAGACGCTGAAGTGTGATTTTTTGTGACGGTTATGAGTCATTCTTTAAATTCTTATAAGAATATTGTTGATTCTTATTGTGTGATTTATTATATGTGACTGTAAACATTGAGGATCATTGAAAATGAAAACGAAGATTTTCGCACGTCGTTAGGCGCCAAGTTAAGAGTTTTCAACGGAGTTGAGCGCCAATCTAAAAGAGTCCAATGGCAAAGGGCGCCAATTCAAAAGTGACCAACGGCGTCGGAGTGTCAATCTTAGAGCATTTTTGACGATATCGGTTGCCAAACGAAGATTTTAGCACGGCGTTGGGCGCCAAGTTAAGAGTTCTCAACAGCATTGACCGCCAATCTAAAAGTGTTCAATGGCTACGGTCGCCATTCCAACAGTGTTCAACGGCATCGGAGTGTCTACTTTAGAGTGCTTGACGATGTCGGTTGCCAAACGAAGATTTTTGCACGGCGTTGGGCGCCAAGTTAAGAGTTTTCAACGGAGTTGAGCGCCAATCTAAAAGAGTCCAATGGCAACAGGCGCCAATTCAAAAGTGACCAACGGCGTCGGAGTGTCAATCTTAGAGCACATTTGACGATGTTGGTACCCAAACGAAGATTTTAGCACGGCGTTGGGCGCCAAGTTAAGAGTTTTCAACGGAGTTGAGCGCCAATCTAAAAGAGTCCAATGGCAACGGGCGCCAATTCAAAAGTGACCAACAGCGTCGGAGTGTCAATCTTAGAGCATATTTGACGATGTCGGTTGCCAAACGAAGATTTTAGCACGGCGTTGGGCGCCAAGTTAAGAGTTCTCAACAGCGTTGCCTGCCAATCTAAAAGTGTCCAACAGTGACGGTTGCCCAATCCAAGAGTGCCCCACAGCGTCGGAGTGTCTATCTTAGAGTGTTTGACGATGTTGGTTGTCAAACGAAGATTTTAGCACGTCGTTGGGCGCCAAGTTAAGAGTTTTCAACGGCGTTGAGCGCCAATCTAAAAGTGTCCAACGGTGAAGGTTGCCCAATCCAAGAGTGCCCCACGGCGTCGGAGTGTCTATCTTAGAGTGTTTGACGATGTTGGTTGTCAAACGAAGATTTTAGCACGTCGTTGGGCGCCAAGTTAAGAGTTTTCAACGGCGTTGAGCGCCAATCTAAAAGTGTCCAACGGTAAAGGTTGCCCAATCCAAGAGTGCCCCACGGCGTCGGAGTGTCTATCTTAGAGTGTTTGACGATGTTGGTTGTCAAACGAAGATTTTAGCACGGCGTTGGGCGCCAAGTTAAGAGTTCTCAACAGCGTTGACCGCCAATCTAAAAGTGTCCAACAGTGACGGTTGCCCAATCCAAGAGTGCCCCACAGCGTCGGAGTGTCTATCTTAGAATGTTTGACGATGTTGGTTGTCAAACGAAGATTTTAGCACGTCGTTGGGCGCCAAGTTAAGAGTTTTCAACGGAGTTGAGCGCCAATCTAAAAGAGTCCAATGGCAACGGGCGCCAATTCAAAAGTGACCAACAGCGTCGGAGTGTCAATCTTAGAGCATTTTTGACGATGTCGGTTGCCAAACGAAGATTTTAGCACGGCGTTGGGCGCCAAGTTAAGAGTTCTCAACGGAGTTGAGCGCCAATCTAAAAGAGTCCAATGGCAACGGGCGCCAATTCAAAAGTGACCAACAGCGTCGGAGTGTCAATCTTAGAGCATTTTTGACGATGTCGGTTGCCAAACGAAGATTTTAGCACGGCGTTGGGCGCCAAGTTAAGAGTTCTCAACAGCATTGACCGCCAATCTAAAAGTGTTCAATGGCTACGGTCGCCATTCCAACAGTGTTCAACGGCATCGGAGTGTCTACTTTAGAGTGCTTGACGATGTCGGTTGCCAAACGAAGATTTTTGCACGGCGTTGGGCGCCAAGTTAAGAGTTTCCAACTGCGTTGAGCGCCAAACTTAAAGTGTCCAACGGCAATTGGTACCAATCCAAGAGTGTCCTACGGCGTCGGAGTATCTATTTAAGAGTACTTGACGACGTTGTTTGCCAAATGAAGATTTTGGCACGGCTTTGGGCGCCAAGTTAAGAGTTTTTAACAGCGTTGAGCGCCAATCTAAAAGTGTCCAACGGTGAAGGTTGCCCAATCCAAGAGTGCCCCACGGCGTCGGACTGTCTATCTTAGAGTGTTTGACGATGTTGGTTGTCAAACGAAGATTTTAGCACGTCGTTGGGCGCCAAGTTAAGAGTTTTCAACGGCGTTGAGCGCCAATCTAAAAGTGTCCAACGGTGAAGGTTGCCCAATCCAAGAGTGCCCCACGGCGTCGGAGTGTCTATCTTAGAGTGTTTGACGATGTTGGTTGTCAAACGAAGATTTTAGCACGGCGTTGGGCGCCAAGTTAAGAGTTCTCAACAGCGTTGACCGCCAATCTAAAAGTGTCCAACAGTGACGGTTGCCCAATCCAAGAGTGCCCCACAGCGTCGGAGTGTCTATCTTAGAATGTTTGACGATGTTGGTTGTCAAACGAAGATTTTAGCACGTCGTTGGGCGCCAAGTTAAGAGTTTTCAACAGCGTTGAGCGCCAATCTAAAAGTGTCCAACGGTGAAGGTTGCCCAATCCAAGAGTGCCCCAGGGCGTCGGAGTGTCTATCTTAGAGTGTTTGACGATGTTGGTTGTCAAACGAAGATTTTAGCACGGCGTTGGGCGCCAAGTTAAAGAATTTTCAACGGAGTTGAGCGCCAATCTAAAAGAGTCCAATGGCAACGGGCGCCAATCCAAAAGTGACCAACGGCGTCGGAGTGTCAATCTTAGAGCATATTTGACGATGTCGGTTGCCAAACGAAGATTTTCGCACGGCGTTGGGTGCCAAGTTAAGAGTTTTCAACAGCGTTGAGCGCCAATCTGAAAGTGTCCAACAATGACGGTTGCCCAATCCAAGAGTGCCCCACGGCGTCGGAGTGTCTATCTTAGAGTGTTTGACGATGTTGGTTGTCAAACGAAGATTTTGGCACGTCGTTGGGCGCCAAGTTAAGAGTTTTCAACGGCGTTGAGCGCCAATCTAAAAGTGTCCAACTGTGAAGGTTGCCTAATCCAAGAGTGCCCCACGGCGTCGGAGTGTCTATCTTAGAGTGTTCGACGATGTTGGTTGTCAAACGAAGATTTTAGCACGTCGTTGGGCGCCAAGTTAAGAGTTTTCAACGGCGTTGAGCGCCAATCTAAAAGTGTCCAACGGTGAAGGTTGCCCAATCCAAGAGTGCCCCACGGCGTCGGAGTGTCTATCTTAGAGTGTTTGACGATGTTGGTTGTCAAACGAAGATTTTAGCACGTCGTTGGGCGCCAAGTTAAGAGTTTTCAACGGAGTTGAGCGCCAATCTAAAAGAGTCCAATGGCAACGGGCGCCAATCCAAAAGTGACCAAAGGCGTCGGAGTGTCAATCTTAGAGCATATTTGACGATGTCGGTTGCCAAACGAAGATTTTCGCACGGCGTTGGGTGCCAAGTTAAGAGTTCTCAACAGCGTTGACCGCCAATCTAAAAGTGTCCAACAGTGACGGTTGCCCAATCCAAGAGTGCCCCACGGCGTCGGAGTGTCTATCTTAGAGTGTTTGACGATGTTGGTTGTCAAACGAAGATTTTAGCACGGCGTTGGGCGCCAAGTTAAGAGTTTTCAATAGCGTTGAGCGCCAATCTAAAAGTGTCCAACGATGACGGTTGTCCAATCCAAGAGTGCCCCACGGCGTCGGAGTGTCTATCTTAGAGTGTTTGACGATGTTGGTTGTCAAACGAAGATTTTAGCACGTCGTTAGGCGCCAAGTTAAGAGTTTTCAACGGAGTTGAGCGCCAATCTAAAAGAGTCCAATGGCAACGGGCGCCAATCGAAAAGTGACCAACGGCGTCGGAGTGTCAATCTTAGAGCATATTTGACGATGTCGGTTGCCAAACGAAGATTTTCGCACGGCGTTGGGTGCCAAGTTAAGAGTTTTCAACAGCGTTGAGCGCCAATCTAAAAGTGTCCAACAGTGACGGTTGCCCAATCCAAGAGTGCCCCACGGCGTCGGAGTGTCTATCTTAGAGTGTTTGACGATGTTGGTTGTCAAACGAAGATTTTAGCACGTCGTTGGGCGCCAAGTTAAGAATTTTCAACAGCGTTGACCGCCAATCTAAAAGAGTCCAATGGCAACGGGCGCCAATCCAAAAGTGACCAACAGCGTTGGAGTGTCAATCTTAGAGCATATTTGACGATGTCGGTTGCCAAACGAAGATTTTAGCACGGCGTTGGGCGCCAAGTTAAGAGTTCTCAACAGCGTTGACCGCCAATCTAAAAGTGTCCAACAGTGACGGTTGCCCAATCCAAGAGTGCCCCACAGCGTCGGAGTGTCTATCTTAGAGTGTTTGACGATGTTGGTTGTCAAACGAATATTTTAGCACGTCGTTGGGCGCCAAGTTAAGAGTTTTCAACGGCGTTGAGCGCCAATCTAAAAGTGTCCAACGGTGAAGGTTGCCCAATCCAAGAGTGCCCCACGGCGTCGGACTGTCTATCTTAGAGTGTTTGACGATGTTGGTTGTCAAACGAAGATTTTAGCACGTCGTTGGGCGCCAAGTTAAGAGTTTTCAACGGCGTTGAGCGCCAATCTAAAAGTGTCCAACGGTGAAGGTTGCCCAATCCAAGAGTGCCCCACGGCGTCGGAGTGTCTATCTTAGAGTGTTTGACGATGTTGGTTGTCAAACGAAGATTTTAGCACGTCGTTGGGCGCCAAGTTAAGAGTTTTCAACGGCGTTGAGCGCCAATCTAAAAGTGTCCAACGGTAAAGGTTGCCCAATCCAAGAGTGCCCCACGGCGTCGGAGTGTCTATCTTAGAGTGTTTGACGATGTTGGTTGTCAAACGAAGATTTTAGCACGTCGTTGGGCGCCAAGTTAAGAGTTTTCAACGGCGTTGAGCGCCAATCTAAAAGTGTCCAACGGTAAAGGTTGCCCAATCCAAGAGTGCCCCACGGCGTCGGAGTGTCTATCTTAGAGTGTTTGACGATGTTGGTTGTCAAACGAAGATTTTAGCACGGCGTTGGGCGCCAAGTTAAAGAATTTTCAACGGAGTTGAGCGCCAATCTAAAAGAGTCCAATGGCAACGGGCGCCAATCCAAAAGTGACCAACGGCGTCGGATTGTCAATCTTAGAGCATATTTGACGATGTCGGTTGCCAAACGAAGATTTTCGCACGGCGTTGGGTGCCAAGTTAAGAGTTTTCAACAGCGTTGAGCGCCAATCTAAAAGAGTCCAATGGCAACGGGCGCCAATCCAAAAGTGACCAACGGCGTCGGAGTGTCTATCTTAGAGCATATTTGACGATGTCGGTTGCCAAACGAAGATTTTCGCACGGCGTTGGGTGCCAAGTTAAGAGTTTTCAACAGCGTTGAGCGCCAATCTGAAAGTGTCCAACAATGACGGTTGCCCAATCCAAGAGTGCCCCACGGCGTCGGAGTGTCTATCTTAAAGTGTTTGACGATGTTGGTTGTCAAACGAAGATTTTAGCACGTCGTTGGGCGCCAAGTTAAGAGTTTTCAACGGCGTTGAGCGCCAATCTAAAAGTGTCCAACGGTGAAGGTTGCCCAATCCAAGAGTGCCTCACGGCGTCGGAGTGTCTATCTTAGAGTGTTTGACGATGTTGGTTGTCAAACGAAGATTTTAGCACGGCGTTGGGCGCCAAGTTAAGAGTTCTCAACAGCGTTGACCGCCAATCTAAAAGTGTCCAACAGTGACGGTTGCCCAATCCAAGAGTGCCCCACAGCGTCGGAGTGTCTATCTTAGAGTGTTTGACGATGTTGGTTGTCAAACGAAGATTTTAGCACGTCGTTGGGCGCCAAGTTAAGAGTTTTCAACGGCGTTGAGCGCCAATCTAAAAGTGTCCAACGGTGAAGGTTGCCCAATCCAAGAGTGCCCCACGGCGTCGGAGTGTCTATCTTAGAGTGTTTGACGATGTTGGTTGTCAAACGAAGATTTTAGCACGGCGTTGGGCGCCAAGTTAAAGAGTTTTCAACAGCGTTGAGTGCCAATCTAAAAGAGTCTAATGGCAACGGGCGCCAATCCAAAAGTGACCAACGGCGTCGGAGTGTCAATCTTAGAGCACGTTTGACGATGTTGGTACCCAAACGAAGATTTTGGCACGGTGTTGGGCGCAAAGTTAAGAGTTTTCAATAGCATTGAGCGCCAATCTAAAAGTGTCCAACGATGACGGTTGTCCAATCCAAGAGTGCCCCACGGCGTCGAAGTGTCTATCTTAGAGTGTTTGACGATGTTGGTTGTCAAACGAAGATTTTAGCACGTCGTTAGGCGCCAAGTTAAGAGTTTTCAACGGAGTTGAGCGCCAATCTAAAAGAGTCCAATGGCAACGGGCGCCAATCCAAAAGTGACCAACGGCGTCGGAGTGACAATCTTAGAGCACATTTGGCGATGTCGGTTGCCAAACGAAGATTTTCGCACGGCGTTGGGCGCCAAGTTAAGAGTTCTCAACAGCATTGACCGCCAATCTGAAAGTGTCCAATAGTGACGGTTGCCCAATCCAAGAGTGCCCCACGGCGTCGGAGTGTCTATCTTAGAGTGTTTGACGATGTTGGTTGTCAAACGAAGATTTTAGCACGTCGTTGGGCGCCAAGTTAAGAGTTCTCAACAGCGTTGACCGCCAATCTAAAAGTGTCCAACAGTGACGGTTGCCCAATCCAAGAGTGCCCCACAGCGTCGGAGTGTCTATCTTAGAATGTTTGACGATGTTGGTTGTCAAACGAAGATTTTAGCACGTCGTTGGGCGCCAAGTTAAGGGTTTTCAACGGCGTTGAGCGCCAATCTAAAAGTGTCCAACGGTGAAGGTTGCCCAATCCAAGAGTGCCCCAGGGCGTCGGAGTGTCTATCTTAGAGTGTTTGACGATGTTGGTTGTCAAACGAAGATTTTAGCACGGCGTTGGGCGCCAAGTTAAAGAATTTTCAACGGAGTTGAGCGCCAATCTAAAAGAGTCCAATGGCAACGGGCGCCAATCCAAAAGTGACCAACGGCGTCGGAGTGTCAATCTTAGAGCATATTTGACGATGTCGGTTGCCAAACGAAGATTTTCGAACGGCGTTGGGTGCCAAGTTAAGAGTTTTCAACAGCGTTGAGCGCCAATCTGAAAGTGTCCAACAATGACGGTTGCCCAATCCAAGAGTGCCCCACGGCGTCGGAGTGTCTATCTTAGAGTGTTTGACGATGTTGGTTTTCAAACGAAGATTTTGGCACGTCGATGGGCGCCAAGTTAAGAGTTTTCAACGGCGTTGAGCGCCAATCTAAAAGTGTCCAACTGTGAAGGTTGCCTAATCCAAGAGTGCCCCACGGCGTCGGAGTGTCTATCTTAGAGTGTTTGACGATATTGGTTGTCAAACGAAGATTTTAGCACGTCGTTGGGCGCCAAGTTAAGAGTTTTCAACGGCGTTGAGCGCCAATCTAAAAGTGTCCAACGGTGAAGGTTGCCCAATCCAAGAGTGCCCCACGGCGTCGGAGTGTCTATCTTAGAGTGTTTGACGATGTTGGTTGTCAAACGAAGATTTTAGCACGTCGTTGGGCGCCAAGTTAAGAGTTTTCAACGGAGTTGAGCGCCAATCTAAAAGAGTCCAATGGCAACGGGCGACAATCCAAAAGTGACCAACGGCGTCGGAGTGTCAATCTTAGAGCACATTTGACGATGTTGGTACCCAAACGAAGATTTTAGCACGGCATTGGGCGCCAAGTTAAGAGTTTTCAACGGAGTTGAGCGCCAATCTAAAAGAGTCCAATGGCAACGGGCGCCAATTCAAAAGTGACCAACAGCGTCGGAGTGTCAATCTTAGAGCATATTTGACGATGTCGGTTGCCAAACGAAGATTTTAGCACGGCGTTGGGCGCCAAGTTAAGAGTTCTCAACAGCGTTGCCTGCCAATCTAAAAGTGTCCAACAGTGACGGTTGCCCAATCCAAGAGTGCCCCACAGCGTCGGAGTGTCTATCTTAGAGTGTTTGACGATGTTGGTTGTCAAACGAAGATTTTAGCACGTCGTTGGGCGCCAAGTTAAGAGTTTTCAACGGCGTTGAGCGCCAATCTAAAAGTGTCCAACGGTGAAGGTTGCCCAATCCAAGAGTGCCCCACGGCGTCGGAGTGTCTATCTTAGAGTGTTTGACGATGTTGGTTGTCAAACGAAGATTTTAGCACGGCGTTGGGCGCCAAGTTAAAGAGTTTTCAACAGCGTTGAGTGCCAATCTAAAAGAGTCTAATGGCAACGGGCGCCAATCCAAAAGGGACCAACGGCGTCGGAGTGTCAATCTTAGAGCACGTTTGACGATGTTGGTACCCAAACGAAGATTTTGGCACGGTGTTGGGCGCCAAGTTAAGAGTTTTCAATAGCGTTGAGCGCCAATCTAAAAGTGTCCAACGATGACGGTTGTCCAATCCAAGAGTGCCCCACGGCGTCGAAGTGTCTATCTTAGAGTGTTTGACGATGTTGGTTGTCAAACGAAGATTTTAGCACGTCGTTAGGCGCCAAGTTAAGAGTTTTCAACGGAGTTGAGCGTCAATCTAAAAGAGTCCAATGGCAACGGGCGCCAATCCAAAAGTGACCAACGGCGTCGGAGTGTCAATCTTAGAGCATATTTGGCGATGTCGGTTGCCAAACGAAGATTTTCGCACGGCGTTGGGTGCCAAGTTAAGAGTTTTCAACAGCGTTGAGCGCCAATCTGAAAGTGTCCAACAGTGACGGTTGCCCAATCCTAGAGTGCCCCACGGCGTCGGAGTGTCTATCTTAGAGTGTTTGACGATGTTGGTTGTCAAACGAAGATTTTGGCACGTCGATGGGCGCCAAGTTAAGAGTTTTCAACGGCGTTGAGCGCCAATCTAAAAGTGTCCAACGGTGAAGGTTGCCTAATCCAAGAGTGCCCCACGGCGTCGGAGTGTCTATCTTAGAGTGTTTGACGATGTTGGTTGTCAAACGAAGATTTTAGCACGGCGTTGGGCGCCAAGTTAAAGAATTTTCAACGGAGTTGAGCGCCAATCTAAAAGAGTCCAATGGCAACGGGCGCCAATCCAAAAGTGACCAACGGCGTCGGAGTGTCAATCTTAGAGCATATTTGACGATGTCGGTTGCCAAACGAAGATTTTCGCACGGCGTTGGGTGCCAAGTTAAGAGTTTTCAACAGCGTTGAGCGCCAATCTGAAAGTGTCCAACAATGACGGTTGCCCAATCCAAGAGTGCCCCACGGCGTCGGAGTGTCTATCTTAGAGTGTTTGACGATGTTGGTTTTCAAACGAAGATTTTGGCACGTCGATGGGCGCCAAGTTAAGAGTTTTCAACGGCGTTGAGCGCCAATCTAAAAGAGTCCAATGACAACGGGCGCCAATCCAAAAGTGACCAACAGCGTCGGAGTGTCAATCTTAGAGCATATTTGACGATGTTGGTACCCAAACGAAGATTTTTGCACGGCGTTGGGCAGCAAGTTAAGAGTTTTCAACGGCGTTGAGCGCCAATCTAAAAGTGTCCAACGGTGACGGATGCCCAATCCAAGAGTGCCCCACGGCTTCGGAGTGTCTATCTTAGAGTGTTTGACGATGTTGGTTGTCAAACGAAGATTTTAGCACGTCGTTGGGCGCCAAGTTAAGAATTTTCAACAGCGTTGACCGCCAATCTAAAAGAGTCCAATGGCAACGGGCGCCAATCCAAAAGTGACCAACAGCGTCGGAGTGTCAATCTTAGAGCATATTTGACGATGTCGGTTTCCAAACGAAGATTTTAGCACGGCGTTGGGCGCCAAGTTAAGAGTTCTCAACAGCGTTGACCGCCAATCTAAAAGTGTCCAACAGTGACGGTTGCCCAATCCAAGAGTGCCCCACAGCGTCGGAGTGTCTATCTTAGAGTGTTTGACGATGTTGGTTGTCAAACGAAGATTTTAGCACGTCGTTGGGCGCCAAGTTAAGAGTTTTCAACGGCGTTGAGCGCCAATCTAAAAGTGTCCAACGGTGAAGGTTGCCCAATCCAAGAGTGCCCCACGGCGTCGGAGTGTCTATCTTAGAGTGTTTGACGATGTTGGTTGTCAAACGAAGATTTTAGCACGGCGTTGGGCGCCAAGTTAAAGAGTTTTCAACAGCGTTGAGTGCCAATCTAAAAGAGTCTAATGGCAACGGGCGCCAATCCAAAAGGGACCAACGGCGTCGGAGTGTCAATCTTAGAGCATATTTGACGATGTCGGTTGCCAAACGAAGATTTTAGCACGGCGTTGGGCGCCAAGTTAAGAGTTCTCAACAGCGTTGACCGCCAATCTAAAAGTGTCCAACGGTGAAGGTTGCCCAATCCAAGAGTGCCCCAGGGCGTCGGAGTGTCTATCTTAGAGTGTTTGACGATGTTGGTTGTCAAACGAAGATTTTAGCACGGCGTTGGGCGCCAAGTTAAAGAGTTTTCAACGGAGTTGAGCGCCAATCTAAAAGAGTCCAATGGCAACGGGCGCCAATCCAAAAGTGACCAACGGCGTCGGAGTGTCAATCTTAGAGCATATTTGACGATGTCGGTTGCCAAACGAAGATTTTCGCACGGCGTTGGGTGCCAAGTTAAGAGTTTTCAACAGCGTTGAGCGCCAATCTGAAAGTGTCCAACAATGACGGTTGCCGATTCCAAGAGTGCCCCACGGCGTCGGAGTGTCTATCTTAGCGTGTTTGACGATGTTGGTTGTCAAACGAAGATTTTGGCACGTCGATGGGCGCCAAGTTAAGAGTTTTCAACGGCGTTGAGCGCCAATCTAAAAGTGTCCAACGGTGAAGGTTGCCCAATCCAAGAGTGCCCCACGGCGTCGGAGTGTCTATCTTAGAGTGTTTGACGATGTTGGTTGTCAAACGAAGATTTTAGCACGTCGTTGGGCGCCAAGTTAAGAGTTTTCAACGGCGTTGAGCGCCAATCTAAAAGTGTCCAACGGTGAAGGTTGCCCAATCCAAGAGTGCCCCACGGCGTCGGAGTGTCAATCTTAGAGCACATTTGACGATCTTGGTACCCAAACGAAGATTTTAGCACGGCGTTGGGCGCCAAGTTAAGAGTTTTCAACGGAGTTGAGCGCCAATCTAAAAGAGTCCAATGGCAACGGGCGCCAATTCAAAAGTGACCAACAGCGTCGGAGTGTCAATCTTAGAGCATATTTGACGATGTCGGTTGCCAAACGAAGATTTTAGCACGGCGTTGGGCGCCAAGTTAAGAGTTCTCAACAGCGTTGACCGCCAATCTAAAAGTGTCCAACGGTGAAGGTTGCCCAATCCAAGAGTGCCCCAGGGCGTCGGAGTGTCTATCTTAGAGTGTTTGACGATGTTGGTTGTCAAACGAAGATTTTAGCACGGC
The DNA here is from genome assembly GCA_963662185.1 of Eilema griseolum. Lineage (NCBI taxonomy): Eukaryota > Metazoa > Arthropoda > Insecta > Lepidoptera > Erebidae > Eilema > Eilema griseolum. The sequence goes on along the minus strand of OY759251.1, from coordinate 20,475,177 downwards.
GTTGGGCGCCAAGTTAAAGAGTTTTCAACGGAGTTGAGCGCCAATCTAAAAGAGTCCAATGGCAACGGGCGCCAATCCAAAAGTGACCAACGGCGTCGGAGTGTCAATCTTAGAGCATATTTGACGATGTCGGTTGCCAAACGAAGATTTTCGCACGGCGTTGGGTGCCAAGTTAAGAGTTTTCAACAGCGTTGAGCGCCAATCTGAAAGTGTCCAACAATGACGGTTGCCGATTCCAAGAGTGCCCCACGGCGTCGGAGTGTCTATCTTAGCGTGTTTGACGATGTTGGTTGTCAAACGAAGATTTTGGCACGTCGATGGGCGCCAAGTTAAGAGTTTTCAACGGCGTTGAGCGCCAATCTAAAAGTGTCCAACGGTGAAGGTTGCCCAATCCAAGAGTGCCCCACGGCGTCGGAGTGTCTATCTTAGAGTGTTTGACGATGTTGGTTGTCAAACGAAGATTTTAGCACGTCGTTGGGCGCCAAGTTAAGAGTTTTCAACGGCGTTGAGCGCCAATCTAAAAGTGTCCAACGGTGAAGGTTGCCCAATCCAAGAGTGCCCCACGGCGTCGGAGTGTCTATCTTAGAGTGTTTGACGATGTTAATTGTCAAACGAAGATTTTAGCACGGCGTTGGGCGCCAAGTTAAAGAGTTTTCAACAGCGTTGAGTGCCAATCTAGAAGAGTCTAATGGCAACGGGCGCCAATCCAAAAGTGACCAACGGCGTCGGAGTGTCAATCTTAGAGCACGTTTGACGATGTTGGTACCCAAACGAAGATTTTAGCACGGTGTTGGGCGCCAAGTTAAGAGTTTTCAATAGCGTTGAGTGCCAATCTAAAAGTGTCCAACGATGACGGTTGTCCAATCCAAGAGTGCCCCACGGCGTCGGAGTGTCCATCTTAGAGTGTTTGACGATGTTGGTTGTCAAACGAAGATTTTAGCACGTCGTTAGGCGCCAAGTTAAGAGTTTTCAACGGAGTTGAGCGCCAATCTAAAAGAGTCCAATGGCAACGGGCGCCAATCGAAAAGTGACCAACGGCGTCGGAGTGTCAATCTTAGAGCATATTTGACGATGTCGGTTGCCAAACGAAGATTTTCGCACGGCGTTGGGTGCCAAGTTAAGAGTTTTCAACAGCGTTGAGCGCCAATCTGAAAGTGTCCAACAGTGACGGTTGCCCAATCCAAGAGTGCCCCACGGCGTCGGAGTGTCTATCTTAGAGTGTTTGACGATGTTGGTTGTCAAACGAAGATTTTAGCACGTCGTTGGGCGCCAAGTTAAGAGTTTTCAACGGCGTTGAGCGCCAATCTAAAAGTGTCCAACGGTGAAGGTTGCCCAATCCAAGAGTGCCCCACGGCGTCGGAGTGTCTATCTTAGAGTGTTTGACGATGTTGGTAGTCAAACGAAGATTTTAGCACGTCGTTGGGCGCCAAGTTAAGAGTTTTCAACGGCGTTGAGCGCCAATCTAAAAGTGTCCAACGGTGAAGGTTGCCCAATCCAAGAGTGCCCCACGGCGTCGGAGTGTCTATCTTAGAGTGTTTGACGATGTTGGTTGTCAAACGAAGATTTTAGCACGTCGTTGGGCGCCAAGTTAAGAGTTTTCAACGGAGTTGAGCGCCAATCTAAAAGAGTCCAATGGCAACGGGCGCCAATTCAAAAGTGACCAACAGCGTCGGAGTGTCAATCTTAGAGCATATTTGATGATGTCGGTTGCCAAACGAAGATTTTAGCACGGCGTTGGGCGCCAAGTTAAGAGTTTTCAACGGCGTTGAGCGCCAATCTAAAAGTGTCCAACGGTGAAGGTTGCCCAATCCAAGAGTGCCCCACGGCGTCGGAGTGTCTATCTTAGAGTGTTTGACGATGTTGGTTGTCAAACGAAGATTTTAGCACGTCGTTGGGCGCCAAGTTAAGAGTTTTCAACGGCGTTGAGCGCCAATCTAAAAGAGTCCAATGGCAACGGGCGCCAATCCAAAAGTGACCAACAGCGTCGGAGTGTCAATCTTAGAGCATATTTGACGATGTTGGTACCCAAACGAAGATTTTTGCACGGCGTTGGGCAGCAAGTTAAGAATTTTCAACAGCGTTGACCGCCAATCTAAAAGAGTCCAATGGCAACGGGCGCCAATCCAAAAGCGACCAACAGCGTCGGAGTGTCAATCTTAGAGCATATTTGACGATGTCGGTTGCCAAACGAAGATTTTAGCACGGCGTTGGGCGCCAAGTTAAGAGTTCTCAACAGCGTTGACCGCCAATCTAAAAGTGTCCAACAGTGATGGTTGCCCAATCCAAGAGTGCCCCACAGCGTCGGAGTGTCTATCTTAGAGTGTTTGACGATGTTGGTTGTCAAACGAAGATTTTAGCACGTCGTTGGGCGCCAAGTTAAGAGTTTTCAACGGCGTTGAGCGCCAATCTAAAAGTGTCCAACGGTGAAGGTTGCCCAATACAAGAGTGCCCCACGGCGTCGGAGTGTCTATCTTAGAGTGTTTGACGATGTTGGTTGTCAAACGAAGATTTTAGCACGTCGTTGGGCGCCAAGTTAAGAGTTTTCAACGGCGCTGAGCGCCAATCTAAAAGTGTCCAACGGTGAAGGTTGCCCAATCCAAGAGTGCCCCACGGCGTCGGAGTGTCTATCTTAGAGTGTTTGACGATGTTGGTTGTCAAACGAAGATTTTAGCACGTCGTTGGGCGCCAAGTTAAGAGTTTTCAACGGCGTTGAGCGCCAATCTAAAAGTGTCCAACGGTGAAGGTTGCCCAATCCAAGAGTGCCCCACGGCGTCGGAGTGTCTATCTTAGAGTGTTTGACGATGTTGGTTGTCAAACGAAGATTTTAGCACGGCGTTGGGCGCCAAGTTAAAGAGGTTTCAACAGCGTTGAGTGCCAATCTAGAAGAGTCTAATGGCAACGGGCGCCAATCCAAAAGTGACCAACGGCGTCGGAGTGTCAATCTTAGAGCACGTTTGAAGATGTTGGTACCCAAACGAAGATTTTAGCACGGTGTTGGGCGCCAAGTTAAGAGTTTTCAATAGCGTTGAGCGCCAATCTAAAAGTGTCCAACGATGACGGTTGTCCAATCCAAGAGTGCCCCACGGCGTCGGAGTGTCTATCTTAGAGTGTTTGACGATGTTGGTTGTCAAACGAAGATTTTAGCACGTCGTTAGGCGCCAAGTTAAGAGTTTTCAACGGAGTTAAGCGCCAATCTAAAAGAGTCCAATGGCAACGGGCGCCAATCCAAAAGTGACCAACGGCGTCGGAGTGTCAATCTTAGAGCATATTTGACGATGTCGGTTGCCAAACGAAGATTTTCGCACGGCGTTGGGTGCCAAGTTAAGAGTTTTCAACAGCGTTGAGCGCCAATCTGAAAGTGTCCAACAATGACGGTTGCCCAATCCAAGAGTGCCCCACGGCGTCGGAGTGTCTATCTTAGAGTGTTTGACGATGTTGGTTGTCAAACGAAGATTTTGGCACGTCGATGGGCGCCAAGTTAAGAGTAGAGCGCCAATCTAAAAGAGTCCAATGGCAACGGGCGCCAATCCAAAAGTGACCAACAGCGTCGGAGTGTCAATCTTAGAGCATATTTGACGATGTCGGTTTCCAAACGAAGATTTTAGCACGGCGTTGGGCGCCAAGTTAAGAGTTCTCAACAGCGTTGACCGCCAATCTAAAAGTGTCCAACAGTGACGGTTGCCCAATCCAAGAGTGCCCCACAGCGTCGGAGTGTCTATCTTAGAGTGTTTGACGATGTTGGTTGTCAAACGAAGATTTTAGCACGTCGTTGGGCGCCAAGTTAAGAGTTTTCAACGGCGTTGAGCGCCAATCTAAAAGTGTCCAACGGTGAAGGTTGCCCAATCCAAGAGTGCCCCACGGCGTCGGAGTGTCTATCTTAGAGTGTTTGACGATGTTGGTTGTCAAACGAAGATTTTAGCACGGCGTTGGGCGCCAAGTTAAAGAGTTTTCAACAGCGTTGAGTGCCAATCTAAAAGAGTCTAATGGCAACGGGCGCCAATCCAAAAGGGACCAACGGCGTCGGAGTGTCAATCTTAGAGCATATTTGACGATGTCGGTTGCCAAACGAAGATTTTAGCACGGCGTTGGGCGCCAAGTTAAGAGTTCTCAACAGCGTTGACCGCCAATCTAAAAGTGTCCAACGGTGAAGGTTGCCCAATCCAAGAGTGCCCCAGGGCGTCGGAGTGTCTATCTTAGAGTGTTTGACGATGTTGGTTGTCAAACGAAGATTTTAGCACGGCGTTGGGCGCCAAGTTAAAGAGTTTTCAACGGAGTTGAGCGCCAATCTAAAAGAGTCCAATGGCAACGGGCGCCAATCCAAAAGTGACCAACGGCGTCGGAGTGTCAATCTTAGAGCATATTTGACGATGTCGGTTGCCAAACGAAGATTTTCGCACGGCGTTGGGTGCCAAGTTAAGAGTTTTCAACAGCGTTGAGCGCCAATCTGAAAGTGTCCAACAATGACGGTTGCCGATTCCAAGAGTGCCCCACGGCGTCGGAGTGTCTATCTTAGCGTGTTTGACGATGTTGGTTGTCAAACGAAGATTTTGGCACGTCGATGGGCGCCAAGTTAAGAGTTTTCAACGGCGTTGAGCGCCAATCTAAAAGTGTCCAACGGTGAAGGTTGCCCAATCCAAGAGTGCCCCACGGCGTCGGAGTGTCTATCTTAGAGTGTTTGACGATGTTGGTTGTCAAACGAAGATTTTAGCACGTCGTTGGGCGCCAAGTTAAGAGTTTTCAACGGCGTTGAGCGCCAATCTAAAAGTGTCCAACGGTGAAGGTTGCCCAATCCAAGAGTGCCCCACGGCGTCGGAGTGTCAATCTTAGAGCACATTTGACGATCTTGGTACCCAAACGAAGATTTTAGCACGGCGTTGGGCGCCAAGTTAAGAGTTTTCAACGGAGTTGAGCGCCAATCTAAAAGAGTCCAATGGCAACGGGCGCCAATTCAAAAGTGACCAACAGCGTCGGAGTGTCAATCTTAGAGCATATTTGACGATGTCGGTTGCCAAACGAAGATTTTAGCACGGCGTTGGGCGCCAAGTTAAGAGTTCTCAACAGCGTTGACCGCCAATCTAAAAGTGTCCAACGGTGAAGGTTGCCCAATCCAAGAGTGCCCCAGGGCGTCGGAGTGTCTATCTTAGAGTGTTTGACGATGTTGGTTGTCAAACGAAGATTTTAGCACGGCGTTGGGCGCCAAGTTAAAGAGTTTTCAACGGAGTTGAGCGCCAATCTAAAAGAGTCCAATGGCAACGGGCGCCAATCCAAAAGTGACCAACGGCGTCGGAGTGTCAATCTTAGAGCATATTTGACGATGTCGGTTGCCAAACGAAGATTTTCGCACGGCGTTGGGTGCCAAGTTAAGAGTTTTCAACAGCGTTGAGCGCCAATCTGAAAGTGTCCAACAATGACGGTTGCCGATTCCAAGAGTGCCCCACGGCGTCGGAGTGTCTATCTTAGCGTGTTTGACGATGTTGGTTGTCAAACGAAGATTTTGGCACGTCGATGGGCGCCAAGTTAAGAGTTTTCAACGGCGTTGAGCGCCAATCTAAAAGTGTCCAACGGTGAAGGTTGCCCAATCCAAGAGTGCCCCACGGCGTCGGAGTGTCTATCTTAGAGTGTTTGACGATGTTGGTTGTCAAACGAAGATTTTAGCACGTCGTTGGGCGCCAAGTTAAGAGTTTTCAACGGCGTTGAGCGCCAATCTAAAAGTGTCCAACGGTGAAGGTTGCCCAATCCAAGAGTGCCCCACGGCGTCGGAGTGTCTATCTTAGAGTGTTTGACGATGTTAATTGTCAAACGAAGATTTTAGCACGGCGTTGGGCGCCAAGTTAAAGAGTTTTCAACAGCGTTGAGTGCCAATCTAGAAGAGTCTAATGGCAACGGGCGCCAATCCAAAAGTGACCAACGGCGTCGGAGTGTCAATCTTAGAGCACGTTTGACGATGTTGGTACCCAAACGAAGATTTTAGCACGGTGTTGGGCGCCAAGTTAAGAGTTTTCAATAGCGTTGAGTGCCAATCTAAAAGTGTCCAACGATGACGGTTGTCCAATCCAAGAGTGCCCCACGGCGTCGGAGTGTCCATCTTAGAGTGTTTGACGATGTTGGTTGTCAAACGAAGATTTTAGCACGTCGTTAGGCGCCAAGTTAAGAGTTTTCAACGGAGTTGAGCGCCAATCTAAAAGAGTCCAATGGCAACGGGCGCCAATCGAAAAGTGACCAACGGCGTCGGAGTGTCAATCTTAGAGCATATTTGACGATGTCGGTTGCCAAACGAAGATTTTCGCACGGCGTTGGGTGCCAAGTTAAGAGTTTTCAACAGCGTTGAGCGCCAATCTGAAAGTGTCCAACAGTGACGGTTGCCCAATCCAAGAGTGCCCCACGGCGTCGGAGTGTCTATCTTAGAGTGTTTGACGATGTTGGTTGTCAAACGAAGATTTTAGCACGTCGTTGGGCGCCAAGTTAAGAGTTTTCAACGGCGTTGAGCGCCAATCTAAAAGTGTCCAACGGTGAAGGTTGCCCAATCCAAGAGTGCCCCACGGCGTCGGAGTGTCTATCTTAGAGTGTTTGACGATGTTGGTAGTCAAACGAAGATTTTAGCACGTCGTTGGGCGCCAAGTTAAGAGTTTTCAACGGCGTTGAGCGCCAATCTAAAAGTGTCCAACGGTGAAGGTTGCCCAATCCAAGAGTGCCCCACGGCGTCGGAGTGTCTATCTTAGAGTGTTTGACGATGTTGGTTGTCAAACGAAGATTTTAGCACGTCGTTGGGCGCCAAGTTAAGAGTTTTCAACGGAGTTGAGCGCCAATCTAAAAGAGTCCAATGGCAACGGGCGCCAATTCAAAAGTGACCAACAGCGTCGGAGTGTCAATCTTAGAGCATATTTGATGATGTCGGTTGCCAAACGAAGATTTTAGCACGGCGTTGGGCGCCAAGTTAAGAGTTTTCAACGGCGTTGAGCGCCAATCTAAAAGTGTCCAACGGTGAAGGTTGCCCAATCCAAGAGTGCCCCACGGCGTCGGAGTGTCTATCTTAGAGTGTTTGACGATGTTGGTTGTCAAACGAAGATTTTAGCACGTCGTTGGGCGCCAAGTTAAGAGTTTTCAACGGCGTTGAGCGCCAATCTAAAAGAGTCCAATGGCAACGGGCGCCAATCCAAAAGTGACCAACAGCGTCGGAGTGTCAATCTTAGAGCATATTTGACGATGTTGGTACCCAAACGAAGATTTTTGCACGGCGTTGGGCAGCAAGTTAAGAGTTTTCAACGTCGTTGAGCGCCAATCTAAAAGTGTCCAACGGTGACGGATGCCCAATACAAGAGTGCCCCACGGCTTCGGAGTGTCTATCTTAGAGTGTTTGACGATGTTGGTTGTCAAACGAAGATTTTAGCACGTCGTTGGGCGCCAAGTTAAGAATTTTCAACAGCGTTGACCGCCAATCTAAAAGAGTCCAATGGCAACGGGCGCCAATCCAAAAGCGACCAACAGCGTCGGAGTGTCAATCTTAGAGCATATTTGACGATGTCGGTTGCCAAACGAAGATTTTAGCACGGCGTTGGGCGCCAAGTTAAGAGTTCTCAACAGCGTTGACCGCCAATCTAAAAGTGTCCAACAGTGATGGTTGCCCAATCCAAGAGTGCCCCACAGCGTCGGAGTGTCTATCTTAGAGTGTTTGACGATGTTGGTTGTCAAACGAAGATTTTAGCACGTCGTTGGGCGCCAAGTTAAGAGTTTTCAACGGCGTTGAGCGCCAATCTAAAAGTGTCCAACGGTGAAGGTTGCCCAATACAAGAGTGCCCCACGGCGTCGGAGTGTCTATCTTAGAGTGTTTGACGATGTTGGTTGTCAAACGAAGATTTTAGCACGTCGTTGGGCGCCAAGTTAAGAGTTTTCAACGGCGCTGAGCGCCAATCTAAAAGTGTCCAACGGTGAAGGTTGCCCAATCCAAGAGTGCCCCACGGCGTCGGAGTGTCTATCTTAGAGTGTTTGACGATGTTGGTTGTCAAACGAAGATTTTAGCACGTCGTTGGGCGCCAAGTTAAGAGTTTTCAACGGCGTTGAGCGCCAATCTAAAAGTGTCCAACGGTGAAGGTTGCCCAATCCAAGAGTGCCCCACGGCGTCGGAGTGTCTATCTTAGAGTGTTTGACGATGTTGGTTGTCAAACGAAGATTTTAGCACGGCGTTGGGCGCCAAGTTAAAGAGGTTTCAACAGCGTTGAGTGCCAATCTAGAAGAGTCTAATGGCAACGGGCGCCAATCCAAAAGTGACCAACGGCGTCGGAGTGTCAATCTTAGAGCACGTTTGAAGATGTTGGTACCCAAACGAAGATTTTAGCACGGTGTTGGGCGCCAAGTTAAGAGTTTTCAATAGCGTTGAGCGCCAATCTAAAAGTGTCCAACGATGACGGTTGTCCAATCCAAGAGTGCCCCACGGCGTCGGAGTGTCTATCTTAGAGTGTTTGACGATGTTGGTTGTCAAACGAAGATTTTAGCACGTCGTTAGGCGCCAAGTTAAGAGTTTTCAACGGAGTTAAGCGCCAATCTAAAAGAGTCCAATGGCAACGGGCGCCAATCCAAAAGTGACCAACGGCGTCGGAGTGTCAATCTTAGAGCATATTTGACGATGTCGGTTGCCAAACGAAGATTTTCGCACGGCGTTGGGTGCCAAGTTAAGAGTTTTCAACAGCGTTGAGCGCCAATCTGAAAGTGTCCAACAATGACGGTTGCCCAATCCAAGAGTGCCCCACGGCGTCGGAGTGTCTATCTTAGAGTGTTTGACGATGTTGGTTGTCAAACGAAGATTTTGGCACGTCGATGGGCGCCAAGTTAAGAGTAGAGCGCCAATCTAAAAGAGTCCAATGGCAACGGGCGCCAATCCAAAAGTGACCAACAGCGTCGGAGTGTCAATCTTAGAGCATATTTGACGATGTTGGTACCCAAACGAAGATTTTTGCACGGCGTTGGGCAGCAATATAAGAGTTTTCAACGGCGTTGAGCGCCAATCTAAAAGTGTCCAACGGTGACGGATGCCCAATCCAAGAGTGCCCCACGGCTTCGGAGTGTCTATCTTAGAGTGTTTGACGATGTTGGTTGTCAAACGAAGATTTTAGCACGTCGTTGGGCGCCAAGTTAAGAATTTTCAACAGCGTTGACCGCCAATCTAAAAGAGTCCAATGGCAACGGGCGCCAATCCAAAAGTGACCAACAGCGTCGGAGTGTCAATCTTAGAGCATATTTGACGATGTCGGTTGCCAAACGAAGATTTTAGCACGGCGTTGGGCGCCAAGTTAAGAGTTCTCAACAGCGTTGACCGCCAATCTAAAAGTGTCCAACAGTGACGGTTGCCCAATCCAAGAGTGCCCCACAGCGTCGGAGTGTCTATCTTAGAGTGTTTGACGATGTTGGTTGTCAAACGAATATTTTAGCACGTCGTTGGGCGCCAAGTTAAGAGTTTTCAACGGCGTTGAGCGCCAATCTAAAAGTGTCCAACGGTGAAGGTTGCCCAATCCAAGAGTGCCCCACGGCGTCGGAGTGTCTATCTTAGAGTGTTTGACGATGTTGGTTGTCAAACGAAGATTTTAGCACGTCGTTGGGCGCCAAGTTAAGAGTTTTCAACGGCGTTGAGCGCCAATCTAAAAGTGTCCAACTGTGAAGGTTGCCCAATCCAAGAGTGCCCCACGGCGTCGGAGTGTCTATCTTAGAGTGTTTGACGATGTTGGTTGTCAAACGAAGATTTTAGCACGTCGTTGGGCGCCAAGTTAAGAGTTTTCAACGGCGTTGAGCGCCAATCTAAAAGTGTCCAACTGTGAAGGTTGCCCAATCCAAGAGTGCCCCACGGCGTCGGAGTGTCAATCTTAGAGCATATTTGATGATGTCGGTTGCCAAACGAAGATTTTAGCACGGCGTTGGGTGCCAAGTTAAGAGTTTTCAACGGCGTTGAGCGCCAATCTAAAAGTGTCCAACGGTGAAGGTGCCCAATCCAAGAGTGCCCCACGGCGTCGGAGTGTCTATCTTAGAGTGTTTGACGATGTTGGTTGTCAAACGAAGATTTTAGCACGTCGTTGGGCGCCAAGTTAAGAGTTTTCAACGGAGTTGAGCGCCAATCTAAAAGAGTCCAATGGCAACGGGCGCCAATCCAAAAGTGACCAACGGCGTCGGAGTGTCAATCTTAGAGCACATTTGACGATGTTGGTACCCAAACGAAGATTTTAGCACGGCGTTGGGCGCCAAGTTAAGAGTTTTCAACGGAGTTGAGCGCCAATCTAAAAGAGTCCAATGGCAACGGGCGCCAATCCAAAAGTGACAAACGGCGTCGGAGTGTCAATCTTAGAGCACATTTGACGATGTTGGTACCCAAACGAAGATTTTAGCACGGCGTTGGGCGCCAAGTTAAGAGTTTTCAACGGAGTTGAGCGCCAATCTAAAAGAGTCCAATGGCAACGGGCGCCAATCCAAAAGTGACCAACGGCGTCGGAGTGTCAATCTTAGAGCACATTTGACGATGTTGGTACCCAAACGAAGATTTTAGCACGGCGTTGGGCGCCAAGTTGAGAGTTCTCAACAGCGATGACCGCCAATCTAAAAGTGTCCAACAGTGACGGTTGCCCAATCCAAGAGTGCCCCACAGCGTCGGAGTGTCTATCTTAGAGTGTTTGACGATGTTGGTTGTCAAACGAAGATTTTAGCACGTCGTTGGGCGCCAAGTTAAGAGTTTTCAACGGCGTTGAGCGCCAATCTAAAAGTGTCCAACGGTGAAGGTTGCCCAATCCAAGAGTGCCCCACGGCGTCGGAGTGTCTATCTTAGAGTGTTTGACGATGTTGGTTGTCAAACGAAGATTTTAGCACGGCGTTGGGCGCCAAGTTAAAGAGTTTTCAACGGAGTTGAGCGCCAATCTAAAAGAGTCCAATGGCAACGGGCGCCAATCCAAAAGTGACCAACAGCGTCGGAGTGTCAATCTTAGAGCATATTTGACGATGTTGGTACCCAAACGAAGATTTTTGCACGGCGTTGGGCAGCAAGTTAAGAGTTTTCAACGGCGTTGAGCGCCAATCTAAAAGTGTCCAACGGTGACGGATGCCCAATCCAAGAGTGCCCCACGGCTTCGGAGTGTCTATCTTAGAGTGTTTGACGATGTTGGTTGTCAAACGAAGATTTTAGCACGTCGTTGGGCGCCAAGTTAAGAATTTTCAACAGCGTTGACCGCCAATCTAAAAGAGTCCAATGGCAACGGGCGCCAATCCAAAAGTGACCAACAGCGTCGGAGTGTCAATCTTAGAGCATATTTGACGATGTCGGTTGCCAAACGAAGATTTTAGCACGGCGTTGGGCGCCAAGTTAAGAGTTCTCAACAGCGTTGACCGCCAATCTAAAAGTGTCCAACAGTGACGGTTGCCCAATCCAAGAGTGCCCCACAGCGTCGGAGTGTCTATCTTAGAGTGTTTGACGATGTTGGTTGTCAAACGAATATTTTAGCACGTCGTTGGGCGCCAAGTTAAGAGTTTTCAACGGCGTTGAAGGTGCGGTCGGGTTGGTGCGGGCACGGCATTCCTACCTCATATACCTAATTATTTGTATCGTACTGTTTATGTTTTTACTTGTTTGTTTTTTTTTTTTAATGTGCCGATTGTGGATTTCTTTTTTTTTTATTTCATGTTTTTTTTTTTATGTGTTGTGTAAGTGTGTATGTGTGTGTATAATAAACGGATCTTTCTTTTCTTTCTTTCTTTCCAATCTAAAAGTGTCCAACGGTGAAGGTTGCCCAATCCAAGAGTGCCCCACGGCGTCGGAGTGTCTATCTTAGAGTGTTTGACGATGTTGGTTGTCAAACGAAGATTTTAGCACGTCGTTGGGCGCCAAGTTAAGAGTTTTCAACGGCGTTGAGCGCCAATCTAAAAGTGTCCAACGGTGAAGGTTGCCCAATCCAAGAGTGCCCCACGGCGTCGGAGTGTCTATCTTAGAGTGTTTGACGATGTTGGTTGTCAAACGAAGATTTTAGCACGTCGTTGGGCGCCAAGTTAAGAGTTTTCAACGGCGTTGAGCGCCAATCTAAAAGTGTCCAACGGTAAAGGTTGCCCAATCCAAGAGTGCCCCACGGCGTCGGAGTGTCTATCTTAGAGTGTTTGACGATGTTGGTTGTCAAACGAAGATTTTAGCACGGCGTTGGGCGCCAAGTTAAAGAATTTTCAACGGAGTTGAGCGCCAATCTAAAAGAGTCCAATGGCAACGGGCGCCAATCCAAAAGTGACCAACGGCGTCGGAGTGTCAATCTAAGAGCATATTTGACGATGTCGGTTGCCAAACGAAGATTTTCGCACGGCGTTGGGTGCCAAGTTAAGAGTTTTCAACAGCGTTGAGCGCCAATCTGAAAGTGTCCAACAATGACGGTTGCCCAATCCAAGAGTGCCCCACGGCGTCGGAGTGTCTATCTTAGAGTGTTTGACGATGTTGGTTTTCAAACGAAGATTTTGGCACGTCGATGGGCGCCAAGTTAAGAGTTTTCAACGGCGTTGAGCGCCAATCTAAAAGTGTCCAACTGTGAAGGTTGCCTAATCCAAGAGTGCCCCACGGCGTCGGAGTGTCTATCTTAGAGTGTTTGACGATGTTGGTTGTCAAACGAAGATTTTAGCACGTCGTTGGGCGCCAAGTTAAGAGTTTTCAACGGAGTTGAGCGCCAATCTAAAAGAGTCCAATGGCAACGGGCGCCAATCCAAAAGTGACCAACGGCGTCGGAGTGTCAATCTTAGAGCACATTTGACGATGTTGGTACCCAAACGAAGATTTTAGCACGGCGTTGGGCGCCAAGTTAAGTGTTTTCAACGGAGTTGAGCGCCAATCTAAAAGAGTCCAATGGCAACGGGCGCCAATTCAAAAGTGACCAACAGCGTCGGAGTGTCAATCTTAGAGCATTTTTGACGATGTTGGTTGTCAAACGAAGATTTTCGCACGGCGTTGGGTGCCAAGTTAAGAGTTTTCAACAGCGTTGAGCGCCAATCTGAAAGTGTCCAACAATGACGGTTGCCCAATCCAAGAGTGCCCCACGGCGTCGGAGTGTCTATCTTAGAGTGTTTGACGATGTTGGTTGTCAAACGAAGATTTTAGCACGTCGTTGGGCGCCAAGTTAAGAGTTTTCAACGGCGTTGAGCGCCAATCTAAAAGTGTCCAACTGTGAAGGTTGCCCAATCCAAGAGTGCCCCACGGCGTCGGAGTGTCTATCTTGGAGTGTTTGACGATGTTGGTTGTCAAACGAAGATTTTAGCACGTCGTTGGGCGCCAAGTTAAGAGTTTTCAACGGCGTTGAGCGCCAATCTAAAAGTGTCCAACTGTGAAGGTTGCCCAATCCAAGAGTGCCCCACGGCGTCGGAGTGTCAATCTTAGAGCATATTTGATGATGTCGGTTGCCAAACGAAGATTTTAGCACGGCGTTGGGTTGTGTCAATCTTAGAGCACATTTGACGATGTTGGTACCCAAACGAAGATTTTAGCACGGCGTTGGGCGCCAAGTTAAGAGTTTTCAACGGAGTTGAGCGCCAATCTAAAAGAGTCCAATGGCAAAGGGCGCCAATTCAAAAGTGACCAACAGCGTCGGAGTGTCAATCTTAGAGCATATTTGACGATGTCGGTTGCCAAACGAAGATTTTAGCACGGCGTTGGGCGCCAAGTTGAGAGTTCTCAACAGCGATGACCGCCAATCTAAAAGTGTCCAACAGTGACGGTTGCCCAATCCAAGAGTGCCCCACAGCGTCGGAGTGTCTATCTTAGAGTGTTTGACGATGTTGGCTGTCAAACGAAGATTTTAGCACGTCGTTGGGCGCCAAGTTAAGAGTTTTCAACGGCGTTGAGCGCCAATCTAAAAGTGTCCAACGGTGAAGGTTGCCCAATCCAAGAGTGCCCCACGGCGTCGGAGTGTCTATCTTAGAGTGTTTGACGATGTTGGTTGTCAAACGAAGATTTTAGCACGGCGTTGGGCGCCAAGTTAAAGAGTTTTCAACGGAGTTGAGCGCCAATCTAAAAGAGTCCAATGGCAACGGGCGCCAATCCAAAAGTGACCAACAGCGTCGGAGTGTCAATCTTAGAGCATATTTGACGATGTTGGTACCCAAACGAAGATTTTTGCACGGCGTTGGGCAGCAAGTTAAGAGTTTTCAACGGCGTTGAGCGCCAATCTAAAAGTGTCCAACGGTGACGGATGCCCAATCCAAGAGTGCCCCACGGCTTCGGAGTGTCTATCTTAGAGTGTTTGACGATGTTGGTTGTCAAACGAAGATTTTAGCACGTCGTTGGGCGCCAAGTTAAGAATTTTCAACAGCGTTGACCGCCAATCTAAAAGAGTCCAATGGCAACGGGCGCCAATCCAAAAGTGACCAACAGCGTCGGAGTGTCAATCTTAGAGCATATTTGACGATGTCGGTTGCCAAACGAAGATTTTAGCACGGCGTTGGGCGCCAAGTTAAGAGTTCTCAACAGCGTTGACCGCCAATCTAAAAGTGTCCAACAGTGACGGTTGCCCAATCCAAGAGTGCCCCACAGCGTCGGAGTGTCTATCTTAGAGTGTTTGACGATGTTGGTTGTCAAACGAATATTTTAGCACGTCGTTGGGCGCCAAGTTAAGAGTTTTCAACGGCGTTGAAGGTGTGGTCGGGTTGGTGCGGGCACGGCATTCCTACCTCATATACCTAATTATTTGTATCGTACTGTTTATGTTTTTACTTGTTTGTTTTTTTTTTTTAATGTGCCGATTGTGGATTTCTTTTTTTTTTATTTCATGTTTTTTTTTTTATGTGTTGTGTAAGTGTGTATGTGTGTGTATAATAAACGGATCTTTCTTTTCTTTCTTTCTTTCCAATCTAAAAGTGTCCAACGGTGAAGGTTGCCCAATCCAAGAGTGCCCCACGGCGTCGGAGTGTCTATCTTAGAGTGTTTGACGATGTTGGTTGTCAAACGAAGATTTTAGCACGTCGTTGGGCGCCAAGTTAAGAGTTTTCAACGGCGTTGAGCGCCAATCTAAAAGTGTCCAACGGTGAAGGTTGCCCAATCCAAGAGTGCCCCACGGCGTCGGAGTGTCTATCTTAGAGTGTTTGACGATGTTGGTTGTCAAACGAAGATTTTAGCACGTCGTTGGGCGCCAAGTTAAGAGTTTTCAACGGCGTTGAGCGCCAATCTAAAAGTGTCCAACGGTAAAGGTTGCCCAATCCAAGAGTGCCCCAAGGCGTCGGAGTGTCTATCTTAGAGTGTTTGACGATGTTGGTTGTCAAACGAAGATTTTAGCACGGCGTTGGGCGCCAAGTTAAAGAATTTTTAACGGAGTTGAGCGCCAATCTAAAAGAGTCCAATGGCAACGGGCGCCAATCTAAAAGTGACCAACGGCGTCGGAGTGTCAATCTAAGAGCATATTTGACGATGTCGGTTGCCAAACGAAGATTTTCGCACGGCGTTGGGTGCCAAGTTAAGAGTTTTCAACAGCGTTGAGCGCCAATCTAAAAGTGTCCAACAGTGACGGTTGCCCAATCCAAGAGTGCCCCACAGCGTCGGAGTGTCTATCTTAGAGTGTTTGACGATGTTGGTTGTCAAACGAAGATTTTAGCACGTCGTTGGGCGCCAAGTTAAGAGTTTTCAACGGCGTTGAGCGCCAATCTAAAAGTGTCCAACGGTGAAGGTTGCCCAATCCAAGAGTGCCCCACGGCGTCGGAGTGTCTATCTTAGAGTGTTTGACGATGTTGGTTGTCAAACGAAGATTTTAGCACGGCGTTGGGCGCCAAGTTAAAGAGTTTTCAACGGAGTTGAGCGCCAATCTAAAAGAGTCCAATGGCAACGGGCGCCAATCCAAAAGTGACCAACAGCGTCGGAGTGTCAATCTTAGAGCATATTTGACGATGTTGGTACCCAAACGAAGATTTTTGCACGGCGTTGGGCAGCAAGTTAAGAGTTTTCAACGGCGTTGAGCGCCAATCTAAAAGTGTCCAACGGTGACGGATGCCCAATCCAAGAGTGCCCCACGGCTTCGGAGTGTCTATCTTAGAGTGTTTGACGATGTTGGTTGTCAAACGAAGATTTTAGCACGTCGTTGGGCGCCAAGTTAAGAATTTTCAACAGCGTTGACCGCCAATCTAAAAGAGTCCAATGGCAATGGGCGCCAATCCAAAAGTGACCAACAGCGTCGGAGTGTCAATCTTAGAGCATATTTGACGATGTCGGTTGCCAAACGAAGATTTTAGCACGGCGTTGGGCGCCAAGTTAAGAGTTCTCAACAGCGTTGACCGCCAATCTAAAAGTGTCCAACAGTGACGGTTGCCCAATCCAAGAGTGCCCCACAGCGTCGGAGTGTCTATCTTAGAGTGTTTGACGATGTTGGTTGTCAAACGAATATTTTAGCACGTCGTTGGGCGCCAAGTTAAGAGTTTTCAACGGCGTTGAAGGTGCGGTCGGGTTGGTGCGGGCACGGCATTCCTACCTCATATACCTAATTATTTGTATCGTACTGTTTATGTTTTTACTTGTTTGTTTTTTTTTTTTAATGTGCCGATTGTGGATTTCTTTTTTTTTTATTTCATGTTTTTTTTTTATGTGTTGTGTAAGTGTGTATGTGTGTGTATAATAAACGGATCTTTCTTTTCTTTCTTTCTTTCCAATCTAAAAGTGTCCAACGGTGAAGGTTGCCCAATCCAAGAGTGCCCCACGGCGTCGGAGTGTCTATCTTAGAGTGTTTGACGATGTTGGTTGTCAAACGAAGATTTTAGCACGTCGTTGGGCGCCCAGTTAAGAGTTTTCAACGGCGTTGAGCGCCAATCTAAAAGTGTCCAACGGTGAAGGTTGCCCAATCCAAGAGTGCCCCACGGCGTCGGAGTGTCTATCTTAGAGTGTTTGACGATGTTGGTTGTCAAACGAAGATTTTAGCACGTCGTTGGGCGCCAAGTTAAGAGTTTTCAACGGCGTTGAGCGCCAATCTAAAAGTGTCCAACGGTAAAGGTTGCCCAATCCAAGAGTGCCCCACGGCGTCGGAGTGTCTATCTTAGAGTGTTTGACGATGTTGGTTGTCAAACGAAGATTTTAGCACGGCGTTGGGCGCCAAGTTAAAGAATTTTCAACGGAGTTGAGCGCCAATCTAAAAGAGTCCAATGGCAACGGGCGCCAATCCAAAAGTGACCAACGGCGTCGGAGTGTCAATCTAAGAGCATATTTGACGATGTCGGTTGCCAAACGAAGATTTTCGCACGGCGTTGGGTGCCAAGTTAAGAGTTTTCAACAGCGTTGAGCGCCAATCTGAAAGTGTCCAACAATGACGGTTGCCCAATCCAAGAGTGCCCCACGGCGTCGGAGTGTCTATCTTAGAGTGTTTGACGATGTTGGTTTTCAAACGAAGATTTTGGCACGTCGATGGGCGCCAAGTTAAGAGTTTTCAACGGCGTTGAGCGCCAATCTAAAAGTGTCCAACTGTGAAGGTTGCCTAATCCAAGAGTGCCCCACGGCGTCGGAGTGTCTATCTTAGAGTGTTTGACGATGTTGGTTGTCAAACGAAGATTTTAGCACGTCGTTGGGCGCCAAGTTAAGAGTTTTCAACGGAGTTGAGCGCCAATCTAAAAGAGTCCAATGGCAACGGGCGCCAATCCAAAAGTGACCAACGGCGTCGGAGTGTCAATCTTAGAGCACATTTGACGATGTTGGTACCCAAACGAAGATTTTAGCACGGCGTTGGGCGCCAAGTTAAGTGTTTTCAACGGAGTTGAGCGCCAATCTAAAAGAGTCCAATGGCAACGGGCGCCAATTCAAAAGTGACCAACAGCGTCGGAGTGTCAATCTTAGAGCATTTTTGACGATGTTGGTTGTCAAACGAAGATTTTCGCACGGCGTTGGGTGCCAAGTTAAGAGTTTTCAACAGCGTTGAGCGCCAATCTGAAAGTGTCCAACAATGACGGTTGCCCAATCCAAGAGTGCCCCACGGCGTCGGAGTGTCTATCTTAGAGTGTTTGACGATGTTGGTTGTCAAACGAAGATTTTAGCACGTCGTTGGGCGCCAAGTTAAGAGTTTTCAACGGCGTTGAGCGCCAATCTAAAAGTGTCCAACGGTGAAGGTTGCCCAATCCAAGAGTGCCCCACGGCGTCGGAGTGTCTATCTTGGAGTGTTTGACGATGTTGGTTGTCAAACGAAGATTTTAGCACGTCGTTGGGCGCCAAGTTAAGAGTTTTCAACGGCGTTGAGCGCCAATCTAAAAGTGTCCAACTGTGAAGGTTGCCCAATCCAAGAGTGCCCCAAGGCGTCGGAGTGTCAATCTTAGAGCATATTTGATGATGTCGGTTGCCAAACGAAGATTTTAGCACGGCGTTGGGTTGTGTCAATCTTAGAGCACATTTGACGATGTTGGTACCCAAACGAAGATTTTAGCACGGCGTTGGGCGCCAAGTTAAGAGTTTTCAACGGAGTTGAGCGCCAATCTAAAAGAGTCCAATGGCAAAGGGCGCCAATTCAAAAGTGACCAACAGCGTCGGAGTGTCAATCTTAGAGCATATTTGACGATGTCGGTTGCCAAACGAAGATTTTAGCACGGCGTTGGGCGCCAAGTTGAGAGTTCTCAACAGCGATGACCGCCAATCTAAAAGTGTCCAACAGTGACGGTTGCCCAATCCAAGAGTGCCCCACAGCGTCGGAGTGTCTATCTTAGAGTGTTTGACGATGTTGGTTGTCAAACGAAGATTTTAGCACGTCGTTGGGCGCCAAGTTAAGAGTTTTCAACGGCGTTGAGCGCCAATCTAAAAGTGTCCAACGGTGAAGGTTGCCCAATCCAAGAGTGCCCCACGGCGTCGGAGTGTCTATCTTAGAGTGTTTGACGAGGTTGGTTGTCAAACGAAGATTTTAGCACGGCGTTGGGCGCCAAGTTAAAGAGTTTTCAACGGAGTTGAGCGCCAATCTAAAAGAGTCCAATGGCAACGGGCGCCAATCCAAAAGTGACCAACAGCGTCGGAGTGTCAATCTTAGAGCATATTTGACGATGTTGGTACCCAAACGAAGATTTTTGCACGGCGTTGGGCAGCAAGTTAAGAGTTTTCAACGGCGTTGAGCGCCAATCTAAAAGTGTCCAACGGTGACGGATGCCCAATCCAAGAGTGCCCCACGGCTTCGGAGTGTCTATCTTAGAGTGTTTGACGATGTTGGTTGTCAAACGAAGATTTTAGCACGTCGTTGGGCGCCAAGTTAAGAATTTTCAACAGCGTTGACCGCCAATCTAAAAGAGTCCAATGGCAACGGGCGCCAATCCAAAAGTGACCAACAGCGTCGGAGTGTCAATCTTAGAGCATATTTGACGATGTCGGTTGCCAAACGAAGATTTTAGCACGGCGTTGGGCGCCAAGTTAAGAGTTCTCAACAGCGTTGACCGCCAATCTAAAAGTGTCCAACAGTGACGGTTGCCCAATCCAAGAGTGCCCCACAGCGTCGGAGTGTCTATCTTAGAGTGTTTGACGATGTTGGTTGTCAAACGAATATTTTAGCACGTCGTTGGGCGCCAAGTTAAGAGTTTTCAACGGCGTT
Organism: Eilema griseolum; assembly: GCA_963662185.1. Taxonomy (NCBI): domain Eukaryota; kingdom Metazoa; phylum Arthropoda; class Insecta; order Lepidoptera; family Erebidae; genus Eilema; species Eilema griseolum. The sequence goes on along the minus strand of OY759251.1, from coordinate 20,455,660 downwards.
GAAGGTGCGGTCGGGTTGGTGCGGGCACGGCATTCCTACCTCATATACCTAATTATTTGTATCGTACTGTTTATGTTTTTACTTGTTTGTTTTTTTTTTTTAATGTGCCGATTGTGGATTTCTTTTTTTTTTATTTCATGTTTTTTTTTTATGTGTTGTGTAAGTGTGTATGTGTGTGTATAATAAACGGATCTTTCTTTTCTTTCTTTCTTTCCAATCTAAAAGTTTCCAACGGTGAAGGTTGCCCAATCCAAGAGTGCCCCACGGCGTCGGAGTGTCTATCTTAGAGTGTTTGACGATGTTGGTTGTCAAACGAAGATTTTAGCACGTCGTTGGGCGCCAAGTTAAGAGTTTTCAACGGCGTTGAGCGCCAATCTAAAAGTGTCCAACGGTGAAGGTTGCCCAATCCAAGAGTGCCCCACGGCGTCGGAGTGTCTATCTTAGAGTGTTTGACGATGTTGGTTGTCAAACGAAGATTTTAGCACGTCGTTGGGCGCCAAGTTAAGAGTTTTCAACGGCGTTGAGCGCCAATCTAAAAGTGTCCAACGGTGAAGGTTGCCCAATCCAAGAGTGCCCCACGGCGTCGGAGTGTCTATCTTAGAGTGTTTGACGATGTTGGTTGTCAAACGAAGATTTTAGCACGTCGTTGGGCGCCAAGTTAAGAGTTTTCAACGGCGTTGAGCGCCAATCTAAAAGTGTCCAACGGTAAAGGTTGCCCAATCCAAGAGTGCCCCACGGCGTCGGAGTGTCTATCTTAGAGTGTTTGACGATGTTGGTTGTCAAACGAAGATTTTAGCACGTCGTTGGGCGCCAAGTTAAGAGTTTTCAACGGCGTTGAGCGCCAATCTAAAAGTGTCCAACGGTGAAGGTTGCCCAATCCAAGAGTGCCCCACGGCGTCGGAGTGTCTATCTTAGAGTGTTTGACGATGTTGGTTGTCAAACGAAGATTTTAGCACGTCGTTGGGCGCCAAGTTAAGAGTTTTCAACGGCGTTGAGCGCCAATCTAAAAGTGTCCAACGGTGAAGGTTGCCCAATCCAAGAGTGCCCCACGGCGTCGGAGTGTCTATCTTAGAGTGTTTGACGATGTTGGTTGTCAAACGAAGATTTTAGCACGTCGTTGGGCGCCAAGTTAAGAGTTTTCAACGGCGTTGAGCGCCAATCTAAAAGTGTCCAACGGTGAAGGTTGCCCAATCCAAGAGTGCCCCACGGCGTCGGAGTGTCTATCTTAGAGTGTTTGACGATGTTGGTTGTCAAACGAAGATTTTAGCACGTCGTTGGGCGCCAAGTTAAGAGTTTTCAACGGCGTTGAGCGCCAATCTAAAAGTGTCCAACGGTAAAGGTTGCCCAATCCAAGAGTGCCCCACGGCGTCGGAGTGTCTATCTTAGAGTGTTTGACGATGTTGGTTGTCAAACGAAGATTTTAGCACGGCGTTGGGCGCCAAGTTAAAGAATTTTCAACGGAGTTGAGCGCCAATCTAAAAGAGTCCAATGGCAACGGGCGCCAATCTAAAAGTGACCAACGGCGTCGGAGTGTCAATCTAAGAGCATATTTGACGATGTCGGTTGCCAAACGAAGATTTTCGCACGGCGTTGGGCGCCAAGTTAAAGAATTTTCAACGGAGTTGAGCGCCAATCTAAAAGAGTCCAATGGCAACGGGCGCCAATCCAAAAGTGACCAACGGCGTCGGAGTGTCAATCTTAGAGCATATTTGACGATGTCGGTTGCCAAACGAAGATTTTCGCACGGCGTTGGGTGCCAAGTTAAGAGTTTTCAACAGCGTTGAGCGCCAATCTAAAAGAGTCCAATGGCAACGGGCGCCAATCCAAAAGTAACCAACGGCGTCGGAGTGTCTATCTTAGAGCATATTTGACGATGTCGGTTGCCAAACGAAGATTTTTGCACGGCGTTGAGCGCCAATCTAAAAGTGTCCAACGGTGAAGGTTGCCCAATCCAAGAGTGCCCCACGGCTTCGGAGTGTCTATCTTAGAGTGTTTGACGATGTTGGTTGTCAAACGAAGATTTTAGCACGTCGTTGGGCGCCAAGTTAAGAATTTTCAACAGCGTTGACCGCCAATCTAAAAGAGTCCAATGGCAACGGGCGCCAATCCAAAAGTGACCAACAGCGTCGGAGTGTCAATCTTAGAGCATATTTGACGATGTCGGTTGCCAAACGAAGATTTTAGCACGGCGTTGGGCGCCAAGTTAAGAGTTCTCAACAGCGTTGACCGCCAATCTAAAAGTGTCCAACAGTGACGGTTGCCCAATCCAAGAGTGCCCCACAGCGTCGGAGTGTCTATCTTAGAGTGTTTGACGATGTTGGTTGTCAAACGAATATTTTAGCACGTCGTTGGGCGCCAAATTAAGAGTTTTCAACGGCGTTGAAGGTGCGGTCGGGTTGGTGCGGGCACGGCATTCCTACCTCATATACCTAATTATTTGTATCGTACTGTTTATGTTTTTACTTGTTTGTTTTTTTTTTTTAATGTGCCGATTGTGGATTTTTTTTTTTTTTATTTCATGTTTTTTTTTTTTATGTGTTGTGTAAGTGTGTATGTGTGTGTATAATAAACGGATCTTTCTTTTCTTTCTTTCTTTCCAATCTAAAAGTGTCCAACGGTGAAGGTTGCCCAATCCAAGAGTGCCCCACGGCGTCGGAGTGTCTATCTTAGAGTGTTTGACGATGTTGGTTTTCAAACGAAGATTTTGGCACGTCGATGGGCGCCAAGTTAAGAGTTTTCAACGGCGTTGAGCGCCAATCTAAAAGTGTCCAACTGTGAAGGTTGCCTAATCCAAGAGTGCCCCACGGCGTCGGAGTGTCTATCTTAGAGTGTTTGACGATGTTGGTTGTCAAACGAAGATTTTAGCACGTCGTTGGGCGCCAAGTTAAGAGTTTTCAACGGAGTTGAGCGCCAATCTAAAAGAGTCCAATGGCAACGGGCGCCAATCCAAAAGTGACCAACGGCGTCGGAGTGTCAATCTTAGAGCACATTTGACGATGTTGGTACCCAAACGAAGATTTTAGCACGGCGTTGGGCGCCAAGTTAAGTGTTTTCAACGGAGTTGAGCGCCAATCTAAAAGAGTCCAATGGCAACGGGCGCCAATTCAAAAGTGACCAACAGCGTCGGAGTGTCAATCTTAGAGCATTTTTGACGATGTTGGTTGTCAAACGAAGATTTTCGCACGGCGTTGGGTGCCAAGTTAAGAGTTTTCAACAGCGTTGAGCGCCAATCTGAAAGTGTCCAACAATGACGGTTGCCCAATCCAAGAGTGCCCCACGGCGTCGGAGTGTCTATCTTAGAGTGTTTGACGATGTTGGTTTTCAAACGAAGATTTTGGCACGTCGATGGGCGCCAAGTTAAGAGTTTTCAACGGCGTTGAGCGCCAATCTAAAAGTGTCCAACGGTGACGGATGCCCAATCCAAGAGTGCCCCACGGCTTCGGAGTGTCTATCTTAGAGTGTTTGACGATGTTGGTTGTCAAACGAAGATTTTAGCACGTCGTTGGGCGCCAAGTTAAGAATTTTCAACAGCGTTGACCGCCAATCTAAAAGAGTCCAATGGCAACGGGCGCCAATCCAAAAGTGACCAACAGCGTCGGAGTGTCAATCTTAGAGCATATTTGACGATGTCGGTTGCCAAACGAAGATTTTAGCACGGCGTTGGGCGCCAAGTTAAGAGTTCTCAACAGCGTTGACCGCCAATCTAAAAGTGTCCAACAGTGACGGTTGCCCAATCCAAGAGTGCCCCACAGCGTCGGAGTGTCTATCTTAGAGTGTTTGACGATGTTGGTTGTCAAACGAATATTTTAGCACGTCGTTGGGCGCCAAGTTAAGAGTTTTCAACGGCGTTGAGCGCCAATCTAAAAGTGTCCAACGGTGAAGGTTGCCCAATCCAAGAGTGCCCCACGGCGTCGGAGTGTCTATCTTAGAGTGTTTGACGATGTTGGTTGTCAAACGAAGATTTTAGCACGTCGTTGGGCGCCAAGTTAAGAGTTTTCAACGGCGTTGAGCGCCAATCTAAAAGTGTCCAACGGTGAAGGTTGCCCAATCCAAGAGTGCCCCACGGCGTCGGAGTGTCTATCTTAGAGTGTTTGACGATGTTGGTTGTCAAACGAAGATTTTAGCACGTCGTTGGGCGCCAAGTTAAGAGTTTTCAACGGCGTTGAGCGCCAATCTAAAAGTGTCCAACGGTAAAGGTTGCCCAATCCAAGAGTGCCCCACGGCGTCGGAGTGTCTATCTTAGAGTGTTTGACGATGTTGGTTGTCAAACGAAGATTTTAGCACGGCGTTGGGCGCCAAGTTAAAGAATTTTCAACGGAGTTGAGCGCCAATCTAAAAGAGTCCAATGGCAACGGGCGCCAATCCAAAAGTGACCAACGGCGTCGGAGTGTCAATCTTAGAGCATATTTGACGATGTCGGTTGCCAAACGAAGATTTTCGCACGGCGTTGGGTGCCAAGTTAAGAGTTTTCAACAGCGTTAAGCGCCAATCTAAAAGAGTCCAATGGCAACGGGCGCCAATCCAAAAGTGACCAACGGCGTCGGAGTGTCTATCTTAGAGCATATTTGACGATGTCGGTTGCCAAACGAAGATTTTTGCACGGCGTTGGGTGCCAAGTTAAGAGTTTTCAACAGCGTTGAGCGCCAATCTGAAAGTGTCCAACAATGACGGTTGCCCAATCCAAGAGTGCCCCACGGCGTCGGAGTGTCTATCTTAGAGTGTTTGACGATGTTGGTTGTCAAACGAAGATTTTAGCACGTCGTTGGGCGCCAAGTTAAGAGTTTTCAACGGCGTTGAGCGCCAATCTAAAAGTGTCCAACGGTGAAGGTTGCCCAATCCAAGAGTGCCCCACGGCTTCGGAGTGTCTATCTTAGAGTGTTTGACGATGTTGGTTGTCAAACGAAGATTTTAGCACGTCGTTGGGCGCCAAGTTAAGAATTTTCAACAGCGTTGACCGCCAATCTAAAAGAGTCCAATGGCAACGGGCGCCAATCCAAAAGTGACCAACAGCGTCGGAGTGTCAATCTTAGAGCATATTTGACGATGTCGGTTGCCAAACGAAGATTTTAGCACGGCGTTGGGCGCCAAGTTAAGAGTTCTCAACAGCGTTGACCGCCAATCTAAAAGTGTCCAACAGTGACGGTTGCCCAATCCAAGAGTGCCCCACAGCGTCGGAGTGTCTATCTTAGAGTGTTTGACGATGTTGGTTGTCAAACGAATATTTTAGCACGTCGTTGGGCGCCAAGTTAAGAGTTTTCAACGGCGTTGAGCGCCAATCTAAAAGTGTCCAACGGTGAAGGTTGCCCAATCCAAGAGTGCCCCACGGCGTCGGAGTGTCTATCTTAGAGTGTTTGACGATGTTGGTTGTCAAACGAAGATTTTAGCACGTCGTTGGGCGCCAAGTTAAGAGTTTTCAACGGCGTTGAGCGCCAATCTAAAAGTGTCCAACGGTGAAGGTTGCCCAATCCAAGAGTGCCCCACGGCGTCGGAGTGTCTATCTTAGAGTGTTTGACGATGTTGGTTGTCAAACGAAGATTTTAGCACGTCGTTGGGCGCCAAGTTAAGAGTTTTCAACGGCGTTGAGCGCCAATCTAAAAGTGTCCAACGGTAAAGGTTGCCCAATCCAAGAGTGCCCCACGGCGTCGGAGTGTCTATCTTAGAGTGTTTGACGATGTTGGTTGTCAAACGAAGATTTTAGCACGGCGTTGGGCGCCAAGTTAAAGAATTTTCAACGGAGTTGAGCGCCAATCTAAAAGAGTCCAATGGCAACGGGCGCCAATCCAAAAGTGACCAACGGCGTCGGAGTGTCAATCTTAGAGCATATTTGACGATGTCGGTTGCCAAACGAAGATTTTCGCACGGCGTTGGGTGCCAAGTTAAGAGTTTTCAACAGCGTTGAGCGCCAATCTAAAAGAGTCCAATGGCAACGGGCGCCAATCCAAAAGTAACCAACGGCGTCGGAGTGTCTATCTTAGAGCATATTTGACGATGTCGGTTGCCAAACGAAGATTTTTGCACGGCGTTGAGTGCCAAGTTAAGAGTTTTCAACAGCGTTGAGCGCCAATCTGAAAGTGTCCAACAATGACGGTTGCCCAATCCAAGAGTGCCCCACGGCGTCGGAGTGTCTATCTTAGAGTGTTTGACGATGTTGGTTGTCAAACGAAGATTTTAGCACGTCGTTGGGCGCCAAGTTAAGAGTTTTCAACGGCGTTGAGCGCCAATCTAAAAGTGTCCAACGGTGAAGGTTGCCCAATCCAAGAGTGCCCCACGGCTTCGGAGTGTCTATCTTAGAGTGTTTGACGATGTTGGTTGTCAAACGAAGATTTTAGCACGTCGTTGGGCGCCAAGTTAAGAATTTTCAACAGCGTTGACCGCCAATCTAAAAGAGTCCAATGGCAACGGGCGCCAATCCAAAAGTGACCAACAGCGTCGGAGTGTCAATCTTAGAGCATATTTGACGATGTCGGTTGCCAAACGAAGATTTTAGCACGGCGTTGGGCGCCAAGTTAAGAGTTCTCAACAGCGTTGACCGCCAATCTAAAAGTGTCCAACAGTGACGGTTGCCCAATCCAAGAGTGCCCCACAGCGTCGGAGTGTCTATCTTAGAGTGTTTGACGATGTTGGTTGTCAAACGAATATTTTAGCACGTCGTTGGGCGCCAAATTAAGAGTTTTCAACGGCGTTGAAGGTGCGGTCGGGTTGGTGCGGGCACGGCATTCCTACCTCATATACCTAATTATTTGTATCGTACTGTTTATGTTTTTACTTGTTTGTTTTTTTTTTTTAATGTGCCGATTGTGGATTTCTTTTTTTTTTATTTCATGTTTTTTTTTTTATGTGTTGTGTAAGTGTGTATGTGTGTGTATAATAAACGGATCTTTCTTTTCTTTCTTTCTTTCCAATCTAAAAGTGTCCAACGGTGAAGGTTGCCCAATCCAAGAGTGCCCCACGGCGTCGGAGTGTCTATCTTAGAGTGTTTGACGATGTTGGTTGTCAAACGAAGATTTTAGCACGTCGTTGGGCGCCAAGTTAAGAGTTTTCAACGGCGTTGAGCGCCAATCTAAAAGTGTCCAACGGTGAAGGTTGCCCAATCCAAGAGTGCCCCACGGCGTCGGAGTGTCTATCTTAGAGTGTTTGACGATGTTGGTTGTCAAACGAAGATTTTAGCACGTCGTTGGGCGCCAAGTTAAGAGTTTTCAACGGCGTTGAGCGCCAATCTAAAAGTGTCCAACGGTAAAGGTTGCCCAATCCAAGAGTGCCCCACGGCGTCGGAGTGTCTATCTTAGAGTGTTTGACGATGTTGGTTGTCAAACGAAGATTTTAGCACGGCGTTGGGCGCCAAGTTAAAGAATTTTCAACGGAGTTGAGCGCCAATCTAAAAGAGTCCAATGGCAACGGGCGCCAATCCAAAAGTGACCAACGGCGTCGGAGTGTCAATCTAAGAGCATATTTGACGATGTCGGTTGCCAAACGAAGATTTTCGCACGGCGTTGGGTGCCAAGTTAAGAGTTTTCAACAGCGTTGAGCGCCAATCTGAAAGTGTCCAACAATGACGGTTGCCCAATCCAAGAGTGCCCCACGGCGTCGGAGTGTCTATCTTAGAGTGTTTGACGATGTTGGTTTTCAAACGAAGATTTTGGCACGTCGATGGGCGCCAAGTTAAGAGTTTTCAACGGCGTTGAGCGCCAATCTAAAAGTGTCCAACTGTGAAGGTTGCCTAATCCAAGAGTGCCCCACGGCGTCGGAGTGTCTATCTTAGAGTGTTTGACGATGTTGGTTGTCAAACGAAGATTTTAGCACGTCGTTGGGCGCCAAGTTAAGAGTTTTCAACGGAGTTGAGCGCCAATCTAAAAGAGTCCAATGGCAACGGGCGCCAATCCAAAAGTGACCAACGGCGTCGGAGTGTCAATCTTAGAGCACATTTGACGATGTTGGTACCCAAACGAAGATTTTAGCACGGCGTTGGGCGCCAAGTTAAGTGTTTTCAACGGAGTTGAGCGCCAATCTAAAAGAGTCCAATGGCAACGGGCGCCAATTCAAAAGTGACCAACAGCGTCGGAGTGTCAATCTTAGAGCATTTTTGACGATGTTGGTTGTCAAACGAAGATTTTCGCACGGCGTTGGGTGCCAAGTTAAGAGTTTTCAACAGCGTTGAGCGCCAATCTGAAAGTGTCCAACAATGACGGTTGCCCAATCCAAGAGTGCCCCACGGCGTCGGAGTGTCTATCTTAGAGTGTTTGACGATGTTGGTTTTCAAACGAAGATTTTGGCACGTCGATGGGCGCCAAGTTAAGAGTTTTCAACGGCGTTGAGCGCCAATCTAAAAGAGTCCAATGGCAACGGGCGCCAATCCAAAAGTGACCAACAGCGTCGGAGTGTCAATCTTAGAGCATATTTGACGATGTCGGTTGTCAAACGAAGATTTTAGCACGTCGTTGGGCGCCAAGTTAAGAGTTTTCAACGGAGTTGAGCGCCAATCTAAAAGAGTCCAATGGCAACGGGCGCCAATTCAAAAGTGACCAACAGCGTCGGAGTGTCAATCTTAGAGCATATTTGATGATGTCGGTTGCCAAACGAAGATTTTAGCACGTCGTTGGGCGCCAAGTTAAGAATTTTCAACAGCGTTGAGCGCCAATCTAAAAGAGTCCAATGGCAACGGGCGCCAATCCAAAAGTGACCAACAGCGTCGGAGTGTCAATCTTAGAGCATTTTTGACGATGTCGGTTGCCAAACGAAGATTTTAGCACGGCGTTGGGCGCCAAGTTAAGAGTTCTCAACAGCATTGACCGCCAATCTAAAAGTGTTCAATGGCTACGGTCGCCATTCCAACAGTGTTCAACGGCATCGGAGTGTCTACTTTAGAGTGCTTGACGATGTCGGTTGCCAAACGAAGATTTTTGCACGGCGTTGGGCGCCAAGTTAAGAGTTTCCAACTGCGTTGAGCGCCAAACTTAAAGTGTCCAACGGCAATTGGTACCAATCCAAGAGTGTCCTACGGCGTCGGAGTATCTATTTAAGAGTACTTGACGACGTTGTTTGCCAAATGAAGATTTTGGCACGGCTTTATGCGCCAAGTTAAGAGTTTTTAACAGCGTTGAGCGCCAATCTGACAGTGTCCAACAGTGACGGTTGCCCAATCCAAGAGTGCCCCACGGCGTCGGAATGTCTATCTTAGAGTGTTTGACAATGTTGGTTGTCAAACGAAGATTTTAGCACGTCGTTGGGCGCCAAGTTAAGAGTTTTCAACGGAGTTGAGCGCCAATCTAAAAGAGTCCAATGGCAACAGGCGCCAATTCAAAAGTGACCAACGGCGTCGGAGTGTCAATCTTAGAGCACATTTGACGATGTTGGTACCCAAACGAAGATTTTAGCACGGCGTTGGGCGCCAAGTTAAGAGTTTTCAACGGAGTTGAGCGCCAATCTAAAAGAGTCCAATGGCAACGGGCGCCAATTCAAAAGTGACCAACAGCGTCGGAGTGTCAATCTTAGAGCATATTTGATGATGTCGGTTGCCAAACGAAGATTTTAGCACGTCGTTGGGCGCCAAGTTAAGAATTTTCAACAGCGTTGAGCGCCAATCTAAAAGAGTCCAATGGCAACGGGCGCCAATCCAAAAGTGACCAACAGCGTCGGAGTGTCAATCTTAGAGCATTTTTGACGATGTCGGTTGCCAAACGAAGATTTTAGCACGGCGTTGGGCGCCAAGTTAAGAGTTCTCAACAGCATTGACCGCCAATCTAAAAGTGTTCAATGGCTACGGTCGCCATTCCAACAGTGTTCAACGGCATCGGAGTGTCTACTTTAGAGTGCTTGACGATGTCGGTTGCCAAACGAAGATTTTTGCACGGCGTTGGGCGCCAAGTTAAGAGTTTCCAACTGCGTTGAGCGCCAAACTTAAAGTGTCCAACGGCAATTGGTACCAATCCAAGAGTGTCCTACGGCGTCGGAGTATCTATTTAAGAGTACTTGACGACGTTGTTTGCCAAATGAAGATTTTGGCACGGCTTTATGCGCCAAGTTAAGAGTTTTTAACAGCGTTGAGCGCCAATCTGACAGTGTCCAACAGTGACGGTTGCCCAATCCAAGAGTGCCCCACGGCGTCGGAATGTCTATCTTAGAGTGTTTGACAATGTTGGTTGTCAAACGAAGATTTTAGCACGTCGTTGGGCGCCAAGTTAAGAGTTTTCAACGGAGTTGAGCGCCAATCTAAAAGAGTCCAATGGCAACAGGCGCCAATTCAAAAGTGACCAACGGCGTCGGAGTGTCAATCTTAGAGCACATTTGACGATGTTGGTACCCAAACGAAGATTTTAGCACGGCGTTGGGCGCCAAGTTAAGAGTTTTCAACGGAGTTGAGCGCCAATCTAAAAGAGTCCAATGGCAACGGGCGCCAATTCAAAAGTGACCAACAGCGTCGGAGTGTCAATCTTAGAGCATATTTGACGATGTCGGTTGCCAAACGAAGATTTTAGCACGGCGTTGGGCGCCAAGTTAAGAGTTCTCAACAGCGTTGACCGCCAATCTAAAAGTGTCCAACAGTGACGGTTGCCCAATCCAAGAGTGCCCCACAGCGTCGGAGTGTCTATCTTAGAATGTTTGACGATGTTGGTTGTCAAACGAAGATTTTAGCACGTCGTTGGGCGCCAAGTTAAGAGTTTTCAACAGCGTTGAGCGCCAATCTAAAAGTGTCCAACGGTGAAGGTTGCCCAATCCAAGAGTGCCCCAGGGCGTCGGAGTGTCTATCTTAGAGTGTTTGACGATGTTGGTTGTCAAACGAAGATTTTAGCACGGCGTTGGGCGCCAAGTTAAAGAATTTTCAACGGAGTTGAGCGCCAATCTAAAAGAGTCCAATGGCAACGGGCGCCAATCCAAAAGTGACCAACGGCGTCGGAGTGTCAATCTTAGAGCATATTTGACGATGTCGGTTGCCAAACGAAGATTTTCGCACGGCGTTGGGTGCCAAGTTAAGAGTTTTCAACAGCGTTGAGCGCCAATCTGAAAGTGTCCAACAATGACGGTTGCCCAATCCAAGAGTGCCCCACGGCGTCGGAGTGTCTATCTTAGAGTGTTTGACGATGTTGTTTGTCAAACGAAGATTTTGGCACGTCGTTGGGCGCCAAGTTAAGAGTTTTCAACGGCGTTGAGCGCCAATCTAAAAGTGTCCAACTGTGAAGGTTGCCTAATCCAAGAGTGCCCCACGGCGTCGGAGTGTCTATCTTAGAGTGTTTGACGATGTTGGTTGTCAAACGAAGATTTTAGCACGTCGTTGGGCGCCAAGTTAAGAGTTTTCAACGGAGTTGAGCGCCAATCTAAAAGTGTCCAACGGTGAAGGTTGCCCAATCCAAGAGTGCCCCACGGCGTCGGAGTGTCTATCTTAGAGTGTTTGACGATGTTGGTTGTCAAACGAAGATTTTAGCACGTCGTTGGGCGCCAAGTTAAGAGTTTTCAACGGAGTTGAGCGCCAATCTAAAAGAGTCCAATGGCAACGGGCGCCAATTCAAAAGTGACCAACAGCGTCGGAGTGTCAATCTTAGAGCATATTTGACGATGTCGGTTGCCAAACGAAGATTTTAGCACGGCGTTGGGCGCCAAGTTAAGAGTTCTCAACAGCGTTGACCGCCAATCTAAAAGTGTCCAACAGTGACGGTTGCCCAATCCAAGAGTGCCCCACAGCGTCGGAGTGTCTATCTTAGAATGTTTGACGATGTTGGTTGTCAAACGAAGATTTTAGCACGTCGTTGGGCGCCAAATTAAGAGTTTTCAACAGCGTTGAGCGCCAATCTAAAAGTGTCCAACGGTGAAGGTTGCCCAATCCAAGAGTGCCCCAGGGCGTCGGAGTGTCTATCTTAGAGTGTTTGACGATGTTGGTTGTCAAACGAAGATTTTAGCACGGCGTTGGGCGCCAAGTTAAAGAATTTTCAACGGAGTTGAGCGCCAATCTAAAAGAGTCCAATGGCAACGGGCGCCAATCCAAAAGTGACCAACGGCGTCGGAGTGTCAATCTTAGAGCATATTTGACGATGTCGGTTGCCAAACGAAGATTTTCGCACGGCGTTGGGTGCCAAGTTAAGAGTTTTCAACAGCGTTGAGCGCCAATCTGAAAGTGTCCAACAATGACGGTTGCCCAATCCAAGAGTGCCCCACGGCGTCGGAGTGTCTATCTTAGAGTGTTTGACGATGTTGGTTGTCAAACGAAGATTTTGGCACGTCGTTGGGCGCCAAGTTAAGAGTTTTCAACGGCGTTGAGCGCCAATCTAAAAGTGTCCAACTGTGAAGGTTGCCTAATCCAAGAGTGCCCCACGGCGTCGGAGTGTCTATCTTAGAGTGTTCGACGATGTTGGTTGTCAAACGAATATTTTAGCACGTCGTTGGGCGCCAAGTTAAGAGTTTTCAACGGCGTTGAGCGCCAATCTAAAAGTGTCCAACGGTGAAGGTTGCCCAATCCAAGAGTGCCCCACGGCGTCGGAGTGTCTATCTTAGAGTGTTTGACGATGTTGGTTGTCAAACGAAGATTTTAGCACGTCGTTGGGCGCCAAGTTAAGAGTTTTCAACGGAGTTGAGCGCCAATCTAAAAGAGTCCAATGGCAACGGGCGCCAATCCAAAAGTGACCAACGGCGTCGGAGTGTCAATCTTAGAGCATATTTGACGATGTCGGTTGCCAAACGAAGATTTTAGCACGGCGTTGGGCGCCAAGTTAAGAGTTCTCAACAGCGTTGACCGCCAATCTAAAAGTGTCCAACAGTGACGGTTGCCCAATCCAAAAGTGTCCCACAGCGTCGGAGTGTCTATCTTAGAGTGTTTGACAATGTTGGTTGTCAAACGAATATTTTAGCACGTCGTTGGGCGCCAAGTTAAGAGTTTTCAACGGCGTTGAGCGCCAATCTAAAAGTGTCCAACGGTGAAGGTTGCCCAATCCAAGAGTGCCCCACGGCGTCGGAGTGTCTATCTTAGAGTGTTTGACGATGTTGGTTGTCAAACGAAGATTTTAGCACGGCGTTGGGCGCCAAGTTAAAGAGTTTTCAACAGCGTTGAGTGCCAATCTAAAAGAGTCTAATGGCAACGGGCGCCAATCCAAAAGTGACCAACGGCGTCGGAGTGTCAATCTTAGAGCACGTTTGACGATGTTGGTACCCAAACGAAGATTTTGGCACGGTGTTGGGCGCCAAGTTAAGAGTTTTCAATAGCGTTGAGCGCCAATCTAAAAGTGTCCAACGATGACGGTTGTCCAATCCAAGAGTGCCCCACGGCGTCGAAGTGTCTATCTTAGAGTGTTTGACGATGTTGGTTGTCAAACGAAGATTTTAGCACGTCGTTAGGCGCCAAGTTAAGAGTTTTCAACGGAGTTGAGCGCCAATCTAAAAGAGTCCAATGGTAACGGGCGCCAATCCAAAAGTGACCAACGCCGTCGGAGTGTCAATCTTAGAGCATATTTGGCGATGTCGGTTGCCAAACGAAGATTTTCGCACGGCGTTGGGTGCCAAGTTAAGAGTTTTCAACAGCGTTGAGCGCCAATCTGAAAGTGTCCAACAGTGACGGTTGCCCAATCCAAGAGTGCCCCACGGCGTCGGAGTGTCTATCTTAGAGTGTTTGACGATGTTGGTTGTCAAACGAAGATTTTGGCACGTCGATGGGCGCCAAGTTAAGAGTTTTCAACGGCGTTGAGCGCCAATCTAAAAGTGTCCAACGGTGAAGGTTGCCTAATCCAAGAGTGCCCCACGGCGTCGGAGTGTCTATCTTAGAGTGTTTGACGATGTTGGTTGTCAAACGAAGATTTTAGCACGGCGTTGGGCGCCAAGTTAAAGAGTTTTCAACAGCGTTGAGTGCCAATCTAAAAGAGTCTAATGGCAACGGGCGCCAATCCAAAAGTGACCAACGGCGTCGGAGTGTCAATCTTAGAGCACGTTTGACGATGTTGGTACCCAAACGAAGATTTTGGCACGGTGTTGGGCGCCAAGTTAAGAGTTTTCAATAGCGTTGAGCGCCAATCTAAAAGTGTCCAACTGTGAAGGTTGCCTAATCCAAGAGTGCCCCACGGCGTCGGAGTGTCTATCTTAGAGTGTTTGACGATGTTGGTTGTCAAACGAAGATTTTAGCACGTCGTTGGGCGCCAAGTTAAGAGTTTTCAACGGCGTTGAGCGCCAATCTAAAAGTGTCCAACTGTGAAGGTTGCCTAATCCAAGAGTGCCCCACGGCGTCGGAGTGTCTATCTTAGAGTGTTTGACGATGTTGGTTGTCAAACGAAGATTTTAGCACGTCGTTGGGCGCCAAGTTAAGAGTTTTCAACAGCGTTGAGCGCCAATCTAAAAGTGTCCAACGGTGAAGGTTGCCCAATCCAAGAGTGCCCCAGGGCGTCGGAGTGTCTATCTTAGAGTGTTTGACAATGTTGGTTGTCAAACGAAGATTTTAGCACGGCGTTGGGCGCCAAGTTAAAGAATTTTCAACGGAGTTGAGCGCCAATCTAAAAGAGTCCAGTGGCAACGGGCGCCAATCCAAAAGTGACCAACGGCGTCGGAGTGTCAATCTTAGAGCATATTTGACGATGTCGGTTGCCAAACGAAGATTTTCGCACGGCGTTGGGTGCCAAGTTAAGAGTTTTCAACAGCGTTGAGCGCCAATCTGAAAGTGTCCAACAATGACGGTTGCCCAATCCAAGAGTGCCCCACGGCGTCGGAGTGTCTATCTTAGAGTGTTTGACGATGTTGTTTGTCAAACGAAGATTTTGGCACGTCGTTGGGCGCCAAGTTAAGAGTTTTCAACGGCGTTGAGCGCCAATCTAAAAGTGTCCAACTGTGAAGGTTGCCTAATCCAAGAGTGCCCCACGGCGTCGGAGTGTCTATCTTAGAGTGTTTGACGATGTTGGTTGTCAAACGAAGATTTTAGCACGTCGTTGGGCGCCAAGTTAAGAGTTTTCAACGGAGTTGAGCGCCAATCTAAAAGTGTCCAACGGTGAAGGTTGCCCAATCCAAGAGTGCCCCACGGCGTCGGAGTGTCTATCTTAGAGTGTTTGACGATGTTGGTTGTCAAACGAAGATTTTAGCACGTCGTTGGGCGCCAAGTTAAGAGTTTTCAACGGAGTTGAGCGCCAATCTAAAAGAGTCCAATGGCAACGGGCGCCAATTCAAAAGTGACCAACAGCGTCGGAGTGTCAATCTTAGAGCATATTTGACGATGTCGGTTGCCAAACGAAGATTTTAGCACGGCGTTGGGCGCCAAGTTAAGAGTTCTCAACAGCGTTGACCGCCAATCTAAAAGTGTCCAACAGTGACGGTTGCCCAATCCAAGAGTGCCCCACAGCGTCGGAGTGTCTATCTTAGAATGTTTGACGATGTTGGTTGTCAAACGAAGATTTTAGCACGTCGTTGGGCGCCAAATTAAGAGTTTTCAACAGCGTTGAGCGCCAATCTAAAAGTGTCCAACGGTGAAGGTTGCCCAATCCAAGAGTGCCCCAGGGCGTCGGAGTGTCTATCTTAGAGTGTTTGACGATGTTGGTTGTCAAACGAAGATTTTAGCACGGCGTTGGGCGCCAAGTTAAAGAATTTTCAACGGAGTTGAGCGCCAATCTAAAAGAGTCCAATGGCAACGGGCGCCAATCCAAAAGTGACCAACGGCGTCGGAGTGTCAATCTTAGAGCATATTTGACGATGTCGGTTGCCAAACGAAGATTTTCGCACGGCGTTGGGTGCCAAGTTAAGAGTTTTCAACAGCGTTGAGCGCCAATCTGAAAGTGTCCAACAATGACGGTTGCCCAATCCAAGAGTGCCCCACGGCGTCGGAGTGTCTATCTTAGAGTGTTTGACGATGTTGGTTGTCAAACGAAGATTTTGGCACGTCGTTGGGCGCCAAGTTAAGAGTTTTCAACGGCGTTGAGCGCCAATCTAAAAGTGTCCAACTGTGAAGGTTGCCTAATCCAAGAGTGCCCCACGGCGTCGGAGTGTCTATCTTAGAGTGTTCGACGATGTTGGTTGTCAAACGAATATTTTAGCACGTCGTTGGGCGCCAAGTTAAGAGTTTTCAACAGCGTTGACCACCAATCTAAAAGAGTCCAATGGCAACGGGCGCCAATCCAAAAGTGACCAACAGCGTCAGAGTGTCAATCTTAGAGCATATTTGACGATGTCGGTTGCCAAACGAAGATTTTCGCACGGCGTTGGGTGCCAAGTTATAATGACCGCACTGATATCCCGTCTCGCTGAGGCGGAACAGCGAGCCATAGTGGCGGAGGCGCGGGCCCGTGAGGTGGCCGCGAGAGAACAGCCCGGACTCGCGACAACAGCTACACCGACACCGGGAGCGGCCTCGGCCCCGCTGTCATACGCAGGCGCCATCAAGCTAGGAAGGGGCGCGAACCCTGCACCTATACCCAGGCGAATGGGTCCGGTGGTGGCAGTTTACCCGGCGGAGGATCAGCGGGATGAGATGAAAACTGCTAGCGAGACGAAGAAAGCGCTGCAGAGCGCGGTAAATCCAGCGGGTTTAGGCATCCGAGTGCACGGAGTGCGACGCATCGGAAACGCGGGGCTGTTGGTGGAGACCAACAGCATAAAAGATGCGGATGCGCTAAAAGCGGCGATCCCGCCCACGTTCAGGTTGGCGGAGCCGCGCGAGAGACGTCCAATGGTCTCGTTGGTGGGAATTGACGGAGCCTTGAAGCCCGAGGAAATTATCTCGTCCCTAAAGGAACAGAACAGCAACAGCGAAATAGACCTGGATACCCTGAAGCTGCTTTTCAGTAGGACGAGAAGGAACGGGCGGAAAATGTGGGTCGGGGAGTGCTCTGCATCATTGCGGAGGCATCTGGTGGAAAGGATGGGCAGAGCCTACATAGGGTGGGATGTCGTGGAGATCAACGACTACATTGATGTGACATGTTGCTTAAAGTGCCATATGTTCGGCCACCCGCAGAAGTATTGTAAGGCCAAGCAGATGACATGCGGGAAATGCGGGGAGGACGGGCATAAGGCAGAGGAGTGCCAGTCTAAGGTGATAAGCTGCGCCACCTGCAAAAAACTGGGGAGGAAAACTGACCTAGACCACCGCACCAATAGCCGCGACTGCCCAGCACGCAGACATGCGTAGGAGCGCAGCATGTCTTCCATTAACTATGGATAGGGGGTCTGCTCTCAGAATAGGTCAGATCAACCTGCAGAGAAACAGGTTAGCGACGGGGGAGATACCCGCGGTCGCGAGGGAGCTGGGTCTCGATATAGTGCTTGTCCAGGAACCATATTCCCACCCCCAGGACGGCGTTCCAGTGCCGAGAGGCATGGCCTTTATTGCTCCGAGCGCCACTCCCGAATGCGGGATTTTCGTCACCCGTCCTGATCTGCCGGTGACAGTCCTAAACCACTTAAACACCGACCACTGCACCGTGTGTCACGTGCACCCGGACCTCTACATAATAAGCGCCTATTTCAAATTCAGCGACGACATCGCCATACACCTGGGGCACCTGGAGGTGGTGATCGGGGCTCTTCGTGGACAGCGTCTGATAGTAGCCATAGATGCCAATGCCCATTCACCGATGTGGCACTGCCCTGACCGAAATTACGTGGGGAGAGGCCGTGAGGTCGCACGCAAGCGACAACTGATGGAAGACTTCATAGTCGGCTATGGCCTCGTTCTCTGGAACAGACCAAACCAGCCTTACACCTTCTCGACAGAGAACGGGGAATCCAATATTGACCTCACCCTAACTAGTGGTGGGGTCCGTATAGCCGACTGGACGGTCAGGGAGTGCATCTGCAACTCGGACCACCGACTGATTGTGTTCGGGGTGCGTGGCACACGCGGGCCTGCTCCTGGTGCGGAGCCGGCGGAGGTGCCTCTGAGATTTCGGGATCGCGGTGTGAACTGGGAGCGGTTCCGGGATCTCATCCACGAGCGGGTGGGCGAGGTGGATTGGCGGAAGTCGGCGTGCAAGGTAAGTAAGGTATTTACGAACCTCATAGTGCGAACGGCGATTGAATGTCTAGGTATCAAGAGGGAAAGAGCATCGGGATATGAATGGTGGTCTCCAGCACTGGATGCCATGCGTAAAAGCACAAATAGGGCGCGGAAGGTTTGGCAGATGAACAAAAAGAGAGGTACGGGGACAAATGCAGAGAGCGCAAAAGCCGTATACAAGGTGTGCCATAGTAAGTACAAGGCCATGATGGAGAGGGCGCAGACCGACTACTTCCGTGAACTTGCTAATACCGGGAACCAGGACCCTTGGGGACTTGCGTACCGAGCAGCGAGCGGCAGGCGCAGCGCGCCGCCGAACATCATCAATGGGATTAAGTTCGCGGAAGGGTACGCCGGGGATGCGCGTGCCGCCATGGGAGCTTTGGTCAGTGCCCTATGCCCTGACGATGACGCCTCGCTGGACTCAGCGTATCACAGGCGGGTCCGGATCATGGCGGCGTGCGCACCCACGGGTCGGGACGCGCCCCCTCCATCAATTGAGGTGGTGGGAAAATTAGTCCGGGATCTACCCAGCACAGCTCCGGGGATGGATGGGATAACGGCTCGCATAGTAAAACATGTGTGGCTCGCGGCTGACTCCGAGCTAACGCGTTTGTTCGGCCTTTGCGTTGAAGAGGGCACTTTTCCGGATGCGTGGAAGGACGGGAGGCTGATTGTCATTCCGAAAGGTAATGGCAGGCCGCTAACCGATCCTAAAGCGTATCGGCCCGTCACGCTACTCTCTGTGCTGGGCAAAATCCTGGAACGAGTGATACTACAGTGCGCCCCAGGCATTCATGACCATCTCTCACCCTGCCAGCACGGGTTCACTCGGGGCCGCTCGACGTTGTCGGCACTACGGGCCTTTCAAGACGTAGTGGCGGTAAGCTCGGCCAAATATGTCCAAGCCGTGTTCCTGGACATCTCCGGTGCGTTCGACAATGCGTGGTGGCCCATGATCTTGCTGAAGGTTAAAAACAGCGGGTGTCCACCAAACATCTTTAGGATGTTGGTGGCCTACTTTACCAACCGCCGGGTGGGGTATTTTGTCGGTAGCGAGGTCATGTGGAAATCTACAACCATGGGATGCCCGCAGGGCTCGGTACTGGGACCCTCACTGTGGAACTTGCTCATGGATGACTTGTTTCGCCTACCATACCCTAGTGGAGTGCATCTGGTGGCATACGCCGATGATGTAACAGTTCTCATCGAGTCGAACTCTCGAGCCGGCATAGAGGCCTCGGCCTCGTGCGCCATGGAACTAATATCAGAGTGGGGTGCACGAAACAGGCTGGGTTTCTCCCTCGGCAAATCATTCACAATGACTTTGAAGGGGAAGCTTCCCGGCCGCCCTCCTACGATTCGACTCGATGGAACATCAGTCAAAGGAGTGTCATCAACCAGGGTGCTGGGCGTGGTGATCGATGCAAGTCAGAGTTTCGGGGAACATGCCCGAACCATGGGTCAACGCGCTGCAGCTGCATTCGGGAAGATGTCGCGAGTCTCGGCCTCATCCTGGGGAGTCCGATACAGAGCCCTAAAAGTTCTGTACCGGGGGACCTACGCCGCTACGATCACGTACGCGGCGGGATGCTGGTGGAGGCGAACGACCCAGCACGTGGTGAAAAGCCCACTATTGCGAACGCAACGACCTGCACTTATTTTATTGACAAAGGCCTACCGATCGACCAGCACGGCAGCATTGCCGATTCTGGCCGGGGTATTGCCTGCCGACCTCGAGGTCGCCCTTGCTGGCAGGATCGACGACATACGACACCTCAACCGGGATGAGTTCAGAGCAGAGAGGAAACGAATTGCGGAGGAGACTGTTGCCTCCTGGCAGCAGAGATGGGAAGGTGAGGAACAGGGTAGGGAACTCGTCTGTTTTTTCCCGGACGTGTTGGCTCGACTGAGGGCAACCTGGGTCGAGCCGGACTACCAAGTTTCCCAAATTTTGACAGGTCATGGTAGTTTCAGAAGAAGACTGTCTGTGATGAGGTTATGTGAGGAAAGCCTGTGCTACTGTGGGGAAGAAGATGAATGTAGAGACCACATTCTGTGGCATTGTCCCCTTTATGCGAACATTAGGGCAAAGATGATGGATGAAATCACCCGCAAAGAGGAGGGGCCCGCATATTACTGCGATCTCGTTGGCTCAGAGGCTAACTTCCGTCGTCTGAGAGACTTCGCGCACGCCTGGTACAAGATCAGGAGTAGGCTCGAGTTAGATGAAAAGACCAGTGCTGGCGACGAAGCTGTCACGAGTGTCGTCGGCCGCTTCGGCGGCGTTTCGCTTACTAGTGGAGCCACCCCAGAAAGGGGAGAAGGCTCGGGACATGTTTAAAAAATTTGTAGGGAGTCAAGCAGTGCGCGCCGGAAAGAGCAGTCGCAAGTACGGCGCGTATCTCCCATGATTCGGTCCATATAGCCAGGATGGCTGGAGGGACCATGGGCGGAAGGAGGGTTGTCCCTATCTACTATTAACGACTACTGCACGTTCGACTGCGATAGCGGACGGACGTGTTTCAGTGTGCTCCGTGGTTTTTATTGTGTTTTCGTGGTTTTTCCCCGAGTTTTCGTGGAAATATTTCACGAACTGCCCAGTATTGCCTCTGAGCGTTCGGGGAAATCATTTTTTCCCGAATTTTTCACGTTATTTGTGTAACAATTGTGGATTTAAAGTGTGACTGTGGGTGCGCAAGCTGTGATTACATTGCGGTAGTGTGGTGATTTGGGGCTTAGCCCCCTGTAAAAGGACCACTGCAACGCAGTAAGTAGTATTTCAGTAATATTTCAGTGGTGAAACAGTGATTGTCGACTAATTCAGGCGCACGCGTACGCACGCGGTTAACCTCTTTTGAGGTTAGCACGCGGCCACGTTTTTTCCATCTGACGTTTACGTCAGTGGAACTGACACGTCTGACAGGTGACACCCGCTGTCTAGCTGCTGTCAAGTTTGGCACCAAGGCGTTTTGGTGGGCGCCTGGTTTATCGCTCTTATTTATTATTTATTTGTTAGTGACCTCGCAACACCACTGTCCTGGTTTTGGTTTGAATAGGTAATAGCGGCTTTCGGCTGTCAGCGACGTCAAGTCGTTTTGGCAGGTGACAGCTGTCTGCCTGACAGCCGGTGTGGCGTTGACACTGACAGCTGTCAGTTTGGCACCTGACGGCTGCCAGTTTGACATTTGGCGTTGGCATTGCGTTTGGGGATTGCGTTAGAAATATCTAAGTTAACCGCATAGGGGCAACGTTTAGTTGCCCCAAATTAAATTAAGTTAAATTAAATTGATTAAGGGGAAATTGGATCAATTGTTAATTAAGTTGGGTCTTGTTGATTAGCGGCTGTCAGGCTGTCAACGACGTCGAGTCGGTTTGGCAGTTGACAGTTGACAGTTGTGTTGTGACAACCGGAGTAGCATCGACATTGGCGGCTGTCAGTTTGACATCTGACATCTGACAGCTGTCGGTGTGACAAGTGACATCTAGCACTGGCACCGCGTTTGGTTGTTGCAGTGCAAATATTAAAGTTAACCGCATAGGTGCAACGTTTAGTTGCCCTAAGCAAATTGTCAATTAATTTTATTTATTTAAGTACTTGGCGCGTAAAAACCAGCCAAATATTGGTGACGCCATGGCAGACGATGAGGAGCTACGCCGTCAGCAGGCACTGCTGGCGGCTGAACTGGCTCGTCGCCGGGAGGAGGTGCAGACACTGGAGGAGATAATCGGCGAGACGCCGGTTGAGTCTGTTACTCCTTTTGTTCCGCGTAGTTCCTTGGCCCGAACTCCCCCCGGCGGCTTCTCCGCGGCCCCCCAAAGCGTCCCCATTCCCCCGTCGGTCACCCCAAAAGCTACTCCGGCGAACATATCCGCGCAGCCGCATGACTCCTACGGGAAACGTACGCTAAGTTCCCCTGAGGATGTCCAGGAGGCTATAAGGAGGAGAGTGACCGCCAAGAAGACATCGGCTCCCCCCCCTATTAGCGGTATCCTCGGCTCTACTCCAGCCCCCCGCACGCAAGCAGAACCGGGAACAACCAGCTTCCCCCTTGCACTGCCGCGGGGCAAGGAGGAGATTATAGACGCCGTTCATCAGGCTGTTCGTCGGATCTCTATCGTGGTTAACGCTCCCAATAAGCTGAACATCGGGGACAAAAGCACCATTGCGGGGTACGGCCAGGACATCATTGCATTGGTGGCCCAATTAACGGTGAGGTTAGCAGAGGCAGAGCGTGAGGCCTGCGAGGCTAAACTGGCGGCCGCCGAGTTAGTACGTGCTGGCCCACCTAGTGCCCCCCAATGTACTGGCAACGTGACCGCAACCATGGTGCCGAGCTATGCCAACGCCCTAAAAAGGCCCACCGGCACTCAGCCATTACCGGTGCCCCACCAGGGACCAGCGGTCATATTTTATCCGGACAGGGAGGACATAAAGACCTCCGAGGACACCAAGCGAGTGCTCCAAGAATCCGTGAAGCCCGGTGACGCGGGTATCCGCGTCACCCAAGTTCGCAGGGTCGGTAACTCCGGCGTGGTGGTGAGAACCGCCACTCAGGAGGCAGCGACCCTCTTAAAAAAGTCCGCTCCCCCTGGCCTAAGGGTCGTCGAGCCCAGGACCCGCTTGCCGCGAGTAGCCCTGCGTTACCTGAGGGCCGACCCAGCTCCCGAGGTCCTACTGAAGGAATTGCACCGCGTCAACCTCACGGATGACCCCAGGTGGCCCCTAGAGAAGTTCCTTGAGGAGTGCAAGTTCGGAATGAAAAAAGAACTCGGGAACAAATATCTGGTTGTGCTGGAATGCTCTAGGGCTGCTCGTGACGCGCTGATATCGCTCGGACGCGTATATATCGGCTGGGACGAGGCTGAGGTCACTGACCATATAGGTCCACATGCTGCACTAAGTGCCAGCAATATGGTCACCCCGAAAAATACTGCCGCGCCAAAGAAATGACGTGCGGTAAGTGTGGCGAAACCGGGCACAATAATAAGGAGTGTCAGTCAACTACCTCCTGCTGCGCAACCTGTAAACGCTTCAAGCGGAAGGATGCAGCCAGCCATTCCACCGCCGCGCCAAGTTGCCCGGCCCGCCTGCATGCCGAAGCACTGGCCGCTAATATGATCCAGTATGGATAGGTGCTCCCAGATAGTGGTTGGTCAGCTGAATCTACAAGGCTCAGAGTCTGCTACCACTGAACTGCTAGCTAGAGTAGGTCCACTGCATAAACTGGACCTCATACTGGTTCAAGACCAGTACAAGCACAGAGCAGGTATCTTGCAATGTGGCGCCGACCCTAAAGCCGGAATCGTAGTCTCGAATCCGAATGCTGCTGCGACGCTCCTCGAACACCTTAGTACCACGCATTGCTGTGTGATTCACCTAACCAGTGGATCGCAGAGCCTTCACGTGATTTCTGCGTACTTCCAGTGGGGCCACAATATCAGTACTCACATAGAGCACTTAGAAAACGTACTACATCAGCTCCCGAGAGGCCCTATCCTCATCGGCGTGGACAGTAACGCCCATTCACCTATGTGGTACTGTGAAAGGCGCCAGTACACTGGAAGGACAGCCGTAGAGGTACAGAAAAGGAGTGAAATGGAGGGGTTCATCCTTTCCAAGGACCTCCTACTGCATAATGCTCCAGGTCAACTACCTACTTTCAACGGCCCGATGGGTGAATCAAACATCGATCTCACCCTTTCTACCAGAGGGGTCAACGTCAGTGACTGGACTGTGCACGACGTTCGCAGTTTGGCGGATCACCGGCTGATCACCTTCAGACTATCTGGAGATGCCGCGAATGTAACCCAAGATATGACCGAGACCACCTTGGATCGGTTCGGAGTGCAGGGAGTGGATTGGCCCTCCTTCTGCTCCGCACTGCATGCAAGGATGGACAAGCTTCACTCCGGTCTGTCTGCCTCGGAGTATAGCGTGCGATACTCCAACATCCTTACTCAAACCGCTAGGGATTACTTGGGGAAATGTACTAAGAAAAGCTGCGGGAAATACGAATGGTGGTCCCCATCGCTGGATGAGTACCGCCGTAAGGTTAATAGAGCCCGCAGGGCATGGCAGCGATCGAAGCGTGACAATTGCCCTATGCAAGAACAACGTCACGCAACTCTGCGCATGCTGAGGGGCGAGTACAAGGCGGCCATGAAAACAGCTAAAGTCGAGCACTTCCGCAAAATGGCCGACTCCGGAAACGAGGACCCGTGGGGTTTGGCTTACAGAGAGGCCAATGGCCGCGACAAGCCCCCCCCTAACATCCTCTACGGGGCGCGTCTAGCGGAAGGCTACGCAACGACAACGGGGGCCACCATGGAGCAGTTATTATCATCGCTCTACCCGGATGATATGCCTGATGCCGATACTCCCTACCACCGGCAGGTGCGTGTCGCAGCAGCGATCGCACCCCCCGGCGAGGACATGCCAGCCCCGGAAGGGGAAACAGTTGATCGAATTATTAGGTCACTGCCCAACACAGCACCAGGCATGGACGGGATCACGTCGGTCATCGTCAAGCGGGCCTGGAAAGCTACCTCGTCCGAAATGCTTACGATGTACCGCAAGTGTATTGTGGAGGGTGTCTTCCCCGATCTTTGGAAGGTGGGCCGACTCACAGTCCTGCAGAAGGGAGACGGTAAGCCTCTCTCGGATCCTAAGGCGTATAGACCCATCACGCTGCTGCCCATCCTAGGCAAGGTACTTGAACGCGTAATAGCGGCCTGCGCTCCCTGCCTGTACAGTAACATATCTGAGTCTCAACACGGTTTTACTCGCGGACGGTCTACTGTCACGGCGCTTAACCATCTAAACGCCATAACCAATAACTCGAAGGCTCCCTACGTACAGCTGATCTTTCTGGACATATCTGGAGCATTTGACAACGCGTGGTGGCCTATGATCCTAGTGAAGCTCAAACAGTGTGGTGCACCACCGAACCTGTATAGAATGATCACTAACTACTTTAGTAACCGTCGCGTTGGTCTTATTGCAGGCACCACGTCGTCATGGAAGTCAAACACCATGGGATGTCCACAGGGGTCAGTTCTCGGCCCGACACTTTGGAACCTCCTCCTCAATGACCTCCTCTTGCTGCCCAGGCCCGAGGGAGTGCATTTGATCGCATATGCCGATGATGTGACCGTTGTGATAGAGGCGACGTCTCGCGCCGAGATTGAGCGACACGCGGACGTCATGCTAAAGGCGATATCCGGGTGGGGCGCCCGAAATCGACTGGGTTTCTCACCCGGTAAGTCAATGGCATTAACGTACAAGGGTAACTTCAAAAGACCGCCAACCATTCGTATGGACGGCGTCTCTATCACACATGTATCACAGGCAAAGGTGCTCGGTGTTACTCTGGACGGGGCTAGGTCCTACAGTCCGCATGCACGAATTATTGGCGAGAAAGCGGCGAATTGCTTCGGCAAGGTATCCCGGATATCCGCGACTAGGTGGGGTGTTAGATTCCCGGCACTACGGGTCCTGTATGCAGGGACCTATGTTGCTACTGTCACCTATGCTGCGGCTGTATGGTACCGATGCACGTCCAACCTCGGGATTATTGTGACTTTATTGAGAACTCAACGGCGCGCCTTAATACTTCTCACGAAGGCCTACAGAACGTGTAGTACCGCAGCACTCCCAGTGCTTGCGGGGGTTCTACCTGCCGATCTGGAGGTCTGTCGTGCGGGACGAGTTGCGGAGGAGGGAAACCAGCTGGCCCCCAGGGAGCGCAGGCGGCTCAAGGCTACTGTGAGAGGTGAGGTCGTCTCCCTTTGGCAAGAACGATGGGAAACAAGCCCCAAAGGGCGTAATCTATATAGCTTCTTTCCAGATGTTGTCGTGAGGCTTAAATACAGGTGGATCGAACCGGACTTTGTCGTTTCCCAACTCCTGACCGGACATGGCTGCTTCAAGGAACGGCTACATCAGCTAGGCTTGAACGACACGGCAGCATGCCCGTGCGGTGAGCACGACCAAGAAAGCCGCGATCACGCACTCTGGGATTGTAAGTTGTACGTCACCGACAGGGAACTGATGCTGGAAACCATACACTCGATCGAGCGGAACGTGGAGGGACCACTGTGGCACCACGAACTGGTAAGTTGTAGAGAAGCTTTTCTTGCATTTAGGACTTTCGCACACTCTTGGCACTCTATTAGGCGAGCATTCGAAAATGGATCATCATAGAAACACCGGCCAGCAGGACGCGCAGTAACATAACTGTGCACGTCAACCCCATTAGGGGGGTTTCATCATAGTAGAAAGCCAGCCCCGTAGGGGGAGAATCCGGCTGGGGACGGAACAAGAATTTGTAGGGAGTCAAGAACTGTGCCCGCGGAGAAGCTATTAAGCAAACCGCAACGGGCACTCTCCCGTGATTCGGTCAGTACGCCGTGAGGCAGGGATGACCATGGGAGGATGGAGGGAATGTCCCTATCTACTACTACCTTATCTACTACTACAAGAGGCGAGTGCAGGCGGCTCGCAAGCAGAACCCCATCCCCCCCATTGGTGGCATCCTGGCTGGCCCCACTACGACGCCGGCTGTGACGATGGCTTCGGAGGCGGCGGATCCTGCTCCATTACCGGCGGCAACAATTGGTTCCAGCTACTCCACGGCTGGTTACGTGGAACTCGCCACACATGCCGGGGCTTGCACCACGAGCATTATGGACGCGGTTCGTGCAAAGTCCGGAAAAATGAACAAGGATGAGATTGGCGTTATCGGGCAGCAGGTAGCGATCGCTGGTGCAATAATGACCGCACTGATATCCCGTCTCGCTGAGGCGGAACAGCGAGCCATAGTGGCGGAGGCGCGGGCCCGTGAGGTGGCCGCGAGAGAACAGCCCGGACTCGCGACAACAGCTACACCGACACCGGGAGCGGCCTCGGCCCCGCTGTCATACGCAGGCGCCATCAAGCTAGGAAGGGGCGCGAACCCTGCACCTATACCCAGGCGAATGGGTCCGGTGGTGGCAGTTTACCCGGCGGAGGATCAGCGGGATGAGATGAAAACTGCTAGCGAGACGAAGAAAGCGCTGCAGAGCGCGGTAAATCCAGCGGGTTTAGGCATCCGAGTACACGGAGTGCGACGCATCGGAAACGCGGGGCTGTTGGTGGAGACCAACAGCATAAAAGATGCGGATGCGCTAAAAGCGGCGATCCCGCCCACGTTCAGGTTGGCGGAGCCGCGCGAGAGACGTCCAATGGTCTCGTTGGTGGGAATTGACGGAGCCTTGAAGCCCGAGGAAATTATCTCGTCCCTAAAGGAACAGAACAGCAACAGCGAAATAGACCTGGATACCCTGAAGCTGCTTTTCAGTAGGACGAGAAGGAACGGGCGGAAAATATGGGTCGGGGAGTGCTCTGCATCATTGCGGAGGCATCTGGTGGAAAGGATGGGCAGAGCCTACATAGGGTGGGATGTCGTGGAGATTAACGACTACATAGATGTAACATGTTGCTTAAAGTGCCATATGTTCGGCCATCCGCAGAAGTATTGTAAGGCCAAGCAGATGACATGCGGGAAATGCGGGGAGGACGGGCATAAGGCAGAGGAGTGCCAGTCTAAGGTGACAAGCTGCGCCACCTGCAAAAAACTGGGGAGAAAAACTGACCTGGACCACCGCACCAATAGCCGTGACTGCCCAGCACGCAGACATGCGGAGGAGCGCAGCATGTCTTCCATTAATTATGGATAGGGGATCTGCTCTCAGAATAGGTCAGATCAACCTGCAGAGAAACAGGTTAGCGACGGGGGAGATACCCGCGGTCGCGAGGGAGCTGGGTCTCGATATAGTGCTTGTCCAGGAACCATATTCCCACCCCCAGGACGGCGTTCCAGTGCCGAGAGGCATGGCCTTTATTGCTCCGAGCGCCACTCCCGAATGCGGGATTTTCGTCACCCGTCCTGATCTGCCGGTGACAGTCCTAAACCACTTAAACACCGACCACTGCACCGTGTGTCACGTGCACCCGGACCTCTACATAATAAGCGCCTACTTCAAATTCAGCGACGACATCGCCATACACCTGGGGCACCTGGAGGTGGTGATCGGGGCTCTTCGTGGACAGCGTCTGATAGTAGCCATAGATGCCAATGCCCATTCACCGATGTGGCACTGCCCTGACCGAAATTACGTGGGGAGAGGCCGTGAGGTCGCACGCAAGCGACAACTGATGGAAGACTTCATAGTCGGCTATGGCCTCGTTCTCTGGAACCGACCAAACCAGCCTTACACCTTCTCGACAGAGAACGGGGAATCCAATATTGACCTCACCCTAACTAGTGGTGGGGTCCGTATAGCCGACTGGACGGTCAGGGAGTGCATCTGCAACTCGGACCACCGACTGATTGTGTTCGGGGTGCGTGGCACACGCGGGCCTGCTCCTGGTGCGGAGCCGGCGGAGGTGCCTCTGAGATTTCGGGATCGTGGTGTGAACTGGGAGCGGTTCCGGGATCTCATCCACGAGCGGGTGGGCGAGGTGGATTGGCGGAAGTCGGCGTGCAAGGTAAGTAAGGTATTTACGAACCTCATAGTGCGAACGGCGATTGAATGCCTAGGTATCAAGAGGGAAAGAGCATCGGGATATGAATGGTGGTCTCCAGCACTGGATGCCATGCGTAAAAGCACAAATAGGGCGCGGAAGGTTTGGCAGATGAACAAAAAGAGAGGTACGGGGACAAATGCAGAGAGTGCAAAAGCCGTATACAAGGTGTGCCATAGTAAGTACAAGGCCATGATGGAGAGGGCGCAGACCGACTACTTCCGTGAACTTGCTAATACCGGGAACCAGGACCCTTGGGGACTTGCGTACTGCGCTGCTCGCGAGCGGCAGGCGCAGCGCGCCGCCGAACATCATCAATGGGATTAAGTTCGCGGAAGGGTACGCCGGGGATGCGCGTGCCGCCATGGGAGCTTTGGTCAGTGCCCTATGCCCTGACGATGACGCCTCGCTGGACTCAGCGTATCACAGGCGGGTCCGGATCATGGCGGCGTGCGCACCCACGGGTCGGGACGCGCCCCCTCCAACAATTGAGGTGGTGGGAAAATTAGTCCGGGATCTACCCAGCACAGCTCCGGGGATGGATGGGATAACGGCTCGCATAGTAAAACATGTGTGGCTCGCGGCTGACTCCGAGCTAACGCGTTTGTTCGGCCTTTGCGTTGAAGAGGGCACTTTTCCGGATGCGTGGAAGGACGGGAGGCTGATTGTCATTCCGAAAGGTAATGGCAAGCCGCTAACCGATCCTAAAGCGTATCGGCCCGTCACGCTACTCTCTGTGCTGGGCAAAATCCTGGAACGAGTGATACTACAGTGCGCCCCAGGCATTCATGACCATCGCTCACCCTGCCAGCACGGGTTCACTCGGGGCCGCTCGACGTTGTCGGCACTACGGGCCTTTCAAGACGTAGTGGCGGTAAGCTCGGCCAAATATGTCCAAGCCGTGTTCCTGGACATCTCCGGTGCGTTCGACAATGCGTGGTGGCCCATGATCTTGCTGAAGGTTAAAAACAGCGGGTGTCCACCAAACATCTTTAGGATGTTGGTGGCCTACTTTACCAACCGCCGGGTGGGGTATTTTGTCGGTAGCGAGGTCATGTGGAAATCTACAACCATGGGATGCCCGCAGGGCTCAGTACTGGGACCCTCACTGTGGAACTTGCTCATGGATGACTTGTTTCGCCTACCATACCCTAGTGGAGTGCATCTGGTGGCATACGCCGATGATGTAACAGTTCTCATCGAGTCGAACTCTCGAGCCGGCATAGAGGCCTCGGCCTCGTGCGCCATGGAACTAATATCAGAGTGGGGTGCACGAAACAGGCTGGGTTTCTCCCCCGGCAAATCATTCACAATGACTTTGAAGGGGAAGCTTCCCGGCCGCCCTCCTACGATTCGACTCGATGGAACATCAGTCAAAGGAGTGTCATCAACCAGGGTGCTGGGCGTGGTGATCGATGCAAGTCAGAGTTTTGGGGAACATGCCCGAACCATGGGTCAACGCGCTGCAGCTGCATTCGGGAAGATGTCGCGAGTCTCGGCCTCGTCCTGGGGAGTCCGATACAGAGCCCTAAAAGTCCTGTACCGGGGGACCTATGCCGCTACGATCACGTACGCGGCGGGATGCTGGTGGAGGCGAACGACCCAGCACGTGGTGAAAAGCCCACTTTTGCGAACGCAACGACCTGCACTTATTTTATTAACAAAGGCCTACCGATCGACCAGCACGGCAGCATTGCCGATTCTAGCCGGGGTATTGCCTGCCGACCTCGAGGTCGCCCTTGCTGGCAGGATCGACGACATACGACACCTCAACCGGGATGAGTTCAGAACAGAGAGGAAACGAATTGCGGAGGAGACTGTTGCCTCCTGGCAGCAGAGATGGGAAGGTGAGGAACAGGGTAGGGAACTCGTCTGTTTTTTCCCGGACGTGTTGGCTCGACTGAGGGCAACCTGGGTCGAGCCGGACTACCAAGTTTCCCAAATTTTGACAGGTCATGGTAGTTTCAGAAGAAGACTGTCTGTGATGAGGTTATGTGAGGAAAGCCTGTGCTACTGTGGGGAAGAAGATGAATGTAGAGACCACATTCTGTGGCATTGTCCCCTTTATGCGAACATTAGGGCAAAGATGATGGATGAAATCACCCGCGAAGAGGAGGGGCCCGCATATTACTGCGATCTCGTTGGCTCAGAGGCTAACTTCCGTCGTCTGAGAGACTTCGCGCACGCCTGGTACAAGATCAGGAGTAGGCTCGAGTTAGATGAAAAGACCAGTGCTGGCGACGAAGCTGTCACGAGTGTCGTCGGCCGCTTCGGCGGCGTTTCGCTTACTAGTGAAGCCACCCCAGAAAGGGGAGAAGGCTCGGGACATGTTTAAAAAATTTGTAGGGAGTCAAGCAGTGCGCGCCGGAAAGAGCAGTCGCAAGTACGGCGCATATCTCCCATGATTCGGTCCATATAGCCAGGATGGCTGGAGGGACCATGGGCGGAAGGAGGGTTGTCCCTATCTACTATCTAGCGAAACCACAGCCAAGGGAACGGGCTTGGGAGAATCAGCGGGGAAAGAAGACCCTGTTGAGCTTGACTCTAGTCTGGCATTGTAAGGAGACATGAGAGGTGTAGCATAAGTGGGAGATCGTTCGCGCGATCGTCGCTGAAAAACCACTACTTTCATTGTTTCATTACTTACTCGGTTGGGCGGAAGCGGTGCGCGGTCGATAATATCGGCGGGCGCACGGTGTTTCGTTCCAAGCGTGCAGAGTGGCGACGTGGCGGCAACGCTCGTCGCCGTACAACTCCCGCGTGATCCGGTTCGAGGACACTGCCAGGCGGGTAGTTTGACTGGGGCGGTACATCTGTCAAAGAATAACGCAGGTGTCCTAAGGCCAGCTCAGCGAGGACAGAAACCTCGCGTGGAGCAAAAGGGCAAAAGCTGGCTTGATCCAGATGTTCAGTACGCATAGGGACTGCGAAAGCACGGCCTATCGATCCTTTAGTATAAAGAGTTTTTAGCAAGAGGTGCCAGAAAAGTTACCACAGGGATAACTGGCTTGTGGCAGCCAAGCGTTCATAGCGACGTTGCTTTTTGATCCTTCGATGTCGGCTCTTCCTATCATTGCGAAGCAAAATTCGCCAAGCGTTGGATTGTTCACCCATCAAAAGGGAACGTGAGCTGGGTTTAGACCGTCGTGAGACAGGCGTTGGGCACCAAGTTAAGAGTTTTCAACAGCGTTGAGCGCCAATCTCAAAGCGTCCAACGGTAACGGGCGCCAATCCTAGAGTGTCCAACGTCGTTGGAGTGTCTACTTTAGAATACCTGACGACGTTGGTTGCCAAACGAAGATTTTTGCACGGGGTTGGGCGCCAAGTTAAGAGTTTTCAACGGCGTTGAGCGCCAATCTAAAAGTGTCCAACTGTGACGGTTGCCCAATCCAAGAGTGCCCCACGGCATCGGAGTGTCTACTTTAGGGTGCTTGACGATGTTGGTTGCCAAACGAAGATATTCGCACGGCGTTGGGCGCCAAGTTAGGATTTTTCAGCGGCGATGAGTGCCAATCTAAAAGTGTCCAATGGCAACAGGTACCAATACAAGAGTGTCCCACGGCGTCGGAGTGTCTATTTTAGTGTACTTGACGACGTTGGTTGCCAAACGAAGATTTTCGCACGGCGTTGGGCGCCAAGTTAAGAGTTTTCAACAGCGTTGAGCGCCAATCTAAAAGCGTACAACGGCTACGGTCACCAATCCAACAGTGTTCAACGGCATCGGAGTGTCTACTTTAGAGTGCTTGACGATGTCGGTTGCCAAACGAAGATTTTCGCACGGCGTTGGGCGCCAAGTTAAGAGTTTTCAGCAGCGTTGACCGCCAATCTAAAAGAGTCCAACGGCTACAGTCGCCAATCCAACAGTGTTCAACGGCATCGGAGTGTCTACTTTAGAGTGCTTGACGATGTCGGTTGCCAAACGAAGATTTTCGCACGGCGTTGGGCGCCAAGTTAAGAGTTTTCAACAGCGTTGCGCCAATCTATAAGTGTACAACGGCTACGGTCGCCAATCCAACAGTGTTCAACGGCATCGGAGTGTCTACTTTAGAGTGCTTGACAATGTCGGTTGCCAAACGAAGATTTTCGCACGGCGTTGGGCGCCAAGTTAAGAGTTTTCAGCAGCGTTGACCGCCAATCTAAAAGAGTCCAATGGCAACGGGCGCCAATCCAAGAGTGACCAACGGCTTCGGAGTGTCAATCTTAGAGCATATTTGACGATGTTGGTATCCAAACGAAGATTTTTGCACGGGGTTGGGCGCCAAGTTAAGATTTTTCAACAGCGTTGAGCGCCAATCTAAAAGTGTCCAACGGCATCGGGTACCAATCCAAGAGTGTCCCACGGCGTCGGAGTGACTATTTTAGAGTACTTGACGACGTTGGTTGCCAAACGAAGATTTTCGCACGGCGTTGGGCGCCAAGTTAAGAGTTTTCAACAGCGTTGAGCGCCAATCTAAAAGTGTACAACGGCTACGGTCGCCAATCCAATAGTGTTCAACGGCATCGGAGTGTCTACTTTAGAGTGCTTGACGATGTCGGTTGCCAAACGAAGATTTTCGCACAGCGTTGGGCGCCAAGTTAAGAGTTTTCAACAGCGTTGCGCCAATCTATAAGTGTACAACGGCTACGGTCGCCAATCCAACAATGTTCAACGGCATCGGAGTGTCTATTTTAGTGTACTTGACGACGTTGGTTGCCAAACGAAGATTTTCGCACGGCGTTGGGCGCCAAGTTAAGAGTTTTCAGCAGCGTTGACCGCCAATCTAAAAGAGTCCAATGGCAACGGGCGCCAATCCAAGAGTGACCAACGGCTTCGGAGTGTCAATCTTAGAGCATATTTGACGATGTTGGTATCCAAACGAAGATTTTTGCACGGGGTTGGGCGCCAAGTTAAGAGTTTTCAACGGCGTTGAGCGTCAAACTACAAGTGTCCAAAGGTGGCGGTTGCCCAATCCAAGAGTGCCCCACGGCGTCGGAGTGTCTATCTTAGAGTGTTTGACGATGTTGGTTGTCAAACGAAGATTTTAGCACGGCGTTGGGCGCCAAGTTAAGAGTTTTCAACGGCGTTGAGCTCAAATCTAAAAGTGTCCAACGGTGACGGTTGCCCAATCCAAGAGTGCCCCACGGCGTCGGAGTGTCTATCTTAGAGTGTTTGACGATGTTGGTTGTCAAACGAAGATTTTAGCACGGCGTTGGGTGCCAAGTTAAGAGTTTTCAACAGCGTTGAGCGCCAATCTAAAAGCGTCCATCGGTTACGAGCGCCAATCCAAGAGTGACCAACGGCTTCGGAGTGTCAATCTTAGAGCATATTTGACGATGTTGGTATCCAAACGAAGATTTTTGCACGGGGTTGGGCGCCAAGTTAAGATTTTTCAACAGCGTTGAGCGCCAATCTAAAAGTGTCCAACGGCATCGGGTACCAATCCAAGAGTGTCTCACGGCGTCGGAGTGACTATTTTAGAGTACTTGACGACGTTGGTTGCCAAACGAAGATTTTCGCACGGCGTTGGGCGCCAAGTTAAGAGTTTTCAACAGCGTTGAGCGCCAATCTAAAAGTGTACAACGGCTACGGTCGCCAATCCAATAGTGTTCAACGGCATCGGAGTGTCTACTTTAGAGTGCTTGACGATGTCGGTTGCCAAACGAAGATTTTCGCACAGCGTTGGGCGCCAAGTTAAGAGTTTTCAACAGCGTTGCGCCAATCTATAAGTGTACAACGGCTACGGTCGCCAATCCAACAATGTTCAACGGCATCGGAGTGTCTATTTTAGTGTACTTGACGACGTTGGTTGCCAAACGAAGATTTTCGCACGGCGTTGGGCGCCAAGTTAAGAGTTTTCAGCAGCGTTGACCGCCAATCTAAAAGAGTCCAATGGCAACGGGCGCCAATCCAAGAGTGACCAACGGCTTCGGAGTGTCAATCTTAGAGCATATTTGACGATGTTGGTATCCAAACGAAGATTTTTGCACGGGGTTGGGCGCCAAGTTAAGAGTTTTCAACGGCGTTGAGCTCAAATCTAAAAGTGTCCAACGGTGACGGTTGCCCAATCCAAGAGTGCCCCACGGCGTCGGAGTGTCTATCTTAGAGTGTTTGACGATGTTGGTTGTCAAACGAAGATTTTAGCACGGCGTTGGGTGCCAAGTTAAGAGTTTTCAACAGCGTTGAGCGCCAATCTAAAAGCGTCCATCGGTTACGAGCGCCAATCCAAGAGTGTCCAACGGCGTCGGAGTGTCTACTTCAGAGTACCTGACGACGTTGGTTGCCAAACGAAGATTTTCGCACGACGTTGGGCGCCAAGTTAAGAGTTTTCAACGGCGTTGAGCTCAAATCTAAAAGTGTCCAACGGTGACGGTTGCCCAATCCAAGAGTGCCCCACGGCGTCGGAGTGTCTATCTTAGAGTGTTTGACGGTGTTGGTTGTCAAACGAAGATTTTAGCACGGCGTTGGGCGCCAAGTTAGGAGTTTTCAACAGCGTTGCGCCAATCTATAAGTGTACAACGGCTACTCCGAAGCCGTGGGGCACTCTTGTATTGGGCATCCGTCACCGTTGGACACTTTTAGATTGGCGCTCAACGCCGTTGAAAACTCTTAACTTGCTGCCCAACGCCGTGCAAAAATCTTCGTTTGGGTACCA
The DNA here is from genome assembly GCA_963662185.1 of Eilema griseolum. Taxonomy (NCBI): domain Eukaryota; kingdom Metazoa; phylum Arthropoda; class Insecta; order Lepidoptera; family Erebidae; genus Eilema; species Eilema griseolum. The sequence continues at coordinate 20,420,517 of OY759251.1, read as the reverse complement.
ACATCGTCAAATATGCTCTAAGATTGACACTCCGACGCTGTTGGTCACTTTTGGATTGGCGCCCGTTGCCATTGGACTCTTTTAGATTGGCGCTCAACGCCGTTGAAAACTCTTAACTTGGCGCCCAACGACGTGCTAAAATCTTCGTTTGACAACCAACATCGTCAAACACTCTAAGATAGACACTCCGACGCCGTGGGGCACTCTTGGATTGGGCAACCTTCACCGTTGGACACTTTTAGATTGGCGCTCAACGCCGTTGAAAACTCTTAACTTGGCGCCCAACGACGTGCTAAAATCTTCGTTTGACAACCAACATCGTCAAACACTCTAAGATATACACTCCGACGCTGTGGGGCACTCTTGGATTGGGCAACCTTCACCGTTGGACACTTTTAGATTGGCGCTCAACGCCGTTGAAAACTCTTAACTTGGCGCCCAACGCCGTGCTAAAATCTTCGTTTGGCAACCGACATCATCAAATATGCTCTAAGATTGACACTCCGACGCTGTTGGTCACTTTTGAATTGGCGCCCGTTGCCATTGGACTCTTTTAGATTGGCGCTCAACTCCGTTGAAAACTCTTAACTTGGCGCCCAACGCCGTGCTAAAATCTTCGTTTGGGTACCAACATCGTCAAATGTGCTCTAAGATTGACACTCCGACGCCGTTGGTCACTTTTGGATTGGCGCCCGTTGCCATTGGACTCTTTTAGATTGGCGCTCAACTCCGTTGAAAACTCTTAACTTGGCGCCCAACGACGTGCTAAAATCTTCGTTTGACAACCAACATCGTCAAAAATGCTCTAAGATTGACACTCCGACGCTGTTGGTCACTTTTGAATTGGCGCCCGTTGCCATTGGACTCTTTTAGATTGGCGCTCAACTCCATTGAAAACTCTTAACTTGGCGCCCAACGCCGTGCTAAAATCTTCGTTTGGGTACCAACATCGTCAAATGTGCTCTAAGATTGACACTCCGACGCCGTTGGTCACTTTTGGATTGGCGCCCGTTGCCATTGGACTCTTTTAGATTGGCGCTCAACTCCGTTGAAAACTCTTAACTTGGCGCCCAACGACGTGCTAAAATCTTCGTTTGACAACCAACATCGTCAAACACTCTAAGATAGACACTCCGACGCCGTGGGGCACTCTTGGATTGGGCAACCTTCACCGTTGGACACTTTTAGATTGGCGCTCAACGCCGTTGAAAACTCTTAACTTGGCGCCCAACGACGTGCTAAAATCTTCGTTTGACAACCAACATCGTCAAACACTCTAAGATAGACACTCCGACGCCGTGGGGCACTCTTGGATTAGGCAACCTTCACAGTTGGACACTTTTAGATTGGCGCTCAACGCCGTTGAAAACTCTTAACTTGGCGCCCATCGACGTGCCAAAATCTTCGTTTGAAAACCAACATCGTCAAACACTCTAAGATAGACACTCCGACGCCGTGGGGCACTCTTGGATTGGGCAACCGTCATTGTTGGACACTTTCAGATTGGCGCTCAACGCTGTTGAAAACTCTTAACTTGGCACCCAACGCCGTGCGAAAATCTTCGTTTGGCAACCGACATCGTCAAATATGCTCTAAGATTGACACTCCGACGCCGTTGGTCACTTTTGGATTGGCGCCCGTTGCCATTGGACTCTTTTAGATTGGCGCTCAACTTCGTTGAAAATTCTTTAACTTGGCGCCCAACGCCGTGCTAAAATCTTCGTTTGACAACCAACATCGTCAAACACTCTAAGATAGACACTCCGACGCCGTGGGGCACTCTTGGATTGGGCAACCTTTACCGTTGGACACTTTTAGATTGGCGCTCAACGCCGTTGAAAACTCTTAACTTGGCGCCCAACGACGTGCTAAAATCTTCGTTTGACAACCAACATCGTCAAACACTCTAAGATAGACACTCCGACGCCGTGGGGCACTCTTGGATTGGGCAACCTTCACCGTTGGACACTTTTAGATTGGCGCTCAACGCCGTTGAAAACTCTTAACTTGGCGCCCAACGACGTGCTAAAATCTTCGTTTGACAACCAACATCGTCAAACACTCTAAGATAGACACTCCGACGCCGTGGGGCACTCTTGGATTGGGCAACCTTCACCGTTGGACACTTTTAGATTGGCGCTCAACGCCGTTGAAAACTCTTAACTTGGCGCCCAACGACGTGCTAAAATATTCGTTTGACAACCAACATCGTCAAACACTCTAAGATAGACACTCCGACGCTGTGGGGCACTCTTGGATTGGGCAACCGTCACTGTTGGACACTTTTAGATTGGCGGACAACGCTGTTGAGAACTCTTAACTTGGCGCCCAACGCCGTGCTAAAATCTTCGTTTGGCAACCGACATCGTCAAATATGCTCTAAGATTGACACTCCGACGCTGTTGGTCACTTTTGGATTGGCGCCCGTTGCCATTGGACTCTTTTAGATTGGCGGTCAACGCTGTTGAAAATTCTTAACTTGGCGCCCAACGACGTGCTAAAATCTTCGTTTGACAACCAACATCGTCAAACACTCTAAGATAGACACTCCGAAGCCGTGGGGCACTCTTGGATTGGGCATCCGTCACCGTTGGACACTTTTAGATTGGCGCTCAACGCCGTTGAAAACTCTTAACTTGCTGCCCAACGCCGTGCAAAAATCTTCGTTTGGGTACCAACATCGTCAAATATGCTCTAAGATTGACACTCCGACGCTGTTGGTCACTTTTGGATTGGCGCCCGTTGCCATTGGACTCTTTTAGATTGGCGCTCAACTCTTAACTTGGCGCCCATCGACGTGCCAAAATCTTCGTTTGACAACCAACATCGTCAAACACTCTAAGATAGACACTCCGACGCCGTGGGGCACTCTTGGATTGGGCAACCGTCATTGTTGGACACTTTCAGATTGGCGCTCAACGCTGTTGAAAACTCTTAACTTGGCACCCAACGCCGTGCGAAAATCTTCGTTTGGCAACCGACATCGTCAAATATGCTCTAAGATTGACACTCCGACGCCGTTGGTCACTTTTGGATTGCCGCCCTTTGCCATTGGACTCTTTTAGATTGGCGCTCAACTCCGTTGAAAACTCTTAACTTGGCGCCCAACGCCGTGCTAAAATCTTCGTTTGGGTACCAACATCGTCAAATGTGCTCTAAGATTGACACTCCGACGCCGTTGGTCACTTTTGGATTGGCGCCCGTTGCCATTGGACTCTTTTAGATTGGCGCTCAACTCCGTTGAAAACTCTTAACTTAGCGCCCAACGACGTGCTAAAATCTTCGTTTGACAACCAACATCGTCAAACACTCTAAGATAGACACTCCGACGCCGTGGGGCACTCTTGGATTGGACAACCGTCACTGTTGGACACTTTTAGATTGGCGCTCAACGCTGTTGAAAACTCTTAACTTGGCACCCAACGCCGTGCGAAAATCTTCGTTTGGCAACCGACATCGTCAAATATGCTCTAAGATTGACACTCCGACGCCGTTGGTCACTTTTCGATTGGCGCCCGTTGCCATTGGACTCTTTTAGATTGGCGCTCAACTCCGTTGAAAACTCTTAACTTGGCGCCCAACGACGTGCTAAAATCTTCGTTTGACAACCAACATTGTCAAACACTCTAAGATACTAACGCCGTTGAAAACTCTTAACTTGGCGCCCAACGTCGTGCGAAAATCTTCGTTTGGCAACCAACGTCGTCAGGTACTCTAAAGTAGACACTCCGACGCCGTTGGACACTCTTGGATTGGCGCTCGTAACCGATGGACGCTTTTAGATTGGCGCTCAACGCCGTTGAAAACTCTTAACTTGGCGCCCAATGCCGTGCGAAAATCTTCGTTTGGCAACCAACGTCGTCAATTACTCCAAAGTAGACACTCCGACGCCGTTGGACACTCTTGGATTGGCGCCCGTTACCGTTGTACACTTTTAGATTGGCGCTCAACGCCGTTGAAAACTCTTAACTTGGCGCCCAACGCCGAGTGAAAAATCTTCGTTTGGCAACCAACATCGTCAAGCACTCTAAAGTAGACACTCCGATGCCGTGGGGCACTCTTGGATTGGGCAACCGTCACCGTTGGACACTTTAAGATGTAACGACGCGCTCTGCGAACGTCGTCACACCGGTTTTAATTCTATTTTTGAACGAAAAGTTTCGGAACGCGGAGTGAATGACATTTTGACGTATACCTGTCAAGGCACCTTTCTTCCTAGCGTTGAGGCTGGATGGTCGATATTCATGGCTTCGTAACTTAATTTCAATAAATCTCATAAAAATGAGAGTATTTTGGCCTAAAGGATAATAGTTTGTGTCCTCACAACTATCCTCTTGTGGAATTATAGTTTATTTCTGGTGAGTTGTCATTTTTTAATAAGATTCACTTTGTGGGAAATTCTCCACGCTCCTAATTTGAAAAATAATTGTTAAAATTCTATTGTTTCAGCTCTTAATCTGAGAATATTATGATTTCTTTTGCTATTGGCATTGTTCCAGCAAATTAAGGCGGTAAGTCGCTCAAATTTATAAAAAAAATTAGGACCTCGTGTTCATATAGGAGTTGTTCTAATGACATGCAATTTTGTTACAGGTTTCCAATTGGAACCGCCTTTGTCTTTGCATTTTCTCTTTTCTTTGGACCTTTTTCGGCGTTTCTTTGTCTTCGGTCAACTGCATTTCCTTATGGAGGGTTTGGGCTTTGCACCTCAAACATGGATGTACCGCATGGGCTTAAACTGAAAACTTCGCCTGCTACGAGCTTTCCCGCTGCTGTGTTTACATATACTCGCCGAGGGATGCCGTGAGCTTACTTTAATTATATTTTAAATCTAAACTTCAAAATAACCTAAAAGTGCATTGGTGACATAGAATCATATTGACATAGCTTATAAAAATCTAATTTTAAATTTAAGGTTAGTTATACATTAGGAATGTATCCTTACATCTATTTCTGAATGCACACTGGAGTGGACAATAAAACCTTAAACCTCACAGTTTGGTTTCATTTAGCTCACCTCCGGAAGATTAAAAGTTTCCAATCTCCGCTGATTATCTTAGGCATGTGTGTCTCCAAGGCGCCCGAACTTTTATGGTAATGTACTTACAAACCAATTTTATTTATATTTCTTTTAAATAGGAGATTACACACTTACTTCTTTCATTGTCATATGACACATATTTTTTTATTATTACATCTGACGCTTGCGAACCAATTTTTTTACTTTGTAATAACATCATATTTTTTAATTATTACAAAGATTGGCGCCCAACGCCGTTGAAAACTCTTAACTTGGCAACCAACATCGTCAAGCACTCTAAAGTAGACACTCCGATGCCGTGGGGCACTCTTGGATTGGGCAACCGTCACCGTTGGACACTTTTAGATTGGCGCTCAACGCCGTTGAAAACTCTTAACTTGGCAACCAACATCGTCAAGCACTCTAAAGTAGCCACTCCGATGCAGTGGGGCACTCTTGGATTGGGCAACCGTCACCGTTGGACACTTTTAGATTGGCGCTCAACGCCGTTGAAAACTCTTAACTTGGCGCCCAACGACGTGCTAAAATCTTCGTTTGACAACCAACATCGTCAAACACTCTAAGATAGACACTCCGACGCTGTGGGGCACTCTTGGATTGGGCAACCGTCACTGTTGGACACTTTTAGATTGGCGGTCATCGCTGTTGAGAACTCTTAACTTGGCGCCCAACGCCGTGCTAAAATCTTCGTTTGGCAACCGACATCGTCAAATATGCTCTAAGATTGACACTCCGACGCTGTTGGTCACTTTTGAATTGGCGCCCTTTGCCATTGGACTCTTTTAGATTGGCGCTCAACTCCGTTGAAAACTCTTAACTTGGCGCCCAACGCCGTGCTAAAATCTTCGTTTGGGTACCAACATCGTCAAATGTGCTCTAAGATTGACACTCCGACGCCGTTGGTCACTTTTGGATTGGCGCCCGTTGCCATTGGACTCTTTTAGATTGGCGCTCAACTCCGTTGAAAACTCTTAACTTGGCGCCCAACGCCGTGCTAAAATCTTCGTTTGGGTACCAACATCGTCAAATGTGCTCTAAGATTGACACTCCGACGCCGTTGGTCACTTTTGGATTGGCGCCCGTTGCCATTGGACTCTTTTAGATTGGCGCTCAACTCCGTTGAAAACTCTTAACTTGGCGCCCAACGACGTGCTAAAATCTTCGTTTGACAACCAACATCGTCAAAAATGCTCTAAGATTGACACTCCGACGCTGTTGGTCACTTTTGAATTGGCGCCCGTTGCCATTGGACTCTTTTAGATTGGCGCTCAACTCCATTGAAAACTCTTAACTTGGCGCCCAACGCCGTGCTAAAATCTTCGTTTGGGTACCAACATCGTCAAATGTGCTCTAAGATTGACACTCCGACGCCGTTGGTCACTTTTCGATTGGCGCCCGTTGCCATTGGACTCTTTTAGATTGGCGCTCAACTCCGTTGAAAACTCTTAACTTGGCGCCCAACGACGTGCTAAAATCTTCGTTTGACAACCAACATTGTCAAACACTCTAAGATACTAACGCCGTTGAAAACTCTTAACTTGGCGCCCAACGTCGTGCGAAAATCTTCGTTTGGCAACCAACGTCGTCAGGTACTCTAAAGTAGACACTCCGACGCCGTTGGACACTCTTGGATTGGCGCTCGTAACCGATGGACGCTTTTAGATTGGCGCTCAACGCCGTTGAAAACTCTTAACTTGGCGCCCAATGCCGTGCGAAAATCTTCGTTTGGCAACCAACGTCGTCAATTACTCCAAAGTAGACACTCCGACGCCGTTGGACACTCTTGGATTGGCGCCCGTTACCGTTGTACACTTTTAGATTGGCGCTCAACGCCGTTGAAAACTCTTAACTTGGCGCCCAACGCCGAGTGAAAAATCTTCGTTTGGCAACCAACATCGTCAAGCACTCTAAAGTAGACACTCCGATGCCGTGGGGCACTCTTGGATTGGGCAACCGTCACCGTTGGACACTTTAAGATGTAACGACGCGCTCTGCGAACGTCGTCACACCGGTTTTAATTCTATTTTTGAACGAAAAGTTTCGGAACGCGGAGTGAATGACATTTTGACGTATACCTGTCAAGGCACCTTTCTTCCTAGCGTTGAGGCTGGATGGTCGATATTCATGGCTTCGTAACTTAATTTCAATAAATCTCATAAAAATGAGAGTATTTTGGCCTAAAGGATAATAGTTTGTGTCCTCACAACTATCCTCTTGTGGAATTATAGTTTATTTCTGGTGAGTTGTCATTTTTTAATAAGATTCACTTTGTGGGAAATTCTCCACGCTCCTAATTTGAAAAATAATTGTTAAAATTCTATTGTTTCAGCTCTTAATCTGAGAATATTATGATTTCTTTTGCTATTGGCATTGTTCCAGCAAATTAAGGCGGTAAGTCGCTCAAATTTATAAAAAAAATTAGGACCTCGTGTTCATATAGGAGTTGTTCTAATGACATGCAATTTTGTTACAGGTTTCCAATTGGAACCGCCTTTGTCTTTGCATTTTCTCTTTTCTTTGGACCTTTTTCGGCGTTTCTTTGTCTTCGGTCAACTGCATTTCCTTATGGAGGGTTTGGGCTTTGCACCTCAAACATGGATGTACCGCATGGGCTTAAACTGAAAACTTCGCCTGCTACGAGCTTTCCCGCTGCTGTGTTTACATATACTCGCCGAGGGATGCCGTGAGCTTACTTTAATTATATTTTAAATCTAAACTTCAAAATAACCTAAAAGTGCATTGGTGACATAGAATCATATTGACATAGCTTATAAAAATCTAATTTTAAATTTAAGGTTAGTTATACATTAGGAATGTATCCTTACATCTATTTCTGAATGCACACTGGAGTGGACAATAAAACCTTAAACCTCACAGTTTGGTTTCATTTAGCTCACCTCCGGAAGATTAAAAGTTTCCAATCTCCGCTGATTATCTTAGGCATGTGTGTCTCCAAGGCGCCCGAACTTTTATGGTAATGTACTTACAAACCAATTTTATTTATATTTCTTTTAAATAGGAGATTACACACTTACTTCTTTCATTGTCATATGACACATATTTTTTTATTATTACATCTGACGCTTGCGAACCAATTTTTTTACTTTGTAATAACATCATATTTTTTAATTATTACAAAGATTGGCGCCCAACGCCGTTGAAAACTCTTAACTTGGCAACCAACATCGTCAAGCACTCTAAAGTAGACACTCCGATGCCGTGGGGCACTCTTGGATTGGGCAACCGTCACCGTTGGACACTTTTAGATTGGCGCTCAACGCCGTTGAAAACTCTTAACTTGGCAACCAACATCGTCAAGCACTCTAAAGTAGCCACTCCGATGCAGTGGGGCACTCTTGGATTGGGCAACCGTCACCGTTGGACACTTTTAGATTGGCGCTCAACGCCGTTGAAAACTCTTAACTTGGCGCCCAACGACGTGCTAAAATCTTCGTTTGACAACCAACATCGTCAAACACTCTAAGATAGACACTCCGACGCTGTGGGGCACTCTTGGATTGGGCAACCGTCACTGTTGGACACTTTTAGATTGGCGGTCATCGCTGTTGAGAACTCTTAACTTGACGCCCAACGCCGTGCTAAAATCTTCGTTTGGCAACCGACATCGTCAAATATGCTCTAAGATTGACACTCCGACGCTGTTGGTCACTTTTGAATTGGCGCCCTTTGCCATTGGACTCTTTTAGATTGGCGCTCAACTCCGTTGAAAACTCTTAACTTGGCGCCCAACGCCGTGCTAAAATCTTCGTTTGGGTACCAACATCGTCAAATGTGCTCTAAGATTGACACTCCGACGCCGTTGGTCACTTTTGGATTGGCGCCCGTTGCCATTGGACTCTTTTAGATTGGCGCTCAACTCCGTTGAAAACTCTTAACTTGGCGCCCAACGCCGTGCTAAAATCTTCGTTTGGGTACCAACATCGTCAAATGTGCTCTAAGATTGACACTCCGACGCCGTTGGTCACTTTTGGATTGGCGCCCGTTGCCATTGGACTCTTTTAGATTGGCGCTCAACTCCGTTGAAAACTCTTAACTTGGCGCCCAACGACGTGCTAAAATCTTCGTTTGACAACCAACATCGTCAAAAATGCTCTAAGATTGACACTCCGACGCTGTTGGTCACTTTTGAATTGGCGCCCGTTGCCATTGGACTCTTTTAGATTGGCGCTCAACTCCATTGAAAACTCTTAACTTGGCGCCCAACGCCGTGCTAAAATCTTCGTTTGGGTACCAACATCGTCAAATGTGCTCTAAGATTGACACTCCGACGCCGTTGGTCACTTTTGGATTGGCGCCCGTTGCCATTGGACTCTTTTAGATTGGCGCTCAACTCCGTTGAAAACTCTTAACTTGGCGCCCAACGACGTGCTAAAATCTTCGTTTGACAACCAACATCGTCAAACACTCTAAGATAGACACTCCGACGCCGTGGGGCACTCTTGGATTGGGCAACCTTCACCGTTGGACACTTTTAGATTGGCGCTCAACGCCGTTGAAAACTCTTAACTTGGCGCCCAACGACGTGCTAAAATCTTCGTTTGACAACCAACATCGTCAAACACTCTAAGATAGACACTCCGACGCCGTGGGGCACTCTTGGATTAGGCAACCTTCACAGTTGGACACTTTTAGATTGGCGCTCAACGCCGTTGAAAACTCTTAACTTGGCGCCCATCGACGTGCCAAAATCTTCGTTTGAAAACCAACATCGTCAAACACTCTAAGATAGACACTCCGACGCCGTGGGGCACTCTTGGATTGGGCAACCGTCATTGTTGGACACTTTCAGATTGGCGCTCAACGCTGTTGAAAACTCTTAACTTGGCACCCAACGCCGTGCGAAAATCTTCGTTTGGCAACCGACATCGTCAAATATGCTCTAAGATTGACACTCCGACGCCGTTGGTCACTTTTGGATTGGCGCCCGTTGCCATTGGACTCTTTTAGATTGGCGCTCAACTTCGTTGAAAATTCTTTAACTTGGCGCCCAACGCCGTGCTAAAATCTTCGTTTGACAACCAACATCGTCAAACACTCTAAGATAGACACTCCGACGCCGTGGGGCACTCTTGGATTGGGCAACCTTTACCGTTGGACACTTTTAGATTGGCGCTCAACGCCGTTGAAAACTCTTAACTTGGCGCCCAACGACGTGCTAAAATCTTCGTTTGACAACCAACATCGTCAAACACTCTAAGATAGACACTCCGACGCCGTGGGGCACTCTTGGATTGGGCAACCTTCACCGTTGGACACTTTTAGATTGGCGCTCAACGCCGTTGAAAACTCTTAACTTGGCGCCCAACGACGTGCTAAAATCTTCGTTTGACAACCAACATCGTCAAACACTCTAAGATAGACACTCCGACGCCGTGGGGCACTCTTGGATTGGGCAACCTTCACCGTTGGACACTTTTAGATTGGCGCTCAACGCCGTTGAAAACTCTTAACTTGGCGCCCAACGACGTGCTAAAATATTCGTTTGACAACCAACATCGTCAAACACTCTAAGATAGACACTCCGACGCTGTGGGGCACTCTTGGATTGGGCAACCGTCACTGTTGGACACTTTTAGATTGGCGGTCAACGCTGTTGAGAACTCTTAACTTGGCGCCCAACGCCGTGCTAAAATCTTCGTTTGGCAACCGACATCGTCAAATATGCTCTAAGATTGACACTCCGACGCTGTTGGTCACTTTTGGATTGGCGCCCGTTGCCATTGGACTCTTTTAGATTGGCGGTCAACGCTGTTGAAAATTCTTAACTTGGCGCCCAACGACGTGCTAAAATCTTCGTTTGACAACCAACATCGTCAAACACTCTAAGATAGACACTCCGACGCCGTGGGGCACTCTTGGATTGGGCAACCTTCACCGTTGGACACTTTTAGATTGGCGCTCAACGCCGTTGAAAACTCTTAACTTGGCGCCCAACGACGTGCTAAAATCTTCGTTTGACAACCAACATCGTCAAACACTCTAAGATAGACACTCCGACGCCGTGGGGCACTCTTGGATTGGGCAACCTTCACCGTTGGACACTTTTAGATTGGCGCTCAACGCCGTTGAAAACTCTTAACTTGGCGCCCAACGACGTGCTAAAATATTCGTTTGACAACCAACATCGTCAAACACTCTAAGATAGACACTCCGACGCTGTGGGGCACTCTTGGATTGGGCAACCGTCACTGTTGGACACTTTTAGATTGGCGGTCAACGCTGTTGAGAACTCTTAACTTGGCGCCCAACGCCGTGCTAAAATCTTCGTTTGGCAACCGACATCGTCAAATATGCTCTAAGATTGACACTCCGACGCTGTTGGTCACTTTTGGATTGGCGCCCGTTGCCATTGGACTCTTTTAGATTGGCGGTCAACGCTGTTGAAAATTCTTAACTTGGCGCCCAACGACGTGCTAAAATCTTCGTTTGACAACCAACATCGTCAAACACTCTAAGATAGACACTCCGAAGCCGTGGGGCACTCTTGGATTGGGCATCCGTCACCGTTGGACACTTTTAGATTGGCGCTCAACGCCGTTGAAAACTCTTAACTTGCTGCCCAACGCCGTGCAAAAATCTTCGTTTGGGTACCAACATCGTCAAATATGCTCTAAGATTGACACTCCGACGCTGTTGGTCACTTTTGGATTGGCGCCCGTTGCCATTGGACTCTTTTAGATTGGCGCTCAACTCTTAACTTGGCGCCCATCGACGTGCCAAAATCTTCGTTTGACAACCAACATCGTCAAACACTCTAAGATAGACACTCCGACGCCGTGGGGCACTCTTGGATTGGGCAACCGTCATTGTTGGACACTTTCAGATTGGCGCTCAACGCTGTTGAAAACTCTTAACTTGGCACCCAACGCCGTGCGAAAATCTTCGTTTGGCAACCGACATCGTCAAATATGCTCTAAGATTGACACTCCGACGCCGTTGGTCACTTTTGGATTGCCGCCCGTTGCCATTGGACTCTTTTAGATTGGCGCTCAACTCCGTTGAAAACACTTAACTTGGCGCCCAACGACGTGCTAAAATCTTCGTTTGACAACCAACATCGTCAAACACTCTAAGATAGACACTCCGACGCCGTGGGGCACTCTTGGATTGGGCAACCTTCACCGTTGGACACTTTTAGATTGGCGCTCAACGCCGTTGAAAACTCTTAACTTGGCGCCCAACGACGTGCTAAAATCTTCGTTTGACAACCAACATCGTCAAACACTCTAAGATAGACACTCCGACGCCGTGGGGCACTCTTGGATTGGGCAACCTTCACCGTTGGACACTTTTAGATTGGCGCTCAACGCCGTTGAAAACTCTTAACTTGGCGCCCAACGACGTGCTAAAATATTCGTTTGACAACCAACATCGTCAAACACTCTAAGATAGACACTCCGACGCTGTGGGGCACTCTTGGATTGGGCAACCGTCACTGTTGGACACTTTTAGATTGGCGGTCAACGCTGTTGAGAACTCTTAACTTGGCGCCCAACGCCGTGCTAAAATCTTCGTTTGGCAACCGACATCGTCAAATATGCTCTAAGATTGACACTCCGACGCTGTTGGTCACTTTTGGATTGGCGCCCGTTGCCATTGGACTCTTTTAGATTGGCGGTCAACGCTGTTGAAAATTCTTAACTTGGCGCCCAACGACGAGCTAAAATCTTCGTTTGACAACCAACATCGTCAAACACTCTAAGATAGACACTCCGAAGCCGTGGGGCACTCTTGGATTGGGCATCCGTCACCGTTGGACACTTTTAGATTGGCGCTCAACGCCGTTGAAAACTCTTAACTTGCTGCCCAACGCCGTGCAAAAATCTTCGTTTGGGTACCAACATCGTCAAATATGCTCTAAGATTGACACTCCGACGCTGTTGGTCACTTTTGGATTGGCGCCCGTTGCCATTGGACTCTTTTAGATTGGCGCTCAACTCTTAACTTGGCGCCCATCGACGTGCCAAAATCTTCGTTTGACAACCAACATCGTCAAACACTCTAAGATAGACACTCCGACGCCGTGGGGCACTCTTGGATTGGGCAACCGTCATTGTTGGACACTTTCAGATTGGCGCTCAACGCTGTTGAAAACTCTTAACTTGGCACCCAACGCCGTGCGAAAATCTTCGTTTGGCAACGGACATCGTCAAATATGCTCTAAGATTGACACTCCGACGCCGTTGGTCACTTTTGGATTGCCGCCCGTTGCCATTGGACTCTTTTAGATTGGCGCTCAACTCCGTTGAAAACTCTTAACTTGGCGCCCAACGACGTGCTAAAATCTTCGTTTGACAACCAACATCGTCAAACACTCTAAGATAGACACTCCGACGCTGTGGGGCACTCTTGGATTGGGCAACCGTCACTGTTGGACACTTTTAGATTGGCGGTCAACGCTGTTGAGAACTCTTAACTTGGCGCCCAACGCCGTGCTAAAATCTTCGTTTGGCAACCGACATCGTCAAATATGCTCTAAGATTGACACTCCGACGCTGTTGGTCACTTTTGAATTGGCGCCCTTTGCCATTGGACTCTTTTAGATTCAAACTTCAAACTTCAAACTTCAAACTTTATTTCATGGAATATGGTATACATTAGATTTTGTGAGACATAGATAAAAGAACGTCATACTCTGCCGTGTGGCGTTGAAATACATATAACATGCTTACTTGACAATATTAAAATTAATGTGCAAATAATAAATAATTAGTAATAACACCCTTAGGGGCTTCGGCCAATCGATTAATATGTTACAAATAGAATAGTCAATAGTAATAGTAATAAGTAGCTAACATAATATTTTGAGAACTTCATACAGTCATGATAAAATAAATGTCACTAAAACACAAATCAAGTCAAAAGCCAAAAGCGAAAGAGTCAGTCATGAGGATTCAATTAAAATAAATAACAATGTCAATTAAAATTTGAAAACATTAAATTAAATTGCGCTCAACTCCGTTGAAAACTCTTAACTTGGCGCCCAACGCCGTGCTAAAATCTTCGTTTGGGTACCAACATCGTCAAATGTGCTCTAAGATTGACACTCCGACGCCGTTGGTCACTTTTGGATTGGCGCCCGTTGCCATTGGACTCTTTTAGATTGGCGCTCAACTCCGTTGAAAACTCTTAACTTAGCGCCCAACGACGTGCTAAAATCTTCGTTTGACAACCAACATCGTCAAACACTCTAAGATAGACACTCCGACGCCGTGGGGCACTCTTGGATTGGGCAACCGTCACTGTTGGACACTTTTAGATTGGCGCTCAACGCTGTTGAAAACTCTTAACTTGGCACCCAACGCCGTGCGAAAATCTTCGTTTGGCAACCGACATCGTCAAATATGCTCTAAGATTGACACTCCGACGCCGTTGGTCACTTTTCGATTGGCGCCCGTTGCCATTGGACTCTTTTAGATTGGCGCTCAACTTCGTTGAAAATTCTTTAACTTGGCGCCCAACGCCGTGCTAAAATCTTCGTTTGACAACCAACATCGTCAAACACTCTAAGATAGACACTCCGACGCCGTGGGGCACTCTTGGATTGGGCAACCTTTACCGTTGGACACTTTTAGATTGGCGCTCAACGCCGTTGAAAACTCTTAACTTGGCGCCCAACGACGTGCTAAAATCTTCGTTTGACAACCAACATCGTCAAACACTCTAAGATAGACACTCCGACGCCGTGGGGCACTCTTGGATTGGGCAACCTTCACCGTTGGACACTTTTAGATTGGCGCTCAACGCCGTTGAAAACTCTTAACTTGGCGCCCAACGACGTGCTAAAATCTTCGTTTGACAACCAACATCGTCAAACACTCTAAGATAGACACTCCGACGCCGTGGGGCACTCTTGGATTGGGCAACCTTCACCGTTGGACACTTTTAGATTGGCGCTCAACGCCGTTGAAAACTCTTAACTTGGCGCCCAACGACGTGCTAAAATATTCGTTTGACAACCAACATCGTCAAACACTCTAAGATAGACACTCCGACGCTGTGGGGCACTCTTGGATTGGGCAACCGTCACTGTTGGACACTTTTAGATTGGCGGTCAACGCTGTTGAGAACTCTTAACTTGGCGCCCAACGCCGTGCTAAAATCTTCGTTTGGCAACCGACATCGTCAAATATGCTCTAAGATTGACACTCCGACGCTGTTGGTCACTTTTGGATTGGCGCCCGTTGCCATTGGACTCTTTTAGATTGGCGGTCAACGCTGTTGAAAATTCTTAACTTGGCGCCCAACGACGTGCTAAAATCTTCGTTTGACAACCAACATCGTCAAACACTCTAAGATAGACACTCCGAAGCCGTGGGGCACTCTTGGATTGGGCATCCGTCACCGTTGGACACTTTTAGATTGGCGCTCAACGCCGTTGAAAACTCTTAACTTGCTGCCCAACGCCGTGCAAAAATCTTCGTTTGGGTACCAACATCGTCAAATATGCTCTAAGATTGACACTCCGACGCTGTTGGTCACTTTTGGATTGGCGCCCGTTGCCATTGGACTCTTTTAGATTGGCGCTCAACTCTTAACTTGGCGCCCATCGACGTGCCAAAATCTTCGTTTGACAACCAACATCGTCAAACACTCTAAGATAGACACTCCGACGCCGTGGGGCACTCTTGGATTGGGCAACCGTCATTGTTGGACACTTTCAGATTGGCGCTCAACGCTGTTGAAAACTCTTAACTTGGCACCCAACGCCGTGCGAAAATCTTCGTTTGGCAACCGACATCGTCAAATATGCTCTAAGATTGACACTCCGACGCCGTTGGTCACTTTTGGATTGCCGCCCGTTGCCATTGGACTCTTTTAGATTGGCGCTCAACTCCGTTGAAAACACTTAACTTGGCGCCCAACGACGTGCTAAAATCTTCGTTTGACAACCAACATCGTCAAACACTCTAAGATAGACACTCCGACGCCGTGGGGCACTCTTGGATTGGGCAACCTTCACCGTTGGACACTTTTAGATTGGCGCTCAACGCCGTTGAAAACTCTTAACTTGGCGCCCAACGACGTGCTAAAATCTTCGTTTGACAACCAACATCGTCAAACACTCTAAGATAGACACTCCGACGCCGTGGGGCACTCTTGGATTGGGCAACCTTCACCGTTGGACACTTTTAGATTGGCGCTCAACGCCGTTGAAAACTCTTAACTTGGCGCCCAACGACGTGCTAAAATATTCGTTTGACAACCAACATCGTCAAACACTCTAAGATAGACACTCCGACGCTGTGGGGCACTCTTGGATTGGGCAACCGTCACTGTTGGACACTTTTAGATTGGCGGTCAACGCTGTTGAGAACTCTTAACTTGGCGCCCAACGCCGTGCTAAAATCTTCGTTTGGCAACCGACATCGTCAAATATGCTCTAAGATTGACACTCCGACGCTGTTGGTCACTTTTGGATTGGCGCCCGTTGCCATTGGACTCTTTTAGATTGGCGGTCAACGCTGTTGAAAATTCTTAACTTGGCGCCCAACGACGTGCTAAAATCTTCGTTTGACAACCAACATCGTCAAACACTCTAAGATAGACACTCCGAAGCCGTGGGGCACTCTTGGATTGGGCATCCGTCACCGTTGGACACTTTTAGATTGGCGCTCAACGCCGTTGAAAACTCTTAACTTGCTGCCCAACGCCGTGCAAAAATCTTCGTTTGGGTACCAACATCGTCAAATATGCTCTAAGATTGACACTCCGACGCTGTTGGTCACTTTTGGATTGGCGCCCGTTGCCATTGGACTCTTTTAGATTGGCGCTCAACTCTTAACTTGGCGCCCATCGACGTGCCAAAATCTTCGTTTGACAACCAACATCGTCAAACACTCTAAGATAGACACTCCGACGCCGTGGGGCACTCTTGGATTGGGCAACCGTCATTGTTGGACACTTTCAGATTGGCGCTCAACGCTGTTGAAAACTCTTAACTTGGCACCCAACGCCGTGCGAAAATCTTCGTTTGGCAACCGACATCGTCAAATATGCTCTAAGATTGACACTCCGACGCCGTTGGTCACTTTTGGATTGCCGCCCGTTGCCATTGGACTCTTTTAGATTGGCGCTCAACTCCGTTGAAAACTCTTAACTTGGCGCCCAACGACGTGCTAAAATCTTCGTTTGACAACCAACATCGTCAAACACTCTAAGATAGACACTCCGACGCTGTGGGGCACTCTTGGATTGGGCAACCGTCACTGTTGGACACTTTTAGATTGGCGGTCAACGCTGTTGAGAACTCTTAACTTGGCGCCCAACGCCGTGCTAAAATCTTCGTTTGGCAACCGACATCGTCAAATATGCTCTAAGATTGACACTCCGACGCTGTTGGTCACTTTTGAATTGGCGCCCTTTGCCATTGGACTCTTTTAGATTGGCGCTCAACTCCGTTGAAAACTCTTAACTTGGCGCCCAACGCCGTGCTAAAATCTTCGTTTGGGTACCAACATCGTCAAATGTGCTCTAAGATTGACACTCCGACGCCGTTGGTCACTTTTGGATTGGCGCCCGTTGCCATTGGACTCTTTTAGATTGGCGCTCAACTCCGTTGAAAACTCTTAACTTAGCGCCCAACGACGTGCTAAAATCTTCGTTTGACAACCAACATCGTCAAACACTCTAAGATAGACACTCCGACGCCGTGGGGCACTCTTGGATTGGGCAACCGTCACTGTTGGACACTTTTAGATTGGCGCTCAACGCTGTTGAAAACTCTTAACTTGGCACCCAACGCCGTGCGAAAATCTTCGTTTGGCAACCGACATCGTCAAATATGCTCTAAGATTGACACTCCGACGCCGTTGGTCACTTTTCGATTGGCGCCCGTTGCCATTGGACTCTTTTAGATTGGCGCTCAACTCCGTTGAAAACTCTTAACTTGGCGCCCAACGACGTGCTAAAATCTTCGTTTGACAACCAACATTGTCAAACACTCTAAGATACTAACGCCGTTGAAAACTCTTAACTTGGCGCCCAACGTCGTGCGAAAATCTTCGTTTGGCAACCAACGTCGTCAGGTACTCTAAAGTAGACACTCCGACGCCGTTGGACACTCTTGGATTGGCGCTCGTAACCGATGGACGCTTTTAGATTGGCGCTCAACGCCGTTGAAAACTCTTAACTTGGCGCCCAATGCCGTGCGAAAATCTTCGTTTGGCAACCAACGTCGTCAATTACTCCAAAGTAGACACTCCGACGCCGTTGGACACTCTTGGATTGGCGCCCGTTACCGTTGTACACTTTTAGATTGGCGCTCAACGCCGTTGAAAACTCTTAACTTGGCGCCCAACGCCGAGTGAAAATCTTCGTTTGGCAACCAACATCGTCAAGCACTCTAAAGTAGACACTCCGATGCCGTGGGGCACTCTTGGATTGGGCAACCGTCACCGTTGGACACTTTAAGATGTAACGACGCGCGCTGCGAACGTCGTCACACCGGTTTTAATTCTATTTTTGAACGAAAAGTTTCGGAACGCGGAGTGAATGACATTTTGACGTATACCTGTCAAGGCACCTTTCTTCCTAGCGTTGAGGCTGGATGGTCGATATTCATGGCTTCGTAACTTAATTTCAATAAATCTCATAAAAATGAGAGTATTTTGGCCTAAAGGATAATAGTTTGTGTCCTCACAACTATCCTCTTGTGGAATTATAGTTTATTTCTGGTGAGTTGTCATTTTTTAATAAGATTCACTTTGTGGGAAATTCTCCACGCTCCTAATTTGAAAAATAATTGTTAAAATTCTATTGTTTCAGCTCTTAATCTGAGAATATTATGATTTCTTTTGCTATTGGCATTGTTCCAGCAAATTAAGGCGGTAAGTCGCTCAAATTTATAAAAAAAATTAGGACCTCGTGTTCATATAGGAGTTGTTCTAATGACATGCAATTTTGTTACAGGTTTCCAATTGGAACCGCCTTTGTCTTTGCATTTTCTCTTTTCTTTGGACCTTTTTCGGCGTTTCTTTGTCTTCGGTCAACTGCATTTCCTTATGGAGGGTTTGGGCTTTTCACCTCAAACATGGATGTACCGCATGGGCTTAAACTGAAAACTTCGCCTGCTACGAGCTTTCCCGCTGCTGTGTTTACATATACTCGCCGAGGGATGCCGTGAGCTTACTTTAATTATATTTTAAATCTAAACTTCAAAATAACCTAAAAGTGCATTGGTGACATAGAATCATATTGACATAGCTTATAAAAATCTAATTTTAAATTTAAGGTTAGTTATACATTAGGAATGTATCCTTACATCTATTTCTGAATGCACACTGGAGTGGACAATAAAACCTTAAACCTCACAGTTTGGTTTCATTTAGCTCACCTCCGGAAGATTAAAAGTTTCCAATCTCCGCTGATTATCTTAGGCATGTGTGTCTCCAAGGCGCCCGAACTTTTATGGTAATGTACTTACAAACCAATTTTATTTATATTTCTTTTAAATAGGAGATTACACACTTACTTCTTTCATTGTCATATGACACATATTTTTTTATTATTACATCTGACGCTTGCGAACCAATTTTTTTACTTTGTAATAACATCATATTTTTTAATTATTACAAAGATTGGCGCCCAACGCCGTTGAAAACTCTTAACTTGGCAACCAACATCGTCAAGCACTCTAAAGTAGACACTCCGATGCCGTGGGGCACTCTTGGATTGGGCAACCGTCACCGTTGGACACTTTTAGATTGGCGCTCAACGCCGTTGAAAACTCTTAACTTGGCAACCAACATCGTCAAGCACTCTAAAGTAGCCACTCCGATGCCGTGGGGCACTCTTGGATTGGGCAACCGTCACCGTTGGACACTTTTAGATTGGCGCTCAACGCCGTTGATAACTCTTAACTTGGCGCCCAACGCCGTGCGAAAATCTTCGTTTGGCAACCAACGTCGTCAAGTACTCTAAAATAGACACTCCGACGCCGTGGGACACTCTTGGATTGGCGCCCGTTACCGTTGTACACTTTTAGATTGGTGCTCAACGCCGTTGAAAACTCTTAACTTGGCGCCCAACGCCGTGCGAAAATCTTCGTTTGGCAACCAACGTCGTCAGGTACTCTAAAATAGACACTCCGACGACGTTGGACACTCTTGGATTGGCGCCCGTTACCGTTTGACGCTTTTAGATTGGCGCTCAACGCTGTTGAAAACTCTTAACTTGGCGCCCAACGCTGTGCTAAAATCTTCGTTTGACAACCAACATCGTCAAACACTCTAAGATGGGGTGCGGGTTGGGTAACCTCCACGTTGGCTTACCTGTTTCTTTTCCCTCTGGACCGCGGTCCTGGGGAACGGAAGCGGGGAGGCTGGTGCACCCTGGACGACGGTTAGTAGACTCTGACTCCAAGGAGAAGGAGCTCTGCTAGCCGTCGACCAAAAACCCGACAAGCCCTTTTTAGGGCTAGCTGACCCTGAGGGGGTCGTGGTATGGCGGACCTGCAAGGCCCGCGGGAAGGGATTCGTAGAATCCCTTCCATCCCAAACAGCCCTTTTTAGGGCTAGCCTGTCGCTCCCGGTATCCCTCTGCTTTCAGAGGGGACATGGGGGCGACACAAGGATCCATGGGATCCAGGGACGGGCCGGCCTACTGCTCGCGCAGAGGGGTGCTGGTCGGGTAACCTCCACGTTGGCTTCCTCGTTTCTTCTCCCTCTGGACCACGGTCCTGGGGATCGGAAGCGGGGGGGCTGGTGCACCCTGGACGGCGGTTAATAGACTCCGACTCCAAGGAGGAGGAGCTCTGCTAGCCGTTGACTAATAACCCGGCAACCCAAAGCCCTTTTCAGGGCTAGCTGACCCCATTGCACGAGGGGGTCGTAGGATGGCTGGCCTGCAAGGCCCGCGAGGAGGAATCCCTTCATAGGGAGACCGACAAGCCCTTTTCAGGGCTACTTCAACAGCCCTTCTCAGGGCTAGCTGACCCCATGAAGGGGGGTCGTGGTGCAGCGGACCTGCTAGGTCCGCGAGGTGGGATCCGAGAGGATCAGGTGACGGGTTGGCCCACTGCTCGCGCGGGGGCTAACTGGCATTCGTGCCACCGTCGGAGTTGGGGGGGTTGGCTGCCTGCCCGCGTCGCGTACCCTTCAAGTGATCGACAACGACCTGAGTGCTAGCCACACTCGGGAAGCCGTGATCTTGGAGAACGTGGGGCTTGCCTTAACTGGCCGGCCCGCGACAAGGAAAAGTCTATAAAACCCGACAGCGAAGTCGATTAAAACCTACGGATACCAGGGGACCTCCGTAGTATGTACCCCGCTTCCCGGAATGGCCGTCACCCGGGGAGTGTAATTTTTAACGGTTCTACTCGTGGGATAAGTTATGGATAGCAATAATTTAAACCAGAACGTGGAGGAGGAGATGGAGACGGGGGTCGCAAGGCCCCACGGCTCTCTCAATGAGGCAGTAGTAGTGCTGGAGCGGTTGGAGGCCAACGCTCCGAGCACAAGTGTGGGAAGTTCCCGCTCGTCTTCCCCTGGGAGGCTGTGGAGGAAGCGGCTTCCCGAGAAGGAGACTACGGAGGCTTCCAAAAAGCCCCGTGGTCGCCCTGCTGTAGCGGGGGAGTGCGTCGATCTGGCGCAGAGCGGGGCCGAACCAAATGCGGCCACAGAGCGGGAGCTCAAGCTCCGCGCAGTGAAGGAGATGGCGGAGGCCATGCAGCGGCAGCGACAGAGGAACCTCTACCAAAGAGATTCCCCTAGTTCGCAACCTGGACCCAGCCAGCAGTCTCAGGGAGGAGTGACATCCACAGCCTCTGAGCCCCTCAGCGCGGAGCGGCTGACGGGTGCGATCGAGGCGGCGGTGGCGGTGGTGCAAACCGTCGCCACCAAGTCCTCGAACCTTAAGGGGCAGTACGTGCGGGACCTAAAGCTAGCATGTTCCTCCATCTTGGAGAACGTGCGCGTGCTTCGATCCCGCACGGAATCAGAGGAGGTGGCCCAGCTCCAGACCGAGCTGGCCGCTGTGCGGGCCGAGATGCGGGCCTGGCAGCAGCAGGCGCAATCTGCTCCTGCCCCGATGAGCCGCGATGAGATCGGTTTTCTCATCGACGCGCGGCTCGCGGGGATCGCGGACCGGCTGTTGCCGGAGACCCGCATCCGTCCGCCTCTCGAGGCGGACAGGAGAAATGCGGCCCGATCTGCCACCCGGCCTGAGCCTCAGCCACAGCTCACTTCTGAGCTCCCGGCTCTACTGCCGTCGCCTCCCCCCCTCCTCTCTGGACAAGGGAGTGAGGCGAAGAGGAGGAAGCCCAAGAAGCAATCGGCCGCTGCTAGGGAGGCGGAAGCTGCCCGCAAGAATCGGGAGCCGCCATCCTCGGCGCCTCCGGCAGCGTCGTCGTCGGCTCCCCTTAGCGGGTGGAATAAGGTCGCGGCGCGGCCGAGGGCCTCGAGGCCGGTTCCAGCCCGGGCGGCTACTGCCCCGCCAACGGCTGCGACTCTGGCGACGCCAGCCCCCAGGAAACGGAAACGTGGTGCCCGCAAGCCTCGAAAACTGCGCGTCCCGCGAACTGCTGCGGTGTGCTTAACTCTGCAGCCGGGCGCGCAGGAGCAGGGCATCACGTATCGTGATGTGATGTCCAAGGCTGAACGGGTCATTGACCTCAAGGCCCTGGGCATCAACGGCCTCCGGTTTCGCACCGCGATTACCGGGGGTCGGATCTTGGAGGTGGCTGGCGACGACAGAGTCCAGAAGGCCGACATCCTCGCTGCCAAGCTCAAGGAGGCACTGGAGGAGGTCCGGGTCGCTAGGCCGGAGAGGTGCGTGGAGCTGCGCATCTCTGGCCTGAGCGACACGGCCTCAAAAGAGAGCGTGGCGGCAGCGCTGGCAGCGGAGGGGAGCTGCTCTGCCGACGCCATCAAGGTGGGTGACATTCATCGCCCATCTGGTCGCCAGGGCACTGCATGGCTGCGGTGCCCGATTGAGGCGGCCAAGCTCCTGACCGACGGCCGACCAATTACAGTTGGATGGTCGGTGGTCAGGCTGACCACCTTAGAGCCGAGGAAGGCGCGGTGCTTCCGCTGCCTGGAGCCGGGGCACGTCGGGGCCAAGTGCACCGCGGGTGTTGACCGCAGTACGCTGTGCTTCCGATGTGGGCAGGCGGGCCATAAGTCGGCCACCTGCTCCGCGGAGCCCAATTGCCCCGTCTGTGCGGCGGAGGGGGTGGCGTCGAGTCACCGGCTGGGATCCGGTGACTGCAGGGCGACCTCCCGAAAAAGGGGGGCCTCCCGAAAGAGTACGGTTGCTGGTGGTGGGAATCCTGTCCCTCCCTCCACCCAGCAACGCGAGGAGGAGATGGACACCGCCCAAGGATAATGGATCATCCCATCTCCATACTGCAGGCCAACGTCAACCACTGCGTCATCGCCCAGGACCTTCTGGCCCAGTCCATGGCGCAGTGGCAGACAACAGTGGCAGTAGTCGCCGAGCCGTACTACGTTCGCGACGTCCCGAACTGGGCCGGCGACCAAAGCGGCTTGGTGGCTATCGTCGCCCAGCGAGCGACCCCACCCTTCGACAGAGTGCGAAGGGGTCGTGGGTGCGTACTCGTTGTGCTGGGCGGTGCTGCAGTGGTTGGGGTGTACTGTCCTCCTAGCAGGAGCCTCGCCGAGTTCGAGCAGCTGCTCACAGAGGTCGGGGCTCTGCTGGCGGAAGTGCACCCCATCCCGGCTGTCGTGGCCGGGGATTTCAACGCTCATTCACGGGCGTGGGGATCTCCGGCTACCGATGCCCGGGGGGAGATGATGGTAGAGTGGGCGGTGTCTCAAGGCTTGGTGCTGCTAAACCAGGGGGCGGTCCACACACTTGTGCGGCCGCAGGGTAGCTCGATTGTTGACCTGTCGTTCGCCAGTTCTGCCCTGGCCCGACGCGTCAACAATTGGCGGGTCGTCGAGGGGGTGGAGACCGCGTCGGATCATCGGTACATCCGGTTCGACGTCGTCCCCGCCGCCACGGCGACTCGAGTGGAATTTGACCGCCCCTTGGTGGGGCAAGGTCCACGGTGGCGCCTCGGCACTCTGGACCGAGAGCTGGCCAAAGAAGCGGCTATCGTCGAGCGATGGGCTGCTGTTGACGACGACCTGGACGTGGACGCGAGGTGCGAGTGGCTTGTCGGAGCGCTGACTCGCGTCTGCGACGCGGCGATGCAGAGGGCGAGGCCTGTCTCGCCTCGGAGGCGGGTGTACTGGTGGCGTCCCCACCTAGCCGGGCTGCGTACCGCAAGTTACGCGGCCCAGAGGCAGTACACTCGCAGTCGAAGGCGGGCTGTCCGAGATCTCGCCCGGGAGGAGTCGGTGTTGGGAGAGTTGGCTGCTCTCCCGCGTCGCGTAACCTCCAGGATATCGACAACGACCTGAGTGCTAGCCACACTTGGGAAGCCGATATCCTGAAGGCCGCGGGGCTTGCCTTAACTGGCCGGCCCGCGACAAGGAAAAGTCTGAAAAACCCGACAGCGAAGTCGATTAAAACCTGTGGACACCTGGGGAAATCCACAGTATTTACCCCGCTTCTCGGAATGAGCGTCACCCGGGAAGTGTATCTTAGATCGTCTCTACTCGTGGGATTCGAATGGATAACAAAACAAAAAACAAAAAACCATCACCAAGTGAAACAGTCTGCGCGGAGGTCGCGCAGCACCAAGACGCGGAGGTCGCGTCACAAGCAGGGACGGTGTCGGAAGACTTCGACACCGCCACTGAGAGGAGCAGGGCAAACAGCCCGGTGGGTCTGCAGACCCGAAAATCTGCACGGCGGAAGCGCAACCGCCGTAAAAAAATCATCCCCCCAGATAAGACCGAGTCGGATCTCGACCTGACTCTGACCGACTCGTCTTCAAGTAGTTCTGGTGGGGATGAGATGATGCGTCCCCCCCCACCCAAGCAGGTTGCGGTTAGCCGCCGAAAGCTGCAGGGTGGGGGCAACAAAGCCGCCCCCTCACGGGCCTCAGCCGGGGAAGATGTGAGAGCGCCGCCGAGTCCCTCCGTCTCGGCGGCGCCCGCGCTTCGTACCGACGGCTCCACGTCCAGGGACGTGATGGAGGCCCTGGAGAGACTGGCCAGGGCCCGCTCTGGAGCTCTAACGCCGGAGGAGGACCGGGTCCGGCTGGCTGCGACGCGCCTCGTTGAGCAGTTTGAGCTGCTCAAGGCGGAGCTGGCCGAGTCCCGGAACGAGCGAGCTCAACTTGGCAGGAGGCAAGTTGAGCTCCTCAACAGCGTAGAGCGAACGGCGGCTGAGCACCGTAAAGAGATGGAGAGGATGGCGGCCGAAATGGCGAACCTCCGTCAGGTCGTCGCCGGGATGCCCGCGGAGCGCGTGACGCGGTCGGCGCGGCGGCGACTAGCGGTGCAGCCGGAGCGGCCGGTGCCGCCGGCGCCGCAGCTGTCACCGGTGCGGTCAAGGTCGCCGGTGCGGCCGGAGGCACCGGTAATGCCGGAGACACCGGTGCGGTCAAGGCCGCCGGTGCGACCGGTGCGGCCGGAGACACCGGTGCGGCCGGTGTCACTGGCGCAGCCCGCTCGGCTGGAGTCGCCGGTGCTGCAGCCGGTTAGGCCCATGGACCCACTGGCGGCATGCATGGCGGCAATGGCCGCCATGGAAAAGCGGCAGGAGGCGGCGCTGGCTGAGCAGCGGAGGTGGCAGGTGACGCAGGAGGAGCGCACCCGGAGGTTCATGGAGGCGGTCATGGACTCCAGCCGCCGCCCGCCCTTGGCGCCGCCTTCGGGGTATGCCGGAGCGGTGAGAAGAGGTCTCACCAGTCCGGCGGTCGCAGAGGCCCTGCAGGAGTCGGCCCGCAGCCCGTCCGCTGCGCCTGCCACTCCTGCCGTTCCGGTCGCTCTAGCCACTGTCGCTCTCGACGTGGAGGCTGGGAGCTCCCAGGGTGCCCGGGCCAAGGGCAAGGGGAAGGGGAAAGGCAAGGGGAAGAAGTCCCCGGCCCTAGCCTCAGCCCCAGCGCCAGCCCGGACCCCGGTGGGGATTGCCTCCACAGGTTCCCCGCCGGAGGGAGGTTGGGAGGTGGCCGGAGCCTCCAAGAAACGGCGCAAGGCGAAAAGGAAGGCAGCCAAAAATGCCAAGAAGGCTGAGGCTGCTGCGAGGGGAGTGCCGGGGAGGCTGCGCGTCCCCCGCTCAACCGCCGTCGTGCTAACGATGACGGCGGAGGCGGCGGAGAGGGGCGTGCAGTACGCCCAGATTGTCACGCAGGCCAGAGCCTGCGTTGACATGAGGGCTCTCGATATGCCGGGCCCCATCCGGGTGAAACCCACTCGGACGGGTGCTCGGCTACTGGAGATCCCCGGCGCTTCAAGCGGTCCCCAGGCCGATGCCCTAGCGGCTAGGCTTCGGGACACGCTGGATGCAGCCGACGTCCGGGTGTCCAGGCCCAACAAGTGCGCAGAAATGCGCATTTCGGACCTGGACGACTCCATCACGGCGGAGCAAATCCGCCTCACCGTGGCGGAGGCCGGGGGCTGCCCCCTAGAGGCGGTGAAGGTCGGAGCAATCCGCTTCGGCCGCCGTGGACTGGGGGCGGCAGTTGTCGGCTGCCCCATCGCAGCAGCCAAAAAGGCTGCCGACCGGGGGTTCCTCGCCGTTGGAGGCGTGGTGCGGGTGCAGGTCCGGCTCCTGCAGGCTCGACCGACCAGGTGCTTTAAGTGCCTGTCGGTCGGCCACGTGGGGGTGCAGTGCACGGCGGCGGTGACGGTCGGTGACCGCTGCTTCCGCTGTGGCCAACCCGGCCATACGGCCGGTGGATGCGAAGCTCCGCTGCACTGTTTCAGGTGTGCAGCGGGGGGCAAACCGGCCGATCATAGGGTTGGCAGCAAGGCGTGCACCGGGGGGGAGCCGAAGCCGCAAGGCGGGGGCTCCACCCAAAGTTCGCGGCGGGATGCGGAGATGGTTCCATAATGGATCCCCAGCTCCGCATCCTGCAGGCGAACGTGGGCCACGGTGCCGATGCTCAGGGTCTTCTGCTCCAGAGCATGGCACAGTGGTCCATACACGTCGCCGCTGTCGCCGATCCGTACACTCACCGGCCCCTTGGGCCTGCCTGGGTGGTCGACATGGACGGGTCGGCGGCACTGGTTTACAACGCCGCTATGGGTGCCCCCCCCCCCTGTTGTCGTGGCAAGGGAGCATGGCATCGTAGCGGCGCGTGTGGGGGAGATTGCGGTCGTGGCCGTCTATCTCACGCCGAGCCTACACCGACGCATAGGGGAGTACCGGCAGTCGCTGGAGCGACTGACCGACGTTGTCAACGCCTGCCACCCTCATCCGGTTCTTGTGCTTGGGGACTTCAACGCCTGGTCAGTGACCTGGGGGTCCCGGCACACGAACCCACGAGGTAGGGCTCTGGAGAGCTGGGCCGCTAATCACGGTCTAGTTCTCCAGAATCGCGGGGCCGAAGCCACGTTCGTGACCGCGGAGCGCAGTTCGATTATCGACCTATCGTTCGCAGGCGCTTCGCTGTCACACCGTGTGCGGGACTGGCGTGTTGTTGTGGGGGTGGAGACACTGGCGGATCACCTATACGTTCGGTTTGATGTCTCCCCCCCCGCGGGTGATGCGCCGGTCATACCGGCCCTACGCGAGCCACGCTGGGTGCTTGGGAGACTGAATCGGGAGGTCCTCCTAGAGGCCGCCATCGTACAGGCCTGGGCCATTGCGCCGGACAGGCCTGTCGATATCGACGATGAGGCGGTGTGGTTCCGGGAGGCCATGACTCGTGTCTGCGATGCGGGTATGCCTAGGGCACCACCCTATAGTCCGAGGCGTCGGGTCTACTGGTGGTCTGCGGAGATCGCGAGGCTACGGCAAGCCTGCGTGATCGCGCACCGCCGGTGGACCAGACTCCGTAGGAGGCGTAGCCGAACCGCAGATACGGAGCCCCGAGTGGCGGAGCTACATGTGGGATACAGGGAGGCCAGAGATGCCCTCCGAGCGGAGATTAAGCGGGCGAAAGCCGCGGCTTACAAGGAGCTAATGGAGACGCTGGAGCGGGACCCATGGGGGCGGCCTTACCTTATGGTAAGAGGAAAGCTGCGCCCCCGGGGCCCGCCGTTGACCCGGGTCCTCCAGCCAGCTCTGCTCGGTGGAGTGGTCGAGTCCCTGTTCCCGGCGCGAGCACTCTAAAGTAGACACTCCGACGCCGTGGGGCACTCTTGGATTGGGCAACCGTCACCTTTGGACACTTTTAGATTGGCGCTCAACGCCGTTGAAAACTCTTAACTCGGCACCCAATGCCGTGCGAAAATCTTAGTTTGGCAACCAACGTCGTCAGGTACTCCAAAGTAGACACACCGACGCCGTTGAATATTGTTGGATTGGCGCCCGTTACCGTTGGACACTTTTAGATTGGCGCTCAACGCTGCTGAAAACTCTTAACTTGGCGCCCAACGCCGTGCTAAAATCTTCGTTTGACAACCAACACCGTCAAACATGGCGCTCAACTCCGTTGAAAACTCTTAACTTGGCGCCTAACGACGTGCTAAAATCTTCGTTTGACAACCAACATCGTCAAACACTCTAAGATAGACACTCCGACGCCGTGGGGCACTCTTGGATTGGACAACCGTCATCGTTGGACACTTTTAGATTGGCGCTCAACGCTATTGAAAACTTTTAACTTGGCGCCCAACACCGTGCTAAAATCTTCGTTTGGGTACCAACATCGTCAAACGTGCTCTAAGATTGACACTCCGACGCCGTTGGTCACTTTTGGATTGGCGCCCGTTGCCATTAGACTCTTCTAGATTGGCACTCAACGCTGTTGAAAACTCTTTAACTTGGCGCCCAACGCCGTGCTAAAATCTTCGTTTGACAACCAACATCGTCAAACACTCTAAGATAGACACTCCGACGCCGTGGGGCACTCTTGGATTGGGCAACCTTCACCGTTGGACACTTTTAGATTGGCGCTCAACGCCGTTGAAAACTCTTAACTTGGCGCCCAACGACGTGCTAAAATCTTCGTTTGACAACCAACATCGTCAAACACTCTAAGATAGACACTCCGACGCCGTGGGGCACTCTTGGATTGGGCAACCTTCACCGTTGGACACTTTTAGATTGGCGCTCAACGCCGTTGAAAACTCTTAACTTGGCGCCCATCGACGTGCCAAAATCTTCGTTTGACAACCAACATCGTCAAACACTCTAAGATAGACACTCCGACGCCGTGGGGCACTCTTGGATTGGGCAACCGTCATTGTTGGACACTTTCAGATTGGCGCTCAACGCTGTTGAAAACTCTTAACTTGGCACCCAACGCCGTGCGAAAATCTTCGTTTGGCAACCGACATCGTCAAATATGCTCTAAGATTGACACTCCGACGCCGTTGGTCACTTTTGGATTGGCGCCCGTTGCCATTGGACTCTTTTAGATTGGCGCTTAACTCCGTTGAAAACTCTTAACTTGGCGCCTAACGACGTGCTAAAATCTTCGTTTGACAACCAACATCGTCAAACACTCTAAGATAGACACTCCGACGCCGTGGGGCACTCTTGGATTGGACAACCGTCATCGTTGGACACTTTTAGATTGGCGCTCAACGCTATTGAAAACTTTTAACTTGGCGCCCAACACCGTGCTAAAATCTTCGTTTGGGTACCAACATCGTCAAACGTGCTCTAAGATTGACACTCCGACGCCGTTGGTCACTTTTGGATTGGCGCCCGTTGCCATTAGACTCTTCTAGATTGGCACTCAACGCTGTTGAAAACTCTTTAACTTGGCGCCCAACGCCGTGCTAAAATCTTCGTTTGACAACCAACATCGTCAAACACTCTAAGATAGACACTCCGACGCCGTGGGGCACTCTTGGATTGGGCAACCTTCACCGTTGGACACTTTTAGATTGGCGCTCAACGCCGTTGAAAACTCTTAACTTGGCGCCCAACGACGTGCTAAATTCTTCGTTTGACAACCAACATCGTCAAACACTCTAAGATAGACACTCCGACGCCGTGGGGCACTCTTGCATTGGGCAACCTTCACCGTTGGACACTTTTAGATTGGCGCTCAGCGCCGTTGAAAACTCTTAACTTGGCGCCCAACGACGTGCTAAAATCTTCGTTTGACAACCAACATCGTCAAACACTCTAAGATAGACACTCCGACGCCGTGGGGCACTCTTGGATTGGGCAACCGTCATTGTTGGACACTTTCAGATTGGCGCTCAACGCCGTTGAAAACTCCTAACTTGGCGCCCAACGACGTGCTAAAATCTTCGTTTGACAACCGACATCGTCAAACACTCTAAGATAGACACTCCGACGCCGTGGGGCACTCTTGGATTGGGCAACCTTCACCGTTGGACACTTTTAGATTGGCGCTCAACGCCGTTGAAAACTCTTAACTTGGCGCCCAACGACGTGCTAAAATCTTCGTTTGACAACCAACATCGTCAAACACTCTAAGATAGACACTCCGACGCCGTGGGGCACTCTTGGATTGGGCAACCTTCACCGTTGGACACTTTTAGATTGGCGCTCAACGCCGTTGAAAACTCTTAACTTGGCGCCCACAGCCGTGCAAAAATCTTCGTTTGGCAACCGACATCGTCAAGCACTCTAAAGTAGACACTCCAATGCCGTTGAACACTGTTGGAATGGCGACCGTAGCCATTGAACACTTTTAGATTGGCGGTCAACGCTGTTGAGAACTCTTAACTTGGCGCCCAACGCCGTGCTAAAATCTTCGTTTGGCAACCGACATCGTCAAATATGCTCTAAGATTGACACTCCGACGCTGTTGGTCACTTTTGAATTGGCGCCCGTTGCCATTGGACTCTTTTAGATTGGCGCTCAACTCCGTTGAAAACTCTTAACTTGGCGCCCAACGCCGTGCTAAAATCTTCGTTTGGGTACCAACATCGTCAAATGTGCTCTATGATTGACACTCCGACGCCGTTGGTCACTTTTGGATTGGCGCCCGTTGCCATTGGACTCTTTTAGATTGGCGCTCAACTCCGTTGAAAAATCTTAACTTAGCGCCCAACGAGGTGCTAAAATCTTCGTTTGACAACCAACATCGTCAAACACTCTAAGATAGACACTCCGACGCCGTGGGGCACTCTTGGATTGGGCAACCGTCACTGTTGGACACTTTTAGATTGGCGCTCAACGCTGTTGAAAACTCTTAACTTGGCACCCAACGCCGTGCGAAAATCTTCGTTTGGCAACCGACATCGTCAAATATGCTCTAAGATTGACACTCTGACGCTGTTGGTCACTTTTGGATTGGCGCCCGTTGCCATTGGACTCTTTTAGATTGGTGGTCAACGCTGTTGAAAACTCTTAACTTGGCGCCCAACGACGTGCTAAAATCTTCGTTTGACAACCAACATCGTCAAACACTCTAAGATAGACACTCCGAAGCCGTGGGGCACTCTTGGATTGGGCAACCGTCACCGTTGGACACTATTAGATTGGCGCTCAACGCCGTTGAAAACTCCTAACTTGGCGCCCAACGACGTGCTAAAATCTTCGTTTGACAACCAACATCGTCAAACACTCTAAGATAGACACTCCGACGCCGTGGGGTACTCTTGGATTGGGCAACCGTCACTGTTGAACACTTTCAGATTGGCGCTCAACGCCGTTGAAAACTCTTAACTTGCTGTCCAACGCCGTGCAAAAATCTTCGTTTGGGTACCAACATCGTCAAACGTGCTCTAAGATTGACACTCTGACGCTGTTGGTCACTTTTGGATTGGCGCCCGTTGCCATTGGACTCTTTTAGATTGGTGGTCAACGCTGTTGAAAACTCTTAACTTGGCGCCCAACGACGTGCTAAAATCTTCGTTTGACAACCAACATCGTCAAACACTCTAAGATAGACACTCCGAAGCCGTGGGGCACTCTTGGATTGGGCAACCGTCACCGTTGGACACTATTAGATTGGCGCTCAACGCCGTTGAAAACTCCTAACTTGGCGCCGAACGACGTGCTAAAATCTTCGTTTGACAACCAACATCGTCAAACACTCTAAGATAGACACTCCGACGCCGTGGGGTACTCTTGGATTGGGCAAGCGTCACTGTTGAACACTTTCAGATTGGCGCTCAACGCCGTTGAAAACTCTTAACTTGCTGCCCAACGCCGTGCAAAAATCTTCGTTTGGGTACAAACATCGTCAAACGTGCTCTAAGATTGACACTCCGACGCCGTTGGTCACTTTTGGATTGGCGCCCGTTGCCATTGGACTCTTTTATATTGGCGGTCAACGCTGTTGAAAACTCTTAACTTGGCGCCCAACGACGTGCTAAAATCTTCGTTTGACAACCAACATCTTCAAACACTCTAAGATAGACACTCCGACGCCGTGGGGCACTCTTGGATTGGGCAACCTTCAACGTTGGACACTTTTAGATTGGCGCTCAACGCCGTTGAAAACTCTTAACTTGGCGCCCAACGACGTGCTAAAATCTTCGTTTGACAACCAACATCGTCAAACACTCTAAGATAGACACTCCGACGCCGTGGGGCACTCTTGGATTGGGCAACCTTCACCGTTGGACACTTTTAGATTGGCGCTCAACGCCGTTGAAAACTCTTAACTTGGCGCCCAACGCCGTGCAAAAATCTTCGTTTGGCAACCGACATCGTCAAGCACTCTAAAGTAGACACTCCAATGCCGTTAAACACTGTTGGAATGGCGACCGTAGCCATTGAACACTTTTAGATTGGCGGTCAACGCTGTTGAGAACTCTTAACTTGGCGCCCAACGCCGTGCTAAAATCTTCGTTTGGCAACCGACATCGTCAAAAATGCTCTAAGAATGACACTCCGACGCTGTTGGTCACTTTTGAATTGGCGCCCGTTGCCATTGGACTCTTTTAGATTGGCGCTCAACTCCGTTGAAAACTCTTAACTTGGCGCCCAACGCCGTGCTAAAATCTTCGTTTGGGTACCAACATCGTCAAATGTGCTCTAAGATTGACACTCCGACGCCGTGGGGCACTCTTGGATTGGGCAACCTTCACCGTTGGACACTTTTAGATTGGCGCTCAACGCCGTTGAAAACTCTTAACTTGGCGCCCAACGACGTGCTAAAATCTTCGTTTGGGTACCAACATCGTCAAATGTGCTCTAAGATTGACACAGTGACGGTTGCCCAATCCAAGAGTGCCCCACGGCGTCGGAGTGTCTATCTTAGAGTGTTTGACGATGTTGGTTGTCAAACGAAGATTTCAGCACGTCGATGGGCGCCAAGTTAAGAGTTTTCAACGGCGTTGAGCGCCAATCTAAAAGTGTCCAACGGTGACGGATGCCCAATCCAAGAGTGCCCCACGGCTTCGGAGTGTCTATCTTAGAGTGTTTGACGATGTTGGTTGTCAAACGAAGATTTTAGCACGTCGTTGGGCGCCAAGTTAAGAATTTTCAACAGCGTTGACCGCCAATCTAAAAGAGTCCAATGGCAACGGGCGCCAATCCAAAAGTGACCAACAGCGTCGGAGTGTCAATCTTAGAGCATATTTGACGATGTCGGTTGCCAAACGAAGATTTTAGCACGGCGTTGGGCGCCAAGTTAAGAGTTCTCAACAGCGTTGACCGCCAATCTAAAAGTGTCCAACAGTGACGGTTGCCCAATCCAAGAGTGCCCCACAGCGTCGGAGTGTCTATCTTAGAGTGTTTGACGATGTTGGTTGTCAAACGAATATTTTAGCACGTCGTTGGGCGCCAAGTTAAGAGTTTTCAACGGCGTTGAGCGCCAATCTAAAAGTGTCCAACGGTGAAGGTTGCCCAATCCAAGAGTGCCCCACGGCGTCGGAGTGTCTATCTTAGAGTGTTTGACGATGTTGGTTGTCAAACGAAGATTTTAGCACGTCGTTGGGCGCCAAGTTAAGAGTTTTCAACGGCGTTGAGCGCCAATCTAAAAGTGTCCAACGGTGAAGGTTGCCCAATCCAAGAGTGCCCCACGGCGTCGGAGTGTCTATCTTAGAGTGTTTGACGATGTTGGTTGTCAAACGAAGATTTTAGCACGTCGTTGGGCGCCAAGTTAAGAGTTTTCAACGGCGTTGAGCGCCAATCTAAAAGTGTCCAACGGTAAAGGTTGCCCAATCCAAGAGTGCCCCACGGCGTCGGAGTGTCTATCTTAGAGTGTTTGACGATGTTGGTTGTCAAACGAAGATTTTAGCACGGCGTTGGGCGCCAAGTTAAGAATTTTCAACAGCGTTGACCACCAATCTAAAAGAGTCCAATGGCAACGGGCGCCAATCCAAAAGTGACCAACAGCGTCGGAGTGTCAATCTTAGAGCATATTTGACGATGTCGGTTGCCAAACGAAGATTTTAGCACGGCGTTGGGCGCCAAGTTAAGAGTTCTCAACAGCGTTGACCGCCAATCTAAAAGTGTCCAACAGTGACGGTTGCCCAATCCAAAAGTGTCCCACAGCGTCGGAGTGTCTATCTTAGAGTGTTTGACAATGTTGGTTGTCAAACGAAGATTTTAGCACGTCGTTAGGCGCCAAGTTAAGAGTTTTCAACGGCGTTGAGCGCCAATCTAAAAGTGTCCAACGGTGAAGGTTGCCCAATCCAAGAGTGCCCCACGGCGTCGGAGTGTCTATCTTAGAGTGTTTGACGATGTTGGTTGTCAAACGAAGATTTTAGCACGTCGTTGGGCGCCAAGTTAAGAGTTTTCAACGGAGTTGAGCGCCAATCTAAAAGAGTCCAATGGCAACGGGCGCCAATCCAAAAGTGACCAACGGCGTCGGAGTGTCAATCTTAGAGCATATTTGACGATGTCGGTTGCCAAACGAAGATTTTCGCACGGCGTTGGGTGCCAAGTTAAGAGTTCTCAACAGCGTTGACCGCCAATCTAAAAGTGTCCAACAGTGACGGTTGCCCAATCCAAGAGTGCCCCACGGCGTCGGAGTGTCTATCTTAGAGTGTTTGACGATGTTGGTTGTCAAACGAAGATTTTAGCACGGCGTTGGGCGCCAAGTTAAGAATTTTCAACAGCGTTGACCACCAATCTAAAAGAGTCCAATGGCAACGGGCGCCAATCCAAAAGTGACCAACAGCGTCGGAGTGTCAATCTTAGAGCATATTTGACGATGTCGGTTGCCAAACGAAGATTTTAGCACGGCGTTGGGCGCCAAGTTAAGAGTTCTCAACAGCGTTGACCGCCAATCTAAAAGTGTCCAACAGTGACGGTTGCCCAATCCAAAAGTGTCCCACAGCGTCGGAGTGTCTATCTTAGAGTGTTTGACAATGTTGGTTGTCAAACGAATATTTTAGCACGTCGTTGGGCGCCAAGTTAAGAGTTTTCAACGGAGTTGAGCGCCAATCTAAAAGAGTCCAATGGCAACGGGCGCCAATCCAAAAGTGACCAACGCCGTCGGAGTGTCAATCTTAGAGCATATTTGGCGATGTCGGTTGCCAAACGAAGATTTTGGCACGGTGTTGGGCGCCAAGTTAAGAGTTTTCAATAGCGTTGAGCGCCAATCTAAAAGTGTCCAACGATGACGGTTGTCCAATCCAAGAGTGCCCCACGGCGTCGAAGTGTCTATCTTAGAGTGTTTGACGATGTTGGTTGTCAAACGAAGATTTTAGCACGTCGTTAGGCGCCAAGTTAAGAGTTTTCAACGGAGTTGAGCGCCAATCTAAAAGAGTCCAATGGCAACGGGCGCCAATCCAAAAGTGACCAACGCCGTCGGAGTGTCAATCTTAGAGCATATTTGGCGATGTCGGTTGCCAAACGAAGATTTTCGCACGGCGTTGGGTGCCAAGTTAAGAGTTTTCAACAGCGTTGAGCGCCAATCTGAAAGTGTCCAACAGTGACGGTTGCCCAATCCAAGAGTGCCCCACGGCGTCGGAGTGTCTATCTTAGAGTGTTTGACGATGTTGGTTGTCAAACGAAGATTTTGGCACGTCGTTGGGCGCCAAGTTAAGAGTTTTCAACGGCGTTGAGCGCCAATCTAAAAGTGTCCAACTGTGAAGGTTGCCTAATCCAAGAGTGCCCCACGGCGTCGGAGTGTCTATCTTAGAGTGTTCGACGATGTTGGTTGTCAAACGAATATTTTAGCACGTCGTTGGGCGCCAAGTTAAGAGTTTTCAACGGCGTTGAGCGCCAATCTAAAAGTGTCCAACGGTGAAGGTTGCCCAATCCAAGAGTGCCCCACGGCGTCGGAGTGTCTATCTTAGAGTGTTTGACGATGTTGGTTGTCAAACAAAGATTTTAGCACGTCGTTGGGCGCCAAGTTAAGAGTTTTCAACGGAGTTGAGCGCCAATCTAAAAGAGTCCAATGGCAACGGGCGCCAATCCAAAAGTGACCAACGGCGTCGGAGTGTCAATCTTAGAGCATATTTGACGATGTCGGTTGCCAAACGAAGATTTTAGCACGGCGTTGGGCGCCAAGTTAAGAGTTCTCAACAGCGTTGACCGCCAATCTAAAAGTGTCCAACAGTGACGGTTGCCCAATCCAAAAGTGTCCCACAGCGTCGGAGTGTCTATCTTAGAGTGTTTGACAATGTTGGTTGTCAAACGAAGATTTTAGCACGTCGTTAGGCGCCAAGTTAAGAGTTTTCAACGGCGTTGAGCGCCAATCTAAAAGTGTCCAACGGTGAAGGTTGCCCAATCCAAGAGTGCCCCACGGCGTCGGAGTGTCTATCTTAGAGTGTTTGACGATGTTGGTTGTCAAACGAAGATTTTAGCACGTCGTTGGGCGCCAAGTTAAGAGTTTTCAACGGCGTTGAGCGCCAATCTAAAAGTGTCCAACGGTGAAGGTTGCCCAATCCAAGAGTGCCCCACGGCGTCGGAGTGTCTATCTTAGAGTGTTTGACGATATTGGTTGTCAAACGAAGATTTTAGCACGGCGTTGGGCGCCAAGTTAAAGAGTTTTCAACAGCGTTGAGTGCCAATCTAAAAGAGTCTAATGGCAACGGGCGCCAATCCAAAAGTGACCAACGGCGTCGGAGTGTCAATCTTAGAGCACGTTTGACGATGTTGGTACCCAAACGAAGATTTTGGCACGGTGTTGGGCGCCAAGTTAAGAGTTTTCAATAGCGTTGAGCGCCAATCTAAAAGTGTCCAACGATGACGGTTGTCCAATCCAAGAGTGCCCCACGGCGTCGAAGTGTCTATCTTAGAGTGTTTGACGATGTTGGTTGTCAAACGAAGATTTTAGCACGTCGTTAGGCGCCAAGTTAAGAGTTTTCAACGGAGTTGAGCGCCAATCTAAAAGAGTCCAATGGCAACGGGCGCCAATCCAAAAGTGACCAACGCCGTCGGAGTGTCAATCTTAGAGCATATTTGGCGATGTCGGTTGCCAAATGAAGATTTTCGCACGGCGTTGGGTGCCAAGTTAAGAGTTTTCAACAGCGTTGAGCGCCAATCTGAAAGTGTCCAACAGTGACGGTTGCCCAATCCAAGAGTGCCCCACGGCGTCGGAGTGTCTATCTTAGAGTGTTTGACGATGTTGGTTGTCAAACGAAGATTTTGGCACGTCGATGGGCGCCAAGTTAAGAGTTTTCAACGGCGTTGAGCGCCAATCTAAAAGTGTCCAACGGTGAAGGTTGCCTAATCCAAGAGTGCCCCACGGCGTCGGAGTGTCTATCTTAGAGTGTTTGACGATGTTGGTTGTCAAACGAAGATTTTAGCACGGCGTTGGGCGCCAAGTTAAAGAGTTTTCAACAGCGTTGAGTGCCAATCTAAAAGAGTCTAATGGCAACGGGCGCCAATCCAAAAGTGACCAACGGCGTCGGAGTGTCAATCTTAGAGCACGTTTGACGATGTTGGTACCCAAACGAAGATTTTGGCACGGTGTTGGGCGCCAAGTTAAGAGTTTTCAATAGCGTTGAGCGCCAATCTAAAAGTGTCCAACTGTGAAGGTTGCCTAATCCAAGAGTGCCCCACGGCGTCGGAGTGTCTATCTTAGAGTGTTTGACGATGTTGGTTGTCAAACGAAGATTTTAGCACGTCGTTGGGCGCCAAGTTAAGAGTTTTCAACGGCGTTGAGCGCCAATCTAAAAGTGTCCAACTGTGAAGGTTGCCTAATCCAAGAGTGCCCCACGGCGTCGGAGTGTCTATCTTAGAGTGTTTGACGATGTTGGTTGTCAAACGAAGATTTTAGCACGTCGTTGGGCGCCAAGTTAAGAGTTTTCAACAGCGTTGAGCGCCAATCTAAAAGTGTCCAACGGTGAAGGTTGCCCAATCCAAGAGTGCCCCAGGGCGTCGGAGTGTCTATCTTAGAGTGTTTGACGATGTTGGTTGTCAAACGAAGATTTTAGCACGGCGTTGGGCGCCAAGTTAAAGAATTTTCAACAGCGTTGAGTGCCAATCTAAAAGAGTCTAATGGCAACGGGCGCCAATCCAAAAGTGACCAACGGCGTCGGAGTGTCAATCTTAGAGCATATTTGACGATGTCGGTTGCCAAACGAAGATTTTCGCACGGCGTTGGGTGCCAAGTTAAGAGTTTTCAACAGCGTTGAGCGCCAATCTGAAAGTGTCCAACAATGACGGTTGCCCAATCCAAGAGTGCCCCACGGCGTCGGAGTGTCTATCTTAGAGTGTTTGACGATGTTGTTTGTCAAACGAAGATTTTGGCACGTCGTTGGGCGCCAAGTTAAGAGTTTTCAACGGCGTTGAGCGCCAATCTAAAAGTGTCCAACTGTGAAGGTTGCCTAATCCAAGAGTGCCCCACGGCGTCGGAGTGTCTATCTTAGAGTGTTTGACGATGTTGGTTGTCAAACGAAGATTTTAGCACGTCGTTGGGCGCCAAGTTAAGAGTTTTCAACGGAGTTGAGCGCCAATCTAAAAGTGTCCAACGGTGAAGGTTGCCCAATCCAAGAGTGCCCCACGGCGTCGGAGTGTCTATCTTAGAGTGTTTGACGATGTTGGTTGTCAAACGAAGATTTTAGCACGTCGTTGGGCGCCAAGTTAAGAGTTTTCAACGGAGTTGAGCGCCAATCTAAAAGAGTCCAATGGCAACGGGCGCCAATTCAAAAGTGACCAACAGCGTCGGAGTGTCAATCTTAGAGCATATTTGACGATGTCGGTTGCCAAACGAAGATTTTAGCACGGCGTTGGGCGCCAAGTTAAGAGTTCTCAACAGCGTTGACCGCCAATCTAAAAGTGTCCAACAGTGACGGTTGCCCAATCCAAGAGTGCCCCACAGCGTCGGAGTGTCTATCTTAGAATGTTTGACGATGTTGGTTGTCAAACGAAGATTTTAGCACGTCGTTGGGCGCCAAATTAAGAGTTTTCAACAGCGTTGAGCGCCAATCTAAAAGTGTCCAACGGTGAAGGTTGCCCAATCCAAGAGTGCCCCAGGGCGTCGGAGTGTCTATCTTAGAGTGTTTGACGATGTTGGTTGTCAAACGAAGATTTTAGCACGGCGTTGGGCGCCAAGTTAAAGAATTTTCAACGGAGTTGAGCGCCAATCTAAAAGAGTCCAATGGCAACGGGCGCCAATCCAAAAGTGACCAACGGCGTCGGAGTGTCAATCTTAGAGCATATTTGACGATGTCGGTTGCCAAACGAAGATTTTGGCACGTCGTTGGGCGCCAAGTTAAGAGTTTTCAACGGCGTTGAGCGCCAATCTAAAAGTGTCCAACTGTGAAGGTTGCCTAATCCAAGAGTGCCCCACGGCGTCGGAGTGTCTATCTTAGAGTGTTCGACGATGTTGGTTGTCAAACGAATATTTTAGCACGTCGTTGGGCGCCAAGTTAAGAGTTTTCAACGGCGTTGAGCGCCAATCTAAAAGTGTCCAACGGTGAAGGTTGCCCAATCCAAGAGTGCCCCACGGCGTCGGAGTGTCTATCTTAGAGTGTTTGACGATGTTGGTTGTCAAACGAAGATTTTAGCACGTCGTTGGGCGCCAAGTTAAGAGTTTTCAACGGAGTTGAGCGCCAATCTAAAAGAGTCCAATGGCAACGGGCGCCAATCCAAAAGTGACCAACGGCGTCGGAGTGTCAATCTTAGAGCATATTTGACGATGTCGGTTGCCAAACGAAGATTTTCGCACGGCGTTGGGTGCCAAGTTAAGAGTTCTCAACAGCGTTGACCGCCAATCTAAAAGTGTCCA
Source organism: Eilema griseolum (assembly GCA_963662185.1). Taxonomy (NCBI): domain Eukaryota; kingdom Metazoa; phylum Arthropoda; class Insecta; order Lepidoptera; family Erebidae; genus Eilema; species Eilema griseolum. Next base: position 20,380,429 of record OY759251.1, on the reverse strand, counting down.
ACAGTGACGGTTGCCCAATCCAAGAGTGCCCCACGGCGTCGGAGTGTCTATCTTAGAGTGTTTGACGATGTTGGTTGTCAAACGAAGATTTTAGCACGGCGTTGGGCGCCAAGTTAAGAATTTTCAACAGCGTTGACCACAAATCTAAAAGAGTCCAATGGCAACGGGCGCCAATCCAAAAGTGACCAACAGCGTCGGAGTGTCAATCTTAGAGCATATTTGACGATGTCGGTTGCCAAACGAAGATTTTAGCACGGCGTTGGGCGCCAAGTTAAGAGTTCTCAACAGCGTTGACCGCCAATCTAAAAGTGTCCAACAGTGACGGTTGCCCAATCCAAAAGTGTCCCACAGCGTCGGAGTGTCTATCTTAGAGTGTTTGACAATGTTGGTTGTCAAACGAATATTTTAGCACGTCGTTGGGCGCCAAGTTAAGAGTTTTCAACGGCGTTGAGCGCCAATCTAAAAGTGTCCAACGGTGAAGGTTGCCCAATCCAAGAGTGCCCCACGGCGTCGGAGTGTCTATCTTAGAGTGTTTGACGATGTTGGTTGTCAAACGAAGATTTTAGCACGTCGTTGGGCGCCAAGTTAAGAGTTTTCAACGGCGTTGAGCGCCAATCTAAAAGTGTCCAACGGTGAAGGTTGCCCAATCCAAGAGTGCCCCACGGCGTCGGAGTGTCTATCTTAGAGTGTTTGACGATGTTGGTTGTCAAACGAAGATTTTAGCACGGCGTTGGGCGCCAAGTTAAAGAGTTTTCAACAGCGTTGAGTGCCAATCTAAAAGAGTCTAATGGCAACGGGCGCCAATCCAAAAGTGACCAACGGCGTCGGAGTGTCAATCTTAGAGCACGTTTGACGATGTTGGTACCCAAACGAAGATTTTGGCACGGTGTTGGGCGCCAAGTTAAGAGTTTTCAATAGCGTTGAGCGCCAATCTAAAAGTGTCCAACGATGACGGTTGTCCAATCCAAGAGTGCCCCACGGCGTCGAAGTGTCTATCTTAGAGTGTTTGACGATGTTGGTTGTCAAACGAAGATTTTAGCACGTCGTTAGGCGCCAAGTTAAGAGTTTTCAACGGAGTTGAGCGCCAATCTAAAAGAGTCCAATGGCAACGGGCGCCAATCCAAAAGTGACCAACGCCGTCGGAGTGTCAATCTTAGAGCATATTTGGCGATGTCGGTTGCCAAACGAAGATTTTCGCACGGCGTTGGGTGCCAAGTTAAGAGTTTTCAACAGCGTTGAGCGCCAATCTGAAAGTGTCCAACAGTGACGGTTGCCCAATCCAAGAGTGCCCCACGGCGTCGGAGTGTCTATCTTAGAGTGTTTGACGATGTTGGTTGTCAAACGAAGATTTTGGCACGTCGATGGGCGCCAAGTTAAGAGTTTTCAACGGCGTTGAGCGCCAATCTAAAAGTGTCCAACGGTGAAGGTTGCCTAATCCAAGAGTGCCCCACGGCGTCGGAGTGTCTATCTTAGAGTGTTTGACGATGTTGGTTGTCAAACGAAGATTTTAGCACGGCGTTGGGCGCCAAGTTAAAGAGTTTTCAACAGCGTTGAGTGCCAATCTAAAAGAGTCTAATGGCAACGGGCGCCAATCCAAAAGTGACCAACGGCGTCGGAGTGTCAATCTTAGAGCACGTTTGACGATGTTGGTACCCAAACGAAGATTTTGGCACGGTGTTGGGCGCCAAGTTAAGAGTTTTCAATAGCGTTGAGCGCCAATCTAAAAGTGTCCAACTGTGAAGGTTGCCTAATCCAAGAGTGCCCCACGGCGTCGGAGTGTCTATCTTAGAGTGTTTGACGATGTTGGTTGTCAAACGAAGATTTTAGCACGTCGTTGGGCGCCAAGTTAAGAGTTTTCAACGGAGTTGAGCGCCAATCTAAAAGTGTCCAACGGTGAAGGTTGCCCAATCCAAGAGTGCCCCACGGCGTCGGAGTGTCTATCTTAGAGTGTTTGACGATGTTGGTTGTCAAACGAAGATTTTAGCACGTCGTTGGGCGCCAAGTTAAGAGTTTTCAACGGAGTTGAGCGCCAATCTAAAAGAGTCCAATGGCAACGGGCGCCAATTCAAAAGTGACCAACAGCGTCGGAGTGTCAATCTTAGAGCATATTTGACGATGTCGGTTGCCAAACGAAGATTTTAGCACGGCGTTGGGCGCCAAGTTAAGAGTTCTCAACAGCGTTGACCGCCAATCTAAAAGTGTCCAACAGTGACGGTTGCCCAATCCAAGAGTGCCCCACAGCGTCGGAGTGTCTATCTTAGAATGTTTGACGATGTTGGTTGTCAAACGAAGATTTTAGCACGTCGTTGGGCGCCAAATTAAGAGTTTTCAACAGCGTTGAGCGCCAATCTAAAAGTGTCCAACGGTGAAGGTTGCCCAATCCAAGAGTGCCCCAGGGCGTCGGAGTGTCTATCTTAGAGTGTTTGACGATGTTGGTTGTCAAACGAAGATTTTAGCACGGCGTTGGGCGCCAAGTTAAAGAATTTTCAACGGAGTTGAGCGCCAATCTAAAAGAGTCCAATGGCAACGGGCGCCAATCCAAAAGTGACCAACGGCGTCGGAGTGTCAATCTTAGAGCATATTTGACGATGTCGGTTGCCAAACGAAGATTTTGGCACGTCGTTGGGCGCCAAGTTAAGAGTTTTCAACGGCGTTGAGCGCCAATCTAAAAGTGTCCAACTGTGAAGGTTGCCTAATCCAAGAGTGCCCCACGGCGTCGGAGTGTCTATCTTAGAGTGTTCGACGATGTTGGTTGTCAAACGAATATTTTAGCACGTCGTTGGGCGCCAAGTTAAGAGTTTTCAACGGCGTTGAGCGCCAATCTAAAAGTGTCCAACGGTGAAGGTTGCCCAATCCAAGAGTGCCCCACGGCGTCGGAGTGTCTATCTTAGAGTGTTTGACGATGTTGGTTGTCAAACGAAGATTTTAGCACGTCGTTGGGCGCCAAGTTAAGAGTTTTCAACGGAGTTGAGCGCCAATCTAAAAGAGTCCAATGGCAACGGGCGCCAATCCAAAAGTGACCAACGGCGTCGGAGTGTCAATCTTAGAGCATATTTGACGATGTCGGTTGCCAAACGAAGATTTTCGCACGGCGTTGGGTGCCAAGTTAAGAGTTCTCAACAGCGTTGACCGCCAATCTAAAAGTGTCCAACAGTGACGGTTGCCCAATCCAAGAGTGCCCCACAGCGTCGGAGTGTCTATCTTAGAATGTTTGACGATGTTGGTTGTCAAACGAAGATTTTAGCACGTCGTTGGGCGCCAAATTAAGAGTTTTCAACAGCGTTGAGCGCCAATCTAAAAGTGTCCAACGGTGAAGGTTGCCCAATCCAAGAGTGCCCCAGGGCGTCGGAGTGTCTATCTTAGAGTGTTTGACGATGTTGGTTGTCAAACGAAGATTTTAGCACGGCGTTGGGCGCCAAGTTAAAGAATTTTCAACGGAGTTGAGCGCCAATCTAAAAGAGTCCAATGGCAACGGGCGCCAATCCAAAAGTGACCAACGGCGTCGGAGTGTCAATCTTAGAGCATATTTGACGATGTCGGTTGCCAAACGAAGATTTTGGCACGTCGTTGGGCGCCAAGTTAAGAGTTTTCAACGGCGTTGAGCGCCAATCTAAAAGTGTCCAACTGTGAAGGTTGCCTAATCCAAGAGTGCCCCACGGCGTCGGAGTGTCTATCTTAGAGTGTTCGACGATGTTGGTTGTCAAACGAATATTTTAGCACGTCGTTGGGCGCCAAGTTAAGAGTTTTCAACGGCGTTGAGCGCCAATCTAAAAGTGTCCAACGGTGAAGGTTGCCCAATCCAAGAGTGCCCCACGGCGTCGGAGTGTCTATCTTAGAGTGTTTGACGATGTTGGTTGTCAAACGAAGATTTTAGCACGTCGTTGGGCGCCAAGTTAAGAGTTTTCAACGGAGTTGAGCGCCAATCTAAAAGAGTCCAATGGCAACGGGCGCCAATCCAAAAGTGACCAACGGCGTCGGAGTGTCAATCTTAGAGCATATTTGACGATGTCGGTTGCCAAACGAAGATTTTCGCACGGCGTTGGGTGCCAAGTTAAGAGTTCTCAACAGCGTTGACCGCCAATCTAAAAGTGTCCAACAGTGACGGTTGCCCAATCCAAGAGTGCCCCACGGCGTCGGAGTGTCTATCTTAGAGTGTTTGACGATGTTGGTTGTCAAACGAAGATTTTAGCACGGCGTTGGGCGCCAAGTTAAGAATTTTCAACAGCGTTGACCACAAATCTAAAAGAGTCCAATGGCAACGGGCGCCAATCCAAAAGTGACCAACAGCGTCGGAGTGTCAATCTTAGAGCATATTTGACGATGTCGGTTGCCAAACGAAGATTTTAGCACGGCGTTGGGCGCCAAGTTAAGAGTTCTCAACAGCGTTGACCGCCAATCTAAAAGTGTCCAACAGTGACGGTTGCCCAATCCAAAAGTGTCCCACAGCGTCGGAGTGTCTATCTTAGAGTGTTTGACAATGTTGGTTGTCAAACGAATATTTTAGCACGTCGTTGGGCGCCAAGTTAAGAGTTTTCAACGGCGTTGAGCGCCAATCTAAAAGTGTCCAACGGTGAAGGTTGCCCAATCCAAGAGTGCCCCACGGCGTCGGAGTGTCTATCTTAGAGTGTTTGACGATGTTGGTTGTCAAACGAAGATTTTAGCACGTCGTTGGGCGCCAAGTTAAGAGTTTTCAACGGCGTTGAGCGCCAATCTAAAAGTGTCCAACGGTGAAGGTTGCCCAATCCAAGAGTGCCCCACGGCGTCGGAGTGTCTATCTTAGAGTGTTTGACGATGTTGGTTGTCAAACGAAGATTTTAGCACGGCGTTGGGCGCCAAGTTAAAGAGTTTTCAACAGCGTTGAGTGCCAATCTAAAAGAGTCTAATGGCAACGGGCGCCAATCCAAAAGTGACCAACGGCGTCGGAGTGTCAATCTTAGAGCACGTTTGACGATGTTGGTACCCAAACGAAGATTTTGGCACGGTGTTGGGCGCCAAGTTAAGAGTTTTCAATAGCGTTGAGCGCCAATCTAAAAGTGTCCAACGATGACGGTTGTCCAATCCAAGAGTGCCCCACGGCGTCGAAGTGTCTATCTTAGAGTGTTTGACGATGTTGGTTGTCAAACGAAGATTTTAGCACGTCGTTAGGCGCCAAGTTAAGAGTTTTCAACGGAGTTGAGCGCCAATCTAAAAGAGTCCAATGGCAACGGGCGCCAATCCAAAAGTGACCAACGCCGTCGGAGTGTCAATCTTAGAGCATATTTGGCGATGTCGGTTGCCAAACGAAGATTTTCGCACGGCGTTGGGTGCCAAGTTAAGAGTTTTCAACAGCGTTGAGCGCCAATCTGAAAGTGTCCAACAGTGACGGTTGCCCAATCCAAGAGTGCCCCACGGCGTCGGAGTGTCTATCTTAGAGTGTTTGACGATGTTGGTTGTCAAACGAAGATTTTGGCACGTCGATGGGCGCCAAGTTAAGAGTTTTCAACGGCGTTGAGCGCCAATCTAAAAGTGTCCAACGGTGAAGGTTGCCTAATCCAAGAGTGCCCCACGGCGTCGGAGTGTCTATCTTAGAGTGTTTGACGATGTTGGTTGTCAAACGAAGATTTTAGCACGGCGTTGGGCGCCAAGTTAAAGAGTTTTCAACAGCGTTGAGTGCCAATCTAAAAGAGTCTAATGGCAACGGGCGCCAATCCAAAAGTGACCAACGGCGTCGGAGTGTCAATCTTAGAGCACGTTTGACGATGTTGGTACCCAAACGAAGATTTTGGCACGGTGTTGGGCGCCAAGTTAAGAGTTTTCAATAGCGTTGAGCGCCAATCTAAAAGTGTCCAACTGTGAAGGTTGCCTAATCCAAGAGTGCCCCACGGCGTCGGAGTGTCTATTTTAGAGTGTTTGACGATGTTGGTTGTCAAACGAAGATTTTAGCACGTCGTTGGGCGCCAAGTTAAGAGTTTTCAACGGCGTTGAGCGCCAATCTAAAAGTGTCCAACTGTGAAGGTTGCCTAATCCAAGAGTGCCCCACGGCGTCGGAGTGTCTATCTTAGAGTGTTTGACGATGTTGGTTGTCAAACGAAGATTTTAGCACGTCGTTGGGCGCCAAGTTAAGAGTTTTCAACGGCGTTGAGCGCCAATCTAAAAGTGTCCAACGGTGAAGGTTGCCCAATCCAAGAGTGCCCCACGGCGTCGGAGTGTCTATCTTAGAGTGTTTGACGATGTTGGTTGTCAAACGAAGATTTTAGCACGTCGTTGGGCGCCAAGTTAAGAGTTTTCAACGGAGTTGAGCGCCAATCTAAAAGAGTCCAATGGCAACGGGCGCCAATCCAAAAGTGACCAACGGCGTCGGAGTGTCAATCTTAGAGCATATTTGACGATGTCGGTTGCCAAACGAAGATTTTCGCACGGCGTTGGGTGCCAAGTTAAGAGTTCTCAACAGTGTTGACCGCCAATCTAAAAGTGTCCAACAGTGACGGTTGCCCAATCCAAGAGTGCCCCACGGCGTCGGAGTGTCTATCTTAGAGTGTTTGACGATGTTGGTTGTCAAACGAAGATTTTAGCACGGCGTTGGGCGCCAAGTTAAAGAGTTTTCAACGGAGTTGAGCGCCAATCTAAAAGAGTCCAATGGCAACGGGCGCCAATCCAAAAGTGACCAACGGCGTCGGAGTGTCAATCTTAGAGCATATTTGACGATGTCGGTTGCCAAACGAAGATTTTCGCACGGCGTTGGGTGCCAAGTTAAGAGTTCTCAACAGCGTTGACCGCCAATCTAAAAGTGTCCAACAGTGACGGTTGCCCAATCCAAGAGTGCCCCACGGCGTCGTAGTGTCTATCTTAGAGTGTTTGACGATGTTGGTTGTCAAACGAAGATTTTAGCACGTCGTTGGGCGCCAAGTTAAGAGTTTTCAACGGCGTTGAGCGCCAATCTAAAAGTGTCCAACGGTGAAGGTTGCCCAATCCAAGAGTGCCCCACGGCGTCGGAGTGTCTATCTTAGAGTGTTTGACGATGTTGGTTGTCAAACGAAGATTTTAGCACGTCGTTGGGCGCCAAGTTAAGAGTTTTCAACGGCGTTGAGCGCCAATCTAAAAGTGTCCAACGGTGAAGGTTGCCCAATCCAAGAGTGCCCCACGGCGTCGGAGTGTCTATCTTAGAGTGCTTGACGATGTTGGTTGTCAAACGAAGATTTTAGCACGTCGTTGGGCGCCAAGTTAAGAGTTTTCAACGGCGTTGAGCGCCAATCTAAAAGTGTCCAACGGTGAAGGTTGCCCAATCCAAGAGTGCCCCACGGCGTCGGAGTGTCTATCTTAGAGTGTTTGACGATGTTGGTTGTCAAACGAAGATTTTAGCACGTCGTTGGGCGCCAAGTTAAGAGTTTTCAACGGCGTTGAGCGCCAATCTAAAAGTGTCCAACGGTAAAGGTTGCCCAATCCAAGAGTGCCCCACGGCGTCGGAGTGTCTATCTTAGAGTGTTTGACGATGTTGGTTGTCAAACGAAGATTTTAGCACGGCGTTGGGCGCCAAGTTAAAGAATTTTCAACGGAGTTGAGCGCCAATCTAAAAGAGTCCAATGGCAACGGGCGCCAATCCAAAAGTGACCAACGGCGTCGGAGTGTCAATCTTAGAGCATATTTGACGATGTCGGTTGCCAAACGAAGATTTTCGCACGGCGTTGGGTGCCAAGTTAAGAGTTTTCAACAGCGTTGAGCGCCAATCTAAAAGAGTCCAATGGCAACGGGCGCCAATCCAAAAGTAACCAACGGCGTCGGAGTGTCTATCTTAGAGCATATTTGACGATGTCGGTTGCCAAACGAAGATTTTTGCACGGCGTTGGGTGCCAAGTTAAGAGTTTTCAACAGCGTTGAGCGCCAATCTGAAAGTGTCCAACAATGACGGTTGCCCAATCCAAGAGTGCCCCACGGCGTCGGAGTGTCTATCTTAGAGTGTTTGACGATGTTGGTTGTCAAACGAAGATTTTAGCACGTCGTTGGGCGCCAAGTTAAGAGTTTTCAACGGCGTTGAGCGCCAATCTAAAAGTGTCCAACGGTGAAGGTTGCCCAATCCAAGAGTGCCCCAAGGCTTCGGAGTGTCTATCTTAGAGTGTTTGACGATGTTGGTTGTCAAACGAAGATTTTAGCACGTCGTTGGGCGCCAAGTTAAGAATTTTCAACAGCGTTGACCGCCAATCTAAAAGAGTCCAATGGCAACGGGCGCCAATCCAAAAGTGACCAACAGCGTCGGAGTGTCAATCTTAGAGCACATTTGACGATGTCGGTTGCCAAACGAAGATTTTAGCACGGCGTTGGGCGCCAAGTTAAGAGTTCTCAACAGCGTTGACCGCCAATCTAAAAGTGTCCAACAGTGACGGTCGCACAATCCAAGAGTGCCCCACAGCGTCGGAGTGTCTATCTTAGAGTGTTTGACGATGTTGGTTGTCAAACGAATATTTTAGCACGTCGTTGGGCGCCAAATTAAGAGTTTTCAACGGCGTTGAAGGTGCGGTCGGGTTGGTGCGGGCACGGCATTCCTACCTCATATACCTAATTATTTGTATCGTACTGTTTATGTTTTTACTTGTTTGTTTTTTTTTTTTAATGTGCCGATTGTGGATTTCTTTTTTTTTTATTTCATGTTTTTTTTTTTATGTGTTGTGTAAGTGTGTATGTGTGTGTATAATAAACGGATCTTTCTTTTCTTTCTTTCTTTCCAATCTAAAAGTGTCCAACGGTGAAGGTTGCCCAATCCAAGAGTGCCCCACGGCGTCGGAGTGTCTATCTTAGAGTGTTTGACGATGTTGGTTGTCAAACGAAGATTTTAGCACGTCGTTGGGCGCCAAGTTAAGAGTTTTCAACGGCGTTGAGCGCCAATCTAAAAGTGTCCAACGGTGACGGATGCCCAATCCAAGAGTGCCCCATGGCTTCGGAGTGTCTATCTTAGAGTGTTTGACGATGTTGGTTGTCAAACGAAGATTTTAGCACGTCGTTGGGCGCCAAGTTAAGAGTTTTCAACGGCGTTGAGCGCCAATCTAAAAGTGTCCAACGGTGACGGATGCCCAATCCAAGAGTGCCCCACGGCTTCGGAGTGTCTATCTTAGAGTGTTTGACGATGTTGGTTGTCAAACGAAGATTTTAGCACGTCGTTGGGCGCCAAGTTAAGAATTTTCAACAGCGTTGACCGCCAATCTAAAAGAGTCCAATGGCAACGGGCGCCAATCCAAAAGTGACCAACAGCGTCGGAGTGTCAATCTTAGAGCATATTTGACGATGTCGGTTGCCAAACGAAGATTTTAGCACGGCGTTGGGCGCCAAGTTAAGAGTTCTCAACAGCGTTGACCGCCAATCTAAAAGTGTCCAACAGTGACGGTTGCCCAATCCAAGAGTGCCCCACAGCGTCGGAGTGTCTATCTTAGAGTGTTTGACGATGTTGGTTGTCAAACGAATATTTTAGCACGTCGTTGGGCGCCAAGTTAAGAGTTTTCAACGGCGTTGAGCGCCAATCTAAAAGTGTCCAACGGTGAAGGTTGCCCAATCCAAGAGTGCCCCACGGCGTCGGAGTGTCTATCTTAGAGTGTTTGACGATGTTGGTTGTCAAACGAAGATTTTAGCACGTCGTTGGGCGCCAAGTTAAGAGTTTTCAACGGCGTTGAGCGCCAATCTAAAAGTGTCCAACGGTGAAGGTTGCCCAATCCAAGAGTGCCCCACGGCGTCGGAGTGTCTATCTTAGAGTGTTTGACGATGTTGGTTGTCAAACGAAGATTTTAGCACGTCGTTGGGCGCCAAGTTAAGAGTTTTCAACGGCGTTGAGCGCCAATCTAAAAGTGTCCAACGGTGAAGGTTGCCCAATCCAAGAGTGCCCCACGGCGTCGGAGTGTCTATCTTAGAGTGTTTGACGATGTTGGTTGTCAAACGAAGATTTTAGCACGTCGTTGGGCGCCAAGTTAAGAGTTTTCAACGGCGTTGAGCGCCAATCTAAAAGTGTCCAACGGTAAAGGTTGCCCAATCCAAGAGTGCCCCACGGCGTCGGAGTGTCTATCTTAGAGTGTTTGACGATGTTGGTTGTCAAACGAAGATTTTAGCACGGCGTTGGGCGCCAAGTTAAAGAATTTTCAACGGAGTTGAGCGCCAATCTAAAAGAGTCCAATGGCAACGGGCGCCAATCCAAAAGTGACCAACGGCGTCGGAGTGTCAATCTTAGAGCATATTTGACGATGTCGGTTGCCAAACGAAGATTTTCGCACGGCGTTGGGTGCCAAGTTAAGAGTTTTCAACAGCGTTGAGCGCCAATCTAAAAGAGTCCAATGGCAACGGGCGCCAATCCAAAAGTAACCAACGGCGTCGGAGTGTCTATCTTAGAGCATATTTGACGATGTCGGTTGCCAAACGAAGATTTTTGCACGGCGTTGGGTGCCAAGTTAAGAGTTTTCAACAGCGTTGAGCGCCAATCTGAAAGTGTCCAACAATGACGGTTGCCCAATCCAAGAGTGCCCCACGGCGTCGGAGTGTCTATCTTAGAGTGTTTGACGATGTTGGTTGTCAAACGAAGATTTTAGCACGTCGTTGGGCGCCAAGTTAAGAGTTTTCAACGGCGTTGAGCGCCAATCTAAAAGTGTCCAACGGTGAAGGTTGCCCAATCCAAGAGTGCCCCAAGGCTTCGGAGTGTCTATCTTAGAGTGTTTGACGATGTTGGTTGTCAAACGAAGATTTTAGCACGTCGTTGGGCGCCAAGTTAAGAATTTTCAACAGCGTTGACCGCCAATCTAAAAGAGTCCAATGGCAACGGGCGCCAATCCAAAAGTGACCAACAGCGTCGGAGTGTCAATCTTAGAGCATATTTGACGATGTCGGTTGCCAAACGAAGATTTTAGCACGGCGTTGGGCGCCAAGTTAAGAGTTCTCAACAGCGTTGACCGCCAATCTAAAAGTGTCCAACAGTGACGGTTGCCCAATCCAAGAGTGCCCCACAGCGTCGGAGTGTCTATCTTAGAGTGTTTGACGATGTTGGTTGTCAAACGAATATTTTAGCACGTCGTTGGGCGCCAAATTAAGAGTTTTCAACGGCGTTGAAGGTGCGGTCGGGTTGGTGCGGGCACGGCATTCCTACCTCATATACCTAATTATTTGTATCGTACTGTTTATGTTTTTACTTGTTTGTTTTTTTTTTTTAATGTGCCGATTGTGGATTTCTTTTTTTTTTTATTTCATGTTTTTTTTTTATGTGTTGTGTAAGTGTGTATGTGTGTGTATAATAAACGGATCTTTCTTTTCTTTCTTTCTTTCCAATCTAAAAGTGTCCAACGGTGAAGGTTGCCCAATCCAAGAGTGCCCCACGGCGTCGGAGTGTCTATCTTAGAGTGTTTGACGATGTTGGTTGTCAAACGAAGATTTTAGCACGTCGTTGGGCGCCAAGTTAAGAGTTTTCAACGGCGTTGAGCGCCAATCTAAAAGTGTCCAACGGTGAAGGTTGCCCAATCCAAGAGTGCCCCACGGCGTCGGAGTGTCTATCTTAGAGTGTTTGACGATGTTGGTTGTCAAACGAAGATTTTAGCACGTCGTTGGGCGCCAAGTTAAGAGTTTTCAACGGCGTTGAGCGCCAATCTAAAAGTGTCCAACGGTAAAGGTTGCCCAATCCAAGAGTGCCCCACGGCGTCGGAGTGTCTATCTTAGAGTGTTTGACGATGTTGGTTGTCAAACGAATATTTTAGCACGTCGTTGGGCGCCAAATTAAGAGTTTTCAACGGCGTTGAAGGTGCGGTCGGGTTGGTGCGGGCACGGCATTCCTACCTCATATACCTAATTATTTGTATCGTACTGTTTATGTTTTTACTTGTTTGTTTTTTTTTTTTAATGTGCCGATTGTGGATTTCTTTTTTTTTTATTTCATGTTTTTTTTTTTATGTGTTGTGTAAGTGTGTATGTGTGTGTATAATAAACGGATCTTTCTTTTCTTTCTTTCTTTCCAATCTAAAAGTGTCCAACGGTGAAGGTTGCCCAATCCAAGAGTGCCCCACGGCGTCGGAGTGTCTATCTTAGAGTGTTTGACGATGTTGGTTGTCAAACGAAGATTTTAGCACGTCGTTGGGCGCCAAGTTAAGAGTTTTCAACGGCGTTGAGCGCCAATCTAAAAGTGTCCAACGGTGACGGATGCCCAATCCAAGAGTGCCCCACGGCTTCGGAGTGTCTATCTTAGAGTGTTTGACGATGTTGGTTGTCAAACGAAGATTTTAGCACGTCGTTGGGCGCCAAGTTAAGAGTTTTCAACGGCGTTGAGCGCCAATCTAAAAGTGTCCAACGGTGACGGATGCCCAATCCAAGAGTGCCCCACGGCGTCGGAGTGTCTATCTTAGAGTGTTTGACGATGTTGGTTGTCAAACGAAGATTTTAGCACGTCGTTGGGCGCCAAGTTAAGAATTTTCAACAGCGTTGACCGCCAATCTAAAAGAGTCCAATGGCAACGGGCGCCAATCCAAAAGTGACCAACAGCGTCGGAGTGTCAATCTTAGAGCATATTTGACGATGTCGGTTGCCAAACGAAGATTTTAGCACGGCGTTGGGCGCCAAGTTAAGAGTTCTCAACAGCGTTGACCGCCAATCTAAAAGTGTCCAACAGTGACGGTTGCCCAATCCAAGAGTGCCCCACAGCGTCGGAGTGTCTATCTTAGAGTGTTTGACGATGTTGGTTGTCAAACGAATATTTTAGCACGTCGTTGGGCGCCAAGTTAAGAGTTTTCAACGGCGTTGAGCGCCAATCTAAAAGTGTCCAACGGTGAAGGTTGCCCAATCCAAGAGTGCCCCACGGCGTCGGAGTGTCTATCTTAGAGTGTTTGACGATGTTGGTTGTCAAACGAAGATTTTAGCACGTCGTTGGGCGCCAAGTTAAGAGTTTTCAACGGCGTTGAGCGCCAATCTAAAAGTGTCCAACGGTGAAGGTTGCCCAATCCAAGAGTGCCCCACGGCGTCGGAGTGTCTATCTTAGAGTGTTTGACGATGTTGGTTGTCAAACGAAGATTTTAGCACGTCGTTGGGCGCCAAGTTAAGAGTTTTCAACGGCGTTGAGCGCCAATCTAAAAGTGTCCAACGGTGAAGGTTGCCCAATCCAAGAGTGCCCCACGGCGTCGGAGTGTCTATCTTAGAGTGTTTGACGATGTTGGTTGTCAAACGAAGATTTTAGCACGTCGTTGGGCGCCAAGTTAAGAGTTTTCAACGGCGTTGAGCGCCAATCTAAAAGTGTCCAACGGTAAAGGTTGCCCAATCCAAGAGTGCCCCACGGCGTCGGAGTGTCTATCTTAGAGTGTTTGACGATGTTGGTTGTCAAACGAAGATTTTAGCACGGCGTTGGGCGCCAAGTTAAAGAATTTTCAACGGAGTTGAGCGCCAATCTAAAAGAGTCCAATGGCAACGGGCGCCAATCCAAAAGTGACCAACGGCGTCGGAGTGTCAATCTTAGAGCATATTTGACGATGTCGGTTGCCAAACGAAGATTTTCGCACGGCGTTGGGTGCCAAGTTAAGAGTTTTCAACAGCGTTGAGCGCCAATCTAAAAGAGTCCAATGGCAACGGGCGCCAATCCAAAAGTAACCAACGGCGTCGGAGTGTCTATCTTAGAGCATATTTGACGATGTCGGTTGCCAAACGAAGATTTTTGCACGGCGTTGGGTGCCAAGTTAAGAGTTTTCAACAGCGTTGAGCGCCAATCTGAAAGTGTCCAACAATGACGGTTGCCCAATCCAAGAGTGCCCCACGGCGTCGGAGTGTCTATCTTAGAGTGTTTGACGATGTTGGTTGTCAAACGAAGATTTTAGCACGTCGTTGGGCGCCAAGTTAAGAGTTTTCAACGGCGTTGAGCGCCAATCTAAAAGTGTCCAACGGTGAAGGTTGCCCAATCCAAGAGTGCCCCAAGGCTTCGGAGTGTCTATCTTAGAGTGTTTGACGATGTTGGTTGTCAAACGAAGATTTTAGCACGTCGTTGGGCGCCAAGTTAAGAATTTTCAACAGCGTTGACCGCCAATCTAAAAGAGTCCAATGGCAACGGGCGCCAATCCAAAAGTGACCAACAGCGTCGGAGTGTCAATCTTAGAGCATATTTGACGATGTCGGTTGCCAAACGAAGATTTTAGCACGGCGTTGGGCGCCAAGTTAAGAGTTCTCAACAGCGTTGACCGCCAATCTAAAAGTGTCCAACAGTGACGGTTGCCCAATCCAAGAGTGCCCCACAGCGTCGGAGTGTCTATCTTAGAGTGTTTGACGATGTTGGTTGTCAAACGAATATTTTAGCACGTCGTTGGGCGCCAAATTAAGAGTTTTCAACGGCGTTGAAGGTGCGGTCGGGTTGGTGCGGGCATGGCATTCCTACCTCATATACCTAATTATTTGTATCGTACTGTTTATGTTTTTACTTGTTTGTTTTTTTTTTTTAATGTGCCGATTGTGGATTTCTTTTTTTTTTATTTCATGTTTTTTTTTTATGTGTTGTGTAAGTGTGTATGTGTGTGTATAATAAACGGATCTTTCTTTTCTTTCTTTCTTTCCAATCTAAAAGTGTCCAACGGTGAAGGTTGCCCAATCCAAGAGTGCCCCACGGCGTCGGAGTGTCTATCTTAGAGTGTTTGACGATGTTGGTTGTCAAACGAAGATTTTAGCACGTCGTTGGGCGCCAAGTTAAGAGTTTTCAACGGCGTTGAGCGCCAATCTAAAAGTGTCCAACGGTGAAGGTTGCCCAATCCAAGAGTGCCCCACGGCGTCGGAGTGTCTATCTTAGAGTGTTTGACGATGTTGGTTGTCAAACGAAGATTTTAGCACGTCGTTGGGCGCCAAGTTAAGAGTTTTCAACGGCGTTGAGCGCCAATCTAAAAGTGTCCAACGGTAAAGGTTGCCCAATCCAAGAGTGCCCCACGGCGTCGGAGTGTCTATCTTAGAGTGTTTGACGATGTTGGTTGTCAAACGAAGATTTTAGCACGGCGTTGGGCGCCAAGTTAAAGAATTTTCAACGGAGTTGAGCGCCAATCTAAAAGAGTCCAATGGCAACGGGCGCCAATCCAAAAGTGACCAACGGCGTCGGAGTGTCAATCTAAGAGCATATTTGACGATGTCGGTTGCCAAACGAAGATTTTCGCACGGCGTTGGGTGCCAAGTTAAGAGTTTTCAACAGCGTTGAGCGCCAATCTGAAAGTGTCCAACAATGACGGTTGCCCAATCCAAGAGTGCCCCACGGCGTCGGAGTGTCTATCTTAGAGTGTTTGACGATGTTGGTTTTCAAACGAAGATTTTGGCACGTCGATGGGCGCCAAGTTAAGAGTTTTCAACGGCGTTGAGCGCCAATCTAAAAGTGTCCAACGGTGACGGATGCCCAATCCAAGAGTGCCCCACGGCTTCGGAGTGTCTATCTTAGAGTGTTTGACGATGTTGGTTGTCAAACGAAGATTTTAGCACGTCGTTGGGCGCCAAGTTAAGAATTTTCAACAGCGTTGACCGCCAATCTAAAAGAGTCCAATGGCAACGGGCGCCAATCCAAAAGTGACCAACAGCGTCGGAGTGTCAATCTTAGAGCATATTTGACGATGTCGGTTGCCAAACGAAGATTTTAGCACGGTGTTGGGCGCCAAGTTAAGAGTTCTCAACAGCGTTGACCGCCAATCTAAAAGTGTCCAACAGTGACGGTTGCCCAATCCAAGAGTACCCCACAGCGTCGGAGTGTCTATCTTAGAGTGTTTGACGATGTTGGTTGTCAAACGAATATTTTAGCACGTCGTTGGGCGCCAAGTTAAGAGTTTTCAACGGCGTTGAGCGCCAATCTGAAAGTGTCCAACGGTGAAGGTTGCCCAATCCAAGAGTGCCCCACGGCGTCGGAGTGTCTATCTTAGAGTGTTTGACGATGTTGGTTGTCAAACGAAGATTTTAGCACGTCGTTGGGCGCCAAGTTAAGAGTTTTCAACGGCGTTGAGCGCCAATCTAAAAGTGTCCAACGGTGAAGGTTGCCCAATCCAAGAGTGCCCCACGGCGTCGGAGTGTCTATCTTAGAGTGTTTGACGATGTTGGTTGTCAAACGAAGATTTTAGCACGGCGTTGGGCGCCAAGTTAAAGAGTTTTCAACAGCGTTAAGCGCCAATCTAAAAGAGTCCAATGGCAACGGGCGCCAATCCAAAAGTGACCAACGGCGTCGGAGTGTCTATCTTAGAGCATATTTGACGATGTCGGTTGCCAAACGAAGATTTTTGCACGGCGTTGGGTGCCAAGTTAAGAGTTTTCAACAGCGTTGAGCGCCAATCTGAAAGTGTCCAACAATGACGGTTGCCCAATCCAAGAGTGCCCCACGGCGTCGGAGTGTCTATCTTAGAGTGTTTGACGATGTTGGTTGTCAAACGAAGATTTTAGCACGTCGTTGGGCGCCAAGTTAAGAGTTTTCAACGGCGTTGAGCGCCAATCTAAAAGTGTCCAACGGTGAAGGTTGCCCAATCCAAGAGTGCCCCACGGCTTCGGAGTGTCTATCTTAGAGTGTTTGACGATGTTGGTTGTCAAACGAAGATTTTAGCACGTCGTTGGGCGCCAAGTTAAGAATTTTCAACAGCGTTGACCGCCAATCTAAAAGAGTCCAATGGCAACGGGCGCCAATCCAAAAGTGACCAACAGCGTCGGAGTGTCAATCTTAGAGCATATTTGACGATGTCGGTTGCCAAACGAAGATTTTAGCACGGCGTTGGGCGCCAAGTTAAGAGTTCTCAACAGCGTTGACCGCCAATCTAAAAGTGTCCAACAGTGACGGTTGCCCAATCCAAGAGTGCCCCACAGCGTCGGAGTGTCTATCTTAGAGTGTTTGACGATGTTGGTTGTCAAACGAATATTTTAGCACGTCGTTGGGCGCCAAGTTAAGAGTTTTCAACGGCGTTGAGCGCCAATCTAAAAGTGTCCAACGGTGAAGGTTGCCCAATCCAAGAGTGCCCCACGGCGTCGGAGTGTCTATCTTAGAGTGTTTGACGATGTTGGTTGTCAAACGAAGATTTTAGCACGGCGTTGGGCGCCAAGTTAAAGAATTTTCAACGGAGTTGAGCGCCAATCTAAAAGAGTCCAATGGCAACGGGCGCCAATCCAAAAGTGACCAACGGCGTCGGAGTGTCAATCTTAGAGCATATTTGACGATGTCGGTTGCCAAACGAAGATTTTCGCACGGCGTTGGGTGCCAAGTTAAGAGTTTTCAACAGCGTTAAGCGCCAATCTAAAAGAGTCCAATGGCAACGGGCGCCAATCCAAAAGTGACCAACGGCGTCGGAGTGTCTATCTTAGAGCATATTTGACGATGTCGGTTGCCAAACGAAGATTTTTGCACGGCGTTGGGTGCCAAGTTAAGAGTTTTCAACAGCGTTGAGCGCCAATCTGAAAGTGTCCAACAATGACGGTTGCCCAATCCAAGAGTGCCCCACGGCGTCGGAGTGTCTATCTTAGAGTGTTTGACGATGTTGGTTGTCAAACGAAGATTTTAGCACGTCGTTGGGCGCCAAGTTAAGAGTTTTCAACGGCGTTGAGCGCCAATCTAAAAGTGTCCAACGGTGAAGGTTGCCCAATCCAAGAGTGCCCCACGGCTTCGGAGTGTCTATCTTAGAGTGTTTGACGATGTTGGTTGTCAAACGAAGATTTTAGCACGTCGTTGGGCGCCAAGTTAAGAATTTTCAACAGCGTTGACCGCCAATCTAAAAGAGTCCAATGGCAACGGGCGCCAATCCAAAAGTGACCAACAGCGTCGGAGTGTCAATCTTAGAGCATATTTGACGATGTCGGTTGCCAAACGAAGATTTTAGCACGGCGTTGGGCGCCAAGTTAAGAGTTCTCAACAGCGTTGACCGCCAATCTAAAAGTGTCCAACAGTGACGGTTGCCCAATCCAAGAGTGCCCCACAGCGTCGGAGTGTCTATCTTAGAGTGTTTGACGATGTTGGTTGTCAAACGAATATTTTAGCACGTCGTTGGGCGCCAAGTTAAGAGTTTTCAACGGCGTTGAGCGCCAATCTAAAAGTGTCCAACGGTGAAGGTTGCCCAATCCAAGAGTGCCCCACGGCGTCGGAGTGTCTATCTTAGAGTGTTTGACGATGTTGGTTGTCAAACGAAGATTTTAGCACGTCGTTGGGCGCCAAGTTAAGAGTTTTCAACGGCGTTGAGCGCCAATCTAAAAGTGTCCAACGGTGAAGGTTGCCCAATCCAAGAGTGCCCCACGGCGTCGGAGTGTCTATCTTAGAGTGTTTGACGATGTTGGTTGTCAAACGAAGATTTTAGCACGTCGTTGGGCGCCAAGTTAAGAGTTTTCAACGGCGTTGAGCGCCAATCTAAAAGTGTCCAACGGTAAAGGTTGCCCAATCCAAGAGTGCCCCACGGCGTCGGAGTGTCTATCTTAGAGTGTTTGACGATGTTGGTTGTCAAACGAAGATTTTAGCACGGCGTTGGGCGCCAAGTTAAAGAATTTTCAACGGAGTTGAGCGCCAATCTAAAAGAGTCCAATGGCAACGGGCGCCAATCCAAAAGTGACCAACGGCGTCGGAGTGTCAATCTTAGAGCATATTTGACGATGTCGGTTGCCAAACGAAGATTTTCGCACGGCGTTGGGTGCCAAGTTAAGAGTTTTCAACAGCGTTGAGCGCCAATCTAAAAGAGTCCAATGGCAACGGGCGCCAATCCAAAAGTAACCAACGGCGTCGGAGTGTCTATCTTAGAGCATATTTGACGATGTCGGTTGCCAAACGAAGATTTTTGCACGGCGTTGAGTGCCAAGTTAAGAGTTTTCAACAGCGTTGAGCGCCAATCTGAAAGTGTCCAACAATGACGGTTGCCCAATCCAAGAGTGCCCCACGGCGTCGGAGTGTCTATCTTAGAGTGTTTGACGATGTTGGTTGTCAAACGAAGATTTTAGCACGTCGTTGGGCGCCAAGTTAAGAGTTTTCAACGGCGTTGAGCGCCAATCTAAAAGTGTCCAACGGTGAAGGTTGCCCAATCCAAGAGTGCCCCACGGCTTCGGAGTGTCTATCTTAGAGTGTTTGACGATGTTGGTTGTCAAACGAAGATTTTAGCACGTCGTTGGGCGCCAAGATAAGAATTTTCAACAGCGTTGACCGCCAATCTAAAAGAGTCCAATGGCAACGGGCGCCAATCCAAAAGTGACCAACAGCGTCGGAGTGTCAATCTTAGAGCATATTTGACGATGTCGGTTGCCAAACGAAGATTTTAGCACGGCGTTGGGCGCCAAGTTAAGAGTTCTCAACAGCGTTGACCGCCAATCTAAAAGTGTCCAACAGTGACGGTTGCCCAATCCAAGAGTGCCCCACAGCGTCGGAGTGTCTATCTTAGAGTGTTTGACGATGTTGGTTGTCAAACGAATATTTTAGCACGTCGTTGGGCGCCAAATTAAGAGTTTTCAACGGCGTTGAAGGTGCGGTCGGGTTGGTGCGGGCACGGCATTCCTACCTCATATACCTAATTATTTGTATCGTACTGTTTATGTTTTTACTTGTTTGTTTTTTTTTTTTAATGTGCCGATTGTGGATTTCTTTTTTTTTTATTTCATGTTTTTTTTTTTATGTGTTGTGTAAGTGTGTATGTGTGTGTATAATAAACGGATCTTTCTTTTCTTTCTTTCTTTCCAATCTAAAAGTGTCCAACGGTGAAGGTTGCCCAATCCAAGAGTGCCCCACGGCGTCGGAGTGTCTATCTTAGAGTGTTTGACGATGTTGGTTGTCAAACGAAGATTTTAGCACGTCGTTGGGCGCCAAGTTAAGAGTTTTCAACGGCGTTGAGCGCCAATCTAAAAGTGTCCAACGGTGAAGGTTGCCCAATCCAAGAGTGCCCCACGGCGTCGGAGTGTCTATCTTAGAGTGTTTGACGATGTTGGTTGTCAAACGAAGATTTTAGCACGTCGTTGGGCGCCAAGTTA
This sequence comes from Eilema griseolum, assembly GCA_963662185.1. Classification (NCBI taxonomy): domain Eukaryota; kingdom Metazoa; phylum Arthropoda; class Insecta; order Lepidoptera; family Erebidae; genus Eilema; species Eilema griseolum. Next base: position 20,360,536 of record OY759251.1, on the reverse strand, counting down.
AGAGTTTTCAACGGCGTTGAGCGCCAATCTAAAAGTGTCCAACGGTAAAGGTTGCCCAATCCAAGAGTGCCCCACGGCGTCGGAGTGTCTATCTTAGAGTGTTTGACGATGTTGGTTGTCAAACGAAGATTTTAGCACGGCGTTGGGCGCCAAGTTAAAGAATTTTCAACGGAGTTGAGCGCCAATCTAAAAGAGTCCAATGGCAACGGGCGCCAATCCAAAAGTGACCAACGGCGTCGGAGTGTCAATCTAAGAGCATATTTGACGATGTCGGTTGCCAAACGAAGATTTTCGCACGGCGTTGGGTGCCAAGTTAAGAGTTTTCAACAGCGTTGAGCGCCAATCTGAAAGTGTCCAACAATGACGGTTGCCCAATCCAAGAGTGCCCCTCGGCGTCGGAGTGTCTATCTTAGAGTGTTTGACGATGTTGGTTTTCAAACGAAGATTTTGGCACGTCGATGGGCGCCAAGTTAAGAGTTTTCAACGGCGTTGAGCGCCAATCTAAAAGTGTCCAACTGTGAAGGTTGCCTAATCCAAGAGTGCCCCACGGCGTCGGAGTGTCTATCTTAGAGTGTTTGACGATGTTGGTTGTCAAACGAAGATTTTAGCACGTCGTTGGGCGCCAAGTTAAGAGTTTTCAACGGAGTTGAGCGCCAATCTAAAAGAGTCCAATGGCAACGGGCGCCAATCCAAAAGTGACCAACGGCGTCGGAGTGTCAATCTTAGAGCACATTTGACGATGTTGGTACCCAAACGAAGATTTTAGCACGGCGTTGGGCGCCAAGTTAAGTGTTTTCAACGGAGTTGAGCGCCAATCTAAAAGAGTCCAATGGCAACGGGCGCCAATTCAAAAGTGACCAACAGCGTCGGAGTGTCAATCTTAGAGCATTTTTGACGATGTTGGTTGTCAAACGAAGATTTTCGCACGGCGTTGGGTGCCAAGTTAAGAGTTTTCAACAGCGTTGAGCGCCAATCTGAAAGTGTCCAACAATGACGGTTGCCCAATCCAAGAGTGCCCCACGGCGTCGGAGTGTCTATCTTAGAGTGTTTGACGATGTTGGTTTTCAAACGAAGATTTTGGCACGTCGATGGGCGCCAAGTTAAGAGTTTTCAACGGCGTTGAGCGCCAATCTAAAAGAGTCCAATGGCAACGGGCGCCAATCCAAAAGTGACCAACAGCGTCGGAGTGTCAATCTTAGAGCATATTTGACGATGTCGGTTGTCAAACGAAGATTTTAGCACGTCGTTGGGCGCCAAGTTAAGAGTTTTCAACGGAGTTGAGCGCCAATCTAAAAGAGTCCAATGGCAACGGGCGCCAATTCAAAAGTGACCAACAGCGTCGGAGTGTCAATCTTAGAGCATATTTGATGATGTCGGTTGCCAAACGTCGTTGGGCGCCAAATTAAGAGTTTTCAACAGCGTTGAGCGCCAATCTAAAAGTGTCCAACGGTGAAGGTTGCCCAATCCAAGAGTGCCCCAGGGCGTCGGAGTGTCTATCTTAGAGTGTTTGACGATGTTGGTTGTCAAACGAAGATTTTAGCACGGCGTTGGGCGCCAAGTTAAAGAATTTTCAACGGAGTTGAGCGCCAATCTAAAAGAGTCCAATGGCAACGGGCGCCAATCCAAAAGTGACCAACGGCGTCGGAGTGTCAATCTTAGAGCATATTTGACGATGTCGGTTGCCAAACGAAGATTTTCGCACGGCGTTGGGTGCCAAGTTAAGAGTTTTCAACAGCGTTGAGCGCCAATCTGAAAGTGTCCAACAATGACGGTTGCCCAATCCAAGAGTGCCCCACGGCGTCGGAGTGTCTATCTTAGAGTGTTTGACGATGTTGGTTGTCAAACGAAGATTTTGGCACGTCGTTGGGCGCCAAGTTAAGAGTTTTCAACGGCGTTGAGCGCCAATCTAAAAGTGTCCAACTGTGAAGGTTGCCTAATCCAAGAGTGCCCCACGGCGTCGGAGTGTCTATCTTAGAGTGTTCGACGATGTTGGTTGTCAAACGAATATTTTAGCACGTCGTTGGGCGCCAAGTTAAGAGTTTTCAACGGCGTTGAGCGCCAATCTAAAAGTGTCCAACGGTGAAGGTTGCCCAATCCAAGAGTGCCCCACGGCGTCGGAGTGTCTATCTTAGAGTGTTTGACGATGTTGGTTGTCAAACGAAGATTTTAGCACGTCGTTGGGCGCCAAGTTAAGGGTTTTCAACGGAGTTGAGCGCCAATCTAAAAGAGTCCAATGGCAACGGGCGTCAATCCAAAAGTGACTAACGGCGTCGGAGTGTCAATCTTAGAGCATATTTGACGATGTCGGTTGCCCAACGAAGATTTTCGCACGGCGTTGGGTGCCAAGTTAAGAGTTCTCAACAGCGTTGACCGCCAATCTAAAAGTGTCCAACAGTGACGGTTGCCCAATCCAAGAGTGCCCCACGGCGTCGGAGTGTCTATCTTAGAGTGTTTGACGATGTTGGTTGTCAAACGAAGATTTTAGCACGGCGTTGGGCGCCAAGTTAAGAATTTTCAACAGCGTTGACCACCAATCTAAAAGAGTCCAATGGCAACGGGCGCCAATCCAAAAGTGACCAACAGCGTCGGAGTGTCAATCTTAGAGCATATTTGACGATGTCGGTTGCCAAACGAAGATTTTAGCACGGCGTTGGGCGCCAAGTTAAGAGTTCTCAACAGCGTTGACCGCCAATCTAAAAGTGTCTTACAGTGACGGTTGCCCAATCCAAGAGTGCCCCACAGCGTCGGAGTGTCTATCTTAGAGTGTTTGACAATGTTGGTTGTTAAACGAATATTTTAGCACGTCGTTGGGCGCCAAGTTAAGAGTTTTCAACGGCGTTGAGCGCCAATCTAAAAGTGTCCAACGGTGAAGGTTGCCCAATCCAAGAGTGCCCCACGGCGTCGGAGTGTCTATCTTAGAGTGTTTGACGATGTTGGTTGTCAAACGAAGATTTTAGCACGTCGTTGGGCGCCAAGTTAAGAGTTTTCAACGGCGTTGAGCGCCAATCTAAAAGTGTCCAACGGTGAAGGTTGCCCAATCCAAGAGTGCCCCACGGCGTCGGAGTGTCTATCTTAGAGTGTTTGACGATGTTGGTTGTCAAACGAAGATTTTAGCACGGCGTTGGGCGCCAAGTTAAAGAGTTTTCAACAGCGTTGAGTGCCAATCTAAAAGAGTCTAATGGCAACGGGCGCCAATCCAAAAGTGACCAACGGCGTCGGAGTGTCAATCTTAGAGCACGTTTGACGATGTTGGTACCCAAACGAAGATTTTGGCACGGTGTTGGGCGCCAAGTTAAGAGTTTTCAATAGCGTTGAGCGCCAATCTAAAAGTGTCCAACGATGACGGTTGTCCAATCCAAGAGTGCCCCACGGCGTCGAAGTGTCTATCTTAGAGTGTTTGACGATGTTGGTTGTCAAACGAAGATTTTAGCACGTCGTTAGGCGCCAAGTTAAGAGTTTTCAACGGAGTTGAGCGCCAATCTAAAAGAGTCCAATGGCAACGGGCGCCAATCCAAAAGTGACCAACGCCGTCGGAGTGTCAATCTTAGAGCATATTTGGCGATGTCGGTTGCCAAACGAAGATTTTAGCACGGCGTTGGGCGCCAAGTTAAGAGTTCTCAACGGAGTTGAGCGCCAATCTAAAAGAGTCCAATGGCAACGGGCGCCAATTCAAAAGTGACCAACAGCGTCGGAGTGTCAATCTTAGAGCATTTTTGACGATGTCGGTTGCCAAACGAAGATTTTAGCACGGCGTTGGGCGCCAAGTTAAGAGTTCTCAACAGCATTGACCGCCAATCTAAAAGTGTTCAATGGCTACGGTCGCCATTCCAACAGTGTTCAACGGCATCGGAGTGTCTACTTTAGAGTGCTTGACGATGTCGGTTGCCAAACGAAGATTTTTGCACGGCGTTGGGCGCCAAGTTAAGAGTTTCCAACTGCGTTGAGCGCCAAACTTAAAGTGTCCAACGGCAATTGGTACCAATCCAAGAGTGTCCTACGGCGTCGGAGTATCTATTTAAGAGTACTTGACGACGTTGTTTGCCAAATGAAGATTTTGGCACGGCTTTGGGCGCCAAGTTAAGAGTTTTTAACAGCGTTGAGCGCCAATCTGACAGTGTCCAACAGTGACGGTTGCCCAATCCAAGAGTGCCCCACGGCGTCGGAATGTCTATCTTAGAGTGTTTGACAATGTTGGTTGTCAAACGAAGATTTTAGCACGTCGTTGGGCGCCAAGTTAAGAGTTTTCAACGGAGTTGAGCGCCAATCTAAAAGAGTCCAATGGCAACGGGCGCCAATTCAAAAGTGACCAACAGCGTCGGAGTGTCAATCTTAGAGCATATTTGACGATGTCGGTTGCCAAACGAAGATTTTAGCACGGCGTTGGGCGCCAAGTTAAGAGTTCTCAACAGCGTTGACCGCCAATCTAAAAGTGTCCAACAGTGACGGTTGCCCAATCCAAGAGTGCCCCACAGCGTCGGAGTGTCTATCTTAGAATGTTTGACGATGTTGGTTGTCAAACGAAGATTTTAGCACGTCGTTGGGCGCCAAATTAAGAGTTTTCAACAGCGTTGAGCGCCAATCTAAAAGTGTCCAACGGTGAAGGTTGCCCAATCCAAGAGTGCCCCAGGGCGTCGGAGTGTCTATCTTAGAGTGTTTGACGATGTTGGTTGTCAAACGAAGATTTTAGCACGGCGTTGGGCGCCAAGTTAAAGAATTTTCAACGGAGTTGAGCGCCAATCTAAAAGAGTCCAATGGCAACGGGCGCCAATCCAAAAGTGACCAACAGCGTAGGAGTGTCAATCTTAGAGCATATTTGACGATCTTGGTACCCAAACGAAGATTTTTGCACGGCGTTGGGCAGCAAGTTAAGAGTTTTCAACGGCGTTGAGCGCCAATCTAAAAGTGTCCAACGGTGACGGATGCCCAATCCAAGAGTGCCCCACGGCTTCGGAGTGTCTATCTTAGAGTGTTTGACGATGTTGGTTGTCAAACGAAGATTTTGGCACGTCGTTGGGCGCCAAGTTAAGAGTTTTCAACGGCGTTGAGCGCCAATCTAAAAGTGTCCAACTGTGAAGGTTGCCTAATCCAAGAGTGCCCCACGGCGTCGGAGTGTCTATCTTAGAGTGTTCGACGATGTTGGTTGTCAAACGAATATTTTAGCACGTCGTTGGGCGCCAAGTTAAGAGTTTTCAACGGCGTTGAGCGCCAATCTAAAAGTGTCCAACGGTGAAGGTTGCCCAATCCAAGAGTGCCCCACGGCGTCGGAGTGTCTATCTTAGAGTGTTTGACGATGTTGGTTGTCAAACGAAGATTTTAGCACGTCGTTGGGCGCCAAGTTAAGAGTTTTCAACGGAGTTGAGCGCCAATCTAAAAGAGTCCAATGGCAACGGGCGCCAATCCAAAAGTGACCAACGGCGTCGGAGTGTCAATCTTAGAGCATATTTGACGATGTCGGTTGCCAAACGAAGATTTTCGCACGGCGTTGGGTGCCAAGTTAAGAGTTCTCAACAGCGTTGACCGCCAATCTAAAAGTGTCCAACAGTGACGGTTGCCCAATCCAAGAGTGCCGCACGGCGTCGGAGTGTCTATCTTAGAGTGTTTGACGATGTTGGTTGTCAAACGAAGATTTTAGCACGGCGTTGGGCGCCAAGTTAAAGAGTTTTCAACGGAGTTGAGCGCCAATCTAAAAGAGTCCAATGGCAACGGGCGCCAATCCAAAAGTGACCAACAGCGTCGGAGTGTCAATCTTAGAGCATATTTGACGATCTTGGTACCCAAACGAAGATTTTTGCACGGCGTTGGGCAGCAAGTTAAGAGTTTTCAACGGCGTTGAGCGCCAATCTAAAAGTGTCCAACGGTGACGGATGCCCAATCCAAGAGTGCCCCACGGCTTCGGAGTGTCTATCTTAGAGTGTTTGACGATGTTGGTTGTCAAACGAAGATTTTAGCACGTCGTTGGGCGCCAAGTTAAGAATTTTCAACAGCGTTGACCACCAATCTAAAAGAGTCCAATGGCAACGGGCGCCAATCCAAAAGTGACCAACAGCGTCGGAGTGTCAATCTTAGAGCATATTTGACGATGTCGGTTGCCAAACGAAGATTTTAGCACGGCGTTGGGCGCCAAGTTAAGAGTTCTCAACAGCGTTGACCGCCAATCTAAAAGTGTCCAACAGTGACGGTTGCCCAATCCAAGAGTGCCCCACAGCGTCGGAGTGTCTATCTTAGAGTGTTTGACGATGTTGGTTGTCAAACGAATATTTTAGCACGTCGTTGGGCGCCAAGTTAAGAGTTTTCAACGGCGTTGAGCGCCAATCTAAAAGTGTCCAACGGTGAAGGTTGCCCAATCCAAGAGTGCCCCACGGCGTCGGAGTGTCTATCTTAGAGTGTTTGACGATGTTGGTTGTCAAACGAAGATTTTAGCACGTCGTTGGGCGCCAAGTTAAGAGTTTTCAACGGCGTTGAGCGCCAATCTAAAAGTGTCCAACGGTGAAGGTTGCCCAATCCAAGAGTGCCCCACGGCGTCGGAGTGTCTATCTTAGAGTGTTTGACGATGTTGGTTGTCAAACGAAGATTTTAGCACGGCGTTGGGCGCCAAGTTAAGAGTTTTCAACGGAGTTGAGCGCCAATCTAAAAGAGTCCAATGGCAACGGGCGCCAATTCAAAAGTGACCAACAGCGTCGGAGTGTCAATCTTAGAGCATTTTTGACGATGTCGGTTGCCAAACGAAGATTTTAGCACGGCGTTGGGCGCCAAGTTAAGAGTTCTCAACGGAGTTGAGCGCCAATCTAAAAGAGTCCAATGGCAACGGGCGCCAATTCAAAAGTGACCAACAGCGTCGGAGTGTCAATCTTAGAGCATTTTTGACGATGTCGGTTGCCAAACGAAGATTTTAGCACGGCGTTGGGCGCCAAGTTAAGAGTTCTCAACAGCATTGACCGCCAATCTAAAAGTGTTCAATGGCTACGGTCGCCATTCCAACAGTGTTCAACGGCATCGGAGTGTCTACTTTAGAGTGCTTGACGATGTCGGTTGCCAAACGAAGATTTTTGCACGGCGTTGGGCGCCAAGTTAAGAGTTTCCAACTGCGTTGAGCGCCAAACTTAAAGTGTCCAACGGCAATTGGTACCAATCCAAGAGTGTCCTACGGCGTCGGAGTATCTATTTAAGAGTACTTGACGACGTTGTTTGCCAAATGAAGATTTTGGCACGGCTTTGGGCGCCAAGTTAAGAGTTTTTAACAGCGTTGAGAGCCAATCTGACAGTGTCCAACAGTGACGGTTGCCCAATCCAAGAGTGCCCCACGGCGTCGGAATGTCTATCTTAGAGTGTTTGACAATGTTGGTTGTCAAACGAAGATTTTAGCACGTCGTTGGGCGCCAAGTTAAGAGTTTTCAACGGAGTTGAGCGCCAATCTAAAAGAGTCCAATGGCAACGGGCGCCAATTCAAAAGTGACCAACAGCGTCGGAGTGTCAATCTTAGAGCATATTTGACGATGTCGGTTGCCAAACGAAGATTTTAGCACGGCGTTGGGCGCCAAGTTAAGAGTTCTCAACAGCGTTGACCGCCAATCTAAAAGTGTCCAACAGTGACGGTTGCCCAATCCAAGAGTGCCCCACAGCGTCGGAGTGTCTATCTTAGAATGTTTGACGATGTTGGTTGTCAAACGAAGATTTTAGCACGTCGTTGGGCGCCAAGTTAAGAGTTTTCAACAGCGTTGAGCGCCAATCTAAAAGTGTCCAACGGTGAAGGTTGCCCAATCCAAGAGTGCCCCAGGGCGTCGGAGTGTCTATCTTAGAGTGTTTGACGATGTTGGTTGTCAAACGAAGATTTTAGCACGGCGTTGGGCGCCAAGTTAAAGAATTTTCAACGGAGTTGAGCGCCAATCTAAAAGAGTCCAATGGCAACGGGCGCCAATCCAAAAGTGACCAACGGCATCGGAGTGTCAATCTTAGAGCATATTTGACGATGTCGGTTGCCAAACGAAGATTTTCGCACGGCGTTGGGTGCCAAGTTAAGAGTTTTCAACAGCGTTGAGCGCCAATCTGAAAGTGTCCAACAATGACGGTTGCCCAATCCAAGAGTGCCCCACGGCGTCGGAGTGTCTATCTTAGAGTGTTTGACGATGTTGGTTGTCAAACGAAGATTTTGGCACGTCGTTGGGCGCCAAGTTAAGAGTTTTCAACGGCGTTGAGCGCCAATCTAAAAGTGTCCAACTGTGAAGGTTGCCTAATCCAAGAGTGCCCCACGGCGTCGGAGTGTCTATCTTAGAGTGTTCGACGATGTTGGTTGTCAAACGAAGATTTTAGCACGTCGTTGGGCGCCAAGTTAAGAGTTTTCAACGGCGTTGAGCGCCAATCTAAAAGTGTCCAACGGTGAAGGTTGCCCAATCCAAGAGTGCCCCACGGCGTCGGAGTGTCTATCTTAGAGTGTTTGACGATGTTGGTTGTCAAACGAAGATTTTAGCACGTCGTTGGGCGCCAAGTTAAGAGTTTTCAACGGAGTTGAGCGCCAATCTAAAAGAGTCCAATGGCAACGGGCGCCAATCCAAAAGTGACCAACGGCGTCGGAGTGTCAATCTTAGAGCATATTTGACGATGTCGGTTGCCAAACGAAGATTTTCGCACGGCGTTGGGTGCCAAGTTAAGAGTTCTCAACAGCGTTGACCGCCAATCTAAAAGTGTCCAACAGTGACGGTTGCCCAATCCAAGAGTGCCCCACGGCGTCGGAGTGTCTATCTTAGAGTGTTTGACGATGTTGGTTGTCAAACGAAGATTTTAGCACGGCGTTGGGCGCCAAGTTAAAGAGTTTTCAACGGAGTTGAGCGCCAATCTAAAAGAGTCCAATGGCAACGGGCGCCAATCCAAAAGTGACCAACAGCGTCGGAGTGTCAATCTTAGAGCATATTTGACGATCTTGGTACCCAAACGAAGATTTTTGCACGGCGTTGGGCAGCAAGTTAAGAGTTTTCAACGGCGTTGAGCGCCAATCTAAAAGTGTCCAACGGTGACGGATGCCCAATCCAAGAGTGCCCCACGGCTTCGGAGTGTCTATCTTAGAGTGTTTGACGATGTTGGTTGTCAAACGAAGATTTTGGCACGTCGTTGGGCGCCAAGTTAAGAGTTTTCAACGGCGTTGAGCGCCAATCTAAAAGTGTCCAACTGTGAAGGTTGCCTAATCCAAGAGTGCCCCACGGCGTCGGAGTGTCTATCTTAGAGTGTTCGACGATGTTGGTTGTCAAACGAAGATTTTGGCACGTCGTTGGGCGCCAAGTTAAGAGTTTTCAACGGCGTTGAGCGCCAATCTAAAAGTGTCCAACTGTGAAGGTTGCCTAATCCAAGAGTGCCCCACGGCGTCGGAGTGTCTATCTTAGAGTGTTCGACGATGTTGGTTGTCAAACGAATATTTTAGCACGTCGTTGGGCGCCAAGTTAAGAGTTTTCAACGGCGTTGAGCGCCAATCTAAAAGTGTCCAACGGTGAAGGTTGCCCAATCCAAGAGTGCCCCACGGCGTCGGAGTGTCTATCTTAGAGTGTTTGACGATGTTGGTTGTCAAACGAAGATTTTAGCACGTCGTTGGGCGCCAAGTTAAGAGTTTTCAACGGAGTTGAGCGCCAATCTAAAAGAGTCCAATGGCAACGGGCGCCAATCCAAAAGTGACCAACGGCGTCGGAGTGTCAATCTTAGAGCATATTTGACGATGTCGGTTGCCAAACGAAGATTTTCGCACGGCGTTGGGTGCCAAGTTAAGAGTTCTCAACAGCGTTGACCGCCAATCTAAAAGTGTCCAACAGTGACGGTTGCCCAATCCAAGAGTGCCGCACGGCGTCGGAGTGTCTATCTTAGAGTGTTTGACGATGTTGGTTGTCAAACGAAGATTTTAGCACGGCGTTGGGCGCCAAGTTAAAGAGTTTTCAACGGAGTTGAGCGCCAATCTAAAAGAGTCCAATGGCAACGGGCGCCAATCCAAAAGTGACCAACAGCGTCGGAGTGTCAATCTTAGAGCATATTTGACGATCTTGGTACCCAAACGAAGATTTTTGCACGGCGTTGGGCAGCAAGTTAAGAGTTCTCAACAGCGTTGACCGCCAATCTAAAAGTGTCCAACAGTGACGGTTGCCCAATCCAAGAGTGCCCCACAGCGTCGGAGTGTCTATCTTAGAATGTTTGACGATGTTGGTTGTCAAACGAAGATTTTAGCACGTCGTTGGGCGCCAAATTAAGAGTTTTCAACAGCGTTGAGCGCCAATCTAAAAGTGTCCAACGGTGAAGGTTGCCCAATCCAAGAGTGCCCCAGGGCGTCGGAGTGTCTATCTTAGAGTGTTTGACGATGTTGGTTGTCAAACGAAGATTTTAGCACGGCGTTGGGCGCCAAGTTAAGAGTTCTCAACAGCGTTGACCGCCAATCTAAAAGTGTCCAACAGTGACGGTTGCCCAATCCAAGAGTGCCCCACAGCGTCGGAGTGTCTATCTTAGAATGTTTGACGATGTTGGTTGTCAAACGAAGATTTTAGCACGTCGTTGGGCGCCAAGTTAAGAGTTTTCAACAGCGTTGAGCGCCAATCTAAAAGTGTCCAACGGTGAAGGTTGCCCAATCCAAGAGTGCCCCAGGGCGTCGGAGTGTCTATCTTAGAGTGTTTGACGATGTTGGTTGTCAAACGAAGATTTTAGCACGGCGTTGGGCGCCAAGTTAAAGAATTTTCAACGGAGTTGAGCGCCAATCTAAAAGAGTCCAATGGCAACGGGCGCCAATCCAAAAGTGACCAACGGCATCGGAGTGTCAATCTTAGAGCATATTTGACGATGTCGGTTGCCAAACGAAGATTTTCGCACGGCGTTGGGTGCCAAGTTAAGAGTTTTCAACAGCGTTGAGCGCCAATCTGAAAGTGTCCAACAATGACGGTTGCCCAATCCAAGAGTGCCCCACGGCGTCGGAGTGTCTATCTTAGAGTGTTTGACGATGTTGGTTGTCAAACGAAGATTTTGGCACGTCGTTGGGCGCCAAGTTAAGAGTTTTCAACGGCGTTGAGCGCCAATCTAAAAGTGTCCAACTGTGAAGGTTGCCTAATCCAAGAGTGCCCCACGGCGTCGGAGTGTCTATCTTAGAGTGTTCGACGATGTTGGTTGTCAAACGAAGATTTTAGCACGTCGTTGGGCGCCAAGTTAAGAGTTTTCAACGGCGTTGAGCGCCAATCTAAAAGTGTCCAACGGTGAAGGTTGCCCAATCCAAGAGTGCCCCACGGCGTCGGAGTGTCTATCTTAGAGTGTTTGACGATGTTGGTTGTCAAACGAAGATTTTAGCACGTCGTTGGGCGCCAAGTTAAGAGTTTTCAACGGAGTTGAGCGCCAATCTAAAAGAGTCCAATGGCAACGGGCGCCAATCCAAAAGTGACCAACGGCGTCGGAGTGTCAATCTTAGAGCATATTTGACGATGTCGGTTGCCAAACGAAGATTTTCGCACGGCGTTGGGTGCCAAGTTAAGAGTTCTCAACAGCGTTGACCGCCAATCTAAAAGTGTCCAACAGTGACGGTTGCCCAATCCAAGAGTGCCCCACGGCGTCGGAGTGTCTATCTTAGAGTGTTTGACGATGTTGGTTGTCAAACGAAGATTTTAGCACGGCGTTGGGCGCCAAGTTAAAGAGTTTTCAACGGAGTTGAGCGCCAATCTAAAAGAGTCCAATGGCAACGGGCGCCAATCCAAAAGTGACCAACAGCGTCGGAGTGTCAATCTTAGAGCATATTTGACGATCTTGGTACCCAAACGAAGATTTTTGCACGGCGTTGGGCAGCAAGTTAAGAGTTTTCAACGGCGTTGAGCGCCAATCTAAAAGTGTCCAACGGTGACGGATGCCCAATCCAAGAGTGCCCCACGGCTTCGGAGTGTCTATCTTAGAGTGTTTGACGATGTTGGTTGTCAAACGAAGATTTTAGCACGTCGTTGGGCGCCAAGTTAAGAATTTTCAACAGCGTTGACCACCAATCTAAAAGAGTCCAATGGCAACGGGCGCCAATCCAAAAGTGACCAACAGCGTCGGAGTGTCAATCTTAGAGCATATTTGACGATGTTGGTTGCCAAACGAAGATTTTAGCACGGCGTTGGGCGCCAAGTTAAGAGTTCTCAACAGCGTTGACCGCCAATCTAAAAGTGTCCAACAGTGACGGTTGCCCAATCCAAGAGTGCCCCACAGCGTCGGAGTGTCTATCTTAGAGTGTTTGACGATGTTGGTTGTCAAACGAATATTTTAGCACGTCGTTGGGCGCCAAGTTAAGAGTTTTCAACGGCGTTGAGCGCCAATCTAAAAGTGTCCAACGGTGAAGGTTGCCCAATCCAAGAGTGCCCCACGGCGTCGGAGTGTCTATCTTAGAGTGTGTGACGATGTTGGTTGTCAAACGAAGATTTTAGCACGTCGTTGGGCGCCAAGTTAAGAGTTTTCAACGGCGTTGAGCGCCAATCTAAAAGTGTCCAACGGTGAAGGTTGCCCAATCCAAGAGTGCCCCACGGCGTCGGAGTGTCTATCTTAGAGTGTTTGACGATGTTGGTTGTCAAACGAAGATTTTAGCACGTCGTTGGGCGCCAAGTTAAGAGTTTTCAACGGAGTTGAGCGCCAATCTAAAAGAGTCCAATGGCAACGGGCGCCAATTCAAAAGTGACCAACAGCGTCGGAGTGTCAATCTTAGAGCATTTTTGACGATGTCGGTTGCCAAACGAAGATTTTAGCACGGCGTTGGGCGCCAAGTTAAGAGTTCTCAACGGAGTTGAGCGCCAATCTAAAAGAGTCCAATGGCAACGGGCGCCAATTCAAAAGTGACCAACAGCGTCGGAGTGTCAATCTTAGAGCATTTTTGACGATGTCGGTTGCCAAACGAAGATTTTAGCACGGCGTTGGGCGCCAAGTTAAGAGTTCTCAACAGCATTGACCGCCAATCTAAAAGTGTTCAATGGCTACGGTCGCCATTCCAACAGTGTTCAACGGCATCGGAGTGTCTACTTTAGAGTGCTTGACGATGTCGGTTGCCAAACGAAGATTTTTGCACGGCGTTGGGCGCCAAGTTAAGAGTTTCCAACTGCGTTGAGCGCCAAACTTAAAGTGTCCAACGGCAATTGGTACCAATCCAAGAGTGTCCTACGGCGTCGGAGTATCTATTTAAGAGTACTTGACGACGTTGTTTGCCAAATGAAGATTTTAGCACGTCGTTGGGCGCCAAATTAAGAGTTTTCAACAGCGTTGAGCGCCAATCTAAAAGTGTCCAACGGTGAAGGTTGCCCAATCCAAGAGTGCCCCAGGGCGTCGGAGTGTCTATCTTAGAGTGTTTGACGATGTTGGTTGTCAAACGAAGATTTTAGCACGGCGTTGGGCGCCAAGTTAAAGAATTTTCAACGGAGTTGAGCGCCAATCTAAAAGAGTCCAATGGCAACGGGCGCCAATCCAAAAGTGACCAACGGCGTCGGAGTGTCAATCTTAGAGCATATTTGACGATGTCGGTTGCCAAACGAAGATTTTCGCACGGCGTTGGGTGCCAAGTTAAGAGTTTTCAACAGCGTTGAGCGCCAATCTGAAAGTGTCCAACAATGACGGTTGCCCAATCCAAGAGTGCCCCACGGCGTCGGAGTGTCTATCTTAGAGTGTTTGACGATGTTGGTTGTCAAACGAATATTTTAGCACGTCGTTGGGCGCCAAGTTAAGAGTTTTCAACGGCGTTGAGCGCCAATCTAAAAGTGTCCAACGGTGAAGGTTGCCCAATCCAAGAGTGCCCCACGGCGTCGGAGTGTCTATCTTAGAGTGTTTGACGATGTTGGTTGTCAAACGAAGATTTTAGCACGTCGTTGGGCGCCAAGTTAAGAGTTTTCAACGGAGTTGAGCGCCAATCTAAAAGAGTCCAATGGCAACGGGCGCCAATCCAAAAGTGACCAACGGCGTCGGAGTGTCAATCTTAGAGCATATTTGACGATGTCGGTTGCCAAACGAAGATTTTCGCACGGCGTTGGGTGCCAAGTTAAGAGTTCTCAACAGCGTTGACCGCCAATCTAAAAGTGTCCAACAGTGACGGTTGCCCAATCCAAGAGTGCCCCAGGGCGTCGGAGTGTCTATCTTAGAGTGTTTGACGATGTTGGTTGTCAAACGAAGATTTTAGCACGGCGTTGGGCGCCAAGTTAAAGAGTTTTCAACGGAGTTGAGCGCCAATCTAAAAGAGTCCAATGGCAACGGGCGCCAATCCAAAAGTGACCAACAGCGTCGGAGTGTCAATCTTAGAGCATATTTGACGATCTTGGTACCCAAACGAAGATTTTTGCACGGCGTTGGGCAGCAAGTTAAGAGTTTTCAACGGCGTTGAGCGCCAATCTAAAAGTGTCCAACGGTGACGGATGCCCAATCCAAGAGTGCCCCACGGCTTCGGAGTGTCTATCTTAGAGTGTTTGACGATGTTGGTTGTCAAACGAAGATTTTAGCACGTCGTTGGGCGCCAAGTTAAGAATTTTCAACAGCGTTGACCACCAATCTAAAAGAGTCCAATGGCAACGGGCGCCAATCCAAAAGTGACCAACAGCGTCGGAGTGTCAATCTTAGAGCATATTTGACGATGTCGGTTGCCAAACGAAGATTTTAGCACGGCGTTGGGCGCCAAGTTAAGAGTTCTCAACAGCGTTGACCGCCAATCTAAAAGTGTCCAACAGTGACGGTTGCCCAATCCAAGAGTGCCCCACAGCGTCGGAGTGTCTATCTTAGAGTGTTTGACGATGTTGGTTGTCAAACGAATATTTTAGCACGTCGTTGGGCGCCAAGTTAAGAGTTTTCAACGGCGTTGAGCGCCAATCTAAAAGTGTCCAACGGTGAAGGTTGCCCAATCCAAGAGTGCCCCACGGCGTCGGAGTGTCTATCTTAGAGTGTTTGACGATGTTGGTTGTCAAACGAAGATTTTAGCACGTCGTTGGGCGCCAAGTTAAGAGTTTTCAACGGCGTTGAGCGCCAATCTAAAAGTGTCCAACGGTGAAGGTTGCCCAATCCAAGAGTGCCCCACGGCGTCGGAGTGTCTATCTTAGAGTGTTTGACGATGTTGGTTGTCAAACGAAGATTTTAGCACGTCGTTGGGCGCCAAGTTAAGAGTTTTCAACGGCGTTGAGCGCCAATCTAAAAGTGTCCAACGGTAAAGGTTGCCCAATCCAAGAGTGCCCCACGGCGTCGGAGTGTCTATCTTAGAGTGTTTGACGATGTTGGTTGTCAAACGAAGATTTTAGCACGGCGTTGGGCGCCAAGTTAAAGAGTTTTCAACGGAGTTGAGCGCCAATCTAAAAGAGTCCAATGGCAACGGGCGCCAATCCAAAAGTGACCAACAGCGTCGGAGTGTCAATCTTAGAGCATATTTGACGATCTTGGTACCCAAACGAAGATTTTTGCACGGCGTTGGGCAGCAAGTTAAGAGTTTTCAACGGCGTTGAGCGCCAATCTAAAAGTGTCCAACGGTGACGGATGCCCAATCCAAGAGTGCCCCACGGCTTCGGAGTGTCTATCTTAGAGTGTTTGACGATGTTGGTTGTCAAACGAAGATTTTTGCACGTCGTTGGGCGCCAAGTTAAGAGTTTTCAACGGCGTTGAGCGCCAATCTAAAAGTGTCCAACTGTGAAGGTTGCCTAATCCAAGAGTGCCCCACGGCGTCGGAGTGTCTATCTTAGAGTGTTCGACGATGTTGGTTGTCAAACGAATATTTTAGCACGTCGTTGGGCGCCAAGTTAAGAGTTTTCAACGGCGTTGAGCGCCAATCTAAAAGTGTCCAACGGTGAAGGTTGCCCAATCCAAGAGTGCCCCACGGCGTCGGAGTGTCTATCTTAGA
Organism: Eilema griseolum; assembly: GCA_963662185.1. NCBI lineage: Eukaryota > Metazoa > Arthropoda > Insecta > Lepidoptera > Erebidae > Eilema > Eilema griseolum. Next base: position 20,344,710 of record OY759251.1, on the reverse strand, counting down.
GTGTTTGACGATGTTGGTTGTCAAACGAAGATTTTAGCACGTCGTTGGGCGCCAAGTTAAGAGTTTTCAACGGAGTTGAGCGCCAATCTAAAAGAGTCCAATGGCAACGGGCGCCAATCCAAAAGTGACCAACGGCGTCGGAGTGTCAATCTTAGAGCATATTTGACGATGTCGGTTGCCAAACGAAGATTTTCGCACGGCGTTGGGTGCCAAGTTAAGAGTTCTCAACAGCGTTGACCGCCAATCTAAAAGTGTCCAACAGTGACGGTTGCCCAATCCAAGAGTGCCGCACGGCGTCGGAGTGTCTATCTTAGAGTGTTTGACGATGTTGGTTGTCAAACGAAGATTTTAGCACGGCGTTGGGCGCCAAGTTAAAGAGTTTTCAACGGAGTTGAGCGCCAATCTAAAAGAGTCCAATGGCAACGGGCGCCAATCCAAAAGTGACCAACAGCGTCGGAGTGTCAATCTTAGAGCATATTTGACGATCTTGGTACCCAAACGAAGATTTTTGCACGGCGTTGGGCAGCAAGTTAAGAGTTTTCAACGGCGTTGAGCGCCAATCTAAAAGTGTCCAACGGTGACGGATGCCCAATCCAAGAGTGCCCCACGGCTTCGGAGTGTCTATCTTAGAGTGTTTGACGATGTTGGTTGTCAAACGAAGATTTTAGCACGTCGTTGGGCGCCAAGTTAAGAATTTTCAACAGCGTTGACCACCAATCTAAAAGAGTCCAATGGCAACGGGCGCCAATCCAAAAGTGACCAACAGCGTCGGAGTGTCAATCTTAGAGCATATTTGACGATGTCGGTTGCCAAACGAAGATTTTAGCACGGCGTTGGGCGCCAAGTTAAGAGTTCTCAACAGCGTTGACCGCCAATCTAAAAGTGTCCAACAGTGACGGTTGCCCAATCCAAGAGTGCCCCACAGCGTCGGAGTGTCTATCTTAGAGTGTTTGACGATGTTGGTTGTCAAACGAATATTTTAGCACGTCGTTGGGCGCCAAGTTAAGAGTTTTCAACGGCGTTGAGCGCCAATCTAAAAGTGTCCAACGGTGAAGGTTGCCCAATCCAAGAGTGCCCCACGGCGTCGGAGTGTCTATCTTAGAGTGTTTGACGATGTTGGTTGTCAAACGAAGATTTTAGCACGTCGTTGGGCGCCAAGTTAAGAGTTTTCAACGGCGTTGAGCGCCAATCTAAAAGTGTCCAACGGTGAAGGTTGCCCAATCCAAGAGTGCCCCACGGCGTCGGAGTGTCTATCTTAGAGTGTTTGACGATGTTGGTTGTCAAACGAAGATTTTAGCACGGCGTTGGGCGCCAAGTTAAAGAATTTTCAACGGAGTTGAGCGCCAATCTAAAAGAGTCCAATGGCAACGGGCGCCAATCCAAAAGTGACCAACGGCGTCGGAGTGTCAATCTTAGAGCATATTTGACGATGTTGGTTGTCAAACGAAGATTTTAGCACGTCGTTGGGCGCCAAGTTAAGAGTTTTCAACGGCGTTGAGCGCCAATCTAAAAGTGTCCAACGGTAAAGGTTGCCCAATCCAAGAGTGCCCCACGGCGTCGGAGTGTCTATCTTAGAGTGTTTGACGATGTTGGTTGTCAAACGAAGATTTTAGCACGGCGTTGGGCGCCAAGTTAAAGAATTTTCAACGGAGTTGAGCGCCAATCTAAAAGAGTCCAATGGCAACGGGCGCCAATCCAAAAGTGACCAACGGCGTCGGAGTGTCAATCTTAGAGCATATTTGACGATGTCGGTTGCCAAACGAAGATTTTCGCACGGCGTTGGGTGCCAAGTTAAGAGTTTTCAACAGCGTTGAGCGCCAATCTGAAAGTGTCCAACAATGACGGTTGCCCAATCCAAGAGTGCCCCACGGCGTCGGAGTGTCTATCTTAGAGTGTTTGACAATGTTGGTTGTCAAACGAAGATTTTAGCACGTCGTTGGGCGCCAAGTTAAGAGTTTTCAACGGCGTTGAGCGCCAATCTAAAAGTGTCCAACAGTGAAGGTTGCCCAATCCAAGAGTGCCTCACGGCGTCGGAGTGTCTATCTTAGAGTGTTTGACGATGTTGGTTGTCAAACGAAGATTTTAGCACGGCGTTGGGCGCCAAGTTAAGAGTTCTCAACAGCGTTGACCGCCAATCTAAAAGTGTCCAACAGTGACGGTTGCCCAATCCAAGAGTGCCCCACAGCGTCGGAGTGTCTATCTTAGAGTGTTTGACGATGTTGGTTGTCAAACGAAGATTTTAGCACGTCGTTGGGCGCCAAGTTAAGAGTTTTCAACGGCGTTGAGCGCCAATCTAAAAGAGTCTAATGGCAACGGGCGCCAATCCAAAAGTGACCAACGGCGTCGGAGTGTCAATCTTAGAGCACGTTTGACGATGTTGGTACCCAAACGAAGATTTTGGCACGGTGTTGGGCGCCAAGTTAAGAGTTTTCAATAGCGTTGAGCGCCAATCTAAAAGTGTCCAACTGTGAAGGTTGCCTAATCCAAGAGTGCCCCACGGCGTCGGAGTGTCTATCTTAGTGTGTTTGACGATGTTGGTTGTCAAACGAAGATTTTAGCACGTCGTTGGGCGCCAAGTTAAGAGTTTTCAACGGCGTTGAGCGCCAATCTAAAAGTGTCCAACTGTGAAGGTTGCCTAATCCAAGAGTGCCCCACGGCGTCGGAGTGTCTATCTTAGAGTGTTTGACGATGTTGGTTGTCAAACGAAGATTTTAGCACGTCGTTGGGCGCCAAGTTAAGAGTTTTCAACGGAGTTGAGCGCCAATCTAAAAGAGTCCAATGGCAACGGGCGCCAATTCAAAAGTGACCAACAGCGTCGGAGTGTCAATCTTAGAGCATTTTTGACGATGTCGGTTGCCAAACGAAGATTTTAGCACGGCGTTGGGCGCCAAGTTAAGAGTTCTCAACGGAGTTGAGCGCCAATCTAAAAGAGTCCAATGGCAACGGGCGCCAATTCAAAAGTGACCAACAGCGTCGGAGTGTCAATCTTAGAGCATTTTTGACGATGTCGGTTGCCAAACGAAGATTTTAGCACGGCGTTGGGCGCCAAGTTAAGAGTTCTCAACAGCATTGACCGCCAATCTAAAAGTGTTCAATGGCTACGGTCGCCATTCCAACAGTGTTCAACGGCATCGGAGTGTCTACTTTAGAGTGCTTGACGATGTCGGTTGCCAAACGAAGATTTTTGCACGGCGTTGGGCGCCAAGTTAAGAGTTTCCAACTGCGTTGAGCGCCAAACTTAAAGTGTCCAACGGCAATTGGTACCAATCCAAGAGTGTCCTACGGCGTCGGAGTATCTATTTAAGAGTACTTGACGACGTTGTTTGCCAAATGAAGATTTTGGCACGGCTTTGGGCGCCAAGTTAAGAGTTTTTAACAGCGTTGAGCGCCAATCTGACAGTGTCCAACAGTGACGGTTGCCCAATCCAAGAGTGCCCCACGGCGTCGGAATGTCTATCTTAGAGTGTTTGACAATGTTGGTTGTCAAACGAAGATTTTAGCACGTCGTTGGGCGCCAAGTTAAGAGTTTTCAACGGAGTTGAGCGCCAATCTAAAAGAGTCTAATGGCAACGGGCGCCAATTCAAAAGTGACCAACAGCGTCGGAGTGTCAATCTTAGAGCATATTTGACGATGTCGGTTGCCAAACGAAGATTTTAGCACGGCGTTGGGCGCCAAGTTAAGAGTTCTCAACAGCGTTGACCGCCAATCTAAAAGTGTCCAACAGTGACGGTTGCCCAATCCAAGAGTGCCCCACAGCGTCGGAGTGTCTATCTTAGAATGTTTGACGATGTTGGTTGTCAAACGAAGATTTTAGCACGTCGTTGGGCGCCAAATTAAGAGTTTTCAACAGCGTTGAGCGCCAATCTAAAAGTGTCCAACGGTGAAGGTTGCCCAATCCAAGAGTGCCCCAGGGCGTCGGAGTGTCTATCTTAGAGTGTTTGACGATGTTGGTTGTCAAACGAAGATTTTAGCACGGCGTTGGGCGCCAAGTTAAAGAATTTTCAACGGAGTTGAGCGCCAATCTAAAAGAGTCCAATGGCAACGGGCGCCAATCCAAAAGTGACCAACGGCGTTGGAGTGTCAATCTTAGAGCATATTTGACGATGTCGGTTGCCAAACGAAGATTTTCGCACGGCGTTGGGTGCCAAGTTAAGAGTTTTCAACAGCGTTGAGCGCCAATCTGAAAGTGTCCAACAATGACGGTTGCCCAATCCAAGAGTGCCCCACGGCGTCGGAGTGTCTATCTTAGAGTGTTTGACGATGTTGGTTGTCAAACGAAGATTTTAGCACGGCGTTGGGCGCCAAGTTAAGAGTTCTCAACAGCGTTGACCGCCAATCTAAAAGTGTCCAACAGTGACGGTTGCCCAATCCAAGAGTGCCCCACAGCGTCGGAGTGTCTATCTTAGAGTGTTTGACGATGTTGGTTGTCAAACGAAGATTTTAGCACGTCGTTGGGCGCCAAGTTAAGAGTTTTCAACATCGTTGAGCGCCAATCTAAAAGTGTCCAACGGTGAAGGTTGCCCAATCCAAGAGTGCCCCAGGGCGTCGGAGTGTCTATCTTAGAGTGTTTGACGATGTTGGTTGTCAAACGAAGATTTTAGCACGGCGTTGGGCGCCAAGTTAAAGAATTTTCAACGGAGTTGAGCGCCAATCTAAAAGAGTCCAATGGCAACGGGCGCCAATCCAAAAGTGACCAACGGCATCGGAGTGTCAATCTTAGAGCATATTTGACGATGTCGGTTGCCAAACGAAGATTTTCGCACGGCGTTGGGTGCCAAGTTAAGAGTTTTCAACAGCGTTGAGCGCCAATCTGAAAGTGTCCAACAATGACGGTTGCCCAATCCAAGAGTGCCCCACGGCGTCGGAGTGTCTATCTTAGAGTGTTTGACGATGTTGGTTGTCAAACGAAGATTTTGGCACGTCGTTGGGCGCCAAGTTAAGAGTTTTCAACGGCGTTGAGCGCCAATCTAAAAGTGTCCAACTGTGAAGGTTGCCTAATCCAAGAGTGCCCCACGGCGTCGGAGTGTCTATCTTAGAGTGTTCGACGATGTTGGTTGTCAAACGAAGATTTTAGCACGTCGTTGGGCGCCAAGTTAAGAGTTTTCAACGGCGTTGAGCGCCAATCTAAAAGTGTCCAACGGTGAAGGTTGCCCAATCCAAGAGTGCCCCACGGCGTCGGAGTGTCTATCTTAGAGTGTTTGACGATGTTGGTTGTCAAACGAAGATTTTAGCACGTCGTTGGGCGCCAAGTTAAGAGTTTTCAACGGAGTTGAGCGCCAATCTAAAAGAGTCCAATGGCAACGGGCGCCAATCCAAAAGTGACCAACGGCGTCGGAGTGTCAATCTTAGAGCATATTTGACGATGTCGGTTGCCAAACGAAGATTTTCGCACGGCGTTGGGTGCCAAGATAAGAGTTCTCAACAGCGTTGACCGCCAATCTAAAAGTGTCCAACAGTGACGGTTGCCCAATCCAAGAGTGCCCCACGGCGTCGGAGTGTCTATCTTAGAGTGTTTGACGATGTTGGTTGTCAAACGAAGATTTTAGCACGGCGTTGGGCGCCAAGTTAAAGAGTTTTCAACGGAGTTGAGCGCCAATCTAAAAGAGTCCAATGGCAACGGGCGCCAATCCAAAAGTGACCAACAGCGTCGGAGTGTCAATCTTAGAGCATATTTGACGATCTTGGTACCCAAACGAAGATTTTTGCACGGCGTTGGGCAGCAAGTTAAGAGTTTTCAACGGCGTTGAGCGCCAATCTAAAAGTGTCCAACGGTGACGGATGCCCAATCCAAGAGTGCCCCACGGCTTCGGAGTGTCTATCTTAGAGTGTTTGACGATGTTGGTTGTCAAACGAAGATTTTAGCACGTCGTTGGGCGCCAAGTTAAGAATTTTCAACAGCGTTGACCACCAATCTAAAAGAGTCCAATGGCAACGGGCGCCAATCCAAAAGTGACCAACAGCGTCGGAGTGTCAATCTTAGAGCATATTTGACGATGTTGGTTGCCAAACGAAGATTTTAGCACGGCGTTGGGCGCCAAGTTAAGAGTTCTCAACAGCGTTGACCGCCAATCTAAAAGTGTCCAACAGTGACGGTTGCCCAATCCAAGAGTGCCCCACAGCGTCGGAGTGTCTATCTTAGAGTGTTTGACGATGTTGGTTGTCAAACGAATATTTTAGCACGTCGTTGGGCGCCAAGTTAAGAGTTTTCAACGGCGTTGAGCGCCAATCTAAAAGTGTCCAACGGTGAAGGTTGCCCAATCCAAGAGTGCCCCACGGCGTCGGAGTGTCTATCTTAGAGTGTTTGACGATGTTGGTTGTCAAACGAAGATTTTAGCACGTCGTTGGGCGCCAAGTTAAGAGTTTTCAACGGCGTTGAGCGCCAATCTAAAAGTGTCCAACGGTGAAGGTTGCCCAATCCAAGAGTGCCCCACGGCGTCGGAGTGTCTATCTTAGAGTGTTTGACGATGTTGGTTGTCAAACGAAGATTTTAGCACGTCGTTGGGCGCCAAGTTAAGAGTTTTCAACGGAGTTGAGCGCCAATCTAAAAGAGTCCAATGGCAACGGGCGCCAATTCAAAAGTGACCAACAGCGTCGGAGTGTCAATCTTAGAGCATTTTTGACGATGTCGGTTGCCAAACGAAGATTTTAGCACGGCGTTGGGCGCCAAGTTAAGAGTTCTCAACGGAGTTGAGCGCCAATCTAAAAGAGTCCAATGGCAACGGGCGCCAATTCAAAAGTGACCAACAGCGTCGGAGTGTCAATCTTAGAGCATTTTTGACGATGTCGGTTGCCAAACGAAGATTTTAGCACGGCGTTGGGCGCCAAGTTAAGAGTTTTCAACAGCGTTGAGCGCCAATCTAAAAGTGTAAAACGATGACGGTTGTCCAATCCAAGAGTGCCCCACGGCGTCGGAGTGTCTATCTTAGAGTGTTTGACGATGTTGGTTGTCAAACGAAGATTTTAGCACGTCGTTCGGCGCCAAGTTAAGAGTTTTCAACGGAGTTGAGCGCCAATCTAAAAGAGTCCAATGGCAACGGGCGCCAATCGAAAAGTGACCAACGGCGTCGGAGTGTCAATCTTAGAGCATATTTGACGATGTCGGTTGCCAAACGAAGATTTTCGCATGGCGTTGGGTGCCAAGTTAATAGTTTTCAACAGCGTTGAGCGCCAATCTGAAAGTGTCCAACAGTGACGGTTGCCCAATCCAAGAGTGCCCCACGGCGTCGGAGTGTCTATCTTAGAGTGTTTGACGATGTTGGTTGTCAAACGAAGATTTTGGCACGTCGATGGGCGCCAAGTTAAGAGTTTTCAACGGCGTTGAGCGCCAATCTAAAAGTGTCCAACGGTGAAGGTTGCCTAATCCAAGAGTGCCCCACGGCGTCGGAGTGTCTATCTTAGAGTGTTTGACGATGTTGGTTGTCAAACGAAGATTTTAGCACGTCGTTGGGCGCCAAGTTAAGAGTTTTCAACGGCGTTGAGCGCCAATCTAAAAGTGTCCAACTGTGAAGGTTGCCTAATCCAAGAGTGCCCCACGGCGTCGGAGTGTCTATCTTAGAGTGTTTGACGATGTTGGTTGTCAAACGAAGATTTTAGCACGTCGTTGGGCGCCAAGTTAAGAGTTTTCAACGGAGTTGAGCGCCAATCTAAAAGAGTCCAATGGCAACGGGCGCCAATTCAAAAGTGACCAACAGCGTCGGAGTGTCAATCTTAGAGCATTTTTGACGATGTCGGTTGCCAAACGAAGATTTTAGCACGGCGTTGGGCGCCAAGTTAAGAGTTCTCAACGGAGTTGAGCGCCAATCTAAAAGAGTCCAATGGCAACGGGCGCCAATTCAAAAGTGACCAACAGCGTCGGAGTGTCAATCTTAGAGCATTTTTGACGATGTCGGTTGCCAAACGAAGATTTTAGCACGGCGTTGGGCGCCAAGTTAAGAGTTCTCAACAGCATTGACCGCCAATCTAAAAGTGTTCAATGGCTACGGTCGCCATTCCAACAGTGTTCAACGGCATCGGAGTGTCTACTTTAGAGTGCTTGACGATGTCGGTTGCCAAACGAAGATTTTTGCACGGCGTTGGGCGCCAAGTTAAGAGTTTCCAACTGCGTTGAGCGCCAAACTTAAAGTGTCCAACGGCAATTGGTACCAATCCAAGAGTGTCCTACGGCGTCGGAGTATCTATTTAAGAGTACTTGACGACGTTGTTTGCCAAATGAAGATTTTCGCACGGCGTTGGGCGCCAAGTTAAGAGTTTTTAACAGCGTTGAGCGCCAATCTGAAAGTGTCCAACAGTGACGGTTGCCCAATCCAAGAGTGCCCCACGGCGTCGGAGTGTCTATCTTAGAGTGTTTGACGATGTTGGTTGTTCAAACGAAGATTTTAGCACGTCGTTGGGCGCCAAGTTAAGAGTTTTCAACGGCGTTGAGCGCCAATCTAAAAGTGTCCAACGGTGAAGGTTGCCCAATCCAAGAGTGCCCCACGGCGTCGGAGTGTCTATCTTAGAGTGTTTGACGATGTTGGTTGTCAAACGAAGATTTTAGCACGGCGTTGGGCGCCAAGTTAAAGAGTTTTCAACAGCGTTGAGTGCCAATCTAGAAGAGTCTAATGGCAACGGGCGCCAATCCAAAAGTGACCAACGGCGTCGGAGTGTCAATCTTAGAGCACGTTTGACGATGTTGGTACCCAAACGAAGATTTTAGCACGGTGTTGGGCGCCAAGTTAAGAGTTTTCAACAGCGTTGAGCGCCAATCTAAAAGTGTAAAACGATGACGGTTGTCCAATCCAAGAGTGCCCCACGGCGTCGGAGTGTCTATCTTAGAGTGTTTGACGATGTTGGTTGTCAAACGAAGATTTTAGCACGTCGTTCGGCGCCAAGTTAAGAGTTTTCAACGGAGTTGAGCGCCAATCTAAAAGAGTCCAATGGCAACGGGCGCCAATCGAAAAGTGACCAACGGCGTCGGAGTGTCAATCTTAGAGCATATTTGACGATGTCGGTTGCCAAACGAAGATTTTCGCATGGCGTTGGGTGCCAAGTTAATAGTTTTCAACAGCGTTGAGCGCCAATCTGAAAGTGTCCAACAGTGACGGTTGCCCAATCCAAGAGTGCCCCACGGCGTCGGAGTGTCTATCTTAGAGTGTTTGACGATGTTGGTTGTCAAACGAAGATTTTGGCACGTCGATGGGCGCCAAGTTAAGAGTTTTCAACGGCGTTGAGCGCCAATCTAAAAGTGTCCAACGGTGAAGGTTGCCTAATCCAAGAGTGCCCCACGGCGTCGGAGTGTCTATCTTAGAGTGTTTGACGATGTTGGTTGTCAAACGAAGATTTTAGCACGTCGTTGGGCGCCAAGTTAAGAGTTTTCAACGGAGTTGAGCGCCAATCTAAAAGAGTCCAATGGCAACGGGCGCCAATCCAAAAGTGACCAACGGCGTCGGAGTGTCAATCTTAGAGCACATTTGACGATGTTGGTACCCAAACGAAGATTTTAGCACGGCGTTGGGCGCCAAGTTAAGAGTTTTCAACGGAGTTGAGCGCCAAACTAAAAGAGTCCAATGGCAACGGGCGCCAATTCAAAAGTGACCAACAGCGTCGGAGTGTCAATCTTAGAGCATATTTGACGATGTCGGTTGCCAAACGAAGATTTTAGCACGGCGTTGGGTGCCAAGTTAATAGTTTTCAACAGCGTTGAGCGCCAATCTGAAAGTGTCCAACAGTGACGGTTACCCAATCCAAGAGTGCCCCACGGCGTCGGAGTGTCTATCTTAGAGTGTTTGACGATGTTGGTTGTCAAACGAAGATTTTGGCACGTCGATGGGCGCCAAGTTAAGAGTTTTCAACGGCGTTGAGCGCCAATCTAAAAGTGTCCAACGGTGAAGGTTGCCTAATCCAAGAGTGCCCCACGGCGTCGGAGTGTCTATCTTAGAGTGTTTGACGATGTTGGTTGTCAAACGAAGATTTTAGCACGTCGATGGGCGCCAAGTTAAGAGTTTTCAACAGAGTTGAGCGCCAATCTAAAAGAGTCCAATGGCAACGGGCGCCAATCGAAAAGTGACCAACGGCGTCGGAGTGTCAATCTTAGAGCATATTTGACGATGTCGGTTGCCAAACGAAGATTTTCGCACGGCGTTGGGTGCCAAGTTAAGAGTTTTCAACAGCGTTGAGCGCCAATCTGAAAGTGTCCAACAGTGACGGTTGCCCAATCCAAGAGTGCCCCACGGCGTCGGAGTGTCTATCTTAGAGTGTTTGACGATGTTGGTTGTCAAACGAAGATTTTGGCACGTCGATGGGCGCCAAGTTAAGAGTTTTCAACGGCGTTGAGCGCCAATCTAAAAGTGTCCAACGGTGAAGGTTGCCTAATCCAAGAGTGCCCCACGGCGTCGGAGTGTCTATCTTAGAGTGTTTGACGATGTTGGTTGTCAAACGAAGATTTTAGCACGTCGATGGGCGCCAAGTTAAGAGTTTTCAACGGCGTTGAGCGCCAATCTAAAAGTGTCCAACGGTGAAGGTTGCCCAATCCAAGAGTGCCCCACGGCGTCGGAGTGTCTATCTTAGAGTGTTTGACGATGTTGGTTGTCAAACGAAGATTTTAGCACGTCGTTGGGCGCCAAGTTAAGAGTTTTCAACAGCGTTGACCGCCAATATAAATGAGTCCAATGGCAACGGGCGCCAATCCAAAAGTGACCAACGGCGTCGGAGTGTCAATCTTAGAGCACGTTTGACGATGTTGGTACCCAAACGAAGATTTTTGCACGGCGTTGGGCAGCAAGTTAAGAGTTTTCAACGGCGTTGGGCGCCAATCTGAAAGTGTTCAACAGTGACGGTTGCCCAATCCAAGAGTACCCCACGGCGTCGGAGTGTCTATCTTAGAGTGTTTGACGATGTTGGTTGTCAAACGAAGATTTTAGCACGTCGTTGGGCGCCAAGTTAAGAGTTTTCAACGGCGTTGAGCGCCAATCTAAAAGTGTCCAACGGTGAAGGTTGCCCAATCCAAGAGTGCCCCACGGCGTCAAAGTGTCTATCTTAGAGTGTTTGACGATGTTGGTTGTCAAACGAAGATTTTAGCACGGCGTTGGGCGCCAAGTTAAGAGTTTTCAACAGCTTTGACCGCCAATATAAAAGAGTCCAATGGCAACGGGCGCCAATCCAAAAGTGACCAACGGCGTCGGAGTGTCAATCTTAGAGCACGTTTGACGATGTTGGTACCCGAACGAAGATTTTAGCACGGCGTTGGGCGCCAAGTTAAGAGTTTTTAACAGCGTTGAGCGCCAATCTGAAAGTGTCCAACAGTGACGGTTGCCCAATCCAAGAGTGCCCCACGGCGTCGGAGTGTCTATCTTAGAGTGTTTGACGATGTTGGTTGTCAAACGAAGATTTTAGCACGTCGTTAGGCGCCAAGTTAAGAGTTTTCAACGGAGTTGAGCGCCAATCTAAAAGAGTCCAATGGCAACGGGCGCCAATCGAAAAGTGACCAACGGCGTCGGAGTGTCAATCTTAGAGCATATTTGACGATGTCGGTTGCCAAACGAAGATTTTCGCACGGCGTTGGGTGCCAAGTTAAGAGTTTTCAACAGCGTTGAGCGCCAATCTGAAAGTGTCCAACAGTGACGGTTGCCCAATCCAAGAGTGCCCCACGGCGTCGGAGTGTCTATCTTAGAGTGTTTGACGATGTTGGTTGTCAAACGAAGATTTTGGCACGTCGATGGGCGCCAAGTTAAGAGTTTTCAACGGCGTTGAGCGCCAATCTAAAAGTGTCCAACGGTAAAGGTTGCCCAATCCAAGAGTGCCCCACGGCGTCGGAGTGTCTATCTTAGAGTGTTTGACGATGTTGGTTGTCAAACGAAGATTTTAGCACGGCGTTGGGCGCCAAGTTAAAGAATTTTCAACGGAGTTGAGCGCCAATCTAAAAGAGTCCAATGGCAACGGGCGCCAATCCAAAAGTGACCAACGGCGTCGGAGTGTCAATCTTAGAGCATATTTGACGATGTCGGTTGCCAAACGAAGATTTTCGCACGGCGTTGGGTGCCAAGTTAAGAGTTTTCAACAGCGTTGAGCGCCAATCTAAAAGAGTCCAATGGCAACGGGCGCCAATCCAAAAGTGACCAACGGCGTCGGAGTGTCTATCTTAGAGCATATTTGACGATGTCGGTTGCCAAACGAAGATTTTCGCACGGCGTTGGGTGCCAAGTTAAGAGTTCTCAACAGCGTTGAGCGCCAATCTGAAAGTGTCCAACAATGACGGTTGCCCAATCCAAGAGTGCCCCACGGCGTCGGAGTGTCTATCTTAGAGTGTTTGACGATGTTGGTTGTCAAACGAAGATTTTAGCACGTCGTTGGGCGCCAAGTTAAGAGTTTTCAACGGCGTTGAGCGCCAATCTAAAAGTGTCCAACGGTGAAGGTTGCCCAATCCAAGAGTGCCTCACGGCGTCGGAGTGTCTATCTTAGAGTGTTTGACGATGTTGGTTGTCAAACGAAGATTTTAGCACGGCGTTGGGCGCCAAGTTAAGAGTTCTCAACAGCGTTGACCGCCAATCTAAAAGTGTCCAACAGTGACGGTTGCCCAATCCAAGAGTGCCCCACAGCGTCGGAGTGTCTATCTTAGAGTGTTTGACGATGTTGGTTGTCAAACGAAGATTTTGGCACGTCGTTGGGCGCCAAGTTAAGAGTTTTCAACGGCGTTGAGCGCCAATCTAAAAGTGTCCAACTGTGAAGGTTGCCTAATCCAAGAGTGCCCCACGGCGTCGGAGTGTCTATCTTAGAGTGTTCGACGATGTTGGTTGTCAAACGAATATTTTAGCACGTCGTTGGGCGCCAAGTTAAGAGTTTTCAACGGCGTTGAGCGCCAATCTAAAAGTGTCCAACGGTGAAGGTTGCCCAATCCAAGAGTGCCCCACGGCGTCGGAGTGTCTATCTTAGAGTGTTTGACGATGTTGGTTGTCAAACGAAGATTTTAGCACGTCGTTGGGCGCCAAGTTAAGAGTTTTCAACGGAGTTGAGCGCCAATCTAAAAGAGTCCAATGGCAACGGGCGCCAATCCAAAAGTGACCAACGGCGTCGGAGTGTCAATCTTAGAGCATATTTGACGATGTCGGTTGCCAAACGAAGATTTTCGCACGGCGTTGGGTGCCAAGTTAAGAGTTCTCAACAGCGTTGACCGCCAATCTAAAAGTGTCCAACAGTGACGGTTGCCTAATCCAAGAGTGCCCCAGGGCGTCGGAGTGTCTATCTTAGAGTGTTTGACGATGTTGGTTGTCAAACGAAGATTTTAGCACGGCGTTGGGCGCCAAGTTAAAGAGTTTTCAACGGAGTTGAGCGCCAATCTAAAAGAGTCCAATGGCAACGGGCGCCAATCCAAAAGTGACCAACAGCGTCGGAGTGTCAATCTTAGAGCATATTTGACGATCTTGGTACCCAAACGAAGATTTTTGCACGGCGTTGGGCAGCAAGTTAAGAGTTTTCAACGGCGTTGAGCGCCAATCTAAAAGTGTCCAACGGTGACGGATGCCCAATCCAAGAGTGCCCCACGGCTTCGGAGTGTCTATCTTAGAGTGTTTGACGATGTTGGTTGTCAAACGAAGATTTTAGCACGTCGTTGGGCGCCAAGTTAAGAATTTTCAACAGCGTTGACCACCAATCTAAAAGAGTCCAATGGCAACGGGCGCCAATCCAAAAGTGACCAACAGCGTCGGAGTGTCAATCTTAGAGCATATTTGACGATGTCGGTTGCCAAACGAAGATTTTAGCACGGCGTTGGGCGCCAAGTTAAGAGTTCTCAACAGCGTTGACCGCCAATCTAAAAGTGTCCAACAGTGACGGTTGCCCAATCCAAGAGTGCCCCACAGCGTCGGAGTGTCTATCTTAGAGTGTTTGACGATGTTGGTTGTCAAACGAATATTTTAGCACGTCGTTGGGCGCCAAGTTAAGAGTTTTCAACGGCGTTGAGCGCCAATCTAAAAGTGTCCAACGGTGAAGGTTGCCCAATCCAAGAGTGCCCCACGGCGTCGGAGTGTCTATCTTAGAGTGTTTGACGATGTTGGTTGTCAAACGAAGATTTTAGCACGTCGTTGGGCGCCAAGTTAAGAGTTTTCAACGGCGTTGAGCGCCAATCTAAAAGTGTCCAACGGTGAAGGTTGCCCAATCCAAGAGTGCCCCACGGCGTCGGAGTGTCTATCTTAGAGTGTTTGACGATGTTGGTTGTCAAACGAAGATTTTAGCACGTCGTTGGGCGCCAAGTTAAGAGTTTTCAACGGCGTTGAGCGCCAATCTAAAAGTGTCCAACGGTAAAGGTTGCCCAATCCAAGAGTGCCCCACGGCGTCGGAGTGTCTATCTTAGAGTGTTTGACGATGTTGGTTGTCAAACGAAGATTTTAGCACGGCGTTGGGCGCCAAGTTAAAGAATTTTCAACGGAGTTGAGCGCCAATCTAAAAGAGTCCAATGGCAACGGGCGCCAATCCAAAAGTGACCAACGGCGTCGGAGTGTCAATCTTAGAGCATATTTGACGATGTCGGTTGCCAAACGAAGATTTTCGCACGGCGTTGGGTGCCAAGTTAAGAGTTTTCAACAGCGTTGAGCGCCAATCTAAAAGAGTCCAATGGCAACGGGCGCCAATCCAAAAGTGACCAACGGCGTCGGAGTGTCTATCTTAGAGCATATTTGACGATGTCGGTTGCCAAACGAAGATTTTCGCACGGCGCTGGGTGCCAAGTTAAGAGTTTTCAACAGCGTTGAGTGCCAATCTGAAAGTGTCCAACAATGACGGTTGCCCAATCCAAGAGTGCCCCACGGCGTCGGAGTGTCTATCTTAGAGTGTTTGACGATGTTGGTTGTCAAACGAAGATTTTAGCACGTCGTTGGGCGCCAAGTTAAGAGTTTTCAACGGCGTTGAGCGCCAATCTAAAAGTGTCCAACGGTGAAGGTTGCCCAATCCAAGAGTGCCTCACGGCGTCGGAGTGTCTATCTTAGAGTGTTTGACGATGTTGGTTGTCAAACGAAGATTTTAGCACGGCGTTGGGCGCCAAGTTAAGAGTTCTCAACAGCGTTGACCGCCAATCTAAAAGTGTCCAACAGTGACGGTTGCCCAATCCAAGAGTGCCCCACAGCGTCGGAGTGTCTATCTTAGAGTGTTTGACGATGTTGGTTGTCAAACGAAGATTTTAGCACGTCGTTGGGCGCCAAGTTAAGAGTTTTCAACGGCGTTGAGCGCCAATCTAAAAGTGTCCAACGGTGAAGGTTGCCCAATCCAAGAGTGCCCCACGGCGTCGGAGTGTCTATCTTAGAGTGTTTGACGATGTTGGTTGTCAAACGAAGATTTTAGCACGGCGTTGGGCGCCAAGTTAAAGAGTTTTCAACAGCGTTGAGTGCCAATCTAAAAGAGTCTAATGGCAACGGGCGCCAATCCAAAAGTGACCAACGGCGTCGGAGTGTCAATCTTAGAGCACGTTTGACGATGTTGGTACCCAAACGAAGATTTTGGCACGGTGTTGGGCGCCAAGTTAAGAGTTTTCAATAGCGTTGAGCGCCAATCTAAAAGTGTCCAACTGTGAAGGTTGCCTAATCCAAGAGTGCCCCACGGCGTCGGAGTGTCTATCTTAGAGTGTTTGACGATGTTGGTTGTCAAACGAAGATTTTAGCACGTCGTTGGGCGCCAAGTTAAGAGTTTTCAACGGCGTTGAGCGCCAATCTAAAAGTGTCCAACTGTGAAGGTTGCCTAATCCAAGAGTGCCCCACGGCGTCGGAGTGTCTATCTTAGAGTGTTTGACGATGTTGGTTGTCAAACGAAGATTTTAGCACGTCGTTGGGCGCCAAGTTAAGAGTTTTCAACGGAGTTGAGCGCCAATCTAAAAGAGTCCAATGGCAACGGGCGCCAATTCAAAAGTGACCAACAGCGTCGGAGTGTCAATCTTAGAGCATTTTTGACGATGTCGGTTGCCAAACGAAGATTTTAGCACGGCGTTGGGCGCCAAGTTAAGAGTTCTCAACGGAGTTGAGCGCCAATCTAAAAGAGTCCAATGGCAACGGGCGCCAATTCAAAAGTGACCAACAGCGTCGGAGTGTCAATCTTAGAGCATTTTTGACGATGTCGGTTGCCAAACGAAGATTTTAGCACGGCGTTGGGCGCCAAGTTAAGAGTTCTCAACAGCATTGACCGCCAATCTAAAAGTGTTCAATGGCTACGGTCGCCATTCCAACAGTGTTCAACGGCATCGGAGTGTCTACTTTAGAGTGCTTGACGATGTCGGTTGCCAAACGAAGATTTTTGCACGGCGTTGGGCGCCAAGTTAAGAGTTTCCAACTGCGTTGAGCGCCAAACTTAAAGTGTCCAACGGCAATTGGTACCAATCCAAGAGTGTCCTACGGCGTCGGAGTATCTATTTAAGAGTACTTGACGACGTTGTTTGCCAAATGAAGATTTTCGCACGGCGTTGGGCGCCAAGTAAAGAGTTTTTAACAGCGTTGAGCGCCAATCTGAAAGTGTCCAACAGTGACGGTTGCCCAATCCAAGAGTGCCCCACGGCGTCGGAGTGTCTATCTTAGAGTGTTTGACGATGTTGGTTGTTCAAACGAAGATTTTAGCACGTCGTTGGGCGCCAAGTTAAGAGTTTTCAACGGCGTTGAGCGCCAATCTAAAAGTGTCCAACGGTGAAGGTTGCCCAATCCAAGAGTGCCCCACGGCGTCGGAGTGTCTATCTTAGAGTGTTTGACGATGTTGGTTGTCAAACGAAGATTTTAGCACGGCGTTGGGCGCCAAGTTAAAGAGTTTTCAACAGCGTTGAGTGCCAATCTAGAAGAGTCTAATGGCAACGGGCGCCAATCCAAAAGTGACCAACGGCGTCGGAGTGTCAATCTTAGAGCACGTTTGACGATGTTGGTACCCAAACGAAGATTTTAGCACGGTGTTGGGCGCCAAGTTAAGAGTTTTCAACAGCGTTGAGCGCCAATCTAAAAGTGTAAAACGATGACGGTTGTCCAATCCAAGAGTGCCCCACGGCGTCGGAGTGTCTATCTTAGAGTGTTTGACGATGTTGGTTGTCAAACGAAGATTTTAGCACGTCGTTCGGCGCCAAGTTAAGAGTTTTCAACGGAGTTGAGCGCCAATCTAAAAGAGTCCAATGGCAACGGGCGCCAATCGAAAAGTGACCAACGGCGTCGGAGTGTCAATCTTAGAGCATATTTGACGATGTCGGTTGCCAAACGAAGATTTTCGCATGGCGTTGGGTGCCAAGTTAATAGTTTTCAACAGCGTTGAGCGCCAATCTGAAAGTGTCCAACAGTGACGGTTGCCCAATCCAAGAGTGCCCCACGGCGTCGGAGTGTCTATCTTAGAGTGTTTGACGATGTTGGTTGTCAAACGAAGATTTTGGCACGTCGATGGGCGCCAAGTTAAGAGTTTTCAACGGCGTTGAGCGCCAATCTAAAAGTGTCCAACGGTGAAGGTTGCCTAATCCAAGAGTGCCCCACGGCGTCGGAGTGTCTATCTTAGAGTGTTTGACGATGTTGGTTGTCAAACGAAGATTTTAGCACGTCGTTGGGCGCCAAGTTAAGAGTTTTCAACGGAGTTGAGCGCCAATCTAAAAGAGTCCAATGGCAACGGGCGCCAATCCAAAAGTGACCAACGGCGTCGGAGTGTCAATCTTAGAGCACATTTGACGATGTTGGTACCCAAACGAAGATTTTAGCACGGCGTTGGGCGCCAAGTTAAGAGTTTTCAACGGAGTTGAGCGCCAAACTAAAAGAGTCCAATGGCAACGGGCGCCAATTCAAAAGTGACCAACAGCGTCGGAGTGTCAATCTTAGAGCATATTTGACGATGTCGGTTGCCAAACGAAGATTTTAGCACGGCGTTGGGTGCCAAGTTAATAGTTTTCAACAGCGTTGAGCGCCAATCTGAAAGTGTCCAACAGTGACGGTTACCCAATCCAAGAGTGCCCCACGGCGTCGGAGTGTCTATCTTAGAGTGTTTGACGATGTTGGTTGTCAAACGAAGATTTTGGCACGTCGATGGGCGCCAAGTTAAGAGTTTTCAACGGCGTTGAGCGCCAATCTAAAAGTGTCCAACGGTGAAGGTTGCCTAATCCAAGAGTGCCCCACGGCGTCGGAGTGTCTATCTTAGAGTGTTTGACGATGTTGGTTGTCAAACGAAGATTTTAGCACGTCGATGGGCGCCAAGTTAAGAGTTTTCAACAGAGTTGAGCGCCAATCTAAAAGAGTCCAATGGCAACGGGCGCCAATCGAAAAGTGACCAACGGCGTCGGAGTGTCAATCTTAGAGCATATTTGACGATGTCGGTTGCCAAACGAAGATTTTCGCACGGCGTTGGGTGCCAAGTTAAGAGTTTTCAACAGCGTTGAGCGCCAATCTGAAAGTGTCCAACAGTGACGGTTGCCCAATCCAAGAGTGCCCCACGGCGTCGGAGTGTCTATCTTAGAGTGTTTGACGATGTTGGTTGTCAAACGAAGATTTTGGCACGTCGATGGGCGCCAAGTTAAGAGTTTTCAACGGCGTTGAGCGCCAATCTAAAAGTGTCCAACGGTGAAGGTTGCCTAATCCAAGAGTGCCCCACGGCGTCGGAGTGTCTATCTTAGAGTGTTTGACGATGTTGGTTGTCAAACGAAGATTTTAGCACGTCGATGGGCGCCAAGTTAAGAGTTTTCAACGGCGTTGAGCGCCAATCTAAAAGTGTCCAACGGTGAAGGTTGCCCAATCCAAGAGTGCCCCACGGCGTCGGAGTGTCTATCTTAGAGTGTTTGACGATGTTGGTTGTCAAACGAAGATTTTAGCACGTCGTTGGGCGCCAAGTTAAGAGTTTTCAACAGCGTTGACCGCCAATATAAATGAGTCCAATGGCAACGGGCGCCAATCCAAAAGTGACCAACGGCGTCGGAGTGTCAATCTTAGAGCACGTTTGACGATGTTGGTACCCAAACGAAGATTTTTGCACGGCGTTGGGCAGCAAGTTAAGAGTTTTCAACGGCGGTGGGCGCCAATCTGAAAGTGTTCAACAGTGACGGTTGCCCAATCCAAGAGTACCCCACGGCGTCGGAGTGTCTATCTTAGAGTGTTTGACGATGTTGGTTGTCAAACGAAGATTTTAGCACGTCGTTGGGCGCCAAGTTAAGAGTTTTCAACGGCGTTGAGCGCCAATCTAAAAGTGTCCAACGGTGAAGGTTGCCCAATCCAAGAGTGCCCCACGGCGTCAAAGTGTCTATCTTAGAGTGTTTGACGATGTTGGTTGTCAAACGAAGATTTTAGCACGGCGTTGGGCGCCAAGTTAAGAGTTTTCAACAGCTTTGACCGCCAATATAAAAGAGTCCAATGGCAACGGGCGCCAATCCAAAAGTGACCAACGGCGTCGGAGTGTCAATCTTAGAGCACGTTTGACGATGTTGGTACCCGAACGAAGATTTTAGCACGGCGTTGGGCGCCAAGTTAAGAGTTTTTAACAGCGTTGAGCGCCAATCTGAAAGTGTCCAACAGTGACGGTTGCCCAATCCAAGAGTGCCCCACGGCGTCGGAGTGTCTATCTTAGAGTGTTTGACGATGTTGGTTGTCAAACGAAGATTTTAGCACGTCGTTAGGCGCCAAGTTAAGAGTTTTCAACGGAGTTGAGCGCCAATCTAAAAGAGTCCAATGGCAACGGGCGCCAATCGAAAAGTGACCAACGGCGTCGGAGTGTCAATCTTAGAGCATATTTGACGATGTCGGTTGCCAAACGAAGATTTTCGCACGGCGTTGGGTGCCAAGTTAAGAGTTTTCAACAGCGTTGAGCGCCAATCTGAAAGTGTCCAACAGTGACGGTTGCCCAATCCAAGAGTGCCCCACGGCGTCGGAGTGTCTATCTTAGAGTGTTTGACGATGTTGGTTGTCAAACGAAGATTTTGGCACGTCGATGGGCGCCAAATTAAGAGTTTTCAACGGCGTTGAGCGCCAATCTAAAAGTGTCCAACGGTGAAGGTTGCCTAATCCAAGAGTGCCCCACGGCGTCGGAGTGTCTATCTTAGAGTGTTTGACGATGTTGGTTGTCAAACGAAGATTTTAGCACGTCGTTGGGCGCCAAGTTAAGAGTTTTCAACGGAGTTGAGCGCCAATCTAAAAGAGTCCAATGGCAACGGGCGCCAATCCAAAAGTGACCAACGGCGTCGGAGTGTCAATCTTAGAGCACATTTGACGATGTTGGTACCCAAACGAAGATTTTAGCACGGCGTTGGGCGCCAAGTTAAGAGTTTTCAACGGAGTTGAGCGCCAAACTAAAAGAGTCCAATGGCAACGGGCGCCAATTCAAAAGTGACCAACAGCGTCGGAGTGTCAATCTTAGAGCATATTTGACGATGTCGGTTGCCAAACGAAGATTTTAGCACGGCGTTGGGTGCCAAGTTAATAGTTTTCAACAGCGTTGAGCGCCAATCTGAAAGTGTCCAACAGTGACGGTTACCCAATCCAAGAGTGCCCCACGGCGTCGGAGTGTCTATCTTAGAGTGTTTGACGATGTTGGTTGTCAAACGAAGATTTTGGCACGTCGATGGGCGCCAAGTTAAGAGTTTTCAACGGCGTTGAGCGCCAATCTAAAAGTGTCCAACGGTGAAGGTTGCCTAATCCAAGAGTGCCCCACGGCGTCGGAGTGTCTATCTTAGAGTGTTTGACGATGTTGGTTGTCAAACGAAGATTTTAGCAAGTCGTTGGGCGCCAAGTTAAGAGTTTTCAACGGAGTTGAGCGCCAATCTAAAAGAGTCCAATGGCAACGGGCGCCAATCCAAAAGTGACCAACGGCGTCGGAGTGTCAATCTTAGAGCACATTTGACGATGTTGGTACCCAAACGAAGATTTTAGCACGGCGTTGGGCGCCAAGTTAAGAGTTTTCAACGGAGTTGAGCGCCAAACTAAAAGAGTCCAATGGCAACGGGCGCCAATTCAAAAGTGACCAACAGCGTCGGAGTGTCAATCTTAGAGCATATTTGACGATGTCGGTTGCCAAACGAAGATTTTAGCACGGCGTTGGGCGCCAAGTTAAGAGTTCTCAACAGCGTTGACCGCCAATCTAAAAGTGTTCAATGGCTACGGTCGCCATTCCAACAGTGTTCAACGGCATCGGAGTGTCTACTTTAGAGTGCTTGACGATGTCGGTTGCCAAACGAAGATTTTCGCACGGCGTTGGGCGCCAAGTTAAGAGTTTCCAACTGCGTTGAGCGCCAAACTTAAAGTGTCCAACGGCAATTGGTACCAATTCAAGAGTGTCCTACGGCGTCGGAGTATCTATTTAAGAGTACTTGACGACGTTGTTTGCCAAATGAAGATTTTCGCACGGCGGTGGGCGCCAAGTTAAGAGTTTTTAACAGCGTTGAGCGCCAATCTGAAAGTGTCCAACAGTGACGGTTGCCCAATCCAAGAGTGCCCCACAGCGTCGGAGTGTCTATCTTAGAGTGTTTGACGATGTTGGTTGTCAAACGAAGATTTTAGCACGTCGTTGGGCGCCAAGTTAAGAGTTTTCAACAGCGTTGAGCGCCAATCTAAAAGTGTCCAACGGTGAAGGTTGCCCAATCCAAGAGTGCCCCACGGCGTCAAAGTGTCTATCTTAGAGTGTTTGACGATGTTGGTTGTCAAACGAAGATTTTTGCACGTCGTTGGGCGCCAAGTTAATAGTTTTCAACGGCGTTGAGCGCCAATCTAAAAGTGTCCAATGGTGAAGGTTGCCTAATCCAAGAGTGCCCCACGGCTTCGGAGTGTCTATCTTAGAGTGTTTGACGATGTTGGTTGTCAAACGAAGATTTTAGCACGTCGTTGGGCGCCAAGTTAAGAATTTTCAACAGCGTTGACCGCCAATCTAAAAGAGTCCAATGGCAACGGGCGCCAATCCAAAAGTGACCAACAGCGTCGGAGTGTCAATCTTAGAGCATATTTGACGATGTTGGTACCCAAACGAAGATTTTTGCACGGCGTTGGGCAGCAAGTTAAGAGTTTTCAACGGCGTTGAGCGCCAATCTAAAAGTGTCCAACGGTGACGGATGCCCAATCCAAGAGTGCCCCACGGCTTCAGAGTGTCTATCTTAGAGTGTTTGACGATGTTGGTTGTCAAACGAAGATTTTAGCACGTCGTTGGGCGCCAAGTTAAGAATTTTCAACAGCGTTGACCGCCAATCTAAAAGAGTCCAATGGCAACGGGCGCCAATCCAAAAGTGACCAACAGCGTCGGAGTGTCAATCTTAGAGCATATTTGACGATGTCGGTTGCCAAACGAAGATTTTAGCACGGCGTTGGGCGCCAAGTTAAGAGTTCTCAACAGCGTTGACCGCCAATCTAAAAGTGTCCAACAGTGACGGTTGCCCAATCCAAGAGTGCCCCACAGCGTCGGAGTGTCTATCTTAGAGTGTTTGACGATGTTGGTTGTCAAACGAAGATTTTAGCACGTCGTTGGGCGCCAAGTTAAGAGTTTTCAACGGCGTTGAGCGCCAATCTAAAAGTGTCCAACGGTGAAGGTTGCCCAATCCAAGAGTGCCCCACGGCGTCGGAGTGTCTATCTTAGAGTGTTTGACAATGTTGGTTGTCAAACGAAGATTTTAGCACGTCGTTGGGCGCCAAGTTAAGAGTTTTCAACGGCGTTGAGCGCCAATCTAAAAGTGTCCAACGGTGAAGGTTGCCCAATCCAAGAGTGCCCCACGGCGTCGGAGTGTCTATCTTAGAGTGTTTAACGATGTTGGTTGTCAAACGAAGATTTTAGCACGGCGTTGGGCGCCAAGTTAAAGAGTTTTCAACAGCGTTGAGTGCCAATCTAGAAGAGTCTAATGGCAACGGGCGCCAATCCAAAAGTGACCAACGGCGTCGGAGTGTCAATCTTAGAGCACGTTTGACGATGTTGGTACCCAAACGAAGATTTTAGCACGGTGTTGGGCGCCAAGTTAAGAGTTTTCAATAGCGTTGAGCGCCAATCTAAAAGTGTCCAACGGTGACGGTTGTCCAATCCAAGAGTGCCCCACGGCGTCGGAGTGTCTATCTTAGAGTGTTTGACGATGTTGGTTGTCAAACGAAGATTTTAGCACGTCGTTAGGCGCCAAGTTAAGAGTTTTCAACAGAGTTGAGCGCCAATCTAAAAGAGTCCAATGGCAACGGGCGCCAATCGAAAAGTGACCAACGGCGTCGGAGTGTCAATCTTAGAGCATATTTGACGATGTCGGTTGCCAAACGAAGATTTTCGCACGGCGTTGGGTGCCAAGTTAAGAGTTTTCAACAGCGTTGAGCGCCAATCTGAAAGTGTCCAACAGTGACGGTTGCCCAATCCAAGAGTGCCCCACGGCGTCGGAGTGTCTATCTTAGAGTGTTTGACGATGTTGGTTGTCAAACGAAGATTTTGGCACGTCGATGGGCGCCAAGTTAAGAGTTTTCAACGGCGTTGAGCGCCAATCTAAAAGTGTCCAACGGTGAAGGTTGCCTAATCCAAGAGTGCCCCACGGCGTCGGAGTGTCTATCTTAGAGTGTTTGACGATGTTGGTTGTCAAACGAAGATTTTAGCACGTCGATGGGCGCCAAGTTAAGAGTTTTCAACGGCGTTGAGCGCCAATCTAAAAGTGTCCAACGGTGAAGGTTGCCCAATCCAAGAGTGCCCCACGGCGTCGGAGTGTCTATCTTAGAGTGTTTGACGATGTTGGTTGTCAAACGAAGATTTTAGCACGTCGTTGGGCGCCAAGTTAAGAGTTTTCAACAGCGTTGACCGCCAATATAAATGAGTCCAATGGCAACGGGCGCCAATCCAAAAGTGACCAACGGCGTCGGAGTGTCAATCTTAGAGCACGTTTGACGATGTTGGTACCCAAACGAAGATTTTTGCACGGCGTTGGGCAGCAAGTTAAGAGTTTTCAACGGCGTTGGGCGCCAATCTGAAAGTGTTCAACAGTGACGGTTGCCCAATCCAAGAGTACCCCACGGCGTCGGAGTGTCTATCTTAGAGTGTTTGACGATGTTGGTTGTCAAACGAAGATTTTAGCACGTCGTTGGGCGCCAAGTTAAGAGTTTTCAACGGCGTTGAGCGCCAACCTAAAAGTGTCCAACGGTGAAGGTTGCCCAATCCAAGAGTGCCCCACGGCGTCAAAGTGTCTATCTTAGAGTGTTTGACGATGTTGGTTGTCAAACGAAGATTTTAGCACGGCGTTGGGCGCCAAGTTAAGAGTTTTCAACAGCTTTGACCGCCAATATAAAAGAGTCCAATGGCAACGGGCGCCAATTCAAAAGTGACCAACGGCGTCGGAGTGTCAATCTTAGAGCACGTTTGACGATGTTGGTACCCGAACGAAGATTTTAGCACGGCGTTGGGCGCCAAGTTAAGAGTTTTTAACAGCGTTGAGCGCCAATCTGAAAGTGTCCAACAGTGACGGTTGCCCAATCCAAGAGTGCCCCACGGCGTCGGAGTGTCTATCTTAGAGTGTTTGACGATGTTGGTTGTCAAACGAAGATTTTAGCACGTCGTTAGGCGCCAAGTTAAGACTTTTCAACGGAGTTGAGCGCCAATCTAAAAGAGTCCAATGGCAACGGGCGCCAATCGAAAAGTGACCAACGGCGTCGGAGTGTCAATCTTAGAGCATATTTGACGATGTCGGTTGCCAAACGAAGATTTTAGCACGGCGTTGGGTGCCAAGTTAATAGTTTTCAACAGCGTTGAGCGCCAATCTGAAAGTGTCCAACAGTGACGGTTACCCAATCCAAGAGTGCCCCACGGCGTCGGAGTGTCTATCTTAGAGTGTTTGACGATGTTGGTTGTCAAACGAAGATTTTGGCACGTCGATGGGCGCCAAGTTAAGAGTTTTCAACGGCGTTGAGCGCCAATCTAAAAGTGTCCAACGGTGAAGGTTGCCTAATCCAAGAGTGCCCCACGGCGTCGGAGTGTCTATCTTAGAGTGTTTGACGATGTTGGTTGTCAAACGAAGATTTTAGCAAGTCGTTGGGCGCCAAGTTAAGAGTTTTCAACGGAGTTGAGCGCCAATCTAAAAGAGTCCAATGGCAACGGGCGCCAATCCAAAAGTGACCAACGGCGTCGGAGTGTCAATCTTAGAGCACATTTGACGATGTTGGTACCCAAACGAAGATTTTAGCACGGCGTTGGGCGCCAAGTTAAGAGTTTTCAACGGAGTTGAGCGCCAAACTAAAAGAGTCCAATGGCAACGGGCGCCAATTCAAAAGTGACCAACAGCGTCGGAGTGTCAATCTTAGAGCATATTTGACGATGTCGGTTGCCAAACGAAGATTTTAGCACGGCGTTGGGCGCCAAGTTAAGAGTTCTCAACAGCGTTGACCGCCAATCTAAAAGTGTTCAATGGCTACGGTCGCCATTCCAACAGTGTTCAACGGCATCGGAGTGTCTACTTTAGAGTGCTTGACGATGTCGGTTGCCAAACGAAGATTTTCGCACGGCGTTGGGCGCCAAGTTAAGAGTTTCCAACTGCGTTGAGCGCCAAACTTAAAGTGTCCAACGGCAATTGGTACCAATTCAAGAGTGTCCTACGGCGTCGGAGTATCTATTTAAGAGTACTTGACGACGTTGTTTGCCAAATGAAGATTTTCGCACGGCGGTGGGCGCCAAGTTAAGAGTTTTTAACAGCGTTGAGCGCCAATCTGAAAGTGTCCAACAGTGACGGTTGCCCAATCCAAGAGTGCCCCACAGCGTCGGAGTGTCTATCTTAGAGTGTTTGACGATGTTGGTTGTCAAACGAAGATTTTAGCACGTCGTTGGGCGCCAAGTTAAGAGTTTTCAACAGCGTTGAGCGTCAATCTAAAAGTGTCCAACGGTGAAGGTTGCCCAATCCAAGAGTGCCCCACGGCGTCAAAGTGTCTATCTTAGAGTGTTTGACGATGTTGGTTGTCAAACGAAGATTTTTGCACGTCGTTGGGCGCCAAGTTAATAGTTTTCAACGGCGTTGAGCGCCAATCTAAAAGTGTCCAATGGTGAAGGTTGCCTAATCCAAGAGTGCCCCACGGCTTCGGAGTGTCTATCTTAGAGTGTTTGACGATGTTGGTTGTCAAACGAAGATTTTAGCACGTCGTTGGGCGCCAAGTTAAGAATTTTCAACAGCGTTGACCGCCAATCTAAAAGAGTCCAATGGCAACGGGCGCCAATCCAAAAGTGACCAACAGCGTCGGAGTGTCAATCTTAGAGCATATTTGACGATGTCGGTTGCCAAACGAAGATTTTAGCACGGCGTTGGGCGCCAAGTTAAGAGTTCTCAACAGCGTTGACCGCCAATCTAAAAGTGTCCAACAGTGACGGTTGCCCAATCCAAGAGTGCCCCACAGCGTCGGAGTGTCTATCTTAGAGTGTTTGACGATGTTGGTTGTCAAACGAAGATTTTAGCACGTCGTTGGGCGCCAAGTTAAGAGTTTTCAACGGCGTTGAGCGCCAATCTAAAAGTGTCCAACGGTGAAGGTTGCCCAATCCAAGAGTGCCCCACGGCGTCGGAATGTCTATCTTAGAGTGTTTGACGATGTTGGTTGTCAAACGAAGATTTTAGCACATCGTTGGGCGCCAAGTTAAGAGTTTTCAACGGCGTGGAGCGCCAATCTAAAAGTGTCCAACGGTGAAGGTTGCCCAATCCAAGAGTGCCCCACGGCGTCGGAGTGTCTATCTTAGAGTGTTTGACAATGTTGGTTGTCAAACGAAGATTTTAGCACGTCGTTGGGCGCCAAGTTAAGAGTTTTCAACGGCGTTGAGCGCCAATCTAAAAGTGTCCAACGGTGAAGGTTGCCCAATCCAAGAGTGCCCCACGGCGTCGGAGTGTCTATCTTAGAGTGTTTAACGATGTTGGTTGTCAAACGAAGATTTTAGCACGGCGTTGGGCGCCAAGTTAAAGAGTTTTCAACAGCGTTGAGTGCCAATCTAGAAGAGTCTAATGGCAACGGGCGCCAATCCAAAAGTGACCAACGGCGTCGGAGTGTCAATCTTAGAGCACGTTTGACGATGTTGGTACCCAAACGAAGATTTTAGCACGGTGTTGGGCGCCAAGTTAAGAGTTTTCAATAGCGTTGAGCGCCAATCTAAAAGTGTCCAACGGTGACGGTTGTCCAATCCAAGAGTGCCCCGCGGCGTCGGAGTGTCTATCTTAGAGTGTTTGACGATGTTGGTTGTCAAACGAAGATTTTAGCACGTCGTTAGGCGCCAAGTTAAGAGTTTTCAACAGAGTTGAGCGCCAATCTAAAAGAGTCCAATGGCAACGGGCGCCAATCGAAAAGTGACCAACGGCGTCGGAGTGTCAATCTTAGAGCATATTTGACGATGTCGGTTGCCAAACGAAGATTTTCGCACGGCGTTGGGTGCCAAGTTAAGAGTTTTCAACAGCGTTGAGCGCCAATCTGAAAGTGTCCAACAGTGACGGTTGCCCAATCCAAGAGTGCCCCACGGCGTCGGAGTGTCTATCTTAGAGTGTTTGACGATGTTGGTTGTCAAACGAAGATTTTGGCACGTCGATGGGCGCCAAGTTAAGAGTTTTCAACGGCGTTGAGCGCCAATCTAAAAGTGTCCAACGGTGAAGGTTGCCTAATCCAAGAGTGCCCCACGGCGTCGGAGTGTCTATCTTAGAGTGTTTGACGATGTTGGTTGTCAAACGAAGATTTTAGCACGTCGATGGGCGCCAAGTTAAGAGTTTTCAACGGCGTTGAGCGCCAATCTAAAAGTGTCCAACGGTGAAGGTTGCCCAATCCAAGAGTGCCCCACGGCGTCGGAGTGTCTATCTTAGAGTGTTTGACGATGTTGGTTGTCAAACGAAGATTTTAGCACGTCGTTGGGCGCCAAGTTAAGAGTTTTCAACAGCGTTGACCGCCAATATAAATGAGTCCAATGGCAACGGGCGCCAATCCAAAAGTGACCAACGGCGTCGGAGTGTCAATCTTAGAGCACGTTTGACGATGTTGGTACCCAAACGAAGATTTTTGCACGGCGTTGGGCAGCAAGTTAAGAGTTTTCAACGGCGTTGGGCGCCAATCTGAAAGTGTTCAACAGTGACGGTTGCCCAATCCAAGAGTACCCCACGGCGTCGGAGTGTCTATCTTAGAGTGTTTGACGATGTTGGTTGTCAAACGAAGATTTTAGCACGTCGTTGGGCGCCAAGTTAAGAGTTTTCAACGGCGTTGAGCGCCAATCTAAAAGTGTCCAACGGTGAAGGTTGCCCAATCCAAGAGTGCCCCACGGCGTCAAAGTGTCTATCTTAGAGTGTTTGACGATGTTGGTTGTCAAACGAAGATTTTAGCACGGCGTTGGGCGCCAAGTTAAGAGTTTTCAACAGCTTTGACCGCCAATATAAAAGAGTCCAATGGCAACGGGCGCCAATTCAAAAGTGACCAACGGCGTCGGAGTGTCAATCTTAGAGCACGTTTGACGATGTTGGTACCCGAACGAAGATTTTAGCACGGCGTTGGGCGCCAAGTTAAGAGTTTTTAACAGCGTTGAGCGCCAATCTGAAAGTGTCCAACAGTGACGGTTGCCCAATCCAAGAGTGCCCCACGGCGTCGGAGTGTCTATCTTAGAGTGTTTGACGATGTTGGTTGTCAAACGAAGATTTTAGCACGTCGTTAGGCGCCAAGTTAAGAGTTTTCAACGGAGTTGAGCGCCAATCTAAAAGAGTCCAATGGCAACGGGCGCCAATCGAAAAGTGACCAACGGCGTCGGAGTGTCAATCTTAGAGCATATTTGACGATGTCGGTTGCCAAACGAAGATTTTCGCACGGCGTTGGGTGCCAAGTTAAGAGTTTTCAACAGCGTTGAGCGCCAATCTGAAAGTGTCCAACAGTGACGGTTGCCCAATCCAAGAGTGCCCCACGGCGTCGGAGTGTCTATCTTAGAGTGTTTGACGATGTTGGTTGTCAAACGAAGATTTTGGCACGTCGATGGGCGCCAAGTTAAGAGTTTTCAACGGCGTTGAGCGCCAATCTAAAAGTGTCCAACGGTGAAGGTTGCCTAATCCAAGAGTGCCCCACGGCGTCGGAGTGTCTATCTTAGAGTGTTTGACGATGTTGGTTGTCAAACGAAGATTTTAGCACGTCGTTGGGCGCCAAGTTAAGAGTTTTCAACGGCGTTGAGCGCCAATCTAAAAGTGTCCAACGGTGAAGGTTGCCCAATCCAAGAGTGCCCCACGGCGTCGGAGTGTCTATCTTAGAGTGTTTGACGATGTTGGTTGTCAAACGAAGATTTTAGCACGTCGTTAGGCGCCAAGTTAAGAGTTTTCAACGGAGTTGAGCGCCAATCTAAAAGAGTCCAATGGCAACGGGCGCCAATCGAAAAGTGACCAACGGCGTCGGAGTGTCAATCTTAGAGCATATTTGACGATGTCGGTTGCCAAACGAAGATTTTCGCACGGCTTTGGGTGCCAAGTTAAGAGTTTTCAACAGCGTTGAGCGCCAATCTGAAAGTGTCCAACAGTGACGGTTGCCCAATCCAAGAGTGCCCCACGGCGTCGGAGTGTCTATCTTAGAGTGTTTGACGATGTTGGTTGTCAAACGAAGATTTTAGCACGTCGTTAGGCGCCAAGTTAAGAGTTTTCAACGGAGTTGAGCGCCAATCTAAAAGAGTCCAATGGCAACGGGCGCCAATCGAAAAGTGACCAACGGCGTCGGAGTGTCAATCTTAGAGCATATTTGACGATGTCGGTTGCCAAACGAAGATTTTCGCACGGCGTTGGGTGCCAAGTTAAGAGTTTTCAACAGCGTTGAGCGCCAATCTGAAAGTGTCCAACAGTGACGGTTGCCCAATCCAAGAGTGCCCCACGGCGTCGGAGTGTCTATCTTAGAGTGTTTGACGATGTTGGTTGTCAAACGAAGATTTTAGCACGTCGTTGGGCGCCAAGTTAAGAGTTTTCAACAGCGTTGAGCGCCAATCTAAAAGAGTCCAATGGCAACGGGCGCCAATCGAAAAGTGACCAACGGCGTCGGAGTGTCAATCTTAGAGCATATTTGACGATGTCGGTTGCCAAACGAAGATTTTCGCACGGCGTTGGGTGCCAAGTTAAGAGTTTTCAACAGCGTTGAGCGCCAATCTGAAAGTGTCCAACAGTGACGGTTGCCCAATCCAAGAGTGCCCCACGGCGTCGGAGTGTCTATCTTAGAGTGTTTGACGATGTTGGTTGTCAAACGAAGATTTTGGCACGTCGATGGGCGCCAAGTTAAGAGTTTTCAACGGCGTTGAGCGCCAATCTAAAAGTGTCCAACGGTGAAGGTTGCCTAATCCAAGAGTGCCCCACGGCGTCGGAGTGTCTATCTTAGAGTGTTTGACGATGTTGGTTGTCAAACGAAGATTTTAGCACGTCGATGGGCGCCAAGTTAAGAGTTTTCAACGGCGTTGAGCGCCAATCTAAAAGTGTCCAACGGTGAAGGTTGCCCAATCCAAGAGTGCCCCACGGCGTCGGAGTGTCTATCTTAGAGTGTTTGACGATGTTGGTTGTCAAACGAAGATTTTAGCACGTCGTTGGGCGCCAAGTTAAGAGTTTTCAACGGAGTTGAGCGCCAATCTAAAAGAGTCCAATGGCAACGGGCGCCAATCCAAAAGTGACCAACGGCGTCGGAGTGTCAATCTTAGAGCACATTTGACGATGTTGTTACCCAAACGAAGATTTTAGCACGGCGTTGGGCACCAAGTTAAGAGTTTTCAACGGAGTTGAGCGCCAAATTAAAAGAGTCCAATGGCAACGGGCGCCAATTCAAAAGTGACCAACAGCGTCGGAGTGTCAATCTTAGAGCATATTTGACGATGTCGGTTGCCAAACGAAGATTTTCGCACGGCGTTGGGTGCCAAGTTAAGAGTTTTCAACAGCGTTGAGCGCCAATCTGAAAGTGTCCAACAGTGACGGTTGCCCAATCCAAGAGTGCCCCACGGCGTCGGAGTGTCTATCTTAGAGTGTTTGACGATGTTGGTTGTCAAACGAAGATTTTGGCACGTCGATGGGCGCCAAGTTAAGAGTTTTCAACGGCGTTGAGCGCCAATCTAAAAGAGTCCAATGGCAACGGGCGCCAATCGAAAAGTGACCAACGGCGTCGGAGTGTCAATCTTAGAGCATATTTGACGATGTCGGTTGCCAAACGAAGATTTTCGCACGGCGTTGGGCACCAAGTTAAGAGTTTTCAACGGAGTTGAGCGCCAAATTAAAAGAGTCCAATGGCAACGGGCGCCAATTCAAAAGTGACCAACAGCGTCGGAGTGTCAATCTTAGAGCATATTTGACGATGTCGGTTGCCAAACGAAGATTTTCGCACGGCGTTGGGTGCCAAGTTAAGAGTTTTCAACAGCGTTGAGCGCCAATCTGAAAGTGTCCAACAGTGACGGTTGCCCAATCCAAGAGTGCCCCACGGCGTCGGAGTGTCTATCTTAGAGTGTTTGACGATGTTGGTTGTCAAACGAAGATTTTGGCACGTCGATGGGCGCCAAGTTAAGAGTTTTCAACGGCGTTGAGCGCCAATCTAAAAGTGTCCAACGGTGAAGGTTGCCTAATCCAAGAGTGCCCCACGGCGTCGGAGTGTCTATCTTAGAGTGTTTGACGATGTTGGTTGTCAAACGAAGATTTTAGCACGTCGTTGGGCGCCAAGTTAAGAGTTTTCAACGGAGTTGAGCGCCAATCTAAAAGAGTCCAATGGCAACGGGCGCCAATCCAAAAGTGACCAACGGCGTCGGAGTGTCAATCTTAGAGCACATTTGACGATGTTGGTACCCAAACGAAGATTTTAGCACGGCGTTGGGCGCCAAGTTAAGAGTTTTCAACGGAGTTGAGCGCCAAACTAAAAGAGTCCAATGGCAACGGGCGCCAATTCAAAAGTGACCAACAGCGTCGGAGTGTCAATCTTAGAGCATATTTGACGATGTCGGTTGCCAAACGAAGATTTTAGCACGGCGTTTGGCGCCAAGTTAAGAGTTCTCAACAGCGTTGACGGCCAATCTAAAAGTGTTCAATGGCTACGGTCGCCATTCCAACAGTGTTCAACGGCATCGGAGTGTCTACTTTAGAGTGCTTGACGATGTCGGTTGCCAAACGAAGATTTTCGCACGGCGTTGGGCGCCAAGTTAAGAGTTTCCAACTGCGTTGAGCGCCAAACTTAAAGTGTCCAACGGCAATTGGTACCAATCCAAGAGTGTCCTACGGCGTCGGAGTATCTATTTAAGAGTACTTGACGACGTTGTTTGCCAAATGAAGATTTTCGCACGGCGTTGGGCGCCAAGTTAAGAGTTTTTAACAGCGTTGAGCGCCAATCTAAAAGTGTCCAACAGTGACGGTTGCCCAATCCAAGAGTGCCCCACGGCGTCGGAGTGTCTATCTTAGAGTGTTTGACGATGTTGGTTGTTCAAACGAAGATTTTAGCACGTCGTTGGGCGCCAAGTTAAGAGTTTTCAACGGCGTTGAGCGCCAATCTAAAAGTGTCCACCGGTGAAGGTTGCCCAATCCAAGAGTGCCCCACGGCGTCGGAGTGTCTATCTTAGAGTGTTTGACGATGTTGGTTGTCAAACGAAGATTTTAGCACGTCGTTGGGCGCCAAGTTAAGAGTTTTCAACAGCGTTGACCGCCAATCTAAAAGAGTCCAATGGCAACGGGCGCCAATCCAAAAGTGACCAACAGCGTCAGAGTGTCAATCTTAGAGCATATTTGACGATGTCGGTTGCCAAACGAAGATTTTAGCACGGCGTTGGGCGCCAAGTTAAGGGTTTTCAACGGAGTTGAGCGCCAAACTAAAAGAGTCCAACGGTGAAGGTTGCCCAATCCAAGAGTGCCCCACGGCGTCGGAGTGTCTATCTTAGAGTGTTTGACGATGTTGGTTGTCAAACGAAGATTTTAGCACGTCGTTAGGCGCCAAGTTAAGAGTTTTCAACGGAGTTGAGCGCCAATCTAAAAGAGTCCAATGGCAACGGGCGCCAATCGAAAAGTGACCAACGGCGTCGGAGTGTCAATCTTAGAGCATATTTGACGATGTCGGTTGCCAAACGAAGATTTTCGCACGGCGTTGGGTGCCAAGTTAAGAGTTTTCAACAGCGTTGAGCGCCAATCTGAAAGTGTCCAACAGTGACGGTTGCCCAATCCAAGAGTGCCCCACGGCGTCGGAGTGTCTATCTTAGAGTGTTTGACGATGTTGGTTGTCAAACGAAGATTTTAGCACGTCGTTGGGCGCCAAGTTAAGAGTTTTTAACAGCGTTGAGCGCCAATCTAAAAGAGTCCAATGGCAACGGGCGCCAATCGAAAAGTGACCAACGGCGTCGGAGTGTCAATCTTAGAGCATATTTGACGATGTCGGTTGCCAAACGAAGATTTTCGCACGGCGTTGGGTGCCAAGTTAAGAGTTTTCAACAGCGTTGAGCGCCAATCTGAAAGTGTCCAACAGTGACGGTTGCCCAATCCAAGAGTGCCCCACGGCGTCGGAGTGTCTATCTTAGAGTGTTTGACGATGTTGGTTGTCAAACGAAGATTTTAGCACGTCGTTAGGCGCCAAGTTAAGAGTTTTCAACGGAGTTGAGCGCCAATCTAAAAGAGTCCAATGGCAACGGGCGCCAATCGAAAAGTGACCAACGGCGTCGGAGTGTCAATCTTAGAGCATATTTGACGATGTCGGTTGCCAAACGAAGATTTTCGCACGGCGTTGGGTGCCAAGTTAAGAGTTTTCAACAGCGTTGAGCGCCAATCTGAAAGTGTCCAACAGTGACGGTTGCCCAATCCAAGAGTGCCCCACGGCGTCGGAGTGTCTATCTTAGAGTGTTTGACGATGTTGGTTGTCAAACGAAGATTTTAGCACGTCGTTGGGCGCCAAGTTAAGAGTTTTCAACAGCGTTGAGCGCCAATCTAAAAGAGTCCAATGGCAACGGGCGCCAATCGAAAAGTGACCAACGGCGTCGGAGTGTCAATCTTAGAGCATATTTGACGATGTCGGTTGCCAAACGAAGATTTTCGCACGGCGTTGGGTGCCAAGTTAAGAGTTTTCAACAGCGTTGAGCGCCAATCTGAAAGTGTCCAACAGTGACGGTTGCCCAATCCAAGAGTGCCCCACGGCGTCGGAGTGTCTATCTTAGAGTGTTTGACGATGTTGGTTGTCAAACGAAGATTTTGGCACGTCGATGGGCGCCAAGTTAAGAGTTTTCAACGGCGTTGAGCGCCAATCTAAAAGTGTCCAACGGTGAAGGTTGCCTAATCCAAGAGTGCCCCACGGCGTCGGAGTGTCTATCTTAGAGTGTTTGACGATGTTGGTTGTCAAACGAAGATTTTAGCACGTCGATGGGCGCCAAGTTAAGAGTTTTCAACGGCGTTGAGCGCCAATCTAAAAGTGTCCAACGGTGAAGGTTGCCCAATCCAAGAGTGCCCCACGGCGTCGGAGTGTCTATCTTAGAGTGTTTGACGATGTTGGTTGTCAAACGAAGATTTTAGCACGTCGTTGGGCGCCAAGTTAAGAGTTTTCAACGGAGTTGAGCGCCAATCTAAAAGAGTCCAATGGCAACGGGCGCCAATCCAAAAGTGACCAACGGCGTCGGAGTGTCAATCTTAGAGCACATTTGACGATGTTGTTACCCAAACGAAGATTTTAGCACGGCGTTGGGCACCAAGTTAAGAGTTTTCAACGGAGTTGAGCGCCAAATTAAAAGAGTCCAATGGCAACGGGCGCCAATTCAAAAGTGACCAACAGCGTCGGAGTGTCAATCTTAGAGCATATTTGACGATGTCGGTTGCCAAACGAAGATTTTCGCACGGCGTTGGGTGCCAAGTTAAGAGTTTTCAACAGCGTTGAGCGCCAATCTGAAAGTGTCCAACAGTGACGGTTGCCCAATCCAAGAGTGCCCCACGGCGTCGGAGTGTCTATCTTAGAGTGTTTGACGATGTTGGTTGTCAAACGAAGATTTTGGCACGTCGATGGGCGCCAAGTTAAGAGTTTTCAACGGCGTTGAGCGCCAATCTAAAAGAGTCCAATGGCAACGGGCGCCAATCGAAAAGTGACCAACGGCGTCGGAGTGTCAATCTTAGAGCATATTTGACGATGTCGGTTGCCAAACGAAGATTTTCGCACGGCGTTGGGCACCAAGTTAAGAGTTTTCAACGGAGTTGAGCGCCAAATTAAAAGAGTCCAATGGCAACGGGCGCCAATTCAAAAGTGACCAACAGCGTCGGAGTGTCAATCTTAGAGCATATTTGACGATGTCGGTTGCCAAACGAAGATTTTCGCACGGCGTTGGGTGCCAAGTTAAGAGTTTTCAACAGCGTTGAGCGCCAATCTGAAAGTGTCCAACAGTGACGGTTGCCCAATCCAAGAGTGCCCCACGGCGTCGGAGTGTCTATCTTAGAGTGTTTGACGATGTTGGTTGTCAAACGAAGATTTTGGCACGTCGATGGGCGCCAAGTTAAGAGTTTTCAACGGCGTTGAGCGCCAATCTAAAAGTGTCCAACGGTGAAGGTTGCCTAATCCAAGAGTGCCCCACGGCGTCGGAGTGTCTATCTTAGAGTGTTTGACGATGTTGGTTGTCAAACGAAGATTTTAGCACGTCGTTGGGCGCCAAGTTAAGAGTTTTCAACGGAGTTGAGCGCCAATCTAAAAGAGTCCAATGGCAACGGACGCCAATCCAAAAGTGACCAACGGCGTCGGAGTGTCAATCTTAGAGCACATTTGACGATGTTGGTACCCAAACGAAGATTTTAGCACGGCGTTGGGCGCCAAGTTAAGAGTTTTCAACGGAGTTAAGCGCCAAACTAAAAGAGTCCAATGGCAACGGGCGCCAATTCAAAAGTGACCAACAGCGTCGGAGTGTCAATCTTAGAGCATATTTGACGATGTCGGTTGCCAAACGAAGATTTTAGCACGGCGTTTGGCGCCAAGTTAAGAGTTCTCAACAGCGTTGACGGCCAATCTAAAAGTGTTCAATGGCTACGGTCGCCATTCCAACAGTGTTCAACGGCATCGGAGTGTCTACTTTAGAGTGCTTGACGATGTCGGTTGCCAAACGAAGATTTTCGCACGGCGTTGGGCGCCAAGTTAAGAGTTTCCAACTGCGTTGAGCGCCAAACTTAAAGTGTCCAACGGCAATTGGTACCAATCCAAGAGTGTCCTACGGCGTCGGAGTATCTATTTAAGAGTACTTGACGACGTTGTTTGCCAAATGAAGATTTTCGCACGGCGTTGGGCGCCAAGTTAAGAGTTTTTAACAGCGTTGAGCGCCAATCTGAAAGTGTCCAACAGTGACGGTTGCCCAATCCAAGAGTGCCCCACGGCGTCGGAGTGTCTATCTTAGAGTGTTTGACGATGTTGGTTGTTCAAACGAAGATTTTAGCACGTCGTTGGGCGCCAAGTTAAGAGTTTTCAACGGCGTTGAGCGCCAATCTAAAAGTGTCCAACGGTGAAGGTTGCCCAATCCAAGAGTGCCCCACGGCGTCGGAGTGTCTATCTTAGAGTGTTTGACGATGTTGGTTGTCAAACGAAGATTTTAGCACGTCGTTGGGCGCCAAGTTAAGAGTTTTCAACAGCGTTGACCGCCAATCTAAAAGAGTCCAATGGCAACGGGCGCCAATCCAAAAGTGACCAACAGCGTCAGAGTGTCAATCTTAGAGCATATTTGACGATGTCGGTTGCCAAACGAAGATTTTCGCACGGCGTTGGGTGCCAAGTTAAGAGTTTTCAACAGCGTTGAGCGCCAATCTGAAAGTGTCCAACAGTGACGGTTGCCCAATCCAAGAGTACCCCACGGCGTCGGAGTGTCTATCTTAGAGTGTTTGACGATGTTGGTTGTCAAACGAAGATTTTAGCACGTCGTTGGGCGCCAAGTTAAGAGTTTTCAACAGCGTTGACCGCCAATATAAATGAGTCCAATGGCAACGGGCGCCAATCCAAAAGTGACCAACGGCGTCGGAGTGTCAATCTTAGAGCACGTTTGACGATGTTGGTACCCAAACGAAGATTTTTGCACGGCGTTGGGCAGCAAGTTAAGAGTTTTCAACGGCGTTGGGCGCCAATCTGAAAGTGTTCAACAGTGACGGTTGCCCAATCCAAGAGTACCCCACGGCGTCGGAGTGTCTATCTTAGAGTGTTTGACGATGTTGGTTGTCAAACGAAGATTTTAGCACGTCGTTGGGCGCCAAGTTAAGAGTTTTCAACGGCGTTGAGCGCCAATCTAAAAGTGTCCAACGGTGAAGGTTGCCCAATCCAAGAGTGCCCCACGGCGTCAAAGTGTCTATCTTAGAGTGTTTGACGATGTTGGTTGTCAAACGAAGATTTTAGCACGGCGTTGGGCGCCAAGTTAAGAGTTTTTAACAGCGTTGAGCGCCAATCTGAAAGTGTCCAACAGTGACGGTTGCCCAATCCAAGAGTGCCCCACGGCGTCGGAGTGTCTATCTTAGAGTGTTTGACGATGTTGGTTGTTCAAACGAAGATTTTAGCACGTCGTTGGGCGCCAAGTTAAGAGTTTTCAACGGCGTTGAGCGCCAATCTAAAAGTGTCCAACGGTGAAGGTTGCCCAATCCAAGAGTGCCCCACGGCGTCGGAGTGTCTATCTTAGAGTGTTTGACGATGTTGGTTGTCAAACGAAGATTTTAGCACGTCGTTGGGCGCCAAGTTAAGAGTTTTCAACAGCGTTGACCGCCAATCTAAAAGAGTCCAATGGCAACGGGCGCCAATCCAAAAGTGACCAACAGCGTCAGAGTGTCAATCTTAGAGCATATTTGACGATGTCGGTTGCCAAACGAAGATTTTCGCACGGCGTTGGGTGCCAAGTTAAGAGTTTTCAACAGCGTTGAGCGCCAATCTGAAAGTGTCCAACA